>OY776114.1:37961375-39180354 GCA_963675035.1 Allygus modestus | reverse complement strand
CCCTAGGTCGAGCTTGTTCGCTACGTTCACTCACCAATTTTTGTATAGAACAAAGTTCGGTATCGAAAAACGGGTTTGAGTTGTCATTCAATTGATTTGTTTTTCCATGATGAATAAATGTAATATTAATAATAATATGTTTATGCCTTTCAAGTATTAGATATAATCCTTACAACAGCTGTTTGGTGTAACTAACTAACTAACTAACTAACATACTAACCTAACTTTTTATGTATTTAGGTTGTAACAAGATTAGGTTAAATAGGTTTTCCCACTCATTTAATACTTTCCAGCAATGAAGAGAAAGGAACCGGTCGAGTGGCTAATTAACATCGATCGGCTAAACTGTGCACCATAATAATATTATGAACTTAAGCTTACGCTCATGGGAACAAAACTAAACGAAAAAGAAACAATTTTTACAAATATAAATACTCTTCCGATGTAGCAAGCCTCGATGTTATTAGGATGTCAGGATATCTGCAGCAATATGGGCGGGGTGAGGAAGCAGAGGATTTCTTTCTCCTCGTTGCTGGACAGTATGTTTCTATTAACCTTTGGGAGACGCCTCCAGATCCATTCTGAAGGAGTCGTAGCCCCAGAGGCCGTCCGTGAGCTGCCCCAGGCCGCCGCTCAGGTGACCGCCCTCCTCCCGGCCGTCGTAGCTGCGGTCCCGGAGGTCCATCTCCGAGCCCTGCAGCGCGCCCTGCGGCATCGAGTAGCTGATTACCCCCTCTGCAACACCACCACCAATGTTACCAATGTTATATTTACACAGAAAACTGTTGTATATGGTTTATAGCCCAGGCAATAAAGGTTATAAATCGGTAGTAATAAAAAAGCAAATTTTTCCTTGAGGTAATGGATGAAAAGTGTATTTTCACACATGTCCCCGATTCTCCCCGTGTGCTTCCCCACCACAGAACAGTAATACGGTATGAACGATATAATCTGAAAGGACGTACCAGTCCATGGACATCCGACCAGTTCGACTCTGAGGCAGACGGTGCGGACGTGGGAGGTGAAGGGGACGAACCTGACCCTGCTAGCGATGAGGGCGGGCTGGAGGTTCTGCTCCACAACGGTGATGGTGTCGGTGTTGCCGGGTAGCACCTGAAAGTATTGGAACACATAAACCTAACTGTTAGCAATCGTAAAATAAATGTGTTAATTTAAGCTGGAAGAGTTTTAGTGTTTATACATAATGATGATTTTTTTTCGTTTTGATAGGAAAATAGCTAAAAATTAGTATTGTTACTATCTACAATTAACCTTCTGTTAGAAAGCATCATTAATTAAAAAGCCCAATTACAACTAAGTCCAGTATCAAACATCCAAACATTTTTCAGTTTTTGTTTGGGCGATTACGTAATGATGTTTATCAACAAAGAAGCACTTTATCAACCAAATGACTCCCTTCAAAAGCGAAAGAAGCTGAAACTGTGTCCCAAGCTTTATGAGAATACTTTTTTCTAATATAAAAGATCATTTGATAAAAGACGCACTCTACCGCGAGCACTTTCCTGTCATTATGAGGGCCTCCGCCAATGTTAAGCTTCTGGAATCTCTAACAACTTTCAACTTCATTCAATCTTTAAACTTAAAGTGAGTAAACTTTCTTTTGTAAACTATGTTTACCCCGGTTGGTTTTATTCAAATTTTGTTAACTAGGCTTCAATAAAAAAGATTATGCAAAGTGTGTTACATAAAATTAAAATATATATTTTGCATTAACTGTTCCATTTGACTATGATAATTTGCTGCAACACTTGTCACTGACCAAGTTTACTTTTTTAACCATGAGTAACAGAGGAAAATCTTTGTTTAGTAATCCATCGATATAGCTATACTAATATTATGAAGGAAGTGCATGACAACGATAAAATGATTATTTTTAATCGAGGAATTAAAACGATAAAATTATTATTTTAATTGAGGAATTAAAGAAACAATATTGCCTATGAAACTCTATCAAATCATCGGGGGTATAAATGAGAGCACCATTACACATTTCTTAACCAATGCCAAGATCGGAAATTGTTGCTGTTAGTTATTCTTTAAACATTATTTCTAGGCAACGTAATTACTCGTATCAAGCAGTTGGTGTATTTTGATGGGTGAGTGAGACAAAGTGAGTGAGACTTCACACCTAGCTTCAATGCTTCTATTGCTAACGAAAGTGATTCAGACTGGAGATTCTCATAACACCATAGTTCTAAAATCCCATCAAAGATATACTTCAAATATTGCACATAAATTATAATACAATATCTTGGTCGTGTTCCTCATTTTTGAGTGATTTTGTTCAGAAGTAATAGAATTACCCTGTAAACAAATCAAATGTTACGTTCCACAACATTATCAATCAAACCTTAAATAGATGATCAGTAAGTAAAATAGTTCCACAGAGTGAAGCACGGACACCCATGTTATTAGTGATGAAGCGGGTACTGTACCAGCTGTTTATAATATTTTGGTTTACAACGGAAGAACAAAATACTAGTCGGACGTAATGCTCGAACTCGAGCTAATGTTCTTCTCATACTTCTGAATGTATCACCCTTCATAACGTATTGTGAACTCTGCGTTGCCATTCCAGTAGCCATTATATTTATCTGCTCTCACTCATGTGCTGTGTTTTGTTAATGTCTCAACAGCTTTTAAAACAGAATTCAATAATCGATTTCTATTCTTCCATACAATTAACATTGAATCTGTGGTTGTGAACGTAGCCTTAAAGACGAATTTAAATTTTAAGAGCATTTATAGAATTGACACATTGGCCTATTCTAATTTTTACATCAAGCATAAAAATCTGATAAGTAATCCCTCACATCTTGCTTTTATATATGAAAAATCAAATAAAAAATATAGGATTTTTTGTATTTCTAGAACGATGAAAAGTCAACAGAGCTTACCGCGGACTATGAGTTGAGTGATTTGTATTCCAGAGTAGTCTTGTTGAAAGCGTTGGGAGGGGGGATCAATGCCCTGATGGGGTGACCTTAATTGCTAGGATTACGACGAGAAACCGAAATATCCTACGTAAAACTTGAAATTTTTACTCTTGCTCGAAGAAACTTACCGTAAAATAAACTACATTTGATAAAGTGTCAGAAAATATATTTTCTAAAAGTTGTACTAACTCTTGCAGAGGTGTTACAATATAATTGACATTTTAAATACATTAAATTAAATACATTTAAGTTGTAAATTAAAGTTAACAAACTCTAAAAACTATTCTGATTACATTACAAATTAAACTAAGCAACAGGTTTGGTTATGTTAATGCTTAAGGGAAAAATTGTTATGAAAATTTAAACAATATTTATTATATTTTGCCTTCCACACAAAGGACAAATATGATAACTAGCATACCTGTTACTGCTTTGCCCGCTTAAACTATGACAGTTGTGTGAGCTGCGTTCTGTGGTTAGCCCATGGAACTACTACGAATAAAGATTAGCTGTTTGAATTCGCATTCAAAGTGTATGTCCATAAGGAATACATGGTAAATTTGACGCCCCGTTAGGCAAAGACCTATAGCTGATTGGTATGAAAATACTTTAACTTTCCTATTTTAGACCTAAAGAATCAATGTACCAAATTTCACCACTACAGCATGCTAGGATGTTGTATAATTAGCGATGAGTGAGTGAGGGCTTTGCTATTTATAGGTATAGAAGATAATCTACTAGAACGGTTATCATGTTAAAATTACTTTTTACAAATCAAAATCAACTTCTAATTTTTTTCATTATTGTGTTTTAATAAATA
Source organism: Allygus modestus (assembly GCA_963675035.1). Taxonomy (NCBI): domain Eukaryota; kingdom Metazoa; phylum Arthropoda; class Insecta; order Hemiptera; family Cicadellidae; genus Allygus; species Allygus modestus. Next base: position 39,176,577 of record OY776114.1, on the reverse strand, counting down.
ATTTATTTGAACACAATAAATACTCATAGCGTTAACTAGTATTTATACTTAGAGGGATTAAAATTGCTCTAAGCAAAATGAACTTATAAAATTCTCCAATATAACGATTGTTATTTATTTTGCTTATACCAATTTGCGCTTTTGAATACTACATTAAAGAACTAAGCAAAGGGTTTACCTTCTTTTTTACTCCATATCCATTATTATCATCGCATATTTTACTAGCCTTAAAGTTTTACTTAACTCGCAATTTCTTGACAAAAATACCAAACGTAACTTTTGTAAAAATTCTTATTCATATTTTATATAAATATATGCATATAATATACAACTTTTTTAAACATTAAAAAATAACTTTTAATACGAAATCCCTGTTCCCGAAAAAACATTCTTGCTATTGAAGGTCAGATGTGAAGTGGCTTTAGCATTAACCTACATAGATTTAATTTAAAACATAGCTTAGCGACGCTGTGCTGTAGAGATATTACGAACATTTCCCTGGCCTGGGGCGGTCGGGCAGTAAAACTGTGCATAAACATTTTACAACTACCATAACCGACCACCGCATCGACCGCCGTGCCAACATGTGCCGCTGGACATTCAGCATTAAATATTTTATACGATCCTTAAATGCATATAATAATGTATAAACTTGATCACTAGGCTGTTTCTGTTGAGCTAATAGGACTGAATTCCGAAAACGTGGACCCAGTAAATAAATGATTACAGGCGAATCCAGTTGGTCGAATTTGAACAAATATCTTTTGTGATTACTCAGTTAATATACGGCCCTAATCGTTTATGTTGTGATTCCGTTGCAGAAGTTAGTGTGAAACAGCGGTTCTTGCTTCTGTACTGTGTTTGGTTGGTATAAACAGCTTTTTAATGTTCAATTAATTGATTTATATTCTTCCACAAGATTAACATTGGATTTTTGAAAGCACTTGGGTGAAGCCCTGAAGGTAGTTTTTCCTAAACCCTTAGAGACACATTATTCGTTAAGGAATTTATAATCTATATCTATAAACACGAAAAAATTATCATCCCCCAGGCCAAATCTCTACTCCTACAACCACAAATTTTGGCATGTATACTTTTTCCACAACGTATAGTTGACCATTAAGAAGGGATTTTAAGAAATTCCCTCAGGGTGCTGACCCATGTGGCTTCAAAGTTCCAATACTGTCTTATTCTTACAGACATTCAATAAATATGAAAAAATCGATAATCTCCCAGGCCAAACCTCTACACCGTCAACCACGAAATTTGGTACGTATACTTTTTACACAACGTATAGTTGACCATTAAGCAGGGATTTTAAGAAATTCCCCCAGGGTGCTGACCCATGTGGCTTCAAAGTTCCAATACTGTCTTATTCTTATGGACATTCAATAAATATGATAAACCGATGATCCCCCAGGCCAAACCTCTACACCTACAACCACAAATTTGACAGTTATCCTCTTTACGTAACGTAGGTATCCACTAAGAAAGGATTTTAAGTATTCCCTTAGGGCTCTGACCCACGGGGAGTCAAAGTTCCAATCCAGTGTTATTCTTATAGACATTCACTTTGGTGTGAGCTGATGAAAATTCAACCAGGTGAACATGATTCGTAGTAGTTCCACGGATTAACCACAGAATGCAGCACACACCACAGGTTTAATCATGGGTGAAACCGATTACGATGGCAACTAGTTACATATAAATAATTATTCAAGACCTAACAGTTTTGCCAGTAGCCTCCTCACAAAACACAGCTTAGTCTTTTAATATTACGTAAATATAATATTACAGCTTATTATATTTAATGATTACGTAAATAGTCATTAAACATATTTCAATTTGTTTATTTTATTTGTATTTACTTTTCAATCGTAACCCATTGTACAATTTATTGTGATAAAACTATTTAAGCAAAGAATTATAATTAACAACAGCAAAATGCATATATAACCAATAAATAATAAATACATGCCGTGGAGAAAACATAGAACATAGAGACAACATGTAAACATAACTCTAACCTGCAAACAAAGATTACAGACTTGCCGGAACCATCTCTAAATCGATGTAACAGTAGCAAGAACAACTCATAACGTATAACAATACCAACTAGTTCTGCAAGGCAAAGAAAATCCAAATACTAGTCTTGATAAATATTGAATAAGTAACTATGGCATGGCAAAGCATGGAAATAACAACTCTAATCTCAAAAGAGAACAAAGATTTAAGGACAACAGTAATAAATCTCTGAATCAATAACAGGAATAAATTTATAGTCCGTGTAAAACCAGGTGGATATTTAATTATAGAAATAGCAATAGCGACATTCACACTTGGAATGGAAAGACAGGACCACTTAGAAGAAATCACACTAACAGCAGGACAAGCTCAATGTGTAGAGAACGTTATGGCGGACGGCCGTAAGAACCCGCGAGAGTCCCCACTACCCCCGTTTAGGACTATGGTTAAGGTAAGAATCAAATGTTAAGTTATGTTATTGCATGCTAATTCATACGTAGTTGCTTTTGACAAAATATGGCTTTATCACAAACAAAACATGGTTTGACCGATTTTTTTTAAACTTCAAAGAGAGTTTTTCCTCAGCTCTTCCCTTCCCAAGACCTTCCACTTAAGTAGCAGTATGTGGTTGATGGTTCTCACACTTACTGTTTCTGAAAAGGTCCACAGAGAAGAGAGAATTTCTTTCTTAATTCTTTATTCTCTGTGAAAATTCTTAATATATCACATAATACATATAAATTATGCATTACATCATATATATATTACACTGTACGGAGATTACTTGATGGCCAGCTAGTAATCAAGTGGCTAGGGGAAAATTTACTCCACCACAATTCTTCCTAATTGCCATTGGACAAAGATTTGTTTGATTTTTATTGCATGATTTTATCGGAGCTGACGTTAAACACTTTACGTTTCATTAATAATTTATTGGTTGAATTTGTCAATAAACAGTGTGAGAACAGTGCTGAGCTTAACTTTCCCCTCAACTCTTTGTTTACCATCAAGTCATTTCCGTTCGGTACAATATACGACACACCTACCGACTTGGCCGCGAAACTCTGCCACCGCCTCCACTTGGCGAAACCCGGCCGCCAGTAGTCCAGGTAGAACTCCTCGGCGTACTCCTGACCCTGCCCGTTGCCGTAGCGCCCCTGGGTCCTGGTGGCGGTCAGGACGTGGACCTCCCTCAGGTCGACCTCCAGGAACTCCCGCGCCTCCTGGGTCACCATGTGTCGCGGACACCACGCGCCTCCGTGCTTGTCGTTCTTCAACCTGGAGCAGAAAAACGGGAACACAACACTCGTTATGGATAAGGATAAACCATAAACTAGTTTTTTAGTAGTTTACCTTGTCGTTTCATCATCAACAAGGTGTACACACATATAAGGTTAAATCGGATACAGGTCAGTTCACGGTGTCTGGCATGTAGGGAGGTAGTGCGAAAGAGATGGTGAATACCCCTTCCCTCCACTACTATTCCCCTCCAACATTTGCGTACAGTCAACTCAACATTTCGCATGGAATGCAGTTATGCGGCTTGACTTCTGCTATGTTTACATACTGCCTAATTTACGTAATTTTCAACAACAGACTATAAATTAAAATAATGACCAAAATATATGTTTTGGCAGAAAGATGCGTATTGGTAAGCTGAATGAATAAAGACGTGTAGAGGGGAAAAGGCAATACTGCGCATGAGCAAACCAGGTGAACATAGCTGTATTAATCATTCGAAATGATTATAAGCTAATGGAATAAAATAAACCACAATCAGTTGGCAGAATTTCAGTTTATATAATACCCGAAATCTAATTTCCAAATTCACCTCCGCAGATCTCCAATTGCACCGGCGGCCCTTTTGGGGGGTGTTCCAATTGCACCTGCGCGGCGGTCGATTTAAATTATTTATGAAGATTTGTTTTATAAGTATAAGATTAGGTTAAAATATATAGAGGTTGTAGAAATACCTTTTACATAAAAGAAATTGCCAAGTTTAAAACTGGTGGTGGAGATCTTATAGGGAAGCCCGGTACAGTATCCCAAGTGGCTCCTGTGAGATGGGGCTTGAATGTGGTATTAAAAACAAATGTTTCTTGTTATTCTTAATGGCGAGATTTCGAAATTTAATTAATAGTACCTTGGGACCGAGCTTTGCTTGCGGTCAGAATGTCAACAGACAAGAAATATCTCAAATCAATCGAGAACATTAAAGATGCGAGAAACAAATGTCGGACATTTCCATTATTATTACTATGTTTGTTCGCGTTAGTGTTTTACGGTATAACGTTGAACGTTTAATGTCAATGTGAAGTGGGTTAGGGTTTGAGTGGGGAGGGCAGATCTTGACCACCTGTGCAATTAGACACTTTTCGGACGGAGGAATGTTTTGACCCTTGCAAATTCCATCGACCGCCGGTGCAATTGGATATCAGCCTTCACCCCGGACCCTACTAAGGTACCGATTCATTACTTTTGTTTACGGTAATAAATACATTCTCACTGTCAGCTGTATGAGGTGAATTTATTCCAATCATCATTTGTTTCGTAGAAAAGTAAACTATCTCTGTAGCAAGTATTAATTTCAACCTGGGCGTAATGTATTGAACATGCAGTAGGCCAGTAGTTACAATCGAACCACTCATTACTACTTTTAACAATATTATATATTCCTGTGCTTGCATCAACTGTAAAATTAAATGTTCGATACACAACTACATAAGGTTTACTAGGATTATATAAAAATGAGTATTTATGCAAGTCTTAAATATTAATCTTGAAGCTGTGCCAATTTTTTATATTTTATATTTACTAACATTTTATACTCGATTAAAATTTATTCTACATAAAGTAGTATTCGCCCAAAAATCCCATGGTTAAAAATACACTTATCGAGTGTCATCAACTGGGGCACGGATAAATGTGATAGTCATTGATGCGAAACGTCATTATCGATGGAATCGAAATTAGATGTTCCCTACGACTAATGAAACACATGTGTCAGTAAAACCGCATTTCCAGCTGACTTGATTTATCAGCCAATCGCGTCGCTTGTCGGTGGTGACGTCACGTGATGGCGGGAACCAATTAGCGGCAGAAACATGTCGAGCAAAACATCTGTTCGCAGCTGAACAGCTGATTCCGCCACTCGCCAATTACTGCTACATTAATGACTGCTCTCTTTTTCACAGCAGTTCCTTTTATATCGCAGCAGCCTCTTTCAGACTCTTGATTACGCTAAGCAATTAAATATGACACGATGGAATTACTGGATCTGTGGTGGTTTGCAGTTGATAAATGATGAGATCAATTTAATTGATTTAACGGAAACATTTGTTTACATCTTTACAAGATTATTCTAATAAATTGTTTTGGAGAATTAAATGTAATCCTTAATTTTAAATGCTTTGTTTTCAAGCAATAAATGGTTAGTATATAATATCTGGTAAATCCTATATAAACCTACAACTCGTTAACCAGATATGGTAATCATAAATTCGATATTTTTTAAACTTAAAACTCAAACACGGACATTTTAAAAATTTTAAATTATATCTCAAAGTTTCTATACCAGAGAAAGTAAAATAGTCATGTCCTTTCGATTATTGATGTCCTTACTGTAATACTAAGAAACCAAGACTTTCTCGAGTCTCTTAATTACAATGGACAAAATATATTGAAAAATTCAATCAACAGGGGGCTTCAGTCAGAAACATCCCTCCTTTACGAATTATCCGTAATATTGATACATGAACTAATTACAACAAATACAAAATAGTTTAAAATAACCCCAAAATGTAATATTATGCCATTTTGGATGACATAACTATTTGCGATGGTAATTATTTGCACTTCAATGATTTTTAGCGAATTTCCCCTATAGGGAAGAAGATATTACCGCAGGTCTCATGGTAAGACTTAAGCCCAAGACCATGATAACATAAATTAATAAAACTTGGTATGTAGCTTCACTTGGTTGAGTTATATTAATAGTTGCATAAAAACCCATTTTTTGTTCCTTGTTGCAGCAAACCTGCTTACTGATCCCCCATGTTATTCTTATGGAGAAAAACTAAAATGTTATATAGTGCTTATTTATGATTGAATATTGATGAAACTTGGTATGTGGCTTCACCTAGTTAAATTCTATTTTTATTTGTATAAAAACCAATTGTTGGTGTTCCTTGTTTTAGCAAACCTACGTTCTCTTTACTAATGTTATTCTTATGGAGAATAATTAAAATCGCTTATATGTGAATATATTTTTATGAAACATGGTATGCGGCTTTATGTGGTATTAAGACATATATTATGCATTGGAAATTTGTTGAGTACGCAGGTTTGCTGCGACGAGGGAATTTAGAACTGTTATGGTATTTGATAATTTCAGTAGTTCAGGAAGAACATCTGTATAAAGAGAAGTATTTATTAAATGGGCAATTGGTTTTGAGATGAAAGGTGACCATAATTTTAATATAAAAGATTATATTTCATCCCATCCAGATGATTTAGACGGCTTTAACTCATTAATTACTTGGTGTACTTCTTGAGGTCCTACGCATTTAAATGAGACCAGCATAGACTCGGGATTGTCTCCCTCTTGTAAAAAATTAAGAGCCTCTTCAGTATTTGAACTAACATTTAAAAGTTTACAAGTATCAATGAAACATTTATTTAACTGTACCTGGACGTTCTAAGAGTGTGAAAAAAATGAAAACTGTCTTTATTTAACAGCTATGTTTGTTTATTTTTTTACAATCTGCCAAGCTGTTTTAGTTTTATTAGAAGATGTTTTAATCTTATTTCTATTGTATGATACTTTTGCTGATTTTATACATTTACTTAGAATTTGTTTTTAATTTTTTACATAATTTTTCAAACCAACATTTGAAGAATATTTACCAAGCTCATGCAATTCCTATTTTCGTTTACACGAAATATTTAATTCAGTTGCTAACCAACTTTATCTTTATAGTTTTTTTTATCTTTATCTTTATTCTGACTATGACAGTATTTAAGTTTAACTAGGGGAAAAGAAGCATTAAAAAGTAATTTGAAAGTATGCAGTAAACACTTGTAAAGCACATTTATATCAGTTGTTACTTCTGTGTTTTGAAAAAGATAAGACCAATCTTCAGTTTTTAAAAGATTTTGAAAGTTACAAATATTTCCCTTACTAAAATATCTTACAAATGTTGGTTTATTCCTAGCTTCTATCTGTGTCCTTATAAAAGATTCACAATTCACTTCTAGATACTGCGTAGTGATCAGATAAACCATTTTTTAGGACTGAAGGTTGACACAATTTAAGGTTAAAACTTGTGATAATATTGTCAAGGCATGAGTTAGAAATATTTGTAACCCGAGTTGGAACATTTATATTTACAACAAGTTTGAATGAATCAAAAATTGAAAGAAATTCCACTGTTTGAGCGTCAAAGTTTAAAATATTTATGTTACAGTCACCTGTGAGTACAATGAGGAATTTGGGATTTTTGTTAATACTGTACTAATAAAACGATAATTAAAAGGTTTAAGCTGTTTTAATGCCTACTACGATTGAGTTACGTAACACATTGGGGGGGTTATGGTCAAGCGTTATGGTGCGTTACATTGCGAGGGGGTCTGAAATGACTAAAAACGCGTTACGTAATATGTGTATGGCCCTACGCATTGGAAATTCGCTGAGTACGCAGGTTTGCTGCGACGGGGGTATTTTCTTTCAAATCAGGCATAATTGAATAGTTTCGCATAACCTGTTGAGTAGGGACAGAACATAAAAGACAACATTAGGCTCAAGGTTGAAGCAGGTATAGTCATCACAACGTCTTTCGTTACTGAAGCCCCCTCTTAAGTTACATTTGCTAAATAAACTATTATTTAAAAACGTTATTTATTTATTTAAATCTAACCATAGAAACGTCCTATAGATAAAAGTGTAACTTAGAAAAACTGTGTTTTGTAATTTATCAATAATAAAAGGCAAATTAGACGGATTCGCACTTTCACCAAAACCAAAGGAGTTAAACTTTGTAAAAATCATCATACTGGTCTATCGTTGTAGTAATAAACTATGTATACACAGTATATACATTTGCGATACGGGATGTAATTTATAAGGGGGACTGTACGACTTGAACACTTATCGTGTAACATTAATTTTGTATTTTCTGGTGACGATTCATGCATATTCACTCGCAAATACTAATGAACACGCCTTCACACTCGTGAGCTTAATGCAATGATGCGATGAATACGTCGCTAGGTGAAGTAATAATAATGAATGCACCTTGCTTTTAAGGATTTTACATACAGTTCCATACAAGGATACATTAAAGTGTTATCTGTTTAAAATTAGTGTAGAAAATAATAGTACATCAGAATAATGCACAATTTTAAGATTTATTTCCATAATTTAGATTTAATTACTTCGCTAAATTTATTAACTCTATATAATCTCTTGGCTATTAAAACGTAGGGATTCAATTTTGACAAGGAAGCTAAGCGATGCTAGTTCGAAAACGAATTCAAACTTATTAAACTTACTCCAAGAACAACGAGTTCGCACGCAGCACGCTGACGTGAGGGAAGTGAATTTCCACATGAAAAAACTATAAAAACTCAAAATCAGTTAAAATCATTCAATTATTCCAAATTTTATTCAAATCTGAAAATATTGATTTTTTGCTGTTTTGATGCTCCTGGTTCTATTTACCTGCAATGCTGGGAATACAATTTTGCGCATTATAAGGTTAGGAGAAGGTCCAGTCAGGCTTTAAAGTAGGCGTGAGATTGTTGGGGATTATAAAAGTACATCAACAAATGAATAACAGGCTTTTCTGAAGTAAAACCCCCATAAGACAACGTACTGTGTTTGGTCAATACACATTTTCTTTAATAACTCGGTAAATATATATGCTATAATGACGAGAGACGACTTAAAAGTTTCGCCACACTAATTTCCACCGTTTCTCATTCGTTAATTTTACATCTGGGGCTTTTCTGACCCTTTATGGGCCCAAAAACTCAAATTTCTAAATTTAAAATCCCCAAAAAAGGGGGTTAGAGTTTTCCGATTGTTTTGCCCAACGAACTTGTCTAACTGATTACAAAAAGGAATGTCTCTACCACATTTGAAGTAAATCGGACAAAAAATGCGACCGCTAGAGTGCATACACACATATATATATATATATATATATATATATATATATATCTATTTTATATATATATATATATATATATATATATTTATTATTTTTTTTAAAATTACCAGAGTACCCTTCAAATTATAATTATAACAGTATCCCTATATAGTGAACTAAATAATATAATATATATATATATATATATATATATATAACATTTTGAACGACCCCCCAAAACGTGTTCAGGGGGTCACATTAGGAACTTCTATGGTGGTCCCGGGCTTAAGTTTCACCGTGCTGGTCATGCTAATAGTTCACTTTCCATAGAAAATTCACTAAAATTCTGCAGTAAACCAGTGCGATAGACGCCAAAGTTGACGAGGCAGATAAAGTTCAGACTCAGACAATTAACAAACATCTTCAAGTGGAAACTTGAGCTCCTTCTCCACGCTGCTGTAATCTCTGGGGCAACTCGGATTGCGCCACGTGTAAACACCACTTTTCCTCAAACGTTTTATAAGCTGCTAACTCGATTAAACGTAATATACCGATAAGTCTTGTTTTTACTTATCTTACACAGGGGAAATAATATGCTGTTTGAGAAAAAGTAATCACGTTGTTTTGTTTTAAGTGAATTTAGATTAAATTTACTGTTGGTAGGAACCGTGGAAAAAGCGTTTGACCTTGATTTGATTTTTGTTCAAGACTCTTACGTGATAGATTAACACAAAAGTTCAAACTGACGGACTGAGACCATCTCGTTTTTACAATCGTATAATTAACTTATTGTAAAACTTAACTTAGGAATTTAACTCACTAAGTTCGTAATTAATTCTCTGTACAGCAATTGGATAATACAAAGTTTTAAATGATTTGTTTTCATCAGAAGCAATCGTATTTTTAAATTTTTTTACGGAAAATCGATTAAGCACCAAAAACACACTTTTGCTCCATGTGATGAACAACATTATTGATCATACTGGCAAATAAGCCTTTGATAGTTGATAATTTTGACCAAAGATTAGGAGATTTGTGTCATTTTGGTAGTTCGTATAGGTTAACTTTACAATATTTACATTTGTTTTATTTACAAACAGAATGTATAACACGTGTTTGTTACGAGATATAAATAAATATAGAGCTCTCGTCTCGTATTAAAAAAGTGAAGCCTCACTGGAGGATATTAAAAATACCCCCGTAGCAGCAAACCTGCGTACTCAGCAAATTTCCAATGCATATATATATATATATATATATATATATATATATATATATATGTATCTTAATACCACATAAAACCAAATACCAAGTTTCATCAATATACATTCATAAATAAACGATTTATGGCCTTTTTAATTATTCTCCATAAGAATAACATGGCGGCAGAGTATGCAGGTTTGCTGAAAGAAGGAACACCAAAAATGGGGTTTTATGCAAATATCAATATAACTCAGGTAGGTGAAGCCACATACCAAATTTTATTAACTTATGTTCATAATTAAGGGAAATAACACGTTACTTATTCTCCTTAAGAATAACATGGGGGCTGAGTACGCAGGTTTGCTGCTACGGGAACTATAGGCAAAAAAGTTTTTTAGTGCAAATATCAATAAACCACAACGATATGAAGCAATATACTAAGTTTCAACAGGATAAGTTGATAAATAAGCGAGATATACAATTTTTCTTATTCTCCATAACAATAACATTGGACAACGTACTGTGTTTAGCACTTTCAATATCTCGGTAACCAATTGAGGTAGATCAATGATCAAAACACCAAAATGGTTTTAAAGCTGAATTTAATAGTGAAAACTAAAATTGGATTTACCAAAATATTATATGTAAAAAACTCAAAAACCCCATTTTTGGGGTACAAAACCCCCCCAAAATACGTCTTTGGATAAAGCGATCTGGCTGGTTTTCGAACTTAAAGTTATAAATGATGCTTTACATTTTTGTACCAAATTTCATCAAAATCGGATCATTTTTACGAGAGTTATCGCACCCACGGACACACACACACACACATATATATATATATATATATATATATATATATATATATATATAAATGCACGAACCCTGCACACGAATAATGGTTGTTTGCGTGAATGTTTTGTTCCATCCTGCGTGAGCAGTTACTGTATCCTGTGTACTGCAGTTACTGAAAACTTTATATATATATATGTATATATATATATATATATATATATATATATATATAAAGTTTTCAACTAATGGTGTTTTTGGTATCTGGGGACCTCAAAACGAAAAGTTATCATGGTCCCGGGCCTAGGTATTACCATGCCGACTACGGTAATAGCTTCTTCCCTACAGGGGAAATTCAGTAAAAATCTGGCTAAGAGTAATAAAGACAAATATAACTTCTGAAGAGAGCATCTGATTGGTTAACAATATTGTACACATGGAGATCGGAGGGTATAGAGGGTCACAATTCTCGTGGTCGTTTCCTGCTCTCCCCTCACTACTCTCGCACAAACCTTGGGGCTTACTCCCCACTCAATGTTATGTCTCGCACTTTTAATTACATTGTTCAGAATGTGAAAATTGATTTATTTTATCGCTCTAGTAAAAGGTTTCGTAAGAACGTATCTAGTGCATTACCTGATTAAATATTGCTGCATCCTATCTATTTTTATTTTTATGAAACTGTATTTTGTATTTTTTTTTGTTTTTTTTGGCACGTTATGTATTGTATTTTGTAACGAATAACTATTTATCTGTCTTTATGAATTTTAGCTCTTTTTGTAAGTAGGTTTAGTATGTAATCTCTCATATGTGTTGCATTGTTGTGTGCATGAAGAAATTGAAAAAGGACCGGCATGAACTCTCCCATATATTCATTTATAATTAATTGAATGCTACATTGTAATTGAGCGCATGCCTGTTTTGTAGTATTTTTCAATACATAAATAAATAAAATGGTGTTCAGCATGTAGGCACAGTTTTTTAACCCAGACGAGACCTCTATAGATACATGCCTCGTTGGTTTGTTACCTTTGAAATTTGAAATACACAAACGTAAAAAGGAACAATAACAATCTTCGAGGTTATCGCACTGAAAAATCCACAGCTGATTTTAAGGTATTTTTGCCGATTAATTAAAAACCCAAAAACAGATGCTTTTCGTGCAGTATGATAACAAATAATTTTAAACACAATTATTTATGTTTAATACAGTAATTGGCTAAAATATATTAAAATGTTTGCAATGGTCTTATCTTTGGTTTTATCTTTGACTTTAACTGTATAATATTTTGGTTTTTATTTTCCTTAATACCTCAAGAAGAATCTCTGTCAGTTGTAATGCCAGTTTGGAGGTCAACTGTTACAAAACAAAATCTCGACTTTGAAATGGTAAAGGTCTTTGTGACAAATCAAAAGGCTTATTGAACAATAGTGCAAGTTAATATTATTGAGATGAAAGAGCTTTTGATCGAACAAAAATATTCTTTGACTTTTTCAAAAGAGGAAAAATAAGCTGTCACATAACGTGAAAAAGTCTTTTGACAGAGCAGTATGATAAGCTCCCCTTTCACTCAGGGCCCTATAACAAGGGCTATACCATTTCTTTGTTCGTGGCGCGTTGCCGCCGTGACCCCTTTCCGCCCTCCCGGACAGCGCTGTTACGTCACTGCGCTGACAGCCACTCACCACCCGCTTGGCGCAAATGCTAAATGAACACTTTTTATCAGTAGATTTCTACGTATCTGTACGTCCAAGGTATCTATTGTCCAAGGGCCCTTCCGTTCCCCCGTTTCCTCTCGTACACGCGACCTTATCTATTTTTGAGCATCCTCAAATGTGTTTTTGGCTCAGAAAGTGGAAAGTGTTTCTTACCCTGCAAAGTGAGCTTGACGAGTTTATTTACTTGTTGTATTTTTTGTAGTGTTGTATTGTTATGAGTGTACTTGTGATTGCCGCGAGTTTAATTATTTGTTGTTATTAATTTAGTTTTCACCACTATTGTTTGTAAGATTAGTTTAAAGCCCTAAGAATTATTAATGAACTCTGCAATTATTTTAGAAAATATTTATAAATGATTAAAAAATATTATTTGTACATACTAGGTATGACGAGCATCTAAATATGGGATATAGGACGCACAAGGATACATACAGTAAAACTGTCTTATGTAATAACTAACTCAGTTGTATTTAAAATGTTAAATTACGTTTATATTTGTTTTCACCAATTGTGTATTTTATATAAGTCTGTTTTGATCTGTATCAGTCACAGTAATAAGCATCTGGAAGGACTTTGCAAACAGTACATTTATAAAGTTTAATCAAGAAAACTATTCTTGAGGGAAAATGCGTCACTGTCCCAGAAACATTGGGAGGTATTATCATCGTGTCGATGTATTGCATTTTTAGACATCACAGCAAATACAGAGTGTTTAAGTTTGTACTAATATTATATAAGCTTGTTTATTACATAATGTACAGTAAACACGTTCTGGTTGTAGTCTATTTATATTTCCATGAAGCCCCATTTATAGTCGTACTCATTACAGCAAACCTGCATAATCCGTTCAAGGTTATACTTATGGAAGATAATGAAACTTTATATCTCGCACAACTTTACTATTTAAGCAGAGTATTAAGTAAAAACAAACCTTCATCGTACAGTTGTACAATTTATTAACTTGTTTAGAGCAGTAGGTACCGGTAGCTATAAATTACACTATCCCATTCAAGAAAAAAATACACCGAAGAAAAGTAGTATTTTATAACAGTAAGATCCAGTATCCCTATCATTAAATCTTGTTATTCGAAATTGTAAAAAGAATTTTAGTTAATTGTTGTCATTGCTCGCACATATTGTAATTTATTGGATTTTAGTATTAAACATTATTTACCTATATGGCAAATGCAAATCGTGGTCGAAACATTAATTTTCAAGTGATACAACTATTTTTCTGTTTTCAGTGAAATCTGGCTGTTGCATAAGAGAGATTGATGAATAGTGGAAAATCAGATTAATTTGTAAATAGTTGTTTGTTAACATTCAGAAATATTTTATAATAAGTATGATCTATAACTTAATAAATATAAAATAAACTATTACAGGTGAGTGATTCTTTACATTATCTAAGCGCTTTATTTTTCTTTAGCAAAGATGTTTCATAAATTCTCTCATGACTCCGCCGCCGCTAAAGGAGGATGTTTGTTGTTTTTAAAAACATCCTGTGACTTAAACTACCTTCCGTTATTTATAAATTGATCAAAATCATTCCTCTGATCATATTATTTAAGTTTTTTTTTATATACCGATAAAAAAATTTTGTTACCGTGATTCCATTTAACTTAAAAAAAACCTGTATTTCTTACTAAATAGTTTTACAAATAGTTCAGCTGCCAATCCTTTTGAAAATTATATCGAAGTACAGCCTGATTCATCTACAAAACAACGGTGAAGTCGTATAATCACGGTGTCTAATAGAACACAAGTTTCAGCCGTGGAAGTTGTAGGGAGTAAAGCACTAGTAGCGTGGAGACGTAGCGGGTCACGTGACGGGGGGGGGGGGGGTCCGCTCACAGGCGAAATGGGACGGCCCTTCCTACCTGGCCCTGCTTTTAATTTGGTTCTTTGCTGCGTAGGTAGTCACTTGCTTGGTTCTAGAAACACAATTAATTTTATTTGGGCATGATTAATTTTATTGGTTACCGAGATATTGAAAGTGCTAAACACAGTACGTTGTCCAATGTTATTGTTATGGAGAATAAGAAAAATTGTATATCTCGCTTATTTATCAACTTATCCTGATGAAACTTATTATATTGCTTCATATCGTTGTGGTTTATTGATATTTGCACTAAAAAACTTTTTTGCCTATAGTTCCCGTAGCAGCAAACCTGCGTACTCAGCCCCCATGTTATTCTTAAGGAGAATAAGTAACGTGTTATTTCCCTTAATTATGAACATAAGTTAATAAAATTTGGTATGTGGCTTCACCTACCTGAGTTATATTGATATTTGTATAAAACCCCATTTTTGGTGTTCCTTCTTTCAGCAAACCTGCATACTCTGCCGCCATGTTATTCTTATGGAGAATAATTAAAAAGGCCATAAATCGTTTATTTATGAATGTATATTGATGAAACTTGGTATTTGGTTTTATAGGAGAACTTCAAGTCCAAAACATAAAAAAACTAATATAATACACTGAGATTTGAACTCAGTTATATGTAATGTAATGTGCTGTATTTAAAGAAATGTGGTGGACGATTATCCTAATAGCTTTGTCGTAGTTTCCTAATCTAAAATGTTTTCCATCTTTTATGCAACGTTTTTATGCGATAAAAAGTGTTTTTACCTTAGAGTGAATGAGAATAGTTTAAGATCCCCCACCAATTTATATTTTAATGCCATTCGCATCACATGGGAAATATATATTTATGGATACTGTATTAGAGAGATTTGTGGTCTTGTAATGTAATAGTTAAGAACCCTCATTACTGGAAGCTCGGAAGTAATCTTGAAGTTTTCTCTCATTAGATAAATGTTAGATTTCATTTCACGTTACTCCTCACCCAATCATCCAAGAATGTTGGTTATAATTGCATACCAAATTTTACAATAAAAACTCCATAATAACTTTGAGGGACACTCGATGATTAAAAGGGTTAAGTTACCTGGCGTGGTGAGGGCCGACGCTGCCAGAGTCGTAGGCTGAGCTGGCGGTGATGTCGCGATCCGGGATGGCGCCGGACTCCATCCCCAGGGGGGCGTCGCACTGGCCTGCAACCGCAACACTTGTAGTAACATGGGGCTGGTCAGTGGCCATAGTTAAACCATGTGTACTCCATATACATGACAGAGTTTTTCTTTACTCTCAGAGAGTTTGTGTGAGTAATATGTGTAGAGTAAACGGCACCATGAGTAGCTCATCGTCAATGTTCGAGAGGGACATAACCTCTCCGAGAGTCATACCTTGCGAGTCTTGTCGTATGTAACGGATTCACACGGCTTTCACAGCAGCTGAGAGTAGCTCAAAGACACTCACTCACACTCACTTGCGTCATATACTCTCAAATGACTCTCAGACAGTTCTTCAGTACTCGCAGACTGCAGCTATCGGAGGAAACTCACCTACAGTGTGAAACCTCTGCTAGAAGCAACTGAGAGTACCAAAATGCCTAAGAGGAAAAACCTCTCACGTGTCTCCCGGGATTTATTAATTTTATAAACTGTCCAAAATATTACATTACTAGAACCTTACAAATAAATTCGCTCTTTTTAGTAACAAACATACTCAGTAAACTAAGTTGGAAACAAGCAGCATGCACAAATTTATGTTGTAGGTTTTTTTTATAATTGTGTTAGAATCCACCAAGGCTGTTAAGATTACAGTAACTTGATATCGTACAATGAGGGGGAGGTATTCCCTCTTCGTTTACGTTAGACTAAGTAACATCACAGTTAACCAATTTAACAAGCTGTGTTTTAACCTATGAGTCGTGTGTTATGTTATGAGCTATAAAAGAGGAAACAATTCACAAAATCAATTGTCTATTTGGTATATTTAATTTATTATAAATATATTTATTATTATCTAACTGACCACCATTAAGTTGTATTGTTTTATAATGTCAATACTCCCACAAATATTTCCCAATTTTAATAACTTAATAAACTCATTAATCTTGGTTTTATTAACCGTTTGAGGCTTTTAAAACACTGGTAACGAATGTTGTTTGACCTACGGGTGGTAAAATCAAAGCACCAACACTGGCCAAATTTTGAAAAAATACAAATAATAATATTAATAATACGGATAAAAAACAACACAAAAAGAACTCAAAATTCCATTTTTAAGTAAGGAGAAACGTTGCACGAAATTAAATTTAAAAGAAGTAAGGTAAGTCAATAAATCCCTTTAGATTTAATTAAATTCGAACTGCCAACAAATCAAATCAAAATGGTGTGGCATTTAGATCTCTGAAGTAATGAGCAGACATGCTTCCAGGAATGCAGAAATACTTAATGGAAAACATAACTTATAATTATATACAAATTTGTTTAATCTATTCAAACATTTTACGAAAACAATATCCTCTCCAATTAATATGACGCAAATAAAAGCTAAATATAGATTGGATCATATTTATTTATTTTTGATCAACAACTACAACACCTTTTGAAATACATAAATGAATATAAAGTACAGAATTGTCACATACTATAGATAAATAGGCAACCCAATTTGAAGGATCCCAATAATAATAATAATAAAATAATGGAGTCCGGTCTATGGATATTCCTATTGATCGTATATTAATTACTGTAGTAATGAAATTACTACATATACATTAATGTACTGTATTTTACTGCGTTATATTAATCGAGTTGGCACAACTAGTCCAAAGTGTATTCTGTTCTGCAAATTTGTAATTTAAATAAGGTGCATGAACAGATTTGCTGGTTTCAAGTTAGCGCCCAAGGGAGGTCGACGGAAGTCGAGAGGAGCCAAGCGGAAGTCCTGGCTCACGTGGAATTAGCAACTTCCGTTAAACTCTCGTAAACCCCTTATCTAAACTGGTCGCAGATATCACAGGCAATCAGAGCACCTTAGCTTAACCAGTTACATAACAGTTCAAATGTTTACTATGGATTTACTAATTTGGATAAAACTAAATTTTATCTCGATTAAGTTTTATTTTTTCCTATTTCACGTCTTATCGCTATTCCAGCCAAGAGAATATGGATTTTATTTTTAATTCACATTTCCAAGTACTCTTTTGTAAACACAAACAGGTTTAACTAATGCAATGTTTGGGCTTCAGAACCGTAACAGTATTTACAAATGATATTCGTGATAAATGGAAGTAGAGTTAATTAATCAAAATACATGTCATAATTAAAATAACTTATTTCACTGGGCGACGCGAGAGGTTGAAACTGGAAATTTTTCAAGGTTATTCATAACAGACGGATTTTTATGGTAAAAATATCAGTATAATAAACGTTATTAAAATAATTTCAACGCTAAATAACGTTTGTAAAGTTTTAGCCAAAAGATAATCTACTTTTTGAAACCAAAATACAAAATATGCCTATCTAAGATACGCATAAACATATGGCAAAAACGATTATTGACTATTCTTCTTTGTTTTAATTGTTCAATAGCAAGAAGATCAGTGTTTAGTACATTCCTTTCATCAACACGTTGCAAAACGTCAGAAGCTACAATATTGTAAAATAAATAATGAAATGCGTTTAGAAGTATAGAATTTTCCCTTTGTTTGCCTGAATATTTGTAAAAACCTATTAACATCTTTTGTCTTGTACAATAAGTGTATACTCATCCCGTGTTGGTTGTTCAACTACAGTGCAAGTGTACAATATCCTACCTATATGTCTTGTGGTGTTAATAATCATTTAAAACACCTTGTTTGTGCTAAACTCTTACATTGATTATTTACAGCGTTATTATTTGTACTAACAAACACAAATACACCAAACGACTCCCAACAACATTGTTTCAACTAACATTGTGAAAGTAAACACTCGGTTGAAAAAGTTACACAAGCAATTAACAAATTTAGAGAAGCGCCAAGACAAACTCTCAAGTGGATCCAGAAAGTTATAAACATCTTTAAGTGGATTTGTTGAAACCTCTTTCCGTGATTTGGTAACTCCCTTGCTTTTAAATAATATACTATCATTTATAAAACATTTTAAATACTTCATTTGAAATTTTGCGTTGTATTTAAATATATTATTGGATTATATTTAATTAAATTTCAATGCAAGTACGCATTTTATATGTACGTGGGAAAGGACTGAGGATGTAAAATTTCCGGCTCGGTATTCTTAATGTAATTTCATCCTTTCCGCATTTCTAAAAGACAAAGAAATTAATTTTTCGTCATACTGCTTGGAAAACGGCTGTTTTCAATACATGCGTTGCGGGGCGAAAGAAGTTCTTTTCAGTCCTAGGACGGAAAAGAATCAGTTGGTGTCGAGGTCATCAGCTGTTTCGTTTCTGTCATTTATAAATATAAAAATCTAGTAAAAAACTAGTATCTGCAAACTAGTGTACGTCTATTGTAAGTAATCGATTGTATCGAGAGTTGTAATCAATTATTTTATCAATTGTAATTCATTGTTGCGTTGTTGTCGGTTTAAGTATATTTGTTGCGTTTCAGCCCGACAAGATGAATGACACGGGAAATAAATATATATTACAAAAAACCAAAGAAATTCATGAAAGCTTATTACCTGCTAAATCTAGGAAACGTTACGAGTCTGATTCCTGATATAGCTCGAAACGGTTGACTAAAGTGTTCCTTCTTGCAATCGATAGTCCACAGCATTCGATATACCTATTGTTATAGTTAGTCTAACCTAGTTGAATACATCTGTAGTAACAGCTGTTTGTTTTAAATAGCAAGAACAAGATGGAAGCCACCTTGGGAGCAAGCTTTTAAAGGTGAACAAGTTGTAAAATATTAGTTTTGAGAAAGCAGTTAGCTGATATATTGTGCAGTATTGTGTGAATATATTGTGCAGTAAGACGAAAAATATTTTTTATCACATGCGCCAAAACTGGCATTTCGATCCTCACTCATTTTTCGACCTTGGCTTCGCCTCGGTCGTTAAACTTGAGCTCGTATCAAAAAGCGTCATTTTCGGACAATGTGATGAAATATACTATTCCTTTCTTTTTTATGTTTACCGAACTCCCTCGTTTTTTCACACCATGGCACTCGAACTTGCTACACCAATTTGACTAATTTGACTTATCAGTTGAATACATTCTGAGTATTGCTTGGTAATGCTCTCATCTTCATATTTTAATTAAATCCCCCCCCTTTAATTTATAGTGGGGTTTACTCTATGACTCATGATAGTTTAAATACATCCTCCATGAGTTAAGATTCATTATGAAAAGTATATCCCAACCCATTATTTTGATTTGTTTCTTTACATACAAATTCAAAACGTTTCAAATTTTATAGTTTAGATTTTATTTTTAAACCCCTCATTAAAACACACAAAAAATTTAAAATTGGTTATCTTATGTAATATTTAACGCTTAAATTAGACTTAAATTGTAAGCTTTAAATCGAACAAACAAATCCTAATAACAGACTAACCGTACCAACAGTTCGCCCACGAAATGATAACTGCTCGCGTGAAAGCTACAGGATAACACCACACCGCAAAGACCACCTTGTCAATTTTCCACCCGTCTATATTTATCCCTCCCCCAACTACTAATGATGCCAGATTTGGAACAATTTTCGATAAACAGTGATGATTAGTGGCGCGGAGGGGGAGAAAGAGGAAGCGGAAGTAAGGGATACCGCACGCGCTCTGGTGTGGCGGCGCGTAACTAGCCCCAGGCGGATGTTTAAACTTGCATTATAAAGGCTTCCCTTCTTAACCGCAGTGATATATACTGCCCACTCATGTTACACACTGGGTAACGTAATATCGGATTCCGCAGTAAGATGTTCCAGTATTCGCTAAACCCTTAAACAATTTCTATAATAAATTATATTACAAATGTTAACAAAATCTTATACACATTAGTTTTATTAGATAAATTCAAGTAGTGGGCACCTATTTTGTTATTAATAGTAACAACACAAAATGGTGGGTATCTATTACATGCAGGGGTTAGTAATAAGAGAGAAGGACAGCTGTTAACTTGCCATATCATATAGGGTTTTCACAAATTGGTATCTCAAAGACGGGGTTGATACAGGCTATCGTAAGGGTGGTATATACAGGTTGTTTTCGAACTCTCTCCGGAAACTTTAGAAAAATGTTCATGATGTTAATATTTATAGTAACCCACATCTGTCAAAGATCATCTTTAAAAATATTAAATAAAACCCAATAGGCATATGTAACGGCATTTATTCGTTATACACTCCAACACTGTCGGGCTTGTGGCATCGACGTCAGGGGTCGCAACAAGGAACTAGTGGGAGCTGAATAAACTTTCAGAAATTCAACAATGAAAGGTTAGAATTAAGGGGAATCACAAACAAAACTAAATAAATAATAAACAAAGAGCTCACCAACAGTCATATTTGAGATTAATCAAGGATAGCATAATATAAACTCAACTTGAACTATCAGGACTAATTATTTTATACAACCACAGTATACAGCAAAATATTTACTCATATCTACATATATATGTACATATTCAGTTTTGGATTACAATTAGGCTGCCTTCATAATGTAAAAAGCTGGCTGTAAACATAGGTCTATGCCAAATGACTGGTCTGCATTACAATTCTGATGATACATTTTCTTTTATTGAATAACAAAATACCCCCGTTGCAGCAAACCTGCATACTCAGCGAATTTCCAGTGGAGATACAAGCATCTCAATACTACATGAAGTTACTTACCAAGTTTCATAAAAATATATTCACAAATAAGCAATTTATACAATTTTAATTATTCTCCATAAGAATAACATTGGGGCTGAGTACGCAGGTTTGCTGCATCTAGGAACACAACAAATCTGCTAGACAACGCCTGAATCCCGTGCCGGTACGAACTAACTGGTCTGTGTTGTCAGTTGATGAAAAGATGACAGAGAGGTTTATTGTATAACTGAGATAACACTGATGAACAAAACTGCGAGCCGTTCTTTCCAAATGTTGGTGAGGCAAAGAAGTACTCGCTGAAATCGAACGAGTCGACAAAGTGAATCAAACAAGTACCTATCCATGATTTGGAAATCAATAAACTTGTATTTGTTTATTCCCTCATAATTAATCATATTTCACGGAAAGATTAGATACATAAATCAAACGAAAAAATGGATTTACCAACTTTTATTACTTTTATTCCAGTGAATTCCATGAGTAGATTCACTTACAGGAATAAACAGCCAATCAGGATAGTTCAAAGAACGATATATTTGCCTGACCAGAGTACCAACCTGACAGAATTACCGGTTCGCTTTTTCGACAAAAATAGTGAAGCAGTGTTACCTCCAGTTATACAATAAACCTCCCTGGTTGATGACAAGTATATTGTATATTGGCAACACTGGGAAACCAGCATTTATAGTAATATGATTATAAATAGTAAAGCGTCTTTAATTTATGTTACAAATAAATAAAGATATACATAATATTTTTTAAACATATAACAAATTGAAACTAATAAGATTTAAATCTTACTTTTATGTTTAAAGTTATAAAAACTGTTTTTTGAACCCAATCAAAACACGAACATGATCAAGGGC
Source organism: Allygus modestus (assembly GCA_963675035.1). NCBI lineage: Eukaryota > Metazoa > Arthropoda > Insecta > Hemiptera > Cicadellidae > Allygus > Allygus modestus. The sequence continues at coordinate 39,154,152 of OY776114.1, read as the reverse complement.
AATCCTTATGTTACTCTATGGTTAAATCATAAACGGTAGTTTAAATAGCAACGACTCATCTGAAAACTGCATAATATGGATCCGAATGTTCATATTTCTTTCTTTATTTCTTTATTGGTAAGTATCTTAATTGCCATAATTAAATTATGGTTAAGACTAAATTACATTAACAGAGTATGTAATGCTAATAATAACTGATAGAATTTTGATTATTTAAATCCTTGAATCTTGCAAAATAATCTTCGTCCAATCTTGAAACACAACATTTTGATTTTAAATTTATATTATATTTTCATTGTTGTTTTCATTTAAAAAATCTTCAATTTTGTATGGACATTTAACGATAAGGTATTGCTTTAATTTATTTTTGAATTGTCTTATGTTACTTAAAGATTTTATTTCTGAAGGAATTTTGTTGTAAATTTTGATTGATATGTAGTCTGAGCATCTTTGTCGGAACGTTGAATTTGGATGTGGCAAGTCTATATGGTTGATATTTCTCGTGTTATAATTATGAATTTGTCTTCTGAAGGAAAATTTATCAAGGTTCAAATGTACAAAACTTGCTGCTTGTAATATAAAAATTGACGATAATGTTAGAATATTTAATTGTTTGAATAGTTGTTTGCACGATGTTCTTCTTGAGACTTGACAAAGTGTTCTTATAGCTTTTTTCTGCATTTTAAATACAATTTTGGCATTTGGGCTTGAACCCCATATAATTAGTCCATATGATAAATGTGAATGGATATAAGCATAATATACCATTTTATTTATGTCTAGAGTGCAGCATTTAGAAAAACATTTTATCAAAAAGATTCCTGAACTGATTTTTTTGCAAATTTTATCAATGTGAGATAACCATGAAAGATTTGGTTGTAATGTTAATCCAAGAAATTTATACTCAGTTGCCAGTGGTATCGTAGAGTTGGCAAGTTGAACAAGTTGAATTGTTTCATTATTAAATTTTTTATTATATTGTAAAGCTGAGGATTTTAAATCATTTACAATCAAACTGTTTTCTGTAAACCATTGTTCCATTTTAGAAATTTGAACAAAAGAAGATATCTCTAATTGTTTGTTAGAACTTTCGGTAATATTGAGAGTTGTATCATCTGCAAAAAGTATTACTTCTCCTTTATCTACGACGGATGGTAGATCATTCATGTAGATAATGAAAAATAATGGCCCTAAAGTAGAACCTTGTGGTACTCCATGAATTATATCAGATGATATTCTTGATTTTGTTGGATGTTTTCTATTCTTTAGTTCTGTGAAATGTTTTCGTCCTGTTAGAAATGATTTTATCCATCCAAGCGCTGACCTGTTAAATCCCATCAATCGAATTTTATCAAGTAGTCTATTATGATTAACACTATCAAAAGCACGGGATAAATCAAGAAATATACTAAGAGATGGAAGATCTGTATCAATGTTTGCCATTACATTTATTTGTTACCAGTTTGTATATCGCATCAATTGTAGATTTGTTTCTTTGAAATCCAAATTGATTTGGGTTTATTATTGAGTTTTCTATAATATAGTTTGTCATTTGGTTGTGAACAATTTTTTCAAATATTTTAGAAAAAATTGTGGTCAAAGCAATTGGACGTATATTATTAATTTTAAATCCTTCTTTTTTGTTTTTTATTATTGGGACTATTTTAGAGAGCTTCAATTGTTCTGGAAAAATGCCTGATAAAAATGAATTATTCAATATAAATGTTAGAGGGTGAACAATGGACGGGGCACTATGTTTGATAACAAGAGAAGGAATATCGTCTGGGCCAGTGGTCAAGGAGTTGCTAAGGTTCCTTATAACAGATTCAACTTCAACAACTGTAACCTCAAGGAAACATGACAAGGAGTGGTTAGGAGAGTTGTCACAAATATAAAGAGGAGAAGGAGTCTTTAGACCTTTTTCCTTGAACATATTTGGAATAATATTGTAGAAGTATTCGTTAATGTTTTCTGCAATTAGTTGAGGGTCAGATAATTTACTACCATCCATTAAGGTAAAAATCTCTGTATTATCAGATTCATTGTTGTCACCAACTTCTTGGTTAATAATTGACCATATTTTTCTTGGTTTGTTGATGGCTTTTTTGATAGAAATTGAGTAGTATTTTATTTTAGCTGCTTTCAGTACATTGTTATAGATTTGTTGGTATAATTTTAAATAATTACCGAATTCAGTGGATTTATCAAATATCCTTCTTGAATATAATGACTTTATATGTTGTCTTGATATTTTTATTCCTTTGGTTATCCAAGGTAGTTTTGCACTTTTCCGTTCTTTTTTACGTGTTATTGGAAAACAAGTATCAAAATTAGGTTTAAATATATTATGGAATGCATTAAACTGATCATTGACGGTTAAAGCATTATATACTACATCCCACGATGCTTCGTTCATGCACGATTTAAAATTTCCAATATTGGTTTCATTGAATTCCCTTTTATAAATATATTTAGGTGTATTGTCTTTATTTGAACTACATTTTATTGTTATTGATTGTCCCATGTAGTCTGATACGGCAGAATCTATTACATCCACTGATTGTATATCCTTTGGCTCATAATTTGTAGCAATGTTGTCAATACTTGAAATTGATTTGGTTGTGATTCTAGTTGGAATGTTAATTGTTAGATAAATTCCATAAGTTTTGAATAAATTCGTTAAACTATCAAAACTTTTTTTATCCCTACCGAGAGAGTCAATGTTATAATCACCACAAATTATAAATTTTTTGTTATTCGATGTTATAATATTTGATAGTGCTGCTTCAAGATTATCGAAAAAAGTGTTAATATTACCAGCCTTTTTTTCCTTTTTATCTATAGAGGCAAATGATAGCCAGTGATAATCCATTTAGTTTGGTCTTAATTCCACATACTTCAAAATCTTTATCAATAGTTACTGAAGATAAATTTATGCTATTGTATTTAATGTCTTTTTTTATGAAAATACATACTCCACCGAATTTATATGCTTCCCTGCAATGATATGAAGCTAGTTTATAACCTTTAAGATTAATTCTCATTATGTTCTCTTTCTTTATGTCATGATCAGAAATACAAAAAATATCTGGGTCTTCCTCCTCTAGAAAAATCGATATTGAAGCAATTTTATTTGAGAGTGTTTGGACATTTTGATGTAAAACTTTAAACGTAAATTTGTTATTTTTAACAAAATCTTTTTCAACCTGATATTCCATGCAGTGATTTTTTGTGTCAGGAATAGTACGTTTTTGGTTCAAGTTTTCGATTAGATGGAATATCTTTTTCAATTAACTTAAATATTGAATTGGCTAGTTTAATTTTGCCATAACGATTTAGGTGCAATCCATGTTTTGTAAAATGGTGTCTTTTTAGTATATTAAAATCAATTACATTAATACCTTAACGAACTGCTATTTCTTTTATATAATGATTTGCCAATTCAATATCAGCGTGATGAGGATGACTAATCCCTAAATCATATCGTTGTGGAATTGTTGAAATGTATATTTTCTTTGAATTTAAATTCTTAATGTTTTCTTCAAGATTTGTATACACATATTTTAATGATCTTTTCAAGGAATCATTTGAGCCACTTAATAATACAACATTTTCATGAAAATTATTTGAGGCGCTTTTAAACACTTGTTCACTAACTGCATTGGGCATCACAGTGCTTTCACAATAATGCTCTCCGCATAATTCATTAATTTGTTGAGATAAACCTCTTCCCTGACTATCAGTATGGAGTGAAAGAGGTGTTTTGTTCTTTCTATCTGCCATTTTAACCTCTCCCGTTTGTTTAATTTGTTTGATATTAACGTTATTTACATGACATGTTCTGTTTTTTTTACTATTTAGATACATATTTGGACGATTAACTGGTTGAGATCTATCTTGAATCTCTTCACAGTCAATACTATTCAATAATTCATATCTATTGTTGGATACAAAAGAGTGATCTTTAACAGATCTTGTAGGATTTCCTTTTGTTTTTTGTTTGATTTTTTCCCAAGAACTATCTTCTTTATCTTTTTTCGTTTGATGGGATAGCTGATTACCTTGATCCATTTTATTTTTAAGATTTTGAAATCTGTCTTTTATTTCTTCAAATAGATTATCATTCCCCATGATCGTTTGGATTTTGGCATCGTTTGCTGCCCTAAGTGTGGAATTACAATCATACGTATCACAGTGCTTTATAGTGCTAAGTGAATGATCATTATCATTGATACTCTTTGTGTTATCTTTATCAATCAGATTACTAAGTTGCCTTTTTAAGTAGTTTATTTCAGAATTTGAACTTTCTAGATCTACCTGTAAATCGACTAATTTTCTCATTAAGTTATCCTTTTGATAAGTTAACCATTCGATTTTATCCAGTAAACAAGTCATTGGTTGGTAAAGTTCATCAGTTTGAGTGCTTACATTTACTGAACAATGTTGTATGTTATCAACACCTTTAGCTTCAAAATGGATGATTGGATTGGATGATGGATTGATTTTTACATGTTTTATAACATTTACTTCGGTTGAATTGTCTACAATGTTAGATTCTTCTTTGATCTTTTGTGAACGTGTTCTTATTATTGGAGAAAATTTGTTCATTGTACCTAATTTGAACTTTAATGTTTTTTTTTGAGGTTATAGGTACTTTTGTTCACTATATAATGTCTAGTAAAATATAAGGCAATTGATTTTTAATTATTAATAACCAGGATGTACTTAAATGTATTAATTAGTATACAGCAATATTCACTTACTTAAAAATTAATTCTTAAATTTAAAAAATATTCACCAGAAAATATTATGTGAGAAAATAATAAATTTGGTGTAAAGATAACTTTATCACCACAAAAAATCATTCCAACCATGAACTAGACCAACATTTTGTTCTTAACCATTTATCTGAACAATTTAAAGTAGGTCTGATGAGGTGTTTTCAAGTTATCGGTTGTAGAGACTCCAGTTTGAATCACTTGCGTTAGCAGTACAAGCATTGAATTTGGGTATGAGGTCTTTCTCTGATCCTGAGCTCACCCAATTAAATTGCGCTAACGCATCGCAATTAGAACTTTGTATGTGAAAATAGTAAAATTCATTGCATTTGTCAAAGTTAAAACTTTACCAGTACAATAGTTACCTTTAACCTACTGAATCGCTAATTTGTTTTCATGCTTACGACATTGGACATCGTAAGGCATTTTTATGTTGATATATTTTGCAGGTTTGGGACAAAATGAGCAGTTAAAACACGTTTTAATATACAGTGTTCCAAGCATTTGTGTTTACTAAACCCTCTAAAATAATAACGGTACAGAACTGTAATATTTATTGGTTGAAAGTGGGAACGTCAGATATGTAAATACCCCCGTCGCAGCAAACCTGCAAACTCAGCGAATTTCCATTGGAGATATAAATGTCTTAATACTACATAAAGCCACTTACCAAGTTTCATAAAAATATATTCACAAATAAGCAATATATACAATTTTAATTATTCTCCATAAGAATAACATTGGGGCTGAGTACGCAGGTTTGCTGCAACAAGGAACACAAAAAATGGGTTTTTATGCTAATATCAATATAACTCAACTAGGTGAAGTCGTATACCAGTTTTTATTCATTTATGTTCATAATTAAGGGAGACAGAGCATTTAATTATTATCCATAAGAATAACATGGGGGCTGAGTACGCAGGTTTGCTGCTACGGGAGAATTATGCAAAAAAGATTTTTTGGAGCAAATATCAATAGACCTCAACGAGATGAAGCTGTATACCAAGTTTCGTCAGTATACGTTCATAAATAAGCGAGATAAAAAAATTTTCTTTTCCTCCATAAGAATAACATTAGACAACGTACTGTGTTTAGCACTTTCAATATCTCGGTAACCAATTGACGTAGAGGAATGATCGGAACACCAAATTGTGTGTTTTTTAAGCTGAATCGAATGGTTAAAACTAAAATTTGACTTTTTCAAAAATTAAATGTAAAAAATTCAAAAAAAACATTTTTGGGGTACAAAAACCCCCAAAATACCCCTTCGGATAGGTCGATCTGTCTGGTTTTCGAACTTAAAGTCATAAATGCTGCTTTACATGTTTATACCAAATTTCGTCAAAATCGGATAATTTTTACGAGAGTTATCGTGCTCACGGACACACACATATATATATATATATATATATATATATATATATATATATATATATATATATATACAGTATCGAACGAAAGGTGTTTTTGGGGTCTGGGGACCTCAAAAGAAAAGTTATCATGGTCCCGGGCCTAGGTCTTACCATGCCGACTACGGTAATAGTTTCTTCCCTATAGGGGAAATTCGCTAAAATGACTCGTTGTTTTCTTTGACTTATTTGAGACTTGGAGAAATATTCCGTACATTAAAAATAAGTGAGATATGTGTTTCATCTTTCAATACTGGTACAGTAGCAGATTGTCCTTCCTCAACCGTTTAGTAATTTAATTTTTCGGTTGAATCTTACTTGGCCTAAAAGGCCTTTCAGCCATCATTGAAACGTGACAGACAGTAAAACTGACATTACAAAGACACTGTTCTGTGCAAGGTACACGTCAACTGATACAACATACTCGCCAGGCACTACTAACTGAGCTGTTATGTTAAAACAACAGACAACAGTGACAGACTATGGTGGGAGGTGACAAACTCAAGGTCATTAGCCGCTGACCCCACTTACACCGCATACTACACTCACACCCCACTGACTTATAATGACTCCGGCGTTTCGCAATCAAACTATTTTTTTGACTGATAGATGATTAACAGAGAGTGGTGGTTAATCATGATTCTACTGTATAAACGTTTCCTTATGGTAAATAAAATAAATATAGTGTTTCATGGCCGAAAACCGTGTAAAATAAACAAATATAAATTGTACAACCCTTTAGATTACGAAAATGGCAACACTTGTATCTGTGTTAGAAATATATGATGCTATTAGTTCGCAAACTAGGTAAGGCATAAACCCGAGGAGTTAGAACCTCGGCTCGGAGCAGCGACAACTTCGACAGGAAATACTCCGCTCCATTGGCTCCTGAACAGTGTTTTATTGTCAGTTCCAGTCTTTCCGTGAGGTCCTTTTCTTGTAGGCTGTAATTCAATATTGCAATAGTCCGTTCGATAGTATAACCAACAGTTTCGAATGTCGTACCAGCTATGTTATTTATTAAAAGAAAACATATAAATAGCACTTTGTAGATATTGATATATGTTTTAAACACAAGTATGAGTTTAATCTAATCTTCATGTAGAACTAAACCGTACAGGAATCGTTGAAAGTAATTTAATATCCACCTACTAACCATTTATATAAATAAAAGGTTTTGAGCAAATCCGATAAAAAAACAGAAGATTTAAACTCTAATTAGAAATGTATACAAATCAAAAGGCTTTTTATTGCCAATTATTTATTGTTTATGGCTTGACAAAAGGTGTAGGGTGTAGACTATAAAAACAAGTTTTTAGCGAATTTCCCCTATAGGGAAGAAGCTATTACCGTAGTCGGCATGGTAAGACCTAGGCCCGGGACCATGATAACTTTTCGTTTTGAGGTCCCCAGGCCCCAAAAACACCATTCGTTCGATACTGTATATATATATATATGTGTGTGTGTGCGTGTGTGTGTGTGTGTGTGTGTGTGTGTGTGTGTGTGTGTGTGTGTGTGTGTGTGTGTGTGTGTGTGTGTGTGTGTGTGTGTGTGTGTGTGTGTGTGTGTGTGTGTGTGTGTGTGAGAGAGCACGATAACTCTCGCAAAAATTATCCGATTTTGATGAAATTTGGTATAAACGTGTAAAGCAACATTAATGACTAAGTTTGAAAACCAGCCAGATCGCTCCTTCCGAAGGGGTATTTTGGGGGGGTTTTGTGCCCCAAAAATGGGTTTTTTGAATTTTTTACATATCATTTTTGAAATTGTCAAATTGTAGTTTTTACCATTGGATTCAGCTTAAAAAAACACACAATTTGGTATTTTGATCATTCCTCTACGTCAATTGGTTACCGAGATATTGAAAGTGCTAAACACAGTACGTTTTCCAATGTTATTCTTATGGAGGAAAATACAAAATTTATATTTCGCTTGTTTATGAATGTATACTGACGAAACTTGGTATACGGCTTCATCTGGTTGTGGTCCATTGATATTTGCTGAAAAAAATATTTGCTAAAGGCTCCCGTAGCAGCAAACCTGCGTACGAAGTCCCATGTTATTCTTATGGAAAATAATTAAATGCTATGTCTCCCTTAATTATAAACATAAATGAATAAAAACTGGTATATGACTTCACCTAGATGAGTTATATTGATATTAGCATAACAAACCATTTTGTGTGTTCCTTGATGCAGCAAACCTGCGTACTCAGCCCCAATGTCATTCTTATGGAGAATAATTAAAATTGTATATATTGCTTATTTGTGAATATATATTGTTATGAAACTTGGTAAGTGGCTTTATGTAGTATTAAGACAGTTATATCTCCATTGGAAATTTGCTGAGTATGCAGGTTTGCTGTGACGGGGGTATTTAAATCACTCTGTATTTTTTGATTAATCTTGTGTTTGAACGCTTGATTAGTCAAGCATATTTCTAAATTCGTAGCAATAATCAGCAAAGTTATTTAAATTGATTGATTTTTAATGCGTTATTTAAGGATGAAATGAACAACTCCTTTACTTTACCCAATTTTAGTTAGCTGGGGTATGCTTAAGTATTACAGTGCATTATATGGCTAAGCGGGATTGACACTATACATGAGATTGCATTCCATAGCAGGTATATGGACGGCTATGAATGCGATTTAATAATTCTTTCAATAGGAAAGCGAGATGCTGAAAGAAAAATGAATAAGGTATTTTCAGGAATTCTAAACATTATAGGACACACTTGTTATAAACCCCTATAGTAAAACCAAACAAATCAGAAAATGTACCTCCAATAAATTGTTGTTTGCCTTTTAGATCCCGAGATACCTTTCTTTTAATGTATCACCACAAATCACAATTAACTAAACAAAATTCTAAGGAAGTTTTTTTATATAAAAATATACATATTATGTTGTCACATTAAATGTGACAATATTAAACACTCACAATTTGACATGTGTTGAAGCAAAACCATTAACTCACATAAACTCTTGCAAAATTAATTATTTTTGTATACAAAAAATTAGAAGACCTTCCACCATATTTGTCAGCATCATTAGCAAACGTGTCAATTCTTAACAATAGAGGGTCTAGAGGTCTTTTCCCAGTTTTATAATGGGTCCGCATGAGACTTTGCCGAAGCTGGCAGCTTCCTTCCCCATCGCCGCTAATGGAAATGGCTTTAGGCGCTTCAATTTCGAGAGCTTCACTCAAACAGACTCCTGGCGTACGTTCCGAAATGTCCAACCTTTTAATGAAGATCCATCTTTTTGATATGGAAAAGCTTAATTGAATGTGAGAGATTTCCATCTGTACTAAACCTATTATATACGTTGAGAGAATAATTAAACATTGTTTAAGTATGAAGATGAAATAAAAATAATTTACTTAAGAATAGTGCCAACAAAAATATTGAAATGTTACTAAACAGTAACGTAAAACCAAAACATACTTTTTCCTTTTTATGATGTCTTAATTCATGTATTCCTTTGTTTTACTACATATATATAGAATATAATGTACGGTAGCCTTTATAGAAAATTTTATAGTAAACTGTTTTATCACAAATATTGAACTATATTGTTTCATCGAGTAACACTCTAGGGTTATGTGGTAAACATATTGAGAATATCCTCAATTGTCAATGTTAGCTTAATGATACACCAAGTTTTAATTATATTTATAATATCAGAGAAATTGTAATTGATTGCATCCCTATGAATACCATTTGACGACGTGCTGCGTTCAACACTAATTGACAATTCAAATTTTCTCAGAAACTATATGTGTTAGAATAATTCAAGGTGCCACACTAACAAACGTTTGAATTTTTAATAGTCAAAAGTTAATTTTTTAAAGTTAACGTTTCAGTGAAAAAATCGAAATTGTTAATCCTTTTACTTTATACCTCCAAATCTTCCCAGAATTTCGGGTCGTGTAATTTTGTTTGGGACCTGAAGCACTATGAACCACCAAATGTTAGTAAAAAATCGTTAAAGCCGTTTATAATAAATTATGTTTGTGGCCGTTTTAAGGGGCATACGTGTGGAGATTACGTAGCTAAATCGTCATACGTAATTTAATTAATATAGGACCGAGTTATATTTGGCTGCACATCCAGCCAGACAAACATAACCCCGAAAACAGATTTTTTGTTCACGGAGAATGGGCAATTCCCAAAACAAATAAAATTCAAATTATTTTACAAAAGTAATACTTTCTCCATATTCTATGTATAAGGGGAGACCGTAAAAATTACATAATTACTATTATTTTAGGAGGATTAAAGATGAACGTTTAAAAATGCAGATTTAGATAAACAAAATTTGAGTAACTGAAATCTAAACAATAATGTTAAAGTTATTTTCTATATTATTAAAAGAATTTCTTGTTTTTAGGTGAATTTGGGTCTTTAAAAATAATAGTTCGCAGGCGTGTTTGGTTTTAATGAAAAGCTCTTGCTTTCTAAATGTGCCCTTTCGAATTTTGAAAAACGTCCCATTATAAAGTGCGCCCCAAAGTTCCAGAGCCAATATGATGAAGTTATTTTATTTAGTTCGTCAGCTGATTGTAACGTAAAATACCTGGAAGATCTTCTCGATATGCCTGCGAGATCCCAGTGTGGGGAACGGGAAGCCGGATTTCGTTGATATAATTAAAGCTATTATACAAAAATTATACAAATCTACAAATTGAAATAAATGGTTTTACATACATACATGGTACATATGATGGTACATGGATGATGATGAACATGGAACTTTGTGTTAAAAGATTAATTTGAAAACGAGTTCGCACGGAGCACGCTAACGTGAGGGAAGTGAATTTCCACATAAAAACTTTTAAAACTCAAAATCAATGTAAAAACATACATTTATCTAATTTTTATTGAAATCTGAAAACACTGATTTTTTGGCTGTTCTGATACTCCTGGTTTCATTTACTTTCAAAGCTGGGAATGCAATTTTGCGCATTATAAGGTTAGGAGAAGGTCCAGACAGGCTTGAAATTAGACGTGAGGTTGCTGGGGATGGTAAAAGTACCTTAACAAAGGAATAACAGGCTTTTCTAGTGTAAAACCCCCTTAAGACAACGTACTGTGTTCGGTCGATACACATTTTCTTTAATAACTCGGTAAATATTTATTCTAGAACGACGAGAGAGGGCTCAAAACATTCCCCTCTCATAATTCCCATCTTTTTCCATGCTTTGATTTTACATATGTGGCTTTTTTTACCCTTTTTGGGCCCAAAAACTCGAAATTTGAAAGATTAATCCCCCAAAAAAGGGGTTGAAAGTTTTCCGATTGTTTTGCCCAACGAACTTGTCCACAACTGATTACAGAAAGGAACGTCCCTACCAAATTTGAAGTAAATCGGACAAAAAATGCGACTGCTAGAGTACAAACACACACACACACACACACACACACACACACACACACACACACATATATATATATATATATATATATATATATACATATATATTTATATAAATTTTTAACCACCCCCAAAAACCTGTTCGGGGAGTCACGTTAAGAAATTCTATGGTGGTCCCGGGCTTAAGTTTCACCGTGTGGGTCATGCTAATAGTTCACTTTCTAAAGGAAATTCACTAATAATGTAAGCCATAATATTGTATTTCAGACATATATACAATTAAAACTTCTCATCCTATATTTACATACATTTACTTGTATTTTAAAAGGAACATTATTTACATCTTAGTTTAGAAATTTGCATTTATGTTTTATCATTTCATCATGTTATGAATCCTCAGATGTTAAACCGATATTGTATAGAGGGAGCCAGCTGTAGTGTATGTATGGCAGTGTAAGGATATGGGCTTACTGTGTAAATATCGATACTGCAGTCCTGGCTCCGAGCCAGCCTTGCTGCTCTGTATGTGGGGTCTTTGCTGTGTACAAGACACATCGAGTTACAGAAAGAATGTCTATATGTGTCTGTCCAACGTGTATTTATACAGTGAGTACTTTATAGTGTTTAAGATATTCGTGCGTGCACTTCATTGATCGTTGTAGATGTATTTATTTTTTAATAAGGTTTCCGCTGAATTATTTTTAGAGGAGAAACTAAGATAGTGCGTGTTTAAAATTTGAGTCTTTTCAATTTATTACAATTTGTTGAATGTTGTAGTTGTAGTTGTTGTTGTTGTTACATGTTAAATTTTACAATAAATTATTATATTACTTTTGAGATGTCTGTCACAGCCTGTCATTACATTTAATCTGAGTTGACCTAGGGATAGGCCTATAGAGGCAATCAGCAGGTTTTTGGGCTTCTTTTTCCTACGTTTTCTTCATAAGGTACAATAAGTTCCTACGATTTGTAATGGGGATAATGTTTTTAACCGGTATTTAAAAACAATCTGATCCTAATATTACATTTAGCTTACACTATTTTCCAAACCATAGATATAGATTATTTCAAAGGAATCTTCGCGATCCAAACCGAAACTATACCCTATATTTTAAAATATATTCATTTATAAAGTCAGACCAGAATACCAACTTTGGTGTTTATAGTCCGATTTAACTGTAATTGAAAAATGTTATTGCTCTAGGCTATTGTACATGTAAACAGTGTAAACAATTACTGCTCACGATATTACTGCAAATTAAAATTTTGAATTGTAAACAACCACAGTGCCAATTGCCAGAATCTATATTTACCATCCGATTGAATTTATCCTCGGATATGTTATAGGACTTGACAAAAAAATGGATTAATTATGTTATAGTTGAAGGCTTATTGTAGATTAAAAATATCAGCGGCAACATTCTCGAACGATGTATCAAATTGTAACGGTAATAATAATATTTTTATCGACAGTAATCATGCATTGTAAAAGTCATAATAAGGATAGAAATTATAAATAAAAACAATGTCAAGTTATCATATACTTTTTGCTTGATATTTTTTGAGTAGTCCTCAGAGTTAGTAACATCGGTTCCGGAATTTATTTCGTGATAACACCTAGAATTTAATTTTCCCAGCGGTGCATCATGCATTCATCAACCAAGTGCAGAACCTTTGATTCCAAAGGAGTTTTAGTCGAGATTTGAATTAATTTTGGTTTTCAGATTGTTTGATACCTTTAGTTAGTTTGTTAAGAAACTCCGACTCTGAGACGGTAACTTCTCAAAATACACAGTTCTGTAATGTCAAAGTCGATAACCATCCCTGCCTCTAGTATCGTACTAGTTGATTTGACAGCCTTGCATCAGAGAACATTTGTATTTGCACTACGGTCACCTCAAAGACATAGAGACAGGGCAATTAGCAAAGTTAGCTAATTGAAGGCACCCCTGCCTTGAAGGCACGGCCTTTTTATGCAAACCATTTCTTAGTAAAATAATTTGCAAAAATGGGTCAGAATAGCTTGTGTCCTGATATGGTTAGAAGAATGGTTATTATAAAATCAAAACATTTAGGACTATTATTATTGTAATCAGGTAGACTTTCATAAAAAAACGATATAAAGAACCGAATGAAATTGTTCAATACGGTATATCGATTAGGTCGATATTTTTATCGATTGCAAAATATTGTATAGCCTAGTCTGTAAGTTAATTATTATGTCATGTTTGGTTTTGTAGTTTTTTTTTCAATTAAACAAAAATAAAAATGAAATAAACAAACATGACAATGACATTACATGATCCAGGCAATATATGTTTACGTAATAGTGGAATCAAAGTCTGTTACCTGGGGCCCATTTCATATTGAACATGTAACTTGTAAAATAAACTATTAGTCTTGTAACTTGTATAGTTTCGTTTCATAATACAATAAATTACAAGTAAAAGTACAACTAGTAAAATCAAATATATCAGAATTGTAACTTGTAAAATAGACTTGTAACTTTGTAATTTGTATAATTTCGTTTCATAATGAACTAGTCAAATTTGAGAAATTACAACTTGTAAAATCCAAAGTATTAGTAAATTGTACAAGTTTATATTTCATAATAATAACAGATTATACAAATCTCTGTAAAATATTGGTGTTTAGTAATAAACATTTTCCAAGTCTTCAATAACTAATGATTTAAAAGTTTTAGCAAGGTTTATTGAGTGTTTTATGGGATGTTGTCATTGGTGTGTTCTCAAATAATAAAATAAATGCTGCAAGATTTAATTCTCAATTCAAGTGACGAGAGAGAAGAGTTCAGAACAGTTGGGAGAAGGCATAAAGCCACCACACATCCCGTGTATAACTCCATTCTTTGGTGACTGAAATGCTCGGATGGATTGAGCAGACAGATTAATTTCGTTCCACTTCTTAACTTTCTTCTTTAGTTAATTTTTGGTTGAAGGCCCCAAACAATACATCCCTATTAGCGAATATCCCCTATAGGGAAGAAGCTATTACCGTAGTCGGTATGGTAAGACTAGGCCCGGGACCATGATAACTTACCGTTTTGAGGCCCATAGATGCCAAAAACACAATTCGTTCAAATTCATATATATGGGTCCGTAGGCACTATAACTTTCGTAAAAAAGTCCGATCTTGATGAAGTTTAGTATAAACGTGTAAGGCAACATCTTTGGTTCATAAGTATTTTCATAAGTTCAAAAACCAGAAAGGTCTCACTATTTTAAGGGGGTTTTTGGGGGGTTGTGTACCCCAAAAAATCTTTTTTTACTTTTTACATATAATTATTTTTAAAGCCAAAATGTTGTTTTTACTATTAAATACAGCTTAAAAAAACGATTTGGTACCTTGATTGTCGCTCTACGTTAATTGGTTACCGAGATATTGAAAGTGCTAAAGACTACGTTGTCCAATGATAATCTTAAGGAGGATAAGTAAAATGTTGTATCTCGATTATTAATGAACATATATTAATGAAACTTGTTTCATATGGTTGGGGTTTACTGATATTTGTATACAAACTCCATTTTTGTGGTCCCCATGGTAGCAAACTTGCGTACTCAGCAGCTATGATGTTATTCTTATGGAGAATACGAAACGTGTGATATCTCGCTTGTTTATGAACATAAATTGGTAAAACTTGGTATGTTGCTTCATCTAGGGGTGATCCAATGGTATTTGCATAAAAACCCGATTTTTTTGGACCTTGATGCAGCCAACCTGCATAATCAGACCTAATGGGTTTATTATTGGGAATAAATAAAATGCCACATCTCGCTTATTTATGCATATGCTTTAAATTAAAGTTGGTATGGGACTTCACGACGTGGTGAGGTGTCATTACGCTACAAACAAGCAAGTTGCCATCACATGAAGACATCATGACAAAAATGGTAAATTTGATCAATCATAAGATTTATAATTGAACAGCTGACTTGTACTTTCCTTGGATTTACTTATATAAAACTGTTAATATTATAGTGACACAAAATCTATTATGAAACATAAATTACAAGTTCCAATACTTTGTAAGTTGTAATTTGTACTTTTAAGCTAATATTATTAGTTGGGCAGTTAAATTCACTTGTAAAATTTACTAATACCATTAAGAACATTAGGTTTCTGTTATGAAACAAAAATTACAAGGGCTAGTAATTTGTAGTTTATAATTTGTACTTTTTAACTAATAATATTAGAGTTTTTATGAAACGGGCCCCTGGACGAATTTCAAGACACCTAAACTGAAACATAACATAACCGAAACCTAAATAATCGAAATCATAACCGAATGACCTAAATAATCGATATACCGTATCCAACCATTTCATTCGGTTTTTTTACATCGTTCCGCTTATGAAAGTTACTCCTCTAGACTATTTAAGCATTTGTCAATTTAAAACAACAATTTATGTGAAAACTAAATTATTTTGTAAGATTTTATTGGCATTTACAACCTTCTTGTTCATTATCAGTTTCCATGCATTTAACGTGACTAAAATCGAACTATATTAATTTTATATACCTAAAGAAAATTAATGCTCTGCTCAATATTAGAAGGTGTACATAGTTATTAAATATTTTATTTTATTGCTATTATTATTTAATTTCTTTACTAGCATGAAACGTGTTGTTACGATTAAATATGATAATTAAACTACTTCTCACATCACTACAAAGTAAATTTACACTTATACTGTACTTACATACAAGTCGGTAAAATATGCACAAAATATGGTACAAGGCGATCGATTTCAACCAGTTACACCAGTCATCATCAGGCCCAATCAGAGAATTCATTCGGAATTCAATCAGAGAATTTCATTCACTGATTGGGCCAGATGATGACCGGTGTAACTGGTTGAAATCGATCGCCTTGTACCATCTTTTGTGTGTATTTTACAGTCTTGTATGTAAGTGCAGTATAAGTGTAAGTATACTTTTGTAGTGTTGTGAGACGTAGTTTATCTATCCTATTTATTACTATTTGTATTATCTGAGATAAACGTGCATGTTTATAATCGACAAGTTTTCATCAAGATCTCGTTTTATCAAGTAGTTATCATTCATTATCATCGAATGTTATGTAATATAATACAAATACAAATGCTTAGTTCTAATAGCTATTAATGATCTTAAAATTATTAACTTTGTCCAAAGTTTGGTCCCTACTTGATTAAAAGTTAATTACACGCGTTTTATAGTAAAATAAACAACTAAAAAAAAATAAAAACATTTTTTATCTGATATACTTCCCACAAATAATATCCGAAATTGTATTAACTAAACACTATTCAATCACAGTTTTAACACAATCTTGGGGAGCCCCGACATTTTAAAGAGGAATAAATCCAGTATCATTATATACTCCAACTATATTTACAAAGCAAAAATGAATTATTCCGAAATTTCCTCTGAGCTGAATTACATGCGGATTTTACTAAATGGAAGATAATTGTTCATAATGACAGGTTTTCGATGTATTTTGAATATTTGGTCGGCAAGTTGTTCTTTAAACCCGGTACATAATGCTTGGCAGTGATAACATTTGACGTTCAACTCCTTTGTTTGGTGTTTTTCTGACCTTGATATCGTCATCCCAGGTCAAGACGGGGCTGGGGGTGTCCTGTTACAGGAAGCTCCCCAAGTGCGGAACGGTAAGTTCAGGTGCCGTGTCAGCTTTATAGGGCTTGTTTAAAGAAGAAGACAACTTGATGAAAGCTTTGGTGCACATTACACACTACATTAAATACTATAAATTGTTTGTTATGAGACCAATATTATTTTTCCTCTTCAACCGTGACTTGAGTGCTTCTTTACGAAACACAATCTCTTCGAAAAACAACTGTTTTATGTTTAGCGAGCGAAGCAGTTTTTTCACTCGCTTCGCCTTACTTTTCCGCTCACTGAAGTAATCAGCAGACGAGTGATCATTGTATCAAGCCAACTGGTTTGGTGTTTGTACCCTCAATCTCGTGAATTCAGCAACTGGATGAAAGTGAATGTTTTATGTTATACCGCACGTATTCAAAATTTCAGTTGTATGAAAAATTGTTTACGTCAGCATTCGAGTGTAAAATTTATTTATCACTTTCACAAAACTGTTTTCTCCCAAGCAATAAAGTCTAAATTTACGCTAATTTTTTTTAAATTTATTTTAATAGATTAATAATTATTAATATGGAAACAAGAAAGAAAATTATTAATTCCACAACTTCAAAGATTTACTAAAAAATCCGTGAGTGAAACTGCTGCTAAGTAACTAAATCGTGATTAATTAATCAATTGTCTTAAGATAATATATGCAAACTTCTCTCATCAAAGTTATTTTAAGTAAAATTCTGAAAAAATATTGCCTAATCTTTGTAAATACAATATGTATAACAAGGAGGGGAAAGTCTAGAAGGTGTGGGCAAGAAAGTTATAAGGTTTCCATCCAATTCAGCCTTAAGAACAACGGTAGTAGTCGTAGTTCTTCCACAGTAGATTATTAAATACCCCCGTCGCAGCAAACCTGCGTACTCAGCGAATTTCCAATGCATAATATATGTCTTAATACCATATAAAGCCGCATACCAAGTTTCATAAAAAAATATGCATATATAAGCGATATATACAATTTTAATTATTCTCCATAAGAATAGCATTGGTGATGAGTACATAGGTTTGCTGAAACAAGGAACACAAACAATTGGTTTTTATGCAAATATAAATATAATTTAACTAGGTGAAGCCACATACCAAGTTTAATCAATATTCAATCATAAGTAAGCACTATATAACATTTTAATTATTCTCCATAAGAATAACATGGGAGATGAGTAAGCAGATTTGCTGCAACAAGACACTAAAAAATGGGTTTTTATACAAATATCAATATAACTCAACAAGGTGAATAAATACCAAGTTTTATTAATTTATGTTCATAATTAAGGGAGTCATTACATTTTACTTATTCTCCATAAGAATAACAATCATAAGTAAGCACTATATAACATTTTAATTATTCTCCATAAGAATAACATGGGGGCTGAGTACGCAGGTTCGCTGCTACGGGGATAATCAACAAAAAATCAATTTTTTGTGCAAATATCAATATACCAGTACTACGTGAACCCACGTGCCAAGTTTCATCAATATACATTCATTAATAATGGAGATATCAAATTTTATTTATTCTCCATAAGGATAACATTGGACAACGTACTGTGTTTAGCACTTTGAATATCTCTGCAATGGTTGGACGTAGAATCACAACTTAAACACCAAAATGATTGTTTTGTGGAGCTGAGTTGATTGGTAAAAGCAAATGTGAAGTTTACATTAAAATTAAGTTAGGAAAAGCAAAAAACCTTTTTCCCATAAGATTAACATAGGAGATTTTATGAGCAGGTTTTTTTGGATTTTCTCCGCAACCACTTAACCTAGCTTAATAATTCAAAATACCATATTATTTGTTTTTATAAGCTCTATAACATGGTCTAAACCAAAATTAACTGTTTTAAAAATTTTAGGGTAAAAAATGCAAAAAACTGAATTTTGGAAAATTTAAAACCCCCATAAACCCCCCCTCCCATGGCCCGATTTTTCTGGTTTTCGAACTTAAAGTCATAAATGTCACTTTACACATTTGAGCCAAATTTCATCGAAATCGGACGTTTTTTACTCAAGTTATCGCATTCACGGACACACACACACACACACACACACACACACACACACACACACACACACACACACACACACACACACACACATATATATATATATACACATATATATAAATTTGATCGAATAGTGTTTTAGTCATCTGGGGACCTAAAAAAAAATTTGTCATGGTCTCGGGCTTAAATCTTACCATGAGACGGTAATAGCTTCTTCCCTATAGGGGAAATTCGCTAAAAAAGGTTTAGAATACAAATCACTTTCAAGAGTGTTAAGTGTATAGAATTTTTGACGTTGCTAAATCATCCTTATGACAAATTAGAAATAGTTTGTAATAATTGTGTTAATGAGTTTTGATCATACCCCTCAACATCATAGCTAATTTGTGGACATTCTCAAGGTATGACAAATATAACTAAATCAGTCTCAATTTTAATCCATTGAGGTCTTGTTGGGTAAAAAGATACATATATATCCTTCAAATTAAAAATGTTATAAAATATTACTTGAGACTGGTCCAATAAACAAAGTAGAATTTTGACAGGAAGAGATTGCACAGTAGCAAAGGTATTTTCGCAGAAAAGGACGTAATAATGAAACCATCTAGTAGGGGCTTTATTTTATACTTTACCGATAGCGCACTCGATAGCGGCTAGTGGAGTATGAGAGAGTTATTGTACGGCTCTCGTAGCTCTCATAGCTTGCTAATATCCCTTTTCATGAAACTTTGGAAATAAATTCAAAGTCGCGATGCTACTAATTATATTTTATTTCACACTAATTATGTTTTTACCCTCCTTACCAATAGAGTTTGTGATACATAATAGGGCAGATAAAATCAGTTTTAAAAGTGAAACAATTGCAAGCACAAAGTTTTGCTGGATAATAATCTTAGGTCTTCTTATTGGCTTTCAATTCAGGTGAGGTAAGCTTTCGTCACCATAACAGAAATTGGAGGTCTGGATTTTAAAGTGTTTCGTCCCATAAAAATATCACCTTCCATCCGATTTTTCAAAAATTCTGAATTAAAATGTAAAACTACTATATCTTGAACCTGATACAGTTTACATTTCAACTTGTATTTTCCATGCTGTATTTTTGTGCATTTTTCTTCCAAAAAATTGTGTTTTAGCGAATGAAGTTATTACCGTAGTCGGCACGGTAAGATCTAGGCCTGGGGCCATGATAACTTTTCGTTTTGAGGTCCCCAGATGCTAAAAACACATTCGTTCATTCATATATATGTACAGTATTTATATATATATATAAATATATATATATATATGTGTGTGTGTGTGTGTGTCAGTAGACACGATAACTTTCGTAAAAAGAAGTCCGATATAGATGCAATTTTGTTTAAACGTGTAAGGCAGCATCCATTTTCATTAGTTCGAAAACCAGACAGATCGCACCATTATGAGGGGGATTTTGGGGGATTCTGTACACCAAAAAGGGATTTTGAACTTTTTACATATCTTACATATCATTATTTGTTAAACCAAACTTTAGTTTGCACTATTAAATTTTGCTCAAAAAACAAACAGTTTGGTATTTTGATTATCGCTCTACATCAATTTGTTACCGAGATATTAAAAGTGCTAAACACAGTATATTGCCCAATGTTAATCTTACGGAGGATAAGTGACATTTTATATCTCACTTATTAATCGAAATATATTAATGAAACTTGGTATGTGGCTTCATATGGTTGGGGTTTACTGATATTTTCATAAAAAATAATCCATTTTTATGGTCCCCATTGCAGCAAACCTGCGAACTCAGCAGCTATAATGTTATTACTATGGAGAATAAGAAACTTGTCATATCTTGCTTGTTCATGAACATAATTTGGTAAAACTTGGTATGTTGCTTTATCTAGTGTTGATCCAATGGTATTTGCATAAAAACCCGATGTTTGTAGTCCTATATGCAGCAAACCTGTATGCTCATTCATCATGTTTTTCTTATGGAGAATAAATAAAAAGTCATCTCTCGCTAGTTTATGAATATGCTTTGATGAAAGTTGGTAAGTGGCTTCATGAGGTAGTTAAGTACCATTTTAAATTCGCTGAGTATGCAGGTTTGCTGTGACGGGGGTATTTTTATATGTTTTTACATTCATATTTTTGATTTATATTTTATCAAGCCATAAATCACGAAGGTAAGTATTTTTTATTCAAAAGTACTTACCTTCGTGTTTTAAGGCTTGAAAAAATAACGATTAATTTTTTGAGACACGTTTCTATTTTAACTGGTTCTGTATAAAAGTGAATAAATCACGCCAGTAACTTCTCACGCAGGTAGCAGATTTTTATTTGCCTGCTACAGTGTGTTTTCTATCAGTGTTATTCATATACTTATTACAATTAATGAATGTTAAGATTAAAGTCATTTAAAAATATATTTAAATATGGTAACAGTTAAAATACTTTGACACTCATATTATTCAGCTTAAATCACATCCAATTGATTAGAGAGGAAAGTAGATTAAGACAACGTACTATCGACTTAACCGGTACTTTACCTCCGTTAATAGTCCAATGAAGAAGACGAATCTTACTCTACTCTGGCATTATTCATTTTGATTAAAACATCGTCAAAGCTGTTATACGTCAAATAAATAAACACACACACATATACTACACTGAGATGAGACACAAAAAACGTTTATAAAACAGACTCAGTCTGCTCCCCGCACCGGGACCTTACGCGTCACACGCCATGATATGATGTGTTCTCTTTCAAATGTTGTTCGTGTCCCGTCTCAGTGTAGTGAAACTGTGATTGCTTATTTATTTGACGTGGTAACTGCTTTGACAATGTTTTAATCACAGCCGGACACATGTCAGAGTAGAGTAGGATTTGGCTTCTTTATTGACGGAGGTAAAGTAATTATGTAGAATGGAATTTAACAATGTTCCGTATTTATCAAATATGCAGTTGTTTAGCTTGTCTCTGCAATAAGTTATTTAATTGTAGAATGGTGTTTTAGGAAATAAAATATGCTGTTGTTTAGCTTGTCTCTGCAATAAGTTATTTAATTGTAGAATGGTGTTTTAGGAAATAAAATATGCTGTTGTTTAGCTTGTCTCTGCAATAAGTTATTTAATTGTAGAATGGTGTTTTAGGAAATAAAATGTGCAGTTGTTTAGCTTGTCTCTGCAATAAGTTATTTAATTGTAGAATGGTGTTTTAGGAAATAAAATGTGCTGTTGTTTAGCTTGTCTCTGCAATAAGTTATTTAATTGTAGAATGGTGTTTTAGGAAATAAAATGTGCAGTTGTTTAGCTTGTCTCTGCAATAAGTTATTTAATTGTAGAATGGTGTTTTAGGAAATAAAATGTGCTGTTGTTTAGCTTGTCTCTGCAATAAGTTATTTAATTGTAGAATGGTGTTTTAGGAAATAAAATGTGCTGTTGTTTAGCTTGTCTCTGCAATAAGTTATTTAATTGTAGAATGGTGTTTTAGGAAATAAAATGTGCTGTTGTTTCAGCTAAGTTTAGTGGGAAAAGTTATACTTAATAAACTTAGACAAATAAAAGAACAAATCGAAAAACTCATTGTTTTGGGTAAAAATCCTAAAGTTTTTTTACATCTGAATCAATTAAATTGCTTGTTTTTATATTTTATTGGTATTAAACCCTCAAACTCTCAAAATAAAAACAATACTGCCGTAATTTGATCAAAACTGGATAACAGTTATAGTATTTACCAGCCATTTCATTTTATCAGGTAATAATGTACATTTCTGTACAAAATGGAGGGGAGAGTGCAATATGGTGGTGAAAGCTCACTTCACCCAAATTGGAAAATTTGGTATGCAATCAGGAAATCTTAGGCAACATTTTCCAAAATATATTTCATCTTTAAATTTTCTAAATTTGTAATAGGCCTACATTTTCCCCCTGATTGCATATAACCCCCCTGCATATAACCCCTGATTGTAATGTTAAAATTGCAAACTAAATTAACGTAATTCAATAACGTATAACAACAAAACAACTAATTCATCATTAAATCTGCCAAAAATAGAAGGCGTTAGACAAAAACCTACATGTAAAGAAATGAAGTGAAACACCGGCTTATAAGGGGCGACAGCGAGCTATTCACGGGGGAGCCTTTGTTTATCACACAGGGACGACACCCCCTGGCGAGCATCCGACGTCAGAGCCATGCGGGGGTATTGTCTCGGCGACGTTTTGTCTTGATAGTGGTTCTCATTAAGATGTGCTTTTAATTACAGGTGATAAATTTCTGCAATGCGATATCCTGTGAGAGCATAAATTACCACTGACAGTGAGTCGATTTAAATGTAATGTTATTTATTTAATTACAATCTTACAATTTTTTGGAGAGGTGGTACTAATTACATTAAATGGTAGTCTACCTAAAGACATTTCTGTTGAATTGGTACAAAGTAAATGTCTTGAGTAGCATGACACGTGGTGAAGCAGTTTATCAGTATAATATAAACTACGTCTCACAACACTACAAAATATGTTTAACTGTACATACACACAAGAAGGATAAATATAGAAAAATATGGCACAAGGCGACCGATTTCAAACAGTCACACCGGTTATCAGGCCCATCTAGAGGATGTCAATCGCCTTGTGAAATTCATTGTGTATATTTACCGTCTTGTATGTAAGTACAGTAAAAGAGGAAATATATTTTGTAGTGTTGTGAAAAAATACGTTAATGTGCTGTGGTACATACGGTATTTACTTAGTTGCTCAACTACCGGTCAATTGCTTTACTGGACACGATAGAAGGAACCTAAGTAAATTTAGAGGTCGAAGTGGCTATTCGACGTCAATTCGGCCACATTCAACCATTGAACAATATAAACTAAACCGTTGGTATCAAACAAGTTCAGTAGTGGCTCTGAGTATAGTAGTTTAAATGGATCGTTTAACGCCGATTCTGTTTGGCTAAGTTGGTAATTTTCCAGTTAGGTTTATAATACTGACTAGCTGGCGACTTGTTCTCCACACAGAATTCTTGCTGTTATAAAGCCAGATGTTTAAACAATTTACAATTTATTGTATGTTACCATGGCGGTCATAAACTAAATAAATTCCCGTAAGAATAGCATTTGAACTACATGACCGACTATGAGGTATAACCATAATGACATTAGTTGATTTTTAACAGCCAAATCTTTCTCACCACAACACAGAACAAAACTTTAAACCCATTAGTCATATTTTTTAAAGCCGTTTTCACGTGATACGTGAGCAAACCTTTACCTAGGAAATTCAACAGTAATTTTTAAATACTGATTTCGACTTCTCTGATGTATTATAAACGTTAAAATAACGTCAAGTTTCTAGATTCTAACATGATTTTTATATTTTGCACAGACAAAAATATAATTTTATTTATACATAGGCCTACTGTATATTTAATAGTAGATTTCATCACTAGGACCAAAAGCCACTGTTTGTCCTAATATTTTTTGACATACTACACAAAATTCATAAAAATTTAAAAAAATATGATTTTACTTACGGTATGTTTACCTTCAAATGTTTGCTCCAATCTTGATCTTGTTACTCTAAACAAACATCTGTTATACTAGTTTAACAGCGGTTTAGATTTTTGATAGTGAATTCTAACGATTGCCGGATCAACTAGTTTTAAAAGATCAAGTATCAATTGCAAAGCTATAATTAAAACCTTCGTATATCGGAAAGCATCGATTTTGATCCTAGTGAAGAAGTATACTAATATTTTAATATGAACACTACAAATTCACATACATAACCATAACTAGGTCTGATTTTTCTCCACTAGACTTACCAAGGTAGAGGGCGCGGACTGCCTGCAGGAGCGAGAGGGACCAGACGACATCGGCTGGCGTCATCCCGCTACATGGCAGCTGCGGCCGGCTCTGGAACACGGGACAGCCAGGTGTCAGGTCAGAGTGAATATCACCTGGGATACGGATCCGGATAATGTAAATGCAGACGCCCAGTCCCCATGAATGTTAAATTTGTTTGTCTCGTTGTTTTAAATTTCCGTGTGGAATTTTAAGGTGTTCATATGCTAATTTGAGTTAAAACTAATGTGTTGACAGTTTTTGTTTTAAAAAATAAAATGTTTTTAGAAAATTTTTAATTTTCTGTTTTTATCACTGTGGCTTCTCAAATTGTGCGAAACCATCAAGAACACAATTTATGTTACGTAAATTTTTAATGAATAGGGCCTAAACCGAGTGTCCACCATTAAATTGTCCACATTCATTTATGTTCTTTGAAGCTATGGTAAACCTGCCAAACCGAACTATAAGTATAAGGAAGAAGTCGTTTTTATTAGGGCTGTTGGTTCTTGGGTTTAGGGTCCTAACATACTAGGTAAGGTAGCGTTGGGGTTGAGGTTTAAATTAAAGATGTTCTCCTGTAGTCGGTTGTTGTTTTAATGGTCCCAGTTTGGGTTGCCGGGGCCACCGTTATCCCCCCGCCAACCAGAAATACCAACCTTTATAATCAGACATTCCCAACAGTTTTCTATGGATTTACTTACTATCAGATCTCAAAACGACGATAATATTCATGTTCTATTAGAGGTTTAAACAAACAGTTTGAGTATGTTTGGGCGTTGGGTAGTAATTTTACCAAGAAAATCCAAGGCCGCTCTCCAAACCCCGTTACAAAATAGCTTCGTTGCAAAGTTTGTACAAAAGAGAACGGTTGTAGAGTAAACAAACAATTTTCGACTGTGCAAACTTTTGTTTTAGTACTCAACGGTACTCAGTTAAAGTATTACATTTTACACATACAACATTTAAGTTAACATCTAATTTGAACTGATCTAGTTTGAAATAATAAAATGAAGTGACTCTTGTTGATTTGTAAAATTCTAAATCATTTTACAAGTATTATTTTATGGGGGTTATAAAAATTAGATTGTTCAGTGTTGAGTAGCATTGTTAGTATACATGATTTCAAAAACCTATATATTACAGTCACCAACAAATTAAAAAAGTTTAACAAAGTATTATTATTAATAAAATATCTTCGAATAACACGAGTCTATTCTTGGGAGTTACAAAAACAGGTAGTATTAATTAATAGTGTGACATTTAAATTATGTAATCACATTTATTGACACTCATAATATTATTTAATATACAGAATTTATTTATTTGTATTTACAAAGAAAGATGCATAATTATGCATAATTGTGTATATATATACAATTATGCATCTTTCTTTGTAAATATAAATAAATAAACACTGTATATTAAATAATTTATACACCCACAACATGGAGTTTTATAAGAGCGAGATGTAAGGAACATCGGAGCCTATTATTATGCTTGATGTGACGATTAAAAGATACCACTTAAGAGATTCTACGATTTTTCTTATAATTTATATTCGTCTTTATGGCTACGCCCCACAGTCAATCAAAGCTGTAAATCTTATGAAATAATATAAATCAATTGAATCGTAGTTGTTGAGAAAGTAACAAAACGCAGCACAGAAGCAAGAAGTTACAAACATTACATAATTAATGACTTCTGGAATGACAACGGAGTATATATTATGAAGGGGATCTTAATTCAGAAACATTAGATTTCTCGAATCCAAAAAGCTGGTTCTACCTCCTACTAGTTAATAAACAAAATTACTCTACTCGTCAGTTTAATTACAAATTGCGTTTATTACTCTTAAAAAAGACTGGTCAAAGGATATCTTATTAACTAACTAGTATAATATTCTGCAAACAGAATTTTCTGAGTTTTCAACAAGTTCAAAAAATCATTCCTAACAGTATTCCGCGACTACGACCCAGTCATTACATTCAATTTGTGAAACTCTCCCGACGATTAAACTCACGACTCGAGCGAGAGCCTTTGTCAAGTCTCGCACCTCCGCCCACGCCCGCATTCCACGACACTTGGTCCAACAAAGCCAATGAGGAAGTCCAATAAATCTGTTAGCAGCAAGAAGTAATCAATTGTTCTGTTAATGGGCCAGTTTATTGTCGCCCGGGCATAAATCTGTGACCACAACAACGTTCGGTTACTCGCCAGTGGTGTGATGCGGGCCGGGGCCACCAGACTGCGCTACTCTAGGATTTCACACACTTCCGGGACTCTCAACAAGTGGAAATTGCGAATCAAAAGTGGTTTTTAGATTTTATTTTTAATTCCAGTTTACATAATTTAAATTGATCTAAATTAAACTAAATAGTTTAATACTGAAATTATAATTCATGTTATACATTTCTTTACACAACTATAAAGCGAAAGTGAACTGTAGATTTTTGGGCGAAAACCAAATTTTCTGATCCGGGAGATCTCACTAATGTTATGTGCTTGGATTTAAACAGTTAATTTATCATGATATTTCTATATTTTTAATTTTAATTTGATCCGTTCAAAACTAAAGCCAGTATTATTATCTCCCTGAGTCCACACTAACAGATTAGACATCATTGCATGAAGTATTTAAACTGTATATTGTTGAATCTCATGTAGATTGTACATTTCATTTTAGGTGTAAAAGAAAATGTTTGCGACAGTGTGATTATGTTATTTAATTGTGCTATATTTGAATGACGAAGATAAATTAAAGGTTTTCAATTATGATTAAAATTGAAAACTTTATTAACCATACTGTTACCCAAATGCGAAATTTCCAAATACATAACTCACCAAATTTAAAGTTGTCATGAGTCAGATAACATAGTAGTATTTAAATGGGGCTCAGACCGTTAAACCTTTAAGTACCTCTATGCTCAGATAATATAGTGTAAGTCTAGGGTCTAAGTATGTGTTTTATTTCACAATCTATGGCTTTTTCCTTACGTCTAGTGGTTTTTAAAGCAAGCCGTTGCAATTACCTAATTTCTGCTCATGCAAATCTGCAAAATCCCTAATTATTTTGGTCATAGGTACAGTAGTAGGACTGAATGTTTCTAAATCATAGACTTTGTCATCTTTATTCTTTTTCACGTTAAATTGTTTTGAATGCAGACACGTTGATTTTAAATAGTAAATATGCCAAGTTCTGTCAGATGTACGAGCGACTATGATGTTATCATGGTTGCTATTGTACAGCATGGTGCAGTAACCTATATTTATATTCAGTAGCTATTGTGATCAGTACAATAGGCCATGGTAGAACGACCTCAAGGTCATGTGTGACGTCAGTGCAGGATATGACAAGGCGGCGGCAAGACATCCAGGGCACCTACGTTATCAAAACATGAGCTTGTTTTTAGCTACAGTGTTTTACAGTTTAAATTACAGATTGCTAAAGCATTTACGTAATTTATTGTTAATGTAATTATTGTTGTTGTCCCACACAATTGAATACTTTAATGGTATATTAAATAAGGTAAAGAATCCCACCAAATAGCAAACAATTCCACCACAATCCTTAACAAACGGAATATATATAAACATTTGACTGCTACGTGGTCCTGATAGGAATATTTGTTTTACTCTGTTTTAAATAAACAGAGTGAACTATGATTTTCAAATTAACTAGCTTCTTATCGAGGTTAAATTAACTTTGTCAACAAAATCTAGTAAGCTGGTAATCTTGCTGATTTTTGCCAGTACGCTTGTACAATTACATCCTTCGTTCAATGATAGGAATAGGCGATTGATAAACGATAATTCTGAAAACAAAAAAACAAAACTATTCGAACACTGAATGCAAGGGACACCGTTCTTCAAGTGATCGTCGTCAGAACACTGCTTTGAATACTGATGAGTTCGGCCTGCTACCTGTTTAAAAAAACTTGTTTAGGAGGATGATTGAACTGTTGTCTTTTTTTTACTTTTGAAATTAGGAATAGAAACTCTGTATCATTTACGTATAAAGCATTTATACTAAAATGTATTTTGAAAGACTCTGTCATAAAAACTAGCGTTTTACATAAGTATAGATAACAATTGAAAAAATCCTAAATTAAAGGGTTTAGACCACTTTCCCTAAAAGGTGTGCTATATTAACAAAAATGTCGTTGGTGTCGAATTAAGAAACAAATATGCTAGCGTAAGTGTTCAACGTCATATAACACCGTAGTTTTAATCTGATCTCAGAATGGTGCTTGAAATGAGACATCTTTAGAAACGGCTGCTACTCTAAAAGATGGCAGGAAGCTTAAAAAAACACGCTTAGGTCTACCACGAAACACAAACTATTTGTCAGTTGATTCATTTGCTAAAACTGACTTATGATTCCTTGTAAATAAACATTCCTCATAAAATTACAATTTGTAATAGTATCTTGGTTAAAATACATACCTATATTTTACAGTGTGGGTAAAACTAGACCAATGTTTAGGGAAATTAATAAATATCAAACTTTACCTATATATAATAAAAATCAATCCGTAAAAAAGTATTCTGGCCAACTGTAGGCTACTTATGAATAGCATCTCTTTTTAAATGTCATCCAAGCCTCAACCATATTATAGTTTATAACATTATGAACTTAAGTTTTTTGAGGCTAAAATAATGTTTGCTGCGCAGTAAAGCTGCATTTTATTAAGTGTTACAATAAAAAGTATGATGACAAGGAAAATATTTTATGAATAAATAATTAAGTAAAGGATTATAGTATTTTGTTTCTTTTAGGAAGAGGCGTATGACTTTTGTATGCACTACAAATGGCAGTAGTGTAGGACTCGTTAAATGAAGTTTTTAATAATTTCGAAGACTACCTTCGTCACTAAATGCGAAAAACAACTAGGCATTTCAAATCAACATAATTTAAAATTAATGGATGATTCCCACTTTATTTTTCAATGTACTAGTGGCATAATCTAACAGTGGCAAGTTCAACCTATCCAAAACAGGTGTTTCTATGAGAAAACTGCGCATGGACGATCCTAGTAAAACATACTTCAGCTGTGTTAAATATTTGTTTTTTAATACAAAATCTTGAGTTGCGTTAGAGATGAAAAACACCCTTACATTTTTAGCATGGGCAATTATAGCTAAATTACATTATGTTTTGTGTTTTTAACCTACTACCCCATTGGAGAGTTTCCCGTATGGATTCAGAATGAACATTATTAATATGTGGTCTTGCAAAATCGTCTTAATCCTTAAATAATGTAGTAAAATAAATACACAATCGGTTCAGAGTCAGTCGGTTATCGGCGTGGCGTATAAAATCAAAAAGGACGACCGGAGTGTAAGGAATTATGAGTAAGTTAGAATGGAAGGGCTCCCTTGCGAGGATAGTTACCACTTCGGCCGACTCTGCTCTTGCTACCCTCCATTAATAGTGAAGCAAGCAACAGTTTTTAATTTCAAACTGTTCGAAAACAATGATGTTTCATTAAAATGCACTTGAAATATCATGCAGAGCTATAGTTCCCTCGTTTAAATTTAATTCGTCTGGTTATGTCAAATTATTTTTCGCTTGTGATTAGACTGAAGTATTGTGGAAAAATATTGAATTTGGAGTGCCCCGTTTTGTGACCTTACCTCGGGTAACAGTGCTCAAAATAATAAATAAGTTTACACCTAATTTTATATTTTTAGGTCGGCTAACTTTGTTATGAAACATTTTTAATTTCCTACTTTCTTTTGAACCTTGCAAAAGGGCCCAGTTTTTTAAAATATATTCATGTTAAACTGTTTTCAACGTAGTAGTTTTTTTTTGTGTTTAAAAATCAGAAATTATTCATTAAAAGGTCTTAACAAAATTAACTGATTTGATTAAGTATCTTAAATATAATTTTCTTAGATCAAATTACGAAGTTTGCCTAAATATATGCATTAACGTAACCCAATTAGATGATAATCATCATGTATTATTTATTAGTGAATTTCCTTTGGAAATTGAACTATTAGCATGACCCGCACGGTGAAACTTAAGCCCGGGACCACCATAAAAGTTCCTAACGTGACCCCCTGAACACGTTTTGGGGGGTCGTTCAAAATTTTATATAGATATATGTATATATATATATATATATATATATATATATATATATATATACATAGACATATATATATATGTGTGTGTGTGTGTGTGTGTGTGTGTGTGTGTGTGTGTGTGTGTGTGTGTGTGTGTGTGTGTGTGTGTGTGTGTGTGTGTGTGTGTGTGTATGTGTGTGTGTGTTTGCACTCAAGCGGGCGCATTTTTTGTCCGATTTAATTCAAATTTGGTAGGGACGTTCCTTTCTGTAATCAGTTGGACAAGCTTGTTGGGCAAAACAATCGGAAAACTCTAAACCCATTTTTTGGGGATTAATCTTTTAAATTTTGGGTTTTTGGGCCCGAAAAGGGTCAGAAAAGCCCTGGATGCAAAATTAATGCATGTAAAAAATATGGGAATTAGTGAGGCGAGAGTTTTAAGCCCTCTCTCGTCATTCTAACATAAATATTTACCGAGTTATTAAGGAAAATGTTTTTCGACTAAACACAGTACGTTGTCTTATGGGGGTTTTCCACTAGAAAAGCCTGTTATACCTTTGCTAGAGTACTTTTATCATCCCCAGCAACTCACGCATACTTTCAAGACTGCCTGGACCTTCTCCTAACATTAAAATGCGCAAAATTGTATTCCCAGCTTTGCAGGTAAATGAAACCAGAAGCATCAGAACAGCCAAAAAATCAATGTTTTCAGATTTCAATAAAAATTGGAATACATGTATGTTTTTACACAGATTTTGAGTTTTAAAAGTTTGTATGTGGAAATTCACTTCCCTCACGTCAGCGTGCTGCGTGCGAACTCGTCATAAAATTAGGCTTATTTAAGCATATAATTTAATTATTTTTTAATTAACATCGTATCGGAGAAAGAGAACATTTTTACTACGTGAAATTTCCTTTTCTCCGGTAAAAATCTTAAGAGCTCGTCCCAGCTCGAGGCTTTCAAGCTAACAAAGCCAGTGTCCAGGACCGATAACTCCATTGGCCCATTACTGCTGCAAGATGTAATCAACTGGTCTGCTAATGGACCAGTTTATTGCCAGCAAAGGCATAAATCTGTGACCACAACAACGTTCTGTGATTAGCCCTTGTTGTAGTGATGCGGGCAATGTTCATTAGAGGTCTCTGTCATCCACTGTTGGGTAATGCACTAGATAAAATTATCGTAAATGTTTTGTTCAGTTGAATTTAGATAATGTTAGTTAATGGCTGGATATTTAGAATAATAGTTAAAGAATGTATTAGTACTAAGTGTACTAGGACATCATAAAAATATACGTACCGAGAGTTATAAAGGGTGTCACGTAAAAGTGTACTGGTTATTCATTAAAACACTACGTGGTTATTGAATTTTAAGTTTCCAACATTTACTCCAAAATAGCCTCTTCTTGCCTCTTGTTGTTTTTCAAAGCTAGTAATCTTTTTAACGGTACCTTTAAAAAAATAGTGTGTGCAATTAAGAAAGCACCGATTTATTTTGTTAATTTTATTAATACAACGCATGTTTTCATTGATAACAAATAAAAGGTCCTTGATTTTTTGTCATCTGTATTTTTAAGTCTTTATGGCATTGTGTCTCGAAAAAAAATATCTGCAGATTTTTGTTAATTTAAATTTGTTCATAAAATTCGTGGTTTTGAAGATATTTAGCTTAGAAAAATTGCCGCTATTTTGAAACGATAAAAGGGAGGTTAGAAACTTAAAAAAATTAATAACAAAACAGATAATAATGTTGGTATATCATTATTTAACCATGCTAAATTTCAAATCAATGTTCGTTGTAAATATATTTACTTTATTTAGCAAACAACTAATTCATACATTCTTGTGCTAAACGGAGCGGAATAAATAGACATATTCTAAATTGTATGCACCATTTTAGGTTTAGAATCCGAAAACCTTACCAAGTGCACCTTTTAAGTGACACCCTGAATAGCTTAATTTTTTTAATGCCTGAATTTGGAACAACATTTTACATGACAAATTATGTTCTAGAGATTTGCAGAACAACGTAAGATGAGAGTCTTTTGGCATGCGCCCCAAAGAAAAATGCGAGAGTCTTAAAAATGGGACATATGTCAGACGCATTTTTTTATTTTTGAAAGGGCCCAATGCCTGGTAGTGTTAATATAAGGTCAGCCTGTTCTTAGAAAGTATCCATAATTAATATCCAAAAGACAAATTGAAGCTGGTCCAGTCCATCTTAACAATATTTTCAGATTGTGCTCAGAGTTCCATTTGTGCGTTTCCTCTGTTGCAGAAAACCTTCGTACTCAATCTTATCTTATTCTTATGGAGAATAAATAAAATGTTTATACTTTAATGCTTGTTTATGAGTTAAACAAAACTTAATTGTTTATGAAGCTTATTTATGAATGGATACAACTTTGTATGTGGCTTCACCTAGTTCTGGTCTATTGATATCTGCCCAAAAAATCTTGTCTGATATTCCCGTAGCATATTCAGCCCCATTGTTATTCTTTTCGATAAAATTTTGTATATAGATTATTTTTGAATGTATTTTCATGAAACTTGGTAAGAGGCTTTATTTGGTATTAAGACACACATTTGAATTGGAAATCCATTTGTTACGCAGGTTTTCTGTGACAGTGGTATTTGTCTATAGTGATAAACATACAAAGGGCTTTGTGGAACGAGATATTTATGCTATTAGCAGCAAATAAACAAGTTTTAAGTATTTACAAATTCAATATTAAAATCCTATGATGTAATAGGGTAGTACTAGAATAATAGATAATAGATAATAGATCTATATCATGCCTTACAATCGTTGTTGATTTCTTATCATATGTTGATCTGAGTATTATGATTCCTGAAACATGATTTCTGAGGAGATTAGGACCTTACATCATATTGCCACAGTTCTGAATACATAGCCGCACTAAATTAGATATTGACATGCCCTATTGTGGGGGAACCTATTGTTATATTGAACACAGTGGTGCTTGGTAGGCCAAATTGGTTACTAATTTATCTGTGTCGCGTCAATAGATGTGTAATAATATCGATTACTGAAGCTTATCCGATAAAAAATATTTAACACTGCCTCCCGTATTTGTATCCTTTGTATTAACGTCTTGTCTAATTTATATTTTTTAATACAATTATTTCTTTTATCAGAACTACTCACTAAATATAAAACCTACATACTGTAATATATTAGAACTCATAGTAACTAATATTGTCAGTATTATAAACATATAACAAAATCTCCATTATAGTTAATCCAATTAGAGGTATACCCATAGTTTCCAACCGACATTTAAGCTACTAAGTACTTAAACAAAGTCCCAGG
This sequence comes from Allygus modestus, assembly GCA_963675035.1. Classification (NCBI taxonomy): domain Eukaryota; kingdom Metazoa; phylum Arthropoda; class Insecta; order Hemiptera; family Cicadellidae; genus Allygus; species Allygus modestus. The sequence goes on along the minus strand of OY776114.1, from coordinate 39,119,678 downwards.
ACTACCTTAAAACTGATCTATACCAGTTTAGAGGCTGACATTGAGTACAGAAAATGAAGTTGTCATTACATATGGTAATTCTTTTGGCTGTCCATTATGACAAACTTTCCGTTCACCTTTGGTCCCTCCATTTGCAGCGGCTATGGACAGAATCTCCGGGTTTGGTCCCCACCTGCTAACCTGAGAATCGATGGTCCCTGGCTGTTGTACATGGATACCTTGTCAGTTGAGTTGACCAGTTGGAGGGCAGAATGTGGGTCCTCTGTTTGAGAGCCTCATCCCAGCTGTCACAGGGGTACGGGAGTTGGCCCTCTGAAGGGTCGATTGGCTGCCGTCCCATCCCACCCTTTCCATTCCTGCTATATCCTATCTTTCCGGCAACCTGCGCAATATTCCCGCTTGTGGAAGATGTGACTAGCACCTATGATAGAATTTCCTAATCCGCAACGATGATGATGATACTTCAACAAATAGCTTGGAAGTCTCCTACTATTTGGGGCCTCTTTTTTCTTATACTTTGCCCATCCCCAAGGGCCTCGGGCCTGTGAGTGAAACATATAAAGAAAAGCAAGGGAGAACCACCCCAGTGCAAGCTATACAGGTGCACTTAGCTAGCCAGGACGGGATTCGGAATCCATGACAGGGTAGCTGACATGGTGGCAAAGTCACGACCACTTAGTCAGTGACTCACAAAACTAAACAGTAAAACTAACAGCAAAGAACACATACATTCTTACTAAACTAAAGTCACAAAGACGCAAACAAAATATATACATATATTCCTGCAGATATTAAAATATGTCTTGATAATTCGCAAATAAATAAGATACCTCTTCATATTGGTCTTTGACTTTGTGAGTGTCTTCGCTAGGTAGTATATTACAACGTTGAAAACAGTGATATTTGATATTTTCACACTTTACGACAAAGATAAAATATGTTAAAACTACTGTTATTTACAACATCACGATAAACCTATTCATCTTGCAGATCAGATCTCTAAATGGTTTTATAGAGAATAGTTGCTCAGTCAGTTGGTTGGAAAATAGTTGTATTAAATGACTTTACATTAAACATGTGTAAATGCGGCACTTCTATTATTTTACCATTATGATTTATATTATGATCTATACATGATTATACTGTAAGTTAATGTTGGGTATTTTAAAAATAAGTTAATACGTATCAGGGTTTTCTTTAACAATCCATAACTGCCAACTTATTTTGAGCTGTGTTCTATACTGCTTTTCCTGGTAATTGGCCAATTAAACTTGGATAACCAGTTTGTACTAGTTAGCATTGTATCTAAAGGAAGAATGGTGGTTCTTGTGGAGTGTTTGTCTACGGCCGGCCTGCAACGGGGGAACAGGAGAAAACTACATTCTCCTCGCAAGTGTCCTAGGTCAGCTCAAAACTCATAAAGAGTTGAAGACCTACCTAGTGGCTTTGTTGGTGTCAGCTAATTTAACTTATGTGTGGGGTAACTGATTATTTTACCTTCTCTTTATCCGCCATTGTGGGCCTTAAGTGTTGCTTTGCTTAGACACTTGAACGTGTCTACAAGTATCCAAGCAATAGGTTAGCCATCTATACCTATAAAAGGCAAAGCTCTCTCTCATTCACTCTCTCACTCATCACGAATTCTACTACTTCATATTTACCTAGAGAGTTGAAATTTTATACACTCATTCTTTAGGCATAAAATAAGAAAAATAAATGGTTTTCATCCTGATCTAACCTTAGGGATCCGCCAGAGACTCCGACAAATTTCCCATGTATTCCTTATATGGACATTCATTTTTGCTTGAGCTGATGAAAATTTAATCAGCTGATCTTGATTCGTAGTAATTCCATGGGCTAACCACGGAATGCATCACACATAACTGTCATAGTTTTTATTCATCATTTGCAGAGAAGCCTGTGGGTAACAGCTAGTTACAGTATAAAAGCATGACTGAGCAGCACTGATAGAATTTACAAATCCAGGATCAGGATCCAGGAGCACTGTGGGCTCGCCAGGATCAGTATTCGAACCCACACCTCACCAGTGTCACTGTTGTTTCAGAGTTCGTTTCAACAATGATTTAGAAGGTTAATGCTCGTTAAAATGTATTGTTCAATAAGTGAATACATATTTGTAATGCACAGTAAACCAATTTTCAACCCTACAAAAACTAGACTTCTATCTGCTATGAAGTTTCAAACAATCATTTGTATATGAAATGCTTTTATTTGAAGACAAATAAATGAAGAACGGATGAGAGGGGAGAATTAGTGACGGGAAGAAGTGAATGTGTGAGTGGAATAAATTGTCCCGGTGTAGACAGTGACACTTGCCAGTGACTATACCAGGACAACTGGAGGAGTGTTGCGGAATATGGGGAATAAAACAATGAATATTTGATATGTATGAAATTTTTTAAATCAAGTTCTCCGCGCACTTTTATGATAAAAGACAAAACTTTACGTTCAGGGTTTTTTGTGTAACGAAATTATAGAAAATTACATTATACATTGTAATAGCCTATCAGTAATATTCTGTCTGCTTTAATTTGTGGCATTCAAACATTATGCTTAAAAATATGGAATCGTATAAAATATGGACATTTGTTACCTTTTAAGATGCCTATATTATAAACCATTCATGAACATCCTTTTAATAAACTCACAAACAGCAACGATTAAATACTTGTTGTGTCCACGATAAAAATATTTATAACAACATATAATATTAAGTTTTTTTTACTTATTTTGATATACATTTCAAGTTTGAGGCATCATTACTGTAGTTTGTACAACGGCTCAAAGCTATAAATTACGTCATAAAAGTAAAAGTCGCATTTTTTACTAAATTTTAAATATGGAAAAAGCTAAGGGACACTTTCATTCCAAAAAACAAATGTAAGACCCTAGTGTGACCCATTAGATAGAAGTTGCGCCCTGAAAGGGCCCCCAGGCGGGGCTTATGTGAGACACTCTCGAATTTCAACGTATTTCTACAGTTCGTTTTTAAGGCTATATATTTTTGGAAGCACAATATTTGAGGAATGTATTTACAATTCGAATATTTCCATTATTTAAGGATTACATTTAGGGCAGTCTATGTTATACTTATTCCTATGTTGTTTGTTGTATATGCAAACAACAAACAGCTGTATTCAAGATTTTCGTTCTACATCATTCTTTGTGATCTTAATTTTCTGTTGAATCCCAAAACAGTAGCTTAGGAACTCAGATGTATTGCCCCTTCTTTAATCCCTGATACACTTTAGAGAGATCGTGGCAAGTGGGCCAAGTAAATTTGTTCGCAGCGATTTCTACCTCCGTATTACTGAAACCGAGGAAAGATTGAGTTTCCCGTTGAAAGCCCCTAACATGGTCTTAGCAACACCTAAACTGTCAAAATGACTAAGAGCAGACAATTCATTTGTAAATCTATGCCAAAAAATCCAGTCATCTTTCAGGAAGAGTCGTCAATGAAACAGTCAGCAATAAATAATCTGATTAATATTCTAAAAAAAGACAGAAGGTTATTTTTTTAATTGTTGTTTACGTTTGAAGTATTGTTATAACAACAATCTTAATACGTAGTAAATACATAAACCTTAACATCATCGAAGGAGATATCTACTCCTTTCAGAGTGGCACATGAATTATCATAAATTATCACAGCCACATCATACGGCGTATCATAATCTTGACTATAGGAAATTAAAAATGAATATAAAATAAACTGAAATATTACATCAGAAACATATTTTTTTGGAAAATGTTTTGTATTATTTGACCTTGAATATAGTTAAAGTTAGATCAATGTGGATTTGAGGCAAGCATATAAAATCAGTTTCATATCTGTGTTGAAAACCAACATTGCTTTGATGATAACATTTAAATTAAATGAATCTCGATGATAGTTATGTATAAATCAAAGTGGCAGTGTTATCATGGCGTTGTTATCAGTTAGACTATAGATCAGAATGTGAGCGGGCAGATATGGCGGGCAATACATCAAATATGCAGACCACGAGTACACATCCTGGAGATGATATACCAGCGTGAGTACGAGTGCGCGTGTGAATTTCAAATTAAATGTGTTTAAAAAGACCACTATGGTGTTAATTTCAGCACGATATTATTTATAACCTTAACAACTCAAATGACTTCTTTAAAAGGGGAGATAATACCCCTTTACTGACCACATGTATCAGATAATATATATATACTGTAAACAATATTTATATCTAGGTTTACTATGCCGAACACAACTTAATGTTTAACTTTTTTATTTGGGAAAAATGTACCTTTCATAAATTAAATGAGTGGGTAACAAATAAATCACTCTCCATTGCAATTAGGACAAAGTTTGTCCCTGTTAGATTTATTTTGGATTAGCAAACAAAATGCATGCAGCAAACCATGCATTATAAAAGCAAATATTATTTCCAAAATGACAACAATAAATAATTCGACATTTTCCAAAAGAAATATGTTTTCACCCCAAAAGAAACATATAGACGCAAATATAATTTGTTGTCTTATTTGTATGTGTTCCCTGATGTAAATCATATCAACAAAATGTATTTAATAAAGGGTTAAAAGCAGTATGCAAAGCCAAAGTGTTATGTTTACGATATATTACTATGGTATGTAATATTTTTATGACGGCCATCAGCATATATGATAATGAGTTTTCAAGATCTGTAGGCTTATTTATTTTACGAGCACATAAGCCTATTTTTATTAATATACATTTATATATACAGACTATATACGTGAGGAGCATTTTAAAATTTCGTAAGGAGCATGACACGTGTTGTTAACATTAAAAATTATACGATAAATTACGTCCCAAAACACTACTAAATATACTTAAACTCATCCTTTACTTACATACAATACGGTAAATAAACATGAAAGATTGTTCGCGAAAATCGCTGATACGCAGTTGAGGCTATACGATAATCTTTACGTGTAAACACTTCATTTAAAACATGTGTTTTTCAGCCTTTTCCTTTTTAATTGATGTATTTTTCCCCAGAATGGCTTTTCCTTAAAAACTTTGAGGTTAAAACTAAATATTTGTTATTAAAACCGTCTCTTTGACATAAACATCAATTGCTGACACATACCTATGCGTATTTTCAGGCGACATGGTAACCTTGACCTAAGCCCATCTCTGCCTTAACCAGTCCCACACCGGTGGACCGTTAATAAAATGAAATTAAAGGATTCACAGCTGATTGTATATTCCAAAACATTTCTCACTACTGCAGGCTTAGGTCGGATTGTATTAGGGAGTCGATCACACTCGTACACATCTGCTGTATAACATGTGCCCTACATATGTCATAAGGGCCATACACATATTATGTGCCCCTCCTTCCCCATGTAACGCACCATAACGCTTAACCATCCCCCCACCACCCAATGTGTTACGTAACTCAATCGTAGTAGGCTTTAAAACAGCTTAACCTTTTAAACATAGTTTTATTAGCAATTTTTAATATGGATTTCAAGGAATCAATAAACTTTAAACGACTTTCTTTTAACAACATTTTGTAATACCTTTTTTCAAAGCAAAATGTATACAAACAAACAAGACTGTTACTAATAATATAAACACAAAATAAACTATCTCAGCTAAAACGTAACAAATTAAATTTATAACTAATACAGATACAAAACAACTTAAAAAACTAAGGATGTGGGTGGGATTGTACAATACTGTCAAGTCATGATTTTACACTCTAAAACAACAAAAAACATAGGTGTAAAGCAATACAGAACTTACTCAAAACACGTTATGTATTTATTTTTGGATCTACTGTTATCAAAATAGTATGACGGAAGTAATTTTTATATAACTAACTATAACCTTGATTTAGATATAAATTTTATTATTTTTTAATTTTGAAATACTTAGAACACTATCAATAGATACGGGAGTGCACCAGCTCTTAGGGCTGTGGTGATATGTGTGAGTTACGTAACGTTAGTCCAAACCCCCCCTCCCCCACATAAAGCAGCATATCACTACGCCATACCCCCCCTCCTCTTAAGTGCGTTCCGTAATATGTGTATAGCCCCTAAGCATGATAATGTAAAACCTACGGCGAATGCATGCAAACGGATGGAAGACAGATGAAAACCCATTCATTTTAAGTTATGAGTTACATAGTATTGATATCTCACAAATAGTGTGATTTAAAACCCATTGTTAATTAAAACTAGCTTTTAGGCAGAAGATCGTAGTTATTTCGCTCACGCTTGGTTGATCTACCCTCACTGTGTGGGCAATCGCAGAAATGCATTATCGCCACATCCCTTTTACTTAATGGAACAGTTGAAGATCTGGCGATTCTGGAGGGTGCCCACTCGTGAAACGTAAGTTGACACCTGGACTTTACTCCTACTGGCAGACTGGCAGAATGTACATTTTTCTTGTAATGATTTACGTAAAATACAAATTAATACAAAGAAATTCCTAGGTCTGCAGTACCTTTTATATGTATAATACTAGTGCAAAGTTGAAGCCAAATTAATGCATATTGTGAACCTGCTTTTATATTTGGCTAGCGTATTTAAATTCGCACACAACTAAGCACACATAACCACAGAGGTTCTAAGGCTTGGTGGCTTGGCAAAGCAAAGCTGTGATTTGATTAGTCCGTTTGCACTTTGTTCTGTTAAAGCAGTTTCGTTGGTAAATCCATTGTCACGAACCTACCTAATTCAGATTAAAGGAGTTTTCTTGTTTTATGAAATAATTTAGGTAATTTTTTACATTTCAGTTAAATTGAAAATATACAATAACCCTCCGTAACCTAAGAATTCATCTGAATAATGATACGTTTAACTAACTTGTTATGAAATGTATATGTAAAAAACATCTAGTTCCATAAAAATGTTATTAACTCATAATAGATAAAGTTAAAACCCCTTATTTAAATCATAACAAAGAATATAATTTTAAATAAATACGTTAAGTATATTTCTTGTTCTAAGAAATTGTATAATGTATACTAATTTAGAATACCAGGACTTATATAATTGACTAGCTGTTACCCGGCAGACGTTGTCATGCCGGGTCAACGTCCTTAACTTCTGTAACATTTATAAAAACATAATTATAAAAACATTTACTATGTACCATGTAGCAAAGGACACGATGTCATAAGTAACCTGTGATATGCTTTTTTAATTTTTCTCAAAATTACAGCTCAAGCTTTTAGCTAAAAAAATATAGTATCTACACTGAAAAATAAGTAAATATAGGTTACACCAGTTGAATGGTAATTAATCTGTAATCCGCTGAACCAATTTAATTTTCATTTGGTTCCACTTGAATCTTTCTTTTGATCTTTTTGAGCTTAGCTCGAGTCTAATAATGCAATCATATTTATTTTTTTTACTGATTTTTAATAGAGTAAATTGGGATTTGGGAACTATTTGATAATTATGCCGCCAGACAATATTGACTTATTATTTGCGTTTTTCATTGGATCAAAAAACTGTTAACCCACCATTTTTATTCATTAACAAATATTTACTCACCAAACCTTGACTATGAATAAATATATTTAACTTCTCTTTTTTAATATTAAATAAATATTCGCTAAATTAATATTATTATCCCCTTTTGTTCACATTCTTTAACGTTAAAAATAAATTGTCATTTTGCCACTGATTGAAGCGCAATGTTTAACAGTGCATAATACAATAATTAATTAGTTGATTACACCAATTGCAACTTAGATTGATTAATGAAAGACTAACGGGTTTCCCGAACTTTCAAGATACTGTTTGACGTTAGGCTGTAGTTAGATTTGTGTCAACTATTTAAATAGCTGTTATACATTCTCTACTACATAAATTCAAATTTAATGTTTAGTTTAATTTTGTAAATTTAATTAGATCCTGTAGTATTCTAACTAGCAATTCCACAGCCTATAATTTGAACTTTATATAGATTAAGGTTTTTGTAATCAAAAGAACGTTAAATAATTTAAGAAAAACTGTAATACGTTAGTTTTTCATGAGAACAAACATTTAAAATCCGCCTAAAAATCTGACTGTTTTATTTTAACGGCATGTCACAGTTTTTAACTTATTAAGGGACATTAACACCAAAGCAGTTAAAACAATCTTAAGATTACGAAACGTTGTTCTGGTAGTGGCCAGTTTTAACAAGAGAGGAGTTTAAACTTAATGCTAATACAAACAAATGCCAGTGTTGGTTCGAACTGAAGTTTTCAGTTCAACTCTGTTATTTTATAATAACCAATGTATTGAGTTGAATAATTTGGAGTGTTCCGTGCTAATAAATTCAAGCAAATAGATGTGATCAACGAATTAGATGACCAAGATTTAGAATCAGTAGTCGACTGACCATACGCCGGATACAACCAAGAGTATGTAAAGGAGTATTCATTTGTTTGTGGGACAAGCAGGAGTTTGTCTAGTGTTTTCGTATGTATGAAAAATACTTCTACAGCAGTCTTGCACGAAATAAGACACCTTATTCGCAAAAAAACAAATAGATATAAGGTATTTGTTTGTTATTTTTTGGCTTATCCAATAACTTTAATGATTTTTTGTTCAACGTGTGTTGTGCAAATCAGTTTGGTTAAAAATGTTAACATTTTTTAACCAGTTTAATCAATTGGAGCAAATGACTCTAAATTAAATTTAAGCTGTGCTTGATTTGATATGTAACACAAACACCAGTTGAAATTGTAATTCAAACATTAGGATTTAATTTAACGTTCAACTCCAGTAACTTTGTTCAAGTTAAATGAAGTTTAATTTGCAAGAATTGTACGAGTTCAGCGAAGTTTCGTGGGAGAAGTATATTCATTTTGGCGTTCACATTGCCTGATTCACATTTCTCATCCTTCGTTTAATAACGAGTCCTCCAGTGAAAAATACCAGCCAATGTTTTGAAATGTTACTTTTTAAGTGTATTATACAATAGCATAATATAAGATATGTTATTTATTTCAATGTTAAATTGTCAATATAATGATTTTCTATGTACAAAAGTTTTATAGACCTAGTTGACTAACTTGAGTAACTGTAGAATTTACATTTTTAAACTAAAAATTAGAACATTTTTAAAAGATAGATGCAAATTTTTAAACTGGGCAGAAATATTTCTGTTGGAATATGTTTCCTGAAAGCCCCTGAATCAAATACCAAGTTTTATACTTTGAGCTAATTGGATATTCGACACAGTGTTGGATTTGCACTTCCTTTTATGTATAAATGTTCGAAATTATGTTATGAAATGGTTCATAAACAGTACAACTGTCATCAAGTTTTAATACCATTTAAACTGTAAGTTTTGGTTCTGGAAACCTTTTCGTCAATAACAAAATAATTTAATTGGCTCAGAAGATAGACATTTTAGGAATTATTACCCAAAACACTGGTTATTTTTATTTTATCCTTACATTTGCATTAATTTATTTAAGAATAGATTGTTAAACTATAACTACACATATTTTATTTTAACATCATTCTACGATAACTGTTTCCAGAGAGAAATAAAAAATTCATATTAGATATATTTAGTACGTTGTATCAATCTACTTTCAAGTACTAATCTATTTAATTGCTTATGTTGGTTAAAATTAGTGTCAATGGATTTTATTTGCAGCATACAATATATGTTTAGCTAACTTTTATCTGAAAATTGATTCCCAATAAGAATAGTATTGGTAGACAACATCCCGCTTTAGGTACTAGTAGGTTTTCTTCACTTACCTCTGGAATTACTCAAGACAAAAAATATTAAAAGTCTAGAATGTTTGATTTTAAGCTCTACAACCTGAAGGCATTTAAAACATATTTATATTAAATACATATTTCTTTTCCATTCCCTTCTGAAAAAAATCTGTTAACATCCAACTGCATTAAATTAACACGATATTACAATGCAATACCATGTTCCAGTTATAGTTGTTATCTCTTTCTTGACCAGGTTTTTGTGTAACTGGTTGTTAGTAATGAAATATATCCTAAGCAAGTGCCAACTGACACGTTAGGTTACTAGTTTAACCCTATCAACTTAGGGTTGTTTACTGATCTTGATACCCATAAAGATATTTGTTTGTGCCTTTCAACAGTTTAAACATCAAAATGAACTATTAGGGGAAAAATAGTTAAGAATTCAAGATTCAAGATTCTTTATTGTTTAAGTGCATGGAGAAGCGTCAAAATTGTTATACTAAATAAACACAACAGTGATTTAAAATAAATAATTAAAATAAGATCCGAGGTAAGATTTTGAAAATGTATTTTAGTGTTAGCTATTTACCGTTTATGTGAAATATTTATCCGATATTTCATCTCCTTTATAAAGAGCGGCTTACTTTAAGGAGTCATTCGTCCGTATAAATGCCAAGCTACTCGACAAGGAAATGTCATTACCAGCCGAGATGCTGTCCGCGGTCCGACGACTCCACTACGGCAAAATCCTTCACTCCACTTCCCAACAAAAATACTAAAACTACTGATAAATACTATATTTATCAGCTAAAAACAATCTATTTGTTATTCAAATAGTATTTTACTAGTGGCTTGAAGGGGCCACAGCCCCTAACCTTGTTCCAATACTCTGCCTTAACTGATTTTTTTACTAATTACATGTTGGGGAAAATAAAAGAATATAAGTAGGGATATATGTCAGTTCATAAACAAAGTAGACACTTAATTATAGGTTTTAGTGTAAACAAAGCATACGTTTTTAAAACTCCATGCTTTTCTGATTAGGGATGTTTTACGTTAATTCTCGTTTGCTGTTAACTTTTTAGAAATACTTATAGTTTTCCCAAGTCTCAAGTCTATGGGATCAAGACCTTTAATTCCCATCATCCTGCGATTTTCCAAACTGCAACAATTTTGACTTACAAATTTCGCTTACAGAATCATTCCTACTTATATTATAAACTAGTGGATTGAAGGGCCATAGCCCCTAACCTTGCTCCAATTTCTGCCACAAATGAGTTTTTTACTCCTTACGTGCTGAGGTAAATAATATAATTATAGGAACACGTGTCAGTTCATAAACAAAGTAAACACTTAATCATAGGTTTTAATGTAAACAAAGCAGACATTTTTAAATCCCCATGCTTTACTTATGGGGGATGTTTCACGTTCTTTCTCGTTTGCTGGTGACTTTTTGGAAATACTGCTTTTTGGAATTTTCCCGAGCCTTTGGGATCAAGACCTTTAATTTGAGCCATCTCCCATCATCCAGCGATTTGCCAAACTCTCACAATTTTGACTTAAAGATTTCGCTTAGAGAATTATATGTAAAGACTAGGCTTATCGCCGATGGGGGCTTCGCCCCCAAACCCCCTTTTGGAGTTTACTTCGCTCACTTGCATTCCTCAGTCAACTCAAGTTTAAAACAAACTCAACTACTGTAGTTAATTAACCAAAGAAAAACTACACAAAAATTACCTTTGGTGAGCACATTGACACCTACACAGGCGGTCCCATATTGGTTCGATATCGAAACATTTGACCAACCGGCTACTTGTTAGTTTTATCGAATGAACTCTCGACTACGATGGTTTTTCGAGGTGAACAAAAGAGAAAAATAAAGTGCTCACTCAATCAAAGTCAATCAGATATAAATAAAAAGTTGTGGTTACAATGTTAAATTGGAGTTCTACAAATGGATTTACGTGTAAAAAACAACAAATTAGACTTCAGTTCACGATAAAATTATAGTAACCTAACCTAACCTAACTCCGCAGAGTTGATGTTCGTTGTGAAACATAATTACAAATAAATGAATTTGTAAAAACAAAAAAGTCAAATTAACAGAAATAAATTGCAGCCACAATAAGTAAGCATCAAAAGTAGGATTCAAACCCGTGACCACATGGTCTTGAATCATCTGACAACATATCCACTGGGCTACTGGTCTAAATTCATTTGATAGAACAAACAAACAGTTGATTACATTTTCCAATATCGTAACAAACGATATTCGCGATATTGGACCTCCCGTGTAGGCGATAATGTGCTCACCTTGTTTTGTAACAGCTGATTTATATAAACCTCATGTGAGCAAATTAGTATCGCCTACACGGGCGGTTTTTTAAATCAGCTGATACAAACATGTGGTATTAGCTGATAGTGTGCTTTCATTAAACGGTTTTCCAAAACTGTATACATTTAAATGGGCCAAAATACTCAAAATTACTTCTTTGATGAATAGCGGCTAAACGGATGATCGAATCTTAAATCTGACAAAATATTTTTAGCTGGAAATTAAATTTTCGACAACTTTTGTATTTGAAAGTTTTTGCCATCTCTTACCGTTTCCGTACAAAACGCGCTGAAAGTGGAAAAATTGAAAAAGTGGAATTTCCCCCGCCCCTAAAATGCCCCTAAAACTCAAAAATGTTACCTTTTGGTAATTTTTCTGGGAGTTTCTCGTCAAGAGCTTTAATTCAAGTATGGGGTCGAGGGGGGTCCGATTACGGGAAGTGCCTCATAGTTCATGTCAGTGAGTGAGTGAGTGAGTGAACCGTCTAGCTTTATATTAGTAGAAGATGTTTTGCTGTAACGCCAAATACTATTGTTACACAGTTTTAAGGTACAAATGTATATGTACATTATTTAACTATACTAAACAAACTTAAGGGAAATAGGGGAAGGAAAAAACAGCAGATGGTCCCAGTTTTTGTATGCGGAACTGATAATCTTTCTGTGTTTTATATAAGTACCTGACTGTAAGCCCCGACCAAACACAGCTACAATTACCCCCTGTCATACGAGCGGATTAAGCTATAAGGTGTGGAATTGAGATTCAAAAACCACGTGGTGTGTTTTCAGACGCTTTAGACAGATTGCAGTGACGGAGAAAAGCAATTTTATTTTGATCAAAGACTTTGCACATTTTAAAAATAGTATAACATAATTTAGACAATCTACAATGTTAGGTCAACTCCTTATAAGTTTAACTATTACAAGTATATTTTATTGTAACTGAATGCATATCACAACTTTATTAAAAAATAATTGAATATTCAATCACATTTATTAATTGAAATTGCATTAGTTCTATTTATTTTAAGAACGTAAAATTATGGTCCAGCGGGGAAAATTTGTAAAACGTAAATAGAAACATTGTTTTTACATTGTGAAAATGTTAAATTTAACAGGTACCAATAAAAACCTCTTATTCACCGCTATTTCTGGTATATTTAAGTTTGATTTTTCAATAACTTTGTAGAACATACATGCTTGACATTAATAGTCAGAACTTTAGGAGATTTCTGAAAAGTAGAATTTATTTATCGATGAAATTATTTATAATAATCTGAAGTGATTTATTTATTACAATAACTGTAGAAACTGAAGGATATATATATATTTATCACATCAATTTTAATAGTTTTTGTTGCAAAATTAAAAAAATTCAGTATAAATCTTAAATTTAGAGTTTTAAAGTGCATACTTATATTTTAAAACAGGTACAACCCTTAAGGAATTAAGAATTAATCTTTAATGATGTATTGAATTTGACATCCTCCGTCTCATCAAATCTGGCCTAAGAGACACCGATGGACAGGTTTTGTTTCTCTTTTATGCCTGGTCAAAAACATTTGGTCAAATTGACTATTTGTTTTGTATAAACAAAACATTCGTTGTAATGTAAATCAGTTCAAAATTGTATGTTAGATATTTAGTAAATAGTAATCAGTTTAAACCATACATAAAGGTTTATTTTATACACATTCCATTAGATGTGACTATTCACATCGTGTAATTGACTTGTAAACTGTACAAATTCTCAAATAATAATTTATTTTCTAGAACATGAAACAAGTAATAATGTAAAAAGGAATAACAAATTGTATGTCTAAGACTAATGCTGAAAGCAAACGTTTATTATTAGTTATAAGAAAAATTAACAATTACACTAATTAATCTTGATGATTTTACTTTGGCTGTAGAGTTGAAGTGGCAAGAGAAGCAGTTGGGAAGGTTATCCTATTCAATGAATCCTAAAAAATCATCAACACATGTAATATATGTACTTAAATCACATTACGTAGAAACATATGGTTGTACATTTTCATGAAAAAGGAATACTTTTCCATTTTTTATCAGCATAGTACGTATAGTTATTACTAACAGGATGTAATAAAATACGGCTTATAACACTAGAACAATTTACACTTATACTGTATTCACATATCAAACGATAAACATATACAAAATATGGTACAAGGATAAAATCCGTATTAGACCTTCCAGGCCTAATGTTAGGCTTAGTTTCCTCTCTAACGTGAAACATACGTTTTTATTACCACTCTACCACTAAATTACTAAATTACCACTTACGTTAATTAAATTACGTATTATACCACTCTATTACTAAATTTAATGTATACTTATGTGCAGTAATAACATATTTTCAATAATAATAATTGTAATAATTATTAGTGAATTTAACCTATTGGGAAGAAGCTATTACCGTAGTCGGCATGGTAAGACCTAGGCTCGGGACCATGATAACTTTTCGTTATCACTGTATAATATGTATACATAAACTGTATATATATGTGTCCGTGGGTGCGATAACTCTCGTAAAAATGGGCTGATTTTGATTAAATTTGGGACAGACATGTAAAGCAACATTTATGACTTTAAATTCGAAAACCAGCCAGATCGCTCCATCCAAAGCGATTTTTTGGGGGGGTTTTGTACCAAAAAAAAGGGTTTTGAGATTTTTTGTTATAAATAATATTTTATTAAATCCAATTTTTAGTTTTCGCCATTGAATTCAGCTTAAAAATAAAAACAATTTGGTGTTTTGATCATTGCTCTACGTCAATTGGTTACCGAGATATTGGAAGTGATAAACACAGTACGTTGTCCAATGTTATTCTTATGGAGAATAAGAAAAATTGTATATCTTGCATATTTATCAACTTATCCTGACGAAACTTGGTATATTGCTTCATACCGTTATGGTCGATTGATATTTGCACGAAAAACAATTTTTGTTCTGATAGTTCCCGTAGCAGCAAACCTGTGTACTCAGCCCCCATGTTATTTTTATGGGGAATAAGTAAAATGTTATCTCCCTTAACATTACAATTATTCAACTATTATAAGACATTTAATGTAAGGATATCAATAATTACAGCTCACGAGTACTTTGCTTAACTTTAAGCTCTGTTAATTTCCTTAGTAAACAAAGTAAACAATTCAGTTTAGGAACACTTATAAAGTTGAATTATTGATTAGTTGATAATTATCAGCCCCTTATTATTAGTGAAAAGTAAACTATTAGCATGACCTGCACGGTGAAACTTAAGCCCGGGACCACCATAGAAATTCCTAACATGACCCCCTAAACATGTTGTGGGGGGTCGTTCAAAATGATATATATTTGCACTCTAGCTGTCACATTTTTTGTCCGATTTACTTCAAATTTGGTAGGGACATTCCTTTTTGTAATCGGTTTGACAAATTCATTGGGCAAAAAAATCGGAAAACTCTAAACCCTAGTTTGGGGATTTTTTCAAATTTTAATTTTTTGGGCCCAAAGAGAGCTAGAAAAGCCTGTATTGTAAAATAAATGTCAATTAAATAATAGGTCATAGCAAGGCGGAAATTTGAAGCCCCCCTCATCATTCTAGCACCAATATATTATCTAGGACCAAGAAAATGTAAATTGAGTAAACACTGTACGTTGTCTTATGGGGATTTCACATTGGAAAGGCTGTTTTTCATATCTTGATGTAGTTTTAACACTCCTAATACCCCCATACCGACTTTGATCCTGAAGTTACCTCCTCCTAAGTTTATAATGCACAACATTGCCATCCCTGGATTGTATTGAAATATAACCAGGTGCATCAGAACAGCCAAAATATCTAATATTTTCCATAATGCTAAATATGACACTAGTCTTCGTTTAAACCCTTTATTTGATTTTGTTAAGGTTTATAATGCGGAAATTCACTTCCCTAACGTCAGCGTGCTGCGTGCGAACTCGTTATTAACAAGCCCAGTTATTTTTTACAATACATTTCATCATGTCTCACAGTAGTTAAGCCACAGTGGGAAAGGAGAGTTTCTACATACTTTTAAAATTTCTAAATTTGTAGTTGAATAAATATAATAAAAGAAGATTAAAGACGTTCAAGGAATTATTTTTTTTAAATCGCACAATTGTACAGTAAAATATTTATGACTAAGTTTGATTTGTATTTATACAGTTATTTTACGACAAAAATCACACTTACTGGATTGTGGCCACGTAAAGGTCATTCGAGTTTGTGGCATTTGCCTCTGTGGAACGTTTGCCCTGGTGGACATGTTGGGTATGGCGCGTCTATTATGTGTCTCAATTCCAGGACATCGGGGTCAGTTGTCTGCAGCTCTTGAAGACTTTTGCTGAAAACACTAATTGTTACTAAAATAAAAATTATTAATGTAACTGTACTTTTTACTCTCACCATGATAAATGAGGTCCGAATTAAATAATAAGGAAAAGGAAAGCTTTTAGGTGGCTAAGGTATCTTAACTGATCTCCAAATCTGTAGGGAGTGATTGAATGGTATGTTTTATTTGAGCTTAAATACAAATAGATCTCAACAAAACCACTATGATACGTGCCATTAATGTTCATATTTATTTGGTTGTATTCACTCCATTTACTATGTGTATTTGTAATAATATTGTTGTTATGTTTCACTGTGTGATTTAGTCCATTAGTAGCATTAATACGAGTTCTTATTTATAGTTAAATGTCATCCATTATCTGTAATGGGGAAATCGGCAGCTTAAAACGTGAATACTTTTCCACATACAAAAATTTGTTTGCCTTGGACAAACTCAGGGTACGGGTTCGACCCTAAGCCAATATTCACAACTATTACTATTAGACTCGTAGGTTGGAGGGATTCAATACATTATACAACGGGTGACTTAAACGTTATTTATTGCAATAGAGCCAGAATCAGCACTAAAAAAAAATACATGGGTTCAAACAAAATCTGATAGTAAAAGAAATCTCGATAGTTCATCAACCTGTCTTTAATCGAGTTCTAATTTGAAATTATAAAACGGCACTACATTCAATTTATCTCGAGAGTGTAAGACAGTTGCCCCACACCCGAGGTTATAAGAGAAAAATACGACACTCACTTAATATATTTGAGCCACGCGAGGCAATGCCCCACGCAACACTACTAATTTTCACAGTTACCACGAAAAACTAATAAAATGACATACTCCTTTCGCCGCACGAGACAATCGCCCCACACAGCGTAATAATTAAGCGAACCTTGATTTGGACACACATATATAAACGCACTAATGAAAATAAACACACACTGCACTACATAAACATAACGCGTCTCTGCACTTTAACGTACGGCGTGATTGCCGGTGAGAAACCAAAAATCCGCACCATACACTCAAAACGTAAATAACGTGAATAACGACACCAGTTACCCTAAAAATATATCCATAACCAACCCAGAATAATAATAGTATAACTAGTTTATTTGGATTGTTACGGGGGGGGCGTCGATCAGACCAGTATATCTCATAAATGTCAAGGGGGTTTCCGTTCACTTAAACTGGGGTACAGTATCTAAAACTAGGATATACTCTGCATAATATATAAAATGGGCAAACAATACGTAGTCTACAAGGATATGTCAATAAATAACTCCTCGTGAAATGCACTCTTTATTTTCTTTCCTATACTTTATTAAATTTAATCGAGGTCTAAGAGGCAGTTGCTTCTGACCGATATTCTGCTAGCTGAACTTAATTTTGAAATCAATTTACACTGCCAACTGGAATCAATTTATTTTGGGTCGAGGTCCAGGAGGCGTGCCCCCGACCGAGTTGCAAGTCGAACATCCTCATTGTAAATTCTGGCAATTAGCGGTATCCAAATAATGTTTTAATTAATTTGTGCAGACGATATAATGTGGAATGTTACTATTGCAAGTAAAATTGTATCGACTACCCACGTTGATAGGCGTAGGACGGTAACTCGAAACTTAACCTGTTGAACATCCTTGTAGGTCGGCGGTACGGTACATTCTACAAATTTTTTGAAGGGAAGTAGTTTTCGTCGTGCGACGCAACGGTGGTGGCGTGCGCTGGGGGCGGCGGCGGTCCCAGGACTCGTTTTACTCGCTAGACCGCTGGACAATGGTTATCGGTACAAACAACCACGAGATTGCCGCCGTCACAGATCATCGTAATCATCATCATTGTTGTGGATTATGAAACCCCAGCATAGCTGCTATTCACATCTTCCACAAGCGGGAATATTGCGTAGGTTACCGGAAGGATAGGATAGGCCTATAGCAGAAAAGGAAAGGGTGGGATGGGACGGCAGCAAATCGTCCCTTCAGAGGGCCAACTCCCGTGCCCCTGTGACAGCTGGGATGAGGCTCTCAAACAGGGGACTCGCATTCAGTACTTCAACTGGTCAACTCAACTGACAGGTATCCATGTACAACAGCCAGGGACCATCCATCCTCAGGTTGGCAGGTATCCTTGTATCCTTGACAGGGCAACCAAACCCGGAGATTCTGTCACAAGCCGCTGCAAATGGAGGGACCAAAGGTGAAAGGGAAGTTTGTCACAATGGAAAGCCAAAAGACTTACCATATGTAATGACAACTTAATTTGCTGTACCCAATTTCAGCCTCAAAATTGGTATAGACCAGTTTCGAGGTAGTCCTGGGACTATTAAGATCATATTGTTGCATTGTTATATAGAATAATTACTGCCGTTGATGTTACACACATTATTGACTTATTATAACACCAGCCTGATGTGTCCCTACATGGGATTTAGCAATCAAGATTACAGTTATTAAGGATATGTTATCACACAAATATTCCTTTATCTCATGTTTAATGGGACATTTTACGGAATTTGACGACACTAATATGTTTCAGATAAGGTTTTATTCATTTTGTAATTTTTTACAAATTTATCACATAGGTAAGAAGGTATTGCCTATAGTGGGCATGGTAAAACCTAGGCCCGGGAAACCAAGGATAGCTTTTCGTTTTGGGGTTCCTAGATGCCAAAAAACACCTTTCCTTGAAATGTGCTTGTGTGCGAATTTCCCTATATGGAAGAAGCTATTACCGTAGGTAAGACTTAAGCCCGAGACCATATTACCATACAAACTTCAATTAATACGTTAAATTATTATGTCCTTGAAGGGTATCTTTTAAGTACAAGACAAAAATATAATTAATAATCTTTATTCAATTTAGGTACAATTAAAAACATACAACGAAGAAAATTCAATGGTCAATTTAAAAAAAATTTACATAGTGCTCCGGTACTCAAAAAGATTAGGTAAATTTACTTAATGATGTTATTATTTGAGGAGGGGTTCTTTGCCAAGGCACACTAGTTTATTTACCCATTATACTCAAATTCGGCGAATTAAAAAAATGATAAATTAAGTTATTTGTAAGCTACTTCAATATATTACCAGGCTAAATCCCCTCCAGCGTCGGTTACCATGATATTTGCTGGCAAATTTTAAACAAAGCAAATTGTTATATGGTAAATTAAATATATAAATATTATGTTAAGCTAAAAGTTACAAAAATCGTTAATTTAAATTGCAACAATTTAATTAAACCAACTTCTTCAATTCTTATAGTCTTCTTTTAAAAACTGAAAAGTTAGCAATTTTTTAATATTAATTAAATAATTTAATGGATGCAATTAGATCAAAAATATAATTAATGTGGAGCTCTGAGTTAAACGTCTATCTTGCTTCAAAATTTCCCCAACAATAGCCTTCTTGTTTATCTTTTGTCTTCCAGATGTTGGGGTATTATTGAGCACAGCACTTTAGATTCACTTTCAAAACTTGGGTTTGGATACTATAAACAGTACATCTGATAACCGTGATTCACGTTTAAAGCTATTACCTTTATTCCAAAATAAGCTAATTTTAAAATTATATGTATAAAATTAAATTCAATTTAAATATTTTAATTTCGCACTATGAGAGAAAATAACTTTCTTACATTATTCTTATAACTAATATATTACACACAATCCTACTTTGGTCTATTTTACAAATCAATATTGAAATCCTTTTTTTATTATATTGAAAAATCAATAATTATTATCTAAATTAATATACAAGATGTATTATAAATAAAAATATCCCGACCTTCACATAAGTTTAACTCATGTGCCAGATGGGGATATTTTTAGCAATAAGGTTCATTAGTTCGTTATAACAGCTGATTTGACTCTACATACACCATAGATTTTGTTGCTCAGTTGAACTCTTGGCTGGACTTCTGCTTTGGGCTCTACTCACAGTACAGTGTTTACATTTTCAACAGCCAACGAGCTGACACCCTTTAGACACTATTTCTTCGCAAGCATTATAATTTAGGCCCCCTTATACAATTTTAGTTATTAAATTCATCCTTGATAAATATAGATTTCAATTTTGTATTACATTACGCTTCAATTCTTCATTATAACTGTTCAGTTGATGAACATTTGATGAAGGAAACCTTCGACTTTGCGGTTCATGGAGGATTGAGGATAAGTGTTATCTTACTGCTTGCACTGAAGTATTTAACGTTCTATAGGCTATTTCTTTAATTTTATGAAATACAAATAAACTTAAATTGTACAAGTTATCTCCCCTAAATTTAAGTAAAATTACTTTAAAATGAAGATCCTACGTGCAGGTGGGTTTAGCAGTAAGTTACATTGAAGGCCTATGATTGTTTTTACATTGCATTTGCTCACATAATATATTTTGCTGTGTTATTTTTACAATTTTAAGTTGGGGTAAGGTTGTATTGTAACAATCATGAAAACCTTTCGTTTCAATGCCCCTGGCTCGTAAACTCTGAAAAGACACATATTATCACATCATTTTTGGACTAAATATTACACAAATGTTGACATTATATCTAAACGAACGAAACGAAATCAAACAATTACATCATAATTATAATTATTGCACTAAAAAACAATTCATCATTTACCCCAAAACATGAATGGAAGAGTCATAAATAAAATTAAAGATCCATACACAATTTAAGTAGTTGGAAGAAAATAAATAAACAAATTAAACGATTCTAAGCAGTAATTCTTTATTTTCATAGGATAAAGTCCTGACAGAAAAAAGACAAACTTAAAAAGTGTATAACAATCTAGCCATGGTCCTATATTTAAGCTTGCATTTGTTTTAAGTCTACACAATATTTTGTTTGGTAAAAATGTTATTATTAGGTTTTTTATCATTATTACTCTCAGTTTGTAAAATCGATTTATTGTATCTAGAGATGGAAGGGTCAGCAGACTCAGTGAATTGCTAACCGAGTCGTTAAAACACTTCTCTCGTTTCGGCGCTCCAATTTCCCGCTGCCTCTTCAAAGTGGTCCTGATTAAAGGTGCCCATCATCCAGACTTTTAATTGAAGACGGTATAAAACTTAATTTATCAAAATCTAGGATTTAAAAATGAGAATTAAACATTAAAGACTCTCGGGTCATGCTAATAGCTCACTTGTCCACCGGAAATGTTTTAAAAACATCCACTCATGTTAAATTTTGACTTTAAACAATACATAATCAGTCGGTACAGCTGCTCTTTCTTGAGCAAATGCTCCTTTTATTCTTCTAAATTTACAACACTCTTGAGAGCATACTGAGCATACCACGTTGTTGTTCCAGTAGTCATGGAACATCTGTTATCGCTGCTGTGATGGGTTGTGCTAATGTGTCTATCAACAGCTGTTAAACTTACTATTCACAACAAATACAACTGAAGACCTATTTGAGCCCAAGTTATAACATTCTTAGAACCTATACCTTGACATCTTATCGAAACCTCGAGTGCAAAAATGGGTTCAGAGGTTCAGTGGATCTTGCTCTTATAAAATCCTGCTTATATATTAATATAGGATGTCGTAGTTAATAGTTAACTTTGCACTAAGAAACATTACCTCCTTCGTCTAGCGTGAAACAGAAAATGCTGTAGCAATTTGAGAGGTATAATTGCCAGAGGGGTTAAACAAGTGGTTATGGGGGGGCGAGTCAAGAACGGCCCTCCACGGCCTCTCGAGAACTCGACAGAGAGATCCCCCCACCCACCCCCACACCATTTGACGAGGACAAAACTGAACACCACACACTTGTTATGAGGCATTTTGAAACTATTGGGGTCAAATTGAAACAAATGTCAAATGATAGTTATATAAAGATTTAACAAACTGCTTTAATGTAACTTTAAATAAATCAAAATTTACGATAAAACACTTTCCAGATAAATCAAAGGAAATACTGACACAAAAAATCGATCTACAATAATATAAAAAAGAGGTGGTTTCTGTCTGTCTGATGTTCTGGGTAAACGAAAAAACTACTGAACCGACTGGGCTGAAACTTTACACAAACGTGCACCAAATTGAACCCGTGCAGCACATAGGCCTATTACTTTCCTTAAAAACCCCTCGGGTTACGCCCTGTGAACGTCCTAAGTTCCAATGTTTACATTTCAGAAGAAAGTAAACATTCAGAAACTGCAATGCGAACAGCTGTGGATACTTCTATTTTACAGCTTAAAGACCAGAAGCAAGAACAACTGTTTCAAGATCTCAACCTTTCTAACCCGTGCGAAGAACGGGTACATCAGCTAGTAATATATAAATAAATTATCTTACGTAAACTGCGCAGACATAATCTGGGGGAGTGGGTTTGGGTTTAAAATGACAGGCATTAAGTATTTAGAAGGGGGTGTAGGGGGGAACAATTTGTATTAAAACAGACTTATAAATAATATTTATAAAAAAATAATCCTAAAAGTAAAATAAATGAATAAAAATGCATTTTTTAAGACTCTTAAGTCCTACTAAACCGCACTATGTAGTTCAAGGTTTGCATGACCACATTCGCTCTAGAACGAAACCGATCTTACATTAAAAGTATAAATGAATTAACACGTTTTATTTTTTACTTTTTAATATACAAATATTAAAATCAGCTAAATATACAAGCATTGTCAAAAAATAGCGTTTTAAAATAATATGGCAAGTGACCAAAACGTTATTCTACAATTGTAAAAAACGGCAGGAGTAACCTTTATTCTTAATTTTTTTTAAGGGTGTTTAACGCCAGGTCACCTGACATTGACTTTAACCAGCAGATGGGGTGCCACGAAAAAGTTAATTTTACCCGTGGGGTAGGTTATATAAAAAAGGTCTACATCCTGAATGTAAAAACTTTCCTCTTTATTCACCCTGGCGCCCCGTGCCTCTCCCGTCTCATTGGACTACAACTGAGCCGCTTGCTTGTTTTTAACCTACGCCTCTTATACTCTCGATACCATAAAGTACTCTCTTAATATCATAATTAAGTACTTGTGAATTCCAAAAGCGGTTGTTGCGATCAAGTATGCAACTGCAAGAGTCGCATTTTTTATTGTTGAGTATTTTTTTATAGTTGTGAACGAGTTATGCCAACACAAAGCTCTTTTCATCTGCATTAGGATTTATTTAAGCTGGTGAGTGGTGAGGCGAAAGTTTCGTGGTGGGTTGATAAGGGGGATTTGGTAGTATCGATGCGTTTACCTGGGCACCTCTCCTTCCAAAAACGATCAGCGTTTAGGTGGCCCCTCCTCCTTCCCCTCAGTTCCCCTCACTGCGCACAAAGTTAAGATAACCCTAGCGTGGTTGTGGTCTTTTGGCATGCCCAATATATTTTTAGGGTGGTAAGTGCTCAGTCAGCTAACTGGTTTACAATGTATGCCCCAAATCCTAAATCTCCTTACGGGACGAATTGCAGTTTTTGAGCGTGTTAGAATAGCAGAAGGTGATTGAAAATCTGCGTTAATAATGCTCGTCTGCTCGTACAATACAATACAATGTATATACAAAAATCAAAACAACTTTCTCCTCTCTAATTCATTGAAAATAGAGTTTTTCCTGATACTATAAGAGAGAGTGACTCAACATTTTTTTATCAGTTGCCTTTTATAAAAAAAGCCAAAAAGATTATGGTACACAATTCAGGCGCAATAAAACTCATGGTGTTGAGTGGTTTATTAAAACCAAGTCTAACACAGTTGTTCATCGAAGATTCGAACTGAGATACAACAGAAATCCTCCTTCCAGGATCACAATCAGACCTTGGTACGAGAAATTCATGATTAGGCAAAATTTTCTAAAATTAATCCCACTTTGCTAAATAGTGTTCGGGCTAAATTGATTATGTAGTCTAATTGTTTATTGAGGGTCCTGATTACATAGGTAGTAGTTCATATACATTGGCATTGGGAAAAGTGCTGTATACAATGAAAATCTGATGAATTTGTCTTTTTATTTGGTAGAAGTTTTAATTAATTATGACAACAAATAAACATATTATTGATGTTTAAAATTTTACGGTTTTTAAGCAACCTGTATAATCAGAATATGCAGTTTTGTGGGAAGTATTTTTTATAGTTATGACGAAACTTCCATATCCTAAAGATGTTTACTTCAGGAAGAGGAGTCAAGCGAAGTATTCGGGGTGTCTTGATGTCTGAGTCTAACGTAGCCTATTTCACGGTTCTTTGGTCCCAGTGCCAAGAGCGATACACGGCGCGGCGGTTGTATTAGCTAAAATATCAGGGGATCGGCTGTATTAACACATTTTTAAAATAAACCCTTTTAAAACCATTTAGCTAACCTAAATATCAAGCCTCCAATCAAGTGGTAGGAAAAATTAAGAAATTTGATTTAGACGAATTAAATAATATTATACCTATTTGATAATTAACAATGGATGAATATCGTAGATGAAAAATTTAATAAGTTATTATCAAATTAATTGATTTGTTTCAAATTTTACTTTCTAAATGAAAAAGTATTTGTACTTATTAACTGTAAGAAATATAACCGTTTTATAGGGTAACATTTATATGACTTTTGATTATTGCATTCTTTGTGGAAGTAATAGTAAACGATTGCAAAGTTAGAAACCACAACTTCAATCTTTGTTTTCTAAACGCCACAATTTAGGAATTTAATTAAACTTCTTCAATCAAGATAGTAAAATACACCAAACCAATTAGAGGAGGATTATTTCTTCTGAGTTCATTTATTGGAGAGTAACTTTGCCACAAGTAACAGTTTTCTTTGGCAATAACTTACGACAAAGTCATTAGATGCTGATATTGATACCGACTAAAAATCTCCTACGTAATGTTTTAAAATATCTTTTACAATGAAGAAAAATTTAAGAATTAAAAAGGAAGAGTTATAAAGAGTCATAATTATATTCCTGAACTAGCTGTTCCCTCAGGCTTCACCCCGCAAATAAAAAAAACTATGTCAGTTGTGTGTGCTGCATTCTGTGGTTAGCCCGTGGAACTACTGCGAATCAAGATCAGCTGTTCGTATTTTCATTAGCTCAAATAAAAATGAATGTCCATTAGAAATACATGGGAACTTTTTCGGGATCCCTGGTGGAGCCATAAGGTCAGACCAGGATGAAAACCATTTAGTTTTCCTATTTTATGCCTAATGAATCAGTGTACAAAATTTCAGCCCTCTATCTACATGGGAAGGTGGAGAATTAGTGATGAGTGAGTCAGTCAGTCAGTCAGGGCTTTGCCTTTTATATATATAGATATCGAAGAATATTCAATAATATCAAATAATATTCAAACATCAAAATAAGATAATTTATAATGTTTGTTTATAAATACTAATTGTTTACTAATACAAAAAAGTTTACGTGGTTTACAAAA
The DNA here is from genome assembly GCA_963675035.1 of Allygus modestus. Taxonomy (NCBI): domain Eukaryota; kingdom Metazoa; phylum Arthropoda; class Insecta; order Hemiptera; family Cicadellidae; genus Allygus; species Allygus modestus. The sequence goes on along the minus strand of OY776114.1, from coordinate 39,093,880 downwards.
CTCATTGCAATGCCTAGTTTCACATTCCAACATTCACAACAAATGTATATTGTCAAGAATTACGATTTATAAATTGTTTAGCAATTGGAAATTAAAAATTTGACTTATGAACAATTCAACTCATTTACAATGTGCTACGTTACTTCAGTACAGTAAACAAAAACACACTTACACGAAGCAAAAATACACATTTTCAATAACGAATTGAAGTAGCTCGTGAAAATGAAAGAAAGGTCGTGGCTTCTGATATAAGTTTAGTACAATGTTTTAAAAAAATCCATCCTATGACTTTTATTAATGTGTTTTATTGGCATTTTCAAGTTTAATAAAAGTGGAATGTGAATAGTACTTTGTAGTTTGAGAGTTACAAGAATCTTTCTGGAGACTGCGCATCAGAACTCTTCCTTTGTTATGGGACGAGTCTGTTTGAGGAAATTATTCTAGCGTCACAAAATGTATTTTAATGTATACAAACTTGGGAATGAATTTATTAAAATTTTAATTATCATCTAACCTATAGTAATGCATATATTGAATAGTGAATTAGTCATGGTCTTAAACGGACTTAGGGAAACAGAGAAATTTAATTTAACGATCTTAGTACACCTAACATCAAAGAAAAACCTATTGATTTACAAACTAGAAAATATTTAACTAGGTAGGTATTTCTTTATTTTGATATATAAACTGCATAAGTGCTAACTTAAAGAAACAGAGAGTCTTTCAGGAACATGGCGGGGATAAAACTGAAAACGGTATCAGGTTTATCTTGGAATGGGCCATAAATTAGATGAAGAACTCTAAATGATCCTAGTATGCCCTCATAATAAAGCTATTCAATGGGTAATGGATCTTTTGAGTGTTATTTCGTTTTATTCGCTCGATTTGTACACTAATAAACATTTTATTACTAAACGTCCTTGTGTAAAACCATGCAAAGAACAAAGGGTAACCAGTAAAAAACTGTATAAGCTTTATAAAGCAAAGAAATTAAAACCAGTCACAGAGTATTAATAATTAAATTCATAAAACACTCGATAAACTGTTTAACAATGTTTTTTAACAGAGCGAAAACACTTATGTATGACATAAATTTCTATATTGCGTCAACGCAACTTGATTACCTAGAAATATTGTTGATAATAATTATGAGCTGACTCGTTGTCAACAATTTTATTGTGTGCGCAGCTCAAAAAGTACACCACTAGGTGTACGCTCAGACTTCCCGTAAGAGGATGAACGAAGACTTTAGTTTACAATTATATCCTACAATACATAGTAATCTAATCCATTTAAAAGTGATTAGAAATTGTAATACATTTATCACAATTTTTACAATTTGTTGAAACATGTTCAGAGTATCAACTGCTATGGTATTGCAATCTTATAATCGCACTGCCATAAAACCCCAACGACTTTATTGGGAAGATAAACATGAAAAACAGGAGTATATCAAAATTGTTTGTCAAATTACGTTGTAAAGAATTAATAAAACAAAACAACAACAAAATTTAACAAAATTATGTAATGAAAAAACAAAGACTAAAATTTCAGATTATTATTCATGCTGCATCAGGGAGTGGCATAAGGATACCGAGGAATCCAATGTTTTATCAGAATTAAAATTTTGTCAACGGTAACGGAGTAATATTCTTTTAGCAATTTCAAAAGACTGTCACAGAAAATATGTAAAATGAATAAACGCATGAATAATTTCACTAAAAACTTCACATTTCTTTCTACCAATCAGTTTGGCTCTACAAAACAATCATTTTGGCGTTTTAATTGTTGTTTTACGTCCAGCCGTTGCAGTAATATTCAAAGTGCTAAACACAGTTCGTTGTCCAATGTTATCCTTATGGAGAATAAATAAAATGTTATATTTCGATTATTTAGGTATGTATATTGATGAAACTTGGTATGTGGCTTCAACTAGTTGTGGTATATTGATAATAGTACAAAAAAGTTCTTTGTTGATTTTTCCCGGTAGCAGCAAACCTGCATACTCGGCCCCCATGTTATTCATATGGAGAATAAGTAAAGTTTTATATCTCCCTTAGTTATGAACCTAAATTAATAAAACTTGGTATGTAGCTTCACCTGGTTGAGTTGTATTGATAATTGCAAAAAAACACCCTAGCTTATCTTCCTTTTTGCAGCAAACCTGCGTACTCATTTATAATGTTATTCTTATGGAGAATAAATAAGATGCTATATATAACTTATTAATGAATGTATTTTTGTGAAACTTGGTAAGTGGCTCTAGGTAGTAGTGATACCCTTATATTTGCATTGGAAATTCGCTGAGTACGCAGGTATGCTGCGACGGGGGTATTTATTGTTTCAATTATACATATTGTACTCATAATATGTTTTTATCGAATTTCCCCTGTAGAAGCTATTACCAAAAGTGGCATGGTAAGACTTAAGCCCGAGACCATGATAACTTTTTGTTTTGAGGTCCCCAGATGCCAAAAACACTATTCGTTCAAATTGATATATATGTATATATACGTTAATAGCTTCTTCCCTATAGGGGAAATTCGCTAAAACACGAACTAAGAAATTTGTAATCGTAATCCATGCTTTTTTCAATATTACTCTAAAGGTAATATATATATATATATATATGTCCGTGAATGTGATAACTTGAGTAAAGAAGTCCGATTTCGAGGACATTTGGCTCAAATGTGTAAAATGACAATGAAATGTATCATTTTTTCAGTTTTTAATTTTTGTATAGCATTGAATATACTCGTATTTAAATTATAGACTTACTCATTTTATGTTAATTATTTTGACATATAAAACAAGCTAAAGGGCCATACACTTATTAAGTAACACACTTAAGAGGTGGGAGGGGGTATAAGCACCTTTATAGAAGAATTGAAATCATAAAACTACTTGGAATATAACTGGTCGGAACATCAGCAGCGATGAAAACTTTTTATTACAAATAATTTAATTTAATTTATTTGTAATGAAACGTTTTCATCCCTGCTGATGTTCCGACCAGTTATATTCCAAGTAGTTTTATGATTTCCATTCTTCTATAAAGGTGCTTATAATCCGACCAGTTATATTCCAAATAGGTTTATGATTTCCATTCTTCTATAAAGGTGCTTATAATCCGACCAGTTATATTCCAAGTAGTTTTATAATTTCCACTCTCTAGTCTTCTCTTATAATAATTCTTTTTGTGTTTCAGATACTAAGCACCTTTATAGAAAGTTGTTGTAAACTAAATGATAATAATCCAGAACTGGCTGGTGTGCAACCTTTTCTCCATTATATATTCAATTTATTTTAATTATATCATATACCGTAAGGATAATTATTACACCAAGGTTAATTGCAGATATGCTGGAGATTTAAAGAACCTCTGAGAAACTGGATGCCTAGATGGTCACTTTTTTATATCTATTTTTCTTTATTCCTTTTCCACAAAAGAGTAGATTAATAGTTTTTCCGTTTATACTTTATTAAACTACAATAGACTTGTAGTTATGTAAGGAAGTGCTGTACTACAAAGCTAACACGTTTAAAGGACGTTCTGTTGGTGATCACGTTATTTATAACATTTCCTGCCGCGGTTCTACTCCAGTTTCACCTCTAGCGTCACAATACGAGTACTCCCAAGAGAAACGAGTTGTAATCGAAGACTCTTATTATCTCCTAGCTATGAAAAATTAGCTTTACAATTATGAATTTGCTTGTCTTAAGCATTTTGCACGTTTCACTTTATTTGACAATGAGCATAGTGGGAGCGTTTACAGGTTTTTCTGAACTAACAGAGACATATATCATTATTAAATTTAATTATACATAAATTAACTACTTGTTCATAATATTTCATTCTATTTTATTAAAGTGAGTATACATTAGAAGTATAAACAAATATCAAACATTTTAACCAAACTAGGCCACTCTCTCAATCCTCACCAATATTTTAAGAAATTATATTAAATTTATTCTTTGTTTAAATAACATTGAATATAAAATGCATTCTTACCAGGAACCTCAGTTGGTAAACTGAAATGTATTTAACCCTTGGTAATCCGAATTTCACAATGATTGTTCTTGACATTTTAACTTAACTCTTGAATTGATTTATACCGTTAATTTTAAATGAGACATTTTATAATAAATACCAACCCCATTACATACAACAGTTGTTTCTTATAAAGGATATTTCTCAACGTCCTGTTACATTATGCCCCACAAACTATTAATATTTCTTTAGTGATATAAGGCTAGACCTTTATTATTGTCATCTTTATAAGCTCAAGATTCTATATTACCACAAAACGACTTTGGCACTCCAATATTAAGAGTATCTTCCTTACAACAAATACTTTCTCTTGTACCGGGATATTGCAAAAGCCGTTTAGCTTCTACTGGTATGATAGACAGTGCGCCAATAGATTGCGAGTAGAGAAGATTCATCTTGTGTAATATGAAATACTGTTCATCCAAGTTTCTACATTCTGTGTCTATTCAAAGTTATGCTTTTATCCTTGTATAAATGTAGGGGATTAACGTCACATAATGTAGGCTAGGTTTTGCTGCATCTGTTTCTGAGTAAGACTGAGTTTTTGATATATGTTCCTTATGCGTTTTAAACTCATCACCAGTAGTACTCACCATTGGGATATTGGCTCCATCGTCTACCGCTTGAATGAATATTTTAAAATTATTCGGGTCACTACTAATGCCAATCTTATCATCTGGTATTCCCAATATAGCCATAATATTCATATATAATAAGTATGGCAATAAAACAAGCTTGGCCATTTCCGGAGAGTGTATTAGCGAATTATTCACACAGTATGGCCTTACACAGAGGGATGATTATGTAAAGACTCTGTTCAGCACCATCTCGTGTTATCAAGGAAAAAATAGTGTTATTTCATATTTAATTTCTACCAGACCGTATAGAATCAAAACCAATTTAGAAAACAATTGCCTCGATAATATTGTATTCGATAAAAACACACTCATAATTCCTAGAGGAGAGATATTATGGTCTCTATTGGGAATACCAGGTGATAAGATTGTTGTTAGTAGTGACCCGAATAATTTTAATATATTCTTACAAGCGGTAGACGATGGAGCCAATATCCCAATGGTGAGTACTACTGGTGATGAGTTTAAAACGCATAAGGAACATTTAAATATATCAAAAACTCAGCCTTACTCAGAAACAGATGCAGCAAAACCTAGACTACATTATGTGACGTTAATCTCCTACATTTATACAAGGATAAAAGCATATCGTTGTATAGACACAGAAGGTGGAAACTTGGATGAACAGTATTTCATGTTACACAAGATGAATCTTCTCTACTCGCAATCTATTGGCGCACTGTCTGTCATACCAGTAGAAGCTAAACGGCTGTTGCAATATCCGCCCGGTACAAGAGAAAGTATTTGTTGTAAGGAAGATACTCTTAATATCGGAGTGCCAAAGTCGTTTTGTGATAATATAGAAACTTGGGCTTATAAAGATGACGATAAGAAAGGTCTAGCCTTCAAGTACACAGGAAATCTTCCAAAAACCACTATCGTATTTCCAGAAGCTCAAAGTTCAGACGTTTGTAAAAATAACCGTGACGAGTTCCATGACTTCATTCAACAATACGAAAACTCTCATATTGTAAAGATTAGATAATAATTCTCCGATATTAAACCAGATGCAACTATTCAGGGCTGCTTTGACGACAACCACAAAGGATCACTGGTATAAGTTTATTATAAATACGTATCCAACAGAATTGAAGTTTAAAAGTGAAGCCGTGTCATCATTTACTCCAAACTGCTAACTTACGCACATCGATATAGTTGCAATAAGACGAATATGCGAAGGCGATCCTTTAATATTCGAGGGTAATAGTTTGGAAATAGACCAAATTCACTCCCCTCATACGAAATCTGAGTGGGATTGTGCTATAGAACAATTAGAAATTCCTGAATATGAAAAATTGGCAGACGAAGAGAAATCAGGTGAAAGTAGGAGTTCAATTGTCAGGGCTTCGGCCAACCCCTTGAGTTATTTAGGAAGCGCTTTTGTGACATCATTAGGAACCAATATCACAATTCTTCCTAGACACTAGGAGTTAAGGTGCATCATGAGCTTAGAAAAAGCTATAGTTTTTAAAAAATATCCAGAACTTCTCATACAGTTCTTAGAGCTCAAGAATAGTAATAAAATCAATATTTTAAATATTTACTATAAGAGAAGTGATAAAAACTTGAAAAGAAATCGGTATTATTTTGTATAGAATACAATATTAATTAGAATATTTTTTATAAACTATAATTATAACCGACATTATGAAGAGTAATATAAATAATGCATTCCGACTTTTACAGCTGATATTGAAAAAAATATCATAAAAATTACTCCAAGAGATGTCACTGTCATCAGTGAAGGGTTGCCATTTGTTTAATTTTTTCGATTCTATGAGAAGGATTATTTTGAATTAATTCCTTTAATCTTGTTAGTAAAATACTTTGTATTTTAGGTTTTGGTTTTTCATTTTCGACCTCTAATTTCTATGTTTTAAATATTTGTTTATATATATTTATTTAATTTAAAATTTTTCAAATGTTTATTGTTAGTGGGTTTCACTTGTTATCTTTGTCAGAACAAGACGAGTGCAATAGTGAGACAGTGGGTTTTTAAATTTAAAATATATATCATATGTTTTATTATCTTCCAAATTAAATATTTTCTGATCATTACTATCGATTCTCAAACATCCCAGATATTCCATATTGTTGCGGTGAAAAACAACTACATATGTTCAAATTGTTTATTTTGTCTTTTGGGATATAAATTCCCGAATATTGACGCAGTTCTTCATTCTAATGACTGCAATAAACCAAATACCTCCTTTTAATAGATTGAAACTTACTATGTAGACAATCTTCCAATAGATATTGAATTTAAAACAAATTGGATATCTTCTAAACCCCTACGATTGTGATGTTATACAAAGTAGTTTAGAAAAAATGAGAATACTGAGTCAGTAATTTATAGTCAACCAGATTTAAATGTAGACAATATATATATATATATATATATATATTGAAAATGCATATGAGGGAGCCGTAAGAAGTCAGACTCAGGATCCAACAGGTTAAGCTTTACGAACGATGTTGTTTTTATTACGTGAAGTAGCCTACCTCGAGTTGGGTAAGGTTTATAAGACAATGTGGTTTGGTGGATTTATTTTAGTATGTTTGGCCATTCCAAGTAAAGTTTGACTCGGCAAAGCAATTTGACATGTTGTAACTCCCAAATATAAATATACGCTAGGTCTATTATAAAATTCCCCCCTTATAGACTACCAAGGCCTATTTATGGTAAAAATAAATTTACAGCAAGGCTAAAAGTAAAATATGATGATTGATCAATTTGGCATGTTTGACATAGAACAATAGCATTGGCCTAGGCCTAACTACATTACATGAAGGTTAAATAGTCAAAAGATACTGTCTTCATATTATTGCCATTAAAACTTTGTGGAAAGTATTTCAAGTTTATTAATAACATAAAAAGTTAATATTTACTCACATCTTATCTTATAATCATCTACGATATGGATACAACTTTAGGCTAAAAACCTACAAAACCTGAAGTATAACTTATTCACATAAATTATAACTTATGATACATACCCATACTATCTGCAAAAAAACACAAATACAAAGATGTATGGTATGGTTGTTTTAGCGAATATCCCCTATAGGGAAGAAGCTATTACCGTAGGTCTCATGTTAAGACTTAAGCCCGAGACCATGATAACTTTTTGTTTTAAGGTCCCCAGATGCCAAAAAAACTATTAGTTCAAATTTATATATATGTATATATATATATGTGTGTGTGTGTGTGTGTGTGTGTGTGTGTGTGTGTGTCCGTGAATGCGATAAATTGAGTAAAAAACGTCCGATTTCGATGAAATTTGGCTCAAATGTGTAAAATGATATTTATGACTTTAAGTTCGAAAACCAAAAAATCGGACCATGGGAAGGGGGGTTTATGGGGGTTTTAAATTGGACAAAAATCAGTTTTTTGCATTTTTCACCCTAAAAATTTTAAAAAACTTAATTTTGGGTTTGACCTTATTATAGAGCTTAAAAAAAACAAATAATATGGTATTTTGAATTATTAACCTAGGTTAAGTGGTTGCGGAGAAAATCAAAAAAACCTACTCATAAAATCTCCCATGTTAATCTTATGGGAAAAAGGTTTTTTGCTTTTCCTCAGTTTATTTTAATGTAAACTTCACATTTGCTTTTACCAATCTGTTCAGTTCAACAAAACAATCATTTTGGTGTTTAAATTGTGATTCTACACCCAACCATTGCAGAGATATTCAAAGTGCTAAATACAGTACGTTGTCCAATGTTATCCTTATGGAGATTAAAAAAATTGATATCTCGATTATTTATGAATGTATGTTGATTAAACTTGGTATGTGGCTTCACGTAGTTCTGATATATTGATATTTGCAAAAAAAAATTGATTTTTTGTTGATTATTCCCGTAGCAGCAAACCTGCGTACTCAGGCCCCATGTTATTCTTATGGAGAATAAGTAAAATGTAATGACTCCCTTAATTATGAACATAAATTAATAAAACTTGGTATGTAGCTACACTTGGTTAAGTTATATTGATAATTGCATAAAAACCCATTTTTTTGGTTCCTTGTTGCAGCAAACCTGCTTACTCAGGCCCCATGATATTCTTATGGAGAATACCTAAAATGTTATATAGCGCTTATTCATGATTGAATATTGATGAAACTTGGTACGTAACTTCACCAATATAATAGTTAAATTCTATTTATATTTGCATAATAACCAGTCGTTTGTGTTCCTTGTTTCAGCAAACCTACGTACTCATTACCAGTGTTATTCTTATAGAGAATAATTAAAATCGCTTATATTTGAATATATTTGTATGAAACTTGGTATGTGGCTTTATGTGGTATTAAGACATATATTATGCATTAGAAATTCGCTGAGTACGCAGGTTTGCTGCGACGGGGGTATTTAGTAGTGCTGTGTAATGTTGGCATTCTCGCCGATGAAACTTTTATCGCATTAAATCCAACTTAAACCACAGTCGTGATTACATGATAGGTGTATGGAACTCGCAAACAAACTAACTTACAGAAGGGCCATTTTGATTACTGCTATAACATTAGTGAAATTATTATTATTATTATTGAACTCAAAAGAAGTCAGTTTTCGAATTTCTAACAGAAAGATGTAGGGAGGTAAAACGATTATAACAAATTAAGTAAGTAAACTGTTCGTTCGTAACGTAACCTTCAACCTAAACACAAACTTCAATGGCAAAACAAAATGACAGCAGCTAAGCTTATGTATTTTGACATTTCAAACAACACGGTACTACAAAGCTCAAAATATGTACTGAAATAATGTTCAATGAAAAACTATTAATTATTAAAATGTAATAATAATTCGTCAATTATAGTTTATTTAAAGCATTAAACCAGTACAACGTTACCCTATACATTTCATGATAATCCATCAAACCAGAGTCACGCTGTTATTACTTGGCTGAGTGTTAAGGGTGTCACACTGCACCTGCAGTCAACGGCACTTAAGAGCCAACTGAACTAATGTGAGAGTCAAACTGGATTATTCAGGTACAACAAGTGGAGTCCATTTTAAATAATCTCATTCACTACCTCTATTGTATTCGTCTTAGCGATTTAACAATTATACCGAATTTACCCTAAATGATCATAGGAAAACGAACATCCATTATAAAATATACAAAAGTCACTTTTAAATCTAGAACTACTGATATACTATATTAGAAAACGACTGCTTGCCATATTGACGTCTTGTTTGACATCGACTCAATGAAGCTCTTTGTTTTCAAGCAATCTTAAGGAATGGTGGTATAGGATGTGTACACTGTCCCGCCCGTGATGACAGTGGTTGGATTGAAAATATTGTAAATAAATAAGACTGCTGGGACAGAGCCTTGATTAGTGTATTGTAACGAATTAACGCGACACCTTGAGATGTAGCATAGAGATTCTTGGTAATAGAGGGAGGGAATATACATATAAAAACAAATACACTAAGTCTAGGGATTGAGAGAGCATTGGAGAGCATCAGACACGGATCTATTCCTCCATGTCAACTATGTTATACTGAAATAATTCAATACTGTATAATTATTATGAGAAAACAATCATGAAGCAACGTTAACCTCAAGTAACATGAAATACTAATGAAAATATGTATATGAAACATTTATATATATATATATATATATATATATATATATATATATATATATTATTTCAGGCGATTCTAACAAGAACTTACAATGCAACATATTGATTGTTAAGGTAAAAACTCAATTTAATGTTAAGAGATGCAGTCAAATGGGATCAACAATTTATGTTATTATGTAAGGGCATTCAAGAGTGAATAAGTGATTTTTCTTAACTTGGACTAGATCATGAAAGGCGAAAGTTTACCATCAGGTATAATATGTGTAATACACGAAGTTTGGTGGGGTAAGTAGCGATATTGGGCTAATCATATCTGATCTTTAAGGTAAGGTGTAACTAAGGAACTGCCAGGATAGTATACGTAGTCTTGGTGGGGGAGGTAGTAAGTATTGGCATAACTATTATTTGTTAAATACAAACCACTGAGACATTAGGCATGACCACAGTGAGATGTACCTGAGGGAGTGGCAGTTTGATATACGAAGTAACTGTGGTGGAGGTAATGAAATTGAGCCATAAATATTATACTGAAATAAAATATCTGAGACTATAGTCATGAATAACTTGACGGCAGAAAGGTAAGGCTGTGCATGAGGGAATTGGTGGTAAAATATATGGTGCCTCTGAGTGGAGGTAGTAATTTTGCGCTATAACTATTCAAATCATATAGAATTATTTCAGCAAATTATTTGAAATTTCATAATCAAAAACTTACGGAATAAGTAACCCCATTTTCCGAATCCTGTGAGTGGGGATTGACTCTCTATCAATCCATCTGTAAACATCTATAACGTACGTGTACAACACAGACGCACTGTTCTTTTCTGTGCATTTTTATAACTGAATAGAAATAAAATAAAAGGATTAAATATTGTAATAAATATTTTATAAGTTTTTCAATAACTGAACCAGACTTTATATAGTAGTTATATAGTAGCATAGTTAGCTGTAGTCTAATATAGGGAAACAAAAAAATGTATAAATACAAACAATATATAAATGTAATATATATACAGTCACGAAAATGAAAACACACTTTTTGTTTGCTGGCATTCACATTCAAAAGAGTAACTCGTCTACACCCAGTCATCCTCACCCACATACACACTAATCATATACAACCCCAACAATCCCTCTCAGATAAGTCGCAAATACACATAAACACATACGCACAGTCCATAATTATATCATTCATTTACACGCGAAAAACATTTTTATTTTTAGCGAATTTCCCCTATAGGGAAGAAGCTATTACCGTAGGTCTCATGGTAAGACTTAAGCCCGAGACCATGATAACTTTTCATTTTGAGGTACCCAGATGCCAAAAACACCATTCGTTCAAATTTGTATATATGTATATATATATATATATATATATATATATATATATATGTGTGTGTGTGTGTGTGTGTGTCCGTAAGCACAATAACTCTCGTAAAAAAGGTCCGATCTTAATGAACTTTGGTACAAATGTGTAAAGTACCATTTTTTTGAACGAGTTCGAAAACCAGATGAATTGCATTATCCAAAGGGGGGTTTTGTGGGGGTTTTGTACCCCAAAAATGTGTTTTTGGGTTTTTCACATGTAATTTTAATTTAAATCAAATTTTAATTTATACCATTGAATTCAACTTAAAAAAACAAACAATTTGGTATTTTTATCATTGCTCTACGTCAATTGGTTACCGAGATATTGAAAGTGCTAAACACAGTACGTTGTCTAATGTTATTCTTATGGAGAAAAAGAAAAATTGTATATCTCGCTTATATATGAACATAAACTGACGAAATTTGGAATATGGCTTGATCTGGTTGTGGTTTATTGTTGTTTGCACAAAAAAAGTTTCGCCTATGTTTCCTGTAGCAGCAAACCTAGGTACTTGGTCCCCATGTTATTCTTATGGAAAATACTTAAAATGTTATATATCACTTATTTATGAATGTATATGGATGAAACTTAGTATGTTTTTTCACTAAGATGAGTTCTATTGATATTTTCATAAAAACCCATTATTTTGTGTGCCTTGTTGCAGCAAATCTACGTACTCATCCCCAATGTTATTCTTATGGAGAATAATTAATATTTTAAATATCGCTTGTTTGTGAATACATTTCTTATGAATCCTGTTAAGTGTTTTAATGTGTTATGCTATATATTCATTGGAAATTCGCTGAGTTTGCAGGTTTGCTGCGACGGGGGTATTTCAACCTGCTAACGATTATGTAGACCTCAACCCCAAACCCATCAATACTCAGGAGCTAGGTATTGACCAACGTTTGTTAAGATATTACGCGGCCTGGGGAATTTCAAGTGTTCTGGTAAACTGGAGAAAATAAGACTTGTGACTAAAAAGGGCATATTGCGACTGATAAGTTTATATCAGGGACAACTTTTCCTTTGATAACTGATGATCTTGTCTGATTGGTGTTAATTGGTTAAACATTCTTGGTCTATTTTTAAACGTGTACTTTATTAATTATTTAATATAAAGTTCAGAAATATTGTAAACTCTGAACTTGACAAATAGTTCAACGGTAAGGAATCCAGCCTATTATAATAGATATATAATACAAAATACAGAGATTATAGTCTTATTTTAGCAGACTGCAGTAAGGCAAGCGTGTACCTATGGAAGTGGCAGTATAATAAACGGTGTCTCGGTGGGGGAGGTAGTAATATCGGGCTATAAATAATAGATCTGAAATAGAGTACAAACTGCTGAGACTGGACCATAAGTCAACTAAACTCGCAGTTACTTCCGATTAAAGTGTATTGTTTGGTGGAATACACAAGTCATAATTTAACAATTAACTTGATTAACCAATAAATTAACTGTGACATTTAGTGCGCAGATAAACCTAGAACCCAGTTTAGTGCACAGTTAAACCTAGAACCCAGTTTTAATAACTTGTCTTTCGGCAATCAGTTATTTAAAACAAGTACTAGACCGTGGGCAGTAAACAGAACGAAATAGTGCCACTCTCAGCTTGTTATCATTGACAATTTTTAAAGAGCAGCTGGTTTGTGTACCTGTGACCAATATCACAGGTACTACACAATAATTACTCAATACAATTACCAATATTACACACACTACACAATAATTCGTGTTATTATTCTATACATTCAAAATCTAATGATATGATATATTGATATTTATTTATTGAAGCCGAGAAAACATATGCCAGACAATGTTATATTTTGTAATGTCTATACTCGTTATTCATTCTTGTACTAAGATTCTGCCTTCGCCTTCGTATTGTTAGTAGACTTGCTTTCATCATGTAAAACCTTGGGGTTTGCCCCAGAATTTTATGGATTGTCAAATACCCCTGACAATTATTTTAGGTGTATTTTTAATCATATACTTCACTTCAATATTTTAACAAGATTTATAACATACAGGAAACCTCAAATTATTTCCATAATAATCTTGTAAATGACGCGGACTATGAATGTGATCAGAGACCTCCAAGATGGGATTTTTCAAACACTGATACACAATTACAACAGGGCAACAGTTACCTATTGATACCGTATGTTTCAATCCTAAATTATAATCAGATTATGTTCCTTTGGTATGGTTCACAATTTTCTTTAATATTGTTTTAGTATAGTTTAAAATTATAAATTAATAAGGACATTATTTACATTGACTAAAGGTCAAATCCAATCATTCAAATTACACCATGTGAACTATTTAAACAATTGAAATACGACGTTGTAGAGTGTTAAGTATTTACTTAACACTCTACAACGTCGTATTTCAATTGTTTAAATAGTTCACATGGTGTAATTTGAATGATTGGATTTGACCTTTAGTCAATGTAAATAATGTCCTTATTAATTTATAATTTTAAACTATACTATCTATTATCTTGGTACAGAAGGCGTGTAAAACCACCCACGCGAGCTGTTGTCTATGTATTTAACTTTACCTAGCCAATAGTTATTGGTATTTACATTCTCGATATTTACGGTATCTTAATGTATAAATACGAAAGGAAAAAATGTAAAGAAAATAAATAGTAAATGTCTGTCTTTTCGCAGATTTCTGAAGCTATTGTACGACCTAGAAGGTTGAAACTTGGAACGTGCATAGAACATTAAATGGGGAAGACCTCCACGGAGCTCGATTTTGATTTTCCCCTTATTTTTTCTTAAATATAACCTTAAGATATAAAAATTTCAAAACTCTAAAATGAACTAGTAATCAGATGTACTTATTTGTATTTCTGTAATATAATCAGGTGGAAAATGTTTAGATAAAATAAACCTTAAAACACTAGGTTGAGGCTATAGTTAACACTATACTCTATACACAAGCCATCATATCATGTAACATAAAAATAAACAATATACATACTTAATTTTAAACGATAATAATGATGAATTTATGTTTGTATTATTTTATTTCTGAATGTTTTAACGTACTTATAAGCAATCTAGTAAAAGTATATTTAATTTTTGTTTAGTAGATGTTTTAGTAAGGGAGATGGTCATATTGGATTTGTGAGGAATACAGCAATCGTAATGTGAGTTACATTTCCAGCTAAAGTTGTTGGTATTGCACAAAAAGTTGAAATTCTTTATTATAGTTAATTATTTCCTTACATGCATATGCATACGTTGATTGTCAAAGAAATCAATTCCCTCAGAGGAAATGTACAAAAATATCCAAGTCATTAATACAAAATTTATTTAATTATAAATCATTAAGTTGTGTCTTTTTGGAATGATCTTTTTGCAGCTTTAACTATAGCCTCCGGGATGAAGGCTAAATATAAAGCGCTATAAATATATCAATGATATATTAAATACCCCCGTAGCAGCAAACCTGCATACTCAGCGAATTTCCAATGCATATTAATTTATCTTAATACCACATAAAGCCACATACCAAGTTTCATCAATATACATTCATAAATAAACGATTTATGACATTTTAATTATTCTCCATAAGAATAACATGGCGGCTGAGTATGCAGGTTTGCTGAAATAAGGAACATTAAAAATGGGCTTTTATACAAATATCATTATAACTCACCTAGGTAAAGCCACATACCAAGTTCTATTAATTTATGTTCATAATTAAAGGAGATAACACGTTAATTATTCTCCATAAGAATAACATGGGGCTGAGTATGCAGGTTTGCTGCTACGGGAACTATCGGGCAAAAAATGGATTTTTGTGCAAATATCAATAGACCACAACCAAATAAAGCCATATACCAAATTTTGCCAGTTTACGTTCATAAATAAGCGAGATATACAATTTTTCTTTTTCTCCATAAGAATAACATTAGACAACGTACTGTGTTTAGCACTTTCAATATCTCGGTAACCAGTTGACGTAGAGCAATGATTAAAATACCAAATTGTTTGTTTTTTTAAGTTGAATTTAATGGTATAAATTAAAATTTGATTTAAATTAAAATTACATGTGAAAACCCCAAAAAACACATTTTTCGGGTACAAAACCCCCCAAAAACCCCCCTTCGGATAGTGCGATTCATCTGGTTTTCGAACTCGTTCAAATAAATGGTACTTTACACATTTGTACCAAATTTCATTAAGATCGGACCTTTTTTACGAGAGTTATCGTGCTTACGGACACATATATATATATATATAAATATATATATATATACATATATAAAAATTTTAACGAATGGTGTTTTTGGCATCTGGGGACTTCAAAATGAAAAGTTATCATGGTCTCGGGCTTAAGTCTTACCATGAGACCTACGGTAATAGCTTCTTCCCTATAGGGGAAATTCGCTAAAACTGCTAAAATTGAGCCGTGATTCATATATGGTAAATGAGTAATGAAGCATGTATTACAGTTAATAGTGAACACTATTTTTTTTTAGCTTAGTTATTGAAAATAAATATGATTCTGATTCTGAACAAAATATGATGTTTTATTGGGGAGGGTAAATACTGGAGCTGTAAATTTCGTAGCTAAAATAAAAACTGTTAAAATTAGCCCCTGATCATGTAAAGCTGAGTATAGGTAAGGAAGCATGAACCTCGGGGAGCGGTGGTATAATATACGGAGTCTCGACGGGGGAGGTAGTGATATTGGGCTATAAATATCAGAGCTGAAACACATACTGCTAAGACTGGGCCGTAAGTCATCCAGACCTGCAGTCACCTGCAATATTAGTGAGAGCTAATATATTTTCGTGCATCTAATTAAGGTTATGTATGGGTGGTTGAATATATTTATATATTTACGATGGTCTTAATGTCCTGTTCCTGTATAAAGTAATGTACCACCCGATATGTTGTATTGTACTATTATATCGACATTTGTTCTTTCTTGAGCTCCAGTACTGGGCCCTAAGAGTTACAGCTGAGCTTCTTTACCGACTAAAAGGCCGTATAGCAGATGGGCTGTCACGTCCTGAGATTAAGAACTACAGAAGCCTTAAAATATAATGTAGCCCGAGAGATGATAAATGTACTAACCGTCCATTAGGTATATTTCTACATATTGAAGCCGGGATAGCACTTGAATCGTATTTTACTCATATTTATTCTACCTCCAAGAGCAAAATTTAAAAACTAACCAAATAATAATTGTTTATACCATTAGATTGTCTTAGATGTTTAAGGATATTTTACCAAATACAAGCTATGGGAATATGGGAATACTGCTGAAATGCAGTGTTTTCCGTCATAAGGGAAAAAGTTTTTACTGGTTTAAAAATAAGGGTACATCCCTTGCGTCGTTAATCTGCAATTGTGTTAGATTACTAGTTTCGGGACTAGCACTGTCCCATTGCAAAATCTTCATATCAAAAGAAGTTGGAGCACAGACATCGTCTTGAAGTTCAACAATACTAAACTAAATACTAAAACATGTTCAACAATATTATAAAAATACACACTTGGACTTGACGCTTGGAAACATTATAACATTTACAAATTCGTAATGTGTATACATTCATTCCCCATGTTTGTCCGGCAGGAACATGAGCAAACTCATCGGCAGTGGTTGAAAGTGAATGTATACACATGTCGTGAATTTAAAAAAATTATAATGTTTATAAGTGCCTTGTAAAAGTGTGTGTTAATTGCTGAACACTATTTAAGAAGATCATTGTGTTCTAATTTATTTTTATCCATAGATTTTATAATGAGCTAGACCCGAAACTAATAATCTATTACAACTAGTGGGTTGATAAAGGCAAGTTAAAACCTTATTTTAAAAGTCATATATTAATCTAGAGAGCAATAGATAACCTATAGATGAAGTTGTAAGTTACTTCAGAAATAGATGGTTGGAATTCAGCTAATAAAAACTTGTGAACGGCTGACTAGCTTATGATACTCCGTAAAATTACATTGTCTCAACCTTCCATGTAAATTTGAACTGGACAAACATATATATATATACATATACATATAAATATATATATAAGTTTACAGCCAAAAGTATTATCAATTCCTTGACGGTATCTATTAATTTTGCATAACTTCACTCGACGAGTTCAGTGCAAGAAGTACAATAACATAAAAAGCTTATTTTAAATATGTTTTTAAGCATATAAATTAATTCATGTAAATACGGTTCTTAGCTTCATGTCAAAGATAGTTGATGTTTATCTTCAAGTTTATAAAAGCTTTATGTAAAACCTACTAAGGTATTTAATAATATACATGTCTTGAAATATTTAAGGAAAACAGTGAGTTTGAGGGTCTAATCTGCTTCCACATCTTACCGCAACCTTCTTATCGCGCTGCACCGGAAGGCTTAGCACATAATCGCCTTAGGCTGTAGAATAAGCGCAAAGTGGGAAAACCATAGGAGGATCTCTTTGATAAAATTACTTCACAAAAAAACTAGCATACATCAAACCACCGCAATCATGGTAGCTTATAGCTGAAGTGAAGTAGCTAAACATTAATACATTAAATTATATACATTAATATATCAGAGATCAAGTACTGTTTAGCCCTTATAACTAAGATTATTCTTAAATATTTTGGTTTTGTGTTGGGTGTAAGGGTGTTTGATTCATGTTTTAATGCTACAACCCATAAAATGAAAGATAGACATAAATATGTTTTTTTATTCCAATCTTAAAACTAGGGCTAATATTTGACCTTATTATTTTTGTCAGCAGGGACGGTAAAATTGTTTGATTTTGGTTAGGGACTCAGCCTTCGGTCCCAGAATTATAAGATTTGAGTCAATAATTTAAATATGTTTAAATTAGTATTTACAATAAGCTTGAAAAGAACGTTTTTGCTGCTTAGATATTTTATCAATGGTTTTCCAAATAAACAACTGAAATAAAATAAAACTCCTCGTTAACCTATCGAAAATAATAGAACTGTGTATGCCCTCCTGGATGATACAAATAAAAATAAAAACATTTTTTGCATTATCACGAATTAGAACAATTTTCTTGGCATCTCGATGGTTAAAATCCAGAAATAACAACAGTCTGTTCGAAAAGTCGCATTATCTTATCTTACATAAGAATTATTAGGCCTGTTGATCCCATCGATATAACATCGATGGTTGATCCCTATTACACCGGCAAAATTCATGAAGAGTGAAAAACATTTGTTGGTTTATGGAGAAACATGTGATTTTTATACAACTATCATACACATTTCTATGTATTTAACTTACCAAATATAATCATCGTCTTCTATAAATCAACACTGCATTTTTTAGGCCAAATGGGTGGAGCTCTAAGGGAAGTTTGGGAGTTTTCTAAAATGTTACACCTGTAAGAATCTTAACAAACATTGTGATACGCAATTAAATATGTTAACATTGTGTCACGATAGTACGTTCAAATTTGACACGACTAATTTCCCCCTGGATTAAATTAATTCCAAAACTTTCGTTAAAAAAAATTACTATGTAGAAAATATAGATATTATACAGTTTTGCTATTGCAGACTCAATTTAAATATAGGCCTTGTGCTGTGCATGGAACTGGACGTTTGTTTGTGTTATATTAGTTGCTGTCAACCCAGCAGACGGTCCTTGGCGACCATTGATGTAAGGTAATAGGAATTAGCTGACAAGATCGGACTATGCATGCAAGGCAATGTATTTAAAGGTCATGTGTTTAATTTATGTGACAAAATGTATGTATTAAATTCTTTGATTTGTAATTGCATCTTTAAATTGTGTAAATAAAGCACTAATTTCATTGTATTTCATTATGTCGAAAATACTTAAATTATTTTCTATTCCATTTTTTAAACTCATATCTTATCTTATCTTATCTACCGAAAAATATGTAGGTGTTTTAAACGAGTTAAGCACAGAATAAAATGTATCATGGCTTTTCAGCACTCGTCCTTAGATATTAAGCACTCGTTCCTGTACGTATTAAGCTGATCAGGGGGTTTCAGGGGGTTTAGAGGGCTTGGTTTTTATATTACTTCAACCTCGTTCCCTCCCCATCCCTCTTCAGCCCGCATCCCACATCAAACAGGTAAGCCTCCGTGTGATGGACATTTGGTGGATTTGTTCTGATCCGAACTCGATGTTTTACCTTCTCTTAACGCAGAAACAGTAAAGTGCAGTAAGAGATGAGTTCTTTCGGATAAAATACAATAAAGTCCTAGATAAAAATATAATTTGTGTAGAAAGTTTAGCAAATATTTTCTTCTCCGTATGTTCAGTTTTATAAGTGCAATAACACGATGTTTGAAAATAAATCTTTAAATGGAAATTAAAAGATTAAGACGTATAAGCTGTTCTAAAATCACTACGGTCAGTAAATGTAAACGACTAGTTAATATTTGTTCAGTCCACTTCTTGACAAGCAAACCATTCAGACAAAAAACCACCATTCAGACGGTTCATTGTTATTTATATACAATGGTAATCCTAACGGATGTGGTTTTTCAGCAGCTAAAGTTTCCAAAAGTAAACTGCAGAGTAATATTTCTTAGATAAAATAATAGTAATAGATAAAAATATAATTAGTATAGATACTTTTGAAAATAGTTTGTTCACCAAATGAATATAACGGAGGAGTACATAAAATATGTTCCGATTTGTATACATAATGTTTAGTTTTATTGGTGCAATATCTCGGTGTTTGAAAATAAATCTTATATAGAAATTTGAACTGTTGATTTTAAGACGTGTCTGTCTCTGGTAACTAATTTTATTTTAGAGATGCAATGGTAATCCTAACGGATGTGGTTTTGCAGTAGCTAAAGTTTCCAAAAGCAAACGGCAGAGTAATATTTCTTAGATAAAATAATAGTACTAGTATATAAGTAGTAGGATATGAGTTCTTTCGGATAAAATAATCATTGAGTAACAAAAACAGCTGTCTCTAAAACCACTAAGGTCAGTAAATTTAATCGACTAGATAACATTGGTTAAGTACACCTCATGTAAAGTAATACCATTGTCTATAAATATAAGTCTTGCATGAATTATATTTATATGCAATGGTAATCCTAACGTATGTGATTTTGTAGCAGCTAAAGTTTCCTAAAACAAACTGCAGAGTAATATTACTGAGAAGTAATAAAACAGGGAACGACATCTTGGCGCTAGTAGTGCCATAAATTAAATTGAAGTGCCATAAATTAAATTGAGTGCTCTTAAAATCGTTTTTATAAGCCACTATCGTAAGACTATCCTTAAGAATACGATTCTTACAAGGACGATTCTTATTACGGCTGTTGAATATTGCAGACTATCGCATAAGTGCTTCTTTATATTCCCAAAATTGTATTAAACTATATTTATTGGTTTAACATTAAACATTTTACAGTTGTTTCTATGATTTAATTCTTAAGTTTATAATTCATTTAATGCTAAGTATAATGTCATCCGTGGAGAGAAATAAATCCAACTTAATTTTATTAAATCATATATTCTTATGAATATCCCAATACTCTACCTTTTGATTCGGTCCTATCTTATCGTCGAAGTAAAATTTCGGAAAAATGGAGAGTTAACAAAACTAATAAATGGAGTGCTAATAAATGGAGTAAATAATAAAATTAGTAATCATTTATAGATATCACAACTTTACAATTAATACGTGTTTTCCAAGGGGCATTCACAGTTACAATTTTGTTTGTAAATAACTTTAGAGAGAGGTTTTGAGGCAATCAAGGCGGAATGGTTAGTCTAAGACTGCACCGACCCCAGCTGCGCATTAACCGCCTGTTTGACTCTCGCAGACAATTACCTTCTAGTCTGAAATGTTTCTTTATAAATCCACTTCCATTTTTAAAACTAGCTGATTACCCCGATTACAGTGGTAATGATACTTTTGTTTAAATTCCCTCAATTAACGAGTAAATACGATCAGCATTCCCTAATAAGCATCACAATCGCTTTGTCAACGCGATGAGCGAATCAAGTCCCTTTATTTCCTACTGTCTTCAGTACATTATTATCGGACTCCCATTATTACTGGGTACTTTGAGTATATTACCGGTCCGGTGAGTACTTACCGTACATCTTACACAACTGGCCACGTTAATCTGTCAGCGATGTTAGAGGCCTCACTTCCTGAAGCTTGATAAAGCTACGATCAAATCACTAAATGGGAAACACCATCCCTTGATTTTTACACACACACACACACACACACACACACACACACACACACACACACACACACACACACACACACACACACACACACACACACACACACACACACACACACACACACACACACACACACACACACACACACACACACACACACACACACACACACACACACACACACACACACACACACACACACACACACACACACACACACACACACACACACACACACACACACACACACACACACACACACACACACACACACACACACACACACACACACACACACACACACACACACACACACACACACACACACACACACACACACACACACACACACACACACACACACACACACACACACACACACACACACACACACACACACACACACACACACACACACACACACACACACACACACACACACACACACACACACACACACACACACACACACACACACACACACACACACACACACACACACACACACACACACACACACACACACACACACACACACACACACACACACACACACACACACACACACACACACACATAAACAAACATACATAAACAAACTCGTGCCTGAATTAAAGGTTTCTTAGTCATTATTAATCTAGTTTCTGGGCTCCAAATTGAGGTTTTATTTTTATGCCTGAATGTAACACAGTTGACAAATTTAAAATATTTACTTTAAACATTAGAAGCCTGAGAAAACACTATAATGAACTGGTTTTGTATTTAAGCACTTTAAATTTTTCATATGACATTATTGTGCTGACGGAAGTTTGGATCAAGAATGGAGAGGAAGATAAATACCGCATGCCAGGGTATGACTTGTTACTGCAGGACCGGCCGGACAATCAGGCGGGTGGCGTCGCTATCTACGTGGACTCTGCCCTCCCCTACACTCACCGCCCCATCCTACTTCCCACAGCTGAAGTTATCAACGTTGTCTTCACTTTATCACATAACAATATTTCTACAAAACTTTCTCTGTTTGGAATTTACCGACAATGCAAATTTACTTTTAACCAATTTAAAGCTGATTTTGAGGATTTATTGATTAATATTTATGACCCTACAATTTTTGTTGGAGATTTTAATATAAATTTACTAAAGAATGTTGGTTCAAAAAACGATTATTTAAATCTAATTTCCGCATACGGTTTTGTAAACCTAATTAATGAACCCACTAGAATAGTAGAAAATAGTGTATCCTGCATTGATCACTTACTGATCAGAAATACTAAGAATCTGAACTTTAACCATAATGTTGATAAATTGAGTATTACTGATCATTATGGAATAAGTGTATTTTTATCTGAACTTAAAATTAAAAGGGATAATACTGAATTCTGTAGAGTATTGGACACAGATTTATTCCGAAGACAACTCATGCTGTCAGATTGGCGATGTGTTTTTAATGATAATGATGTAAATAGTTGTGTACAACACTTTTATTCCATATCTCAGAGGTGTCTTGATAACTGTTACTATTTAAAGAGATTAACTAGTAGAAATAGAAGGAGGAAAGAATGGATAAACAATTACCTTGTTACTTTGATAAATAATAAAAATAAGTTGTATAGATTATATTCAAGAGATACAAATAATATAAGGTTAAAGTTGCAATACAAGAATATTTCTAAGTTAGTAACAAAGCAGATTAGACTAGCTAAAGTAAATTATTACTCTGGACTCATTGAAAAGTCATACGGCGACTCAAAAGCTTACTGGAATGTTATAAAGAAAATAATTAAAAAACGTAAAAATAATTTGTCTAGTATTAAGATTAACGATGTTTTACTTGAGAGTGCAGGCAATGAGAAAGTTATTGCTAACACTTTTAATAAATATTTTACAAATATTATCCCTGAATTAAAGCAGGAACACTTTGGTTGTGACTTGTTTGTTGAGGATAATAATGAATATCAGGTATTTTTTAGGGATTTTGTTTTTGATAACTCAGAAGTAGCAGATATTATTAAGGCAATGAAAAATAAACGTAGTGCTGGAGTAGATGGTTTTAGTATTTTTGTTTTTAAGGAAAATTTAGAAGTTTTTGTTCCCTTACTATGTAAAATATTTAAAATTTCTCTAGATCAAGGTGTTTATCCAGATGTTTTTAAGATAGCCTCAGTAGTGCCAATTTATAAGTCAGGTAGTGTGTCAGAAATATCATCATATCGACCCATCTCAGTTATTAATACAGTAGCCAAAATATTTGAGTCTTTAGTTAAAAAAAAAATTGCTGGAGTATTTTGATGGAAGGTCATTGTTTTCAAGGAATCAATATGGTTTTTTACCAGGCAAAGGTACAGATTTGGCTCTAGAAAGACACGTCACTACAATTACTAATGCTGTTGATAAACGTAAATATACTTTGTCTTTATACTTAGATTTCCAAAAAGCCTTTGATGTGTTGGATCACGATGTCCTTTTTTCAAAGTTTAGAAATTATGGTATTGGTGGTAAGGCATTGGAGTGGTTGCAATCTTTTTGTAAAGAAAGAAAGCAAGCAGTCAAAGTTAATAATGTTTTGAGTGAGGTTCTGGAAGTGCACTATGGCACACCACAAGGAGGGGTGTTGGGCCCTATCGTATTTTTGATTTATATTAATGATTTACTTGAACTTAGATTGAATTCTGATATATTTGCCTATGCCGATGACACTGCTCTAGTCTGCTCAGCTTATAATAGAGAATCATTACAATTACAAATAAGTAGAGATTTAGATAAAATATCAAATTGGCTGATCATTAATAAATTATTAATCAATTGTTCAAAGTCCAAATGTTTGATGTTTTTCGATTGCAGCAAACAGAAAGAGGAATTAAAGAATGAGTTCAAGTTATTGTGTCATAAACATTGTTGTCTGTATAAGTGCTCATGTAGTTACATAGATGTAGTAGAAAGTGTAAAGTATCTTGGATTGTATGTGGATCAATTCTTGAAATGGGAGCAGCAAGTCAATCACTTATCGAGTAAGCTAAGAACAATAAATTATGCACTGTATCATTTGAGAGATAATGTTAAGAGTCAGTATTTACAAAAAGTGTACATTTCTTGGTTTGAGAGTGTTTTGAGATATGGAATCGTACATTATGGAGGAACATATTCCACTGTTCTAAAACCGGTAGTTGTGTGTCAAAGAAATGCCCTCCGTACAATATTTAATTTAAAAAGAAATGATAGAGTTTCTTACCTTTTTGCAGAGAATAAAATTCTTACGTTTGATCAGTTGCATGTTTATTGTATGATAATGTTTATTTATAAATACAAGAGTTTGTTTAGAATAAAACCTGTAAACAGAATGACACGATCTGCCCAATATACATTGATTGAAGAAGGCTTTTTTAGGAAAGAAATGAGTAAACACCAATTTTGCTGTCTTGGCCCTAAATGTTTTAATGATTTTGTAAAATATTTTGGAAATGAAATTCAGTATAAAACTCTGTCTGTAGTTAAATCTAAAGCCATGCAATATTCAATGCAGTATCATATTGAGTGAAGTTGTCAATATTTTTAAAAAATATTTTTGTTTATTTTGTTGTTGTTAATTTAGTTTTCTGCCTGAATATTTGATTACTTAATGAATCTAGTCATTTCATCTTTCACTTGCTAGCATTATAAGTTTGCATGAATTGTTATGGAAGCCTGATAATGTTGTATCTAATATAATCTATTTCTTGTTATGAATTTGTTTTAGAGTTTAGTATTTTTGTTTTAAATTATTGAATATACGTAACATATTTATACTGGTGAATTTTGTTACCGGAGCATGATTAATGAAAGTGGTGGCCGTTGTCTGTGATTTAAAAAAATTCTGAAATTTGTCATCATCATGTATGAACTGTTCCTGAGAATTTGACGGAAGTGTAAAAGAACTGTACAGCTGTCAGTAAAGAAATAATGTATTAAAGAAAATGTATATTTTTCTGTCCCGCGCGTGTCCTATGTGACACATGGGATTTTGTAATAAACAATAATTTTTCATGAATAAAATTGCTTGAACTTGAACTTGAACTTGAACTTGAACACACACACACACACACACACACACACACACACACACACACACACACACACACACACACACACACACACACACACACACACACACACACACACACACACACACACACACACACACACACACACACACACACACACACACACACACACACACACACACACACACACACACACCACACACACCACACACACCACACACACCACACACACACACCACACACACACACACACACACACACACACACACACACACACACACACACACACACACACACACACACACACACACACACACACACACACACACACACACACACACACACACACACACACACACACACACACAGGAGGGGTGTTGGGCCCTATCGTATTTTTGATTTATATTAATGATTTACTTGAACTTAGATTGAATTCTGATATATTTGCCTATGCCGATGACACTGCTCTAGTCTGCTCAGCTTATAATAGAGAATCATTACAAGTAAAAATAAGTAGAGATTTAGATAAAATATCAAATTGGCTGATCATTAATAAATTATTAATCAATTGTTCAAAGTCCAAATGTTTGATGTTTTTCGATTGCAGCAAACAGAAAGAGGAATTAAAGAATGAGTTCAAGTTATTGTGTCATAAACATTGTTGTCTGTATAAGTGCTCATGTAGTTACATAGATGTAGTAGAAAGTGTAAAGTATCTTGGATTGTATGTGGATCAATTCTTGAAATGGGAGCAGCAAGTCAATCACTTATCGAGTAAGCTAAGAACAATAAATTATGCACTGTATCATTTGAGAGATAATGTTAAGAGTCAGTATTTACAAAAAGTGTACATTTCTTGGTTTGAGAGTGTTTTGAGATATGGAATCGTACATTATGGAGGAACATATTCCACTGTTCTAAAACCGGTAGTTGTGTGTCAAAGAAATGCCCTCCGTACAATATTTAATTTAAAAAGAAATGATAGAGTTTCTTACCTTTTTGCAGAGAATAAAATTCTTACGTTTGATCAGTTGCATGTTTATTGTATGATAATGTTTATTTATAAATACAAGAGTTTGTTTAGAATAAAACCTGTAAACAGAATGACACGATCTGCCCAATATACATTGATTGAAGAAGGCTTTTTTAGGAAAGAAATGAGTAAACACCAATTTTGCTGTCTTGGCCCTAAATGTTTTAATGATTTTGTAAAATATTTTTTGGAAATGAAATTCAGTATAAAACTCTGTCTGTAGTTAAATCTAAAGCCATGCAATATTCAATGCAGTATCATATTGAGTGAAGTTGTCAATATTTTTAAAAAATATTTTTGTTTATTTTGTTGTTGTTAATTTAGTTTTCTGCCTGAATATTTGATTACTTAATGAATCTAGTCATTTCATCTTTCACTTGCTAGCATTATAAGTTTGCATGAATTGTTATGGAAGCCTGATAATGTTGTATCTAATATAGTCTATTTCTTGTTATGAATTTGTTTTAGAGTTTAGTATTTTTGTTTTAAATTATTGAATATACGTAACATATTTATACTGGTGAATTTTGTTACCGGAGCATGATTAATGAAAGTGGTGGCCGTTGTCTGTGATTTAAAAAAATTCTGAAATTTGTCATCATCATGTATGAACTGTTCCTGAGAATTTGACGGAAGTGTAAAAGAACTGTACAGCTGTCAGTAAAGAAATAATGTATTAAAGAAAATGTATATTTTTCTGTCCCGCGCGTGTCCTATGTGACACATGGGATTTTGTAATAAACAATAATTTTTCATGAATAAAATTGCTTGAACTTGAACTTGAACTTGAACTTGAACACACACACACACACACACACACACACACACACACACACACACACACACACACACACACACACACACACACACACACACACACACACACACACACACACACACACACACACACACACACACACACACACACACACACACACACACACACACACACACACACACACACACACACACACACACACACACACACACACACACACACACACACACACACACACACACACACACACACACACACACACACACACACACACACACACACACACACACACACACACACATTGACACATATGTCTCAATAATATTTTAGAAACACTCTATTCATATCTAATGACTATTTTATCGTTCTTAGAACAAATGTCATGAAGGCATCATAAGCTAATAGCATCAAATCCAAAGCTTTATGTTTTGAAGCGATACGTTTGCCTGTATTGCATTTAGGACAAAAGTAGCTCATTAGACAAACTCCCTCAATGAAGTATCGATTGGAAGCTCTATTTTGATTCTGAACAATAGTGACATACTCCAGATGATTTCGAAATATTGGTGAATAGTTACGGAAGACTAAGTTCAGAGTTTTAAAGGATAGTAAGAAATTTCAAAGTTGATGGGTAGCCTCGCGTTTCTTCTGGTTTTAGATTCAACATTGTTAACATATTGGGAGGAGTAAACTTTGGGTAAACGAGGATACTAATGCAGTAATCCTGATTAATTCTTTGTATTTAAAGTTCACTGATGTTGTATTCGGAGAAAGAAGGATTGATCTTACTTGATAAATTCAACATTACGGACTTCATGTTCAAAAGTATGTAGGCTATATGTCCTCTGCCCTCATAGTCAACAGCATTTTGCAGAGCTATGTTACTACATTATATGGTGCCTAATAATAAATATATTTTACATTGTTAAGTGGTAAATAACGTCCTTTTTTGTTTTCTTTCAGTGAATTTCCCCTATAGGGAAGAAGCTATTACCATAAGCCCGAGATCATGATAACTTTTCATTTTGAGGTCCCCAGATGCCAAAAACACCATTAGTTCAAATTTATATATATATATATATATATATATATATATATATGTGTGTGTCCGTAAGCACAATAACTCTCGTAAAAAAGGTCCGATCTAAATGAAATTTGGTACAAATGTGTAAAGTATCATTTATTTGAACGAGTTTGAAAACCAGACGAATCGCACCATCTGAAGGGGGGTTTTGTACCCCACAAATGGTTTTTTTTGGGGGGTTTCCACATGTAATTTTATTTTGTACCATTGAATTCAGCATAAAAACTAATGATTTGGTATTTTGATCATTGCTCTACGTCAATTGGTTACTGAGATATTGAAAGTGCTGAACACCGTAACGTTGTCTAATGTTATTCTTAGGGAGAAAAAGAAAGATTTT
Organism: Allygus modestus; assembly: GCA_963675035.1. Lineage (NCBI taxonomy): Eukaryota > Metazoa > Arthropoda > Insecta > Hemiptera > Cicadellidae > Allygus > Allygus modestus. The sequence goes on along the minus strand of OY776114.1, from coordinate 39,064,758 downwards.
ATATGTCACTTATTTTTATTTATGGACATAAACTGACGAAATTTGGTATATGGCTTCATCTGGTTGTGGTTTGCACAAAACAATTTCACCTATGGTTCCCGTAGCAGCAAACCTAGGTACTTGGTCCCCATGTTATTCTTATGGAAAATAATTCAAATGTTACATATAGCTTATTTATGAATGTATATGTATGAAACTTGGTATGTGACTTCACTAAGATGAGTTCTATTGATATTTTCATAAAACCCCATTGTTTTGTGTTCCTTGTTGCAGCAAACCTGCCTACTCATCCCCGATGTTATTCTTATGGAGAATAATTAATATTTTAAATATCGCTCGTTTGTGAATAAATTTCTTATGAATCCTGTTAAATGTTTTGATGTGTTATGTTATATATTCATTGGAAATTCGCTGAGTATGCAGGTTTGCTGCGAGGGGGTATTTTTAATAACGTGACATATGATTTTATAATTCTTAATTCATTAATTTTGACTATAGTTAATTACAAGATTTACTGCAGAGCTCTTTCTTTTTATTTTATGTTTTAGTTATGCTAATCTTGTTCTTAAATTTCATCATTTAATATTACAACATGAAAGTATGATTTTTTAAATCCAACGCCAAAAGATATTTCGTAAGGATAACATAATTATCAGCTTTGGGGAGTGAAAGGAAAGCGGTCCAAACCCCTAAAATTATTGTTGGACTTCTCAGGAATCGAACCCATGACCTCTTAAACCGAAGTCCAGAACGCTAACCGTTAGGCTAGCGAGATGCCCCCGTTAGACTCTGCGAGATGGTTTAGTTTATTTACTATTTCAGTTTCGTAGTCTTGTCAGCATTTTCAAAAATGTTACTAATTATCCAGTAAATTTGCTGGTTGTCGTAAAAGTTAAATTACATGAAGATTTTCAAAAACATATACATCATAATGATAAATTACTACTTCAATATAATGTTAACAACTACGATTCATAAAAGAGCTCAACAAGAAACTACCGACGCGTAATGATTTCTTTAGTTTAAGGCAAGCCACTTCTTCATTCTTGCAGACAACTTACCTCAACTTACGTATAATTACTCTCTAACCCGTATCAATTATCCTGCAGCATTAACCCAGAAATATTTTCCATTAAAGCTGGTAAATAGCTTGTGCAAAGGAAAATTAATTAATATCTTACAATAATTTATCTCTCTCCCTTTATTAGCATCAGTTTCCTTTTACTTTCTCCCCCTTATACGTAGTGTATGGAGAACGTATTGTTTTCGCCAAAATTTTCGAATTTGAGTTGTTAGAGGAAATATTCGTTTTGGTGCTCCCTGAACCCAAAAAAGTGATTTTTACGTGATGTCTGTGTGTCTGTCTATCTGTCTGTCTGTCTGTCTGTCTGTCTATCTGTATGGATGTGTACAGAGCTAGAGCCCTAACCAATGGTCCGATTTTTATAAATTTGGTATGTAGGTACTAATCCACGATATCTCCAGGCGTTTTTTCCATTTTTTGGAATTTTTGTGTTTTAAGGGTAATTATTCCCCAAAAAACATGAAAAATCAAGATTTTTCCAAAACAGCTCTAACGATTTTCATTAAACCTTAGTCGTTTTTAGAACTTTAGTTTTCCAACAAAATGACACCACCCGCATTTCTGTAAACATTAGGGTTCAGAAATTACAAGACTTAAAATATCAAAAATTCATTTTTTTTTATTTTTCATAAAAACATAAATATAAAAAAGTTGCTATTCACCAATAAAATGAGCTCAAAAAACGGTTAGGGTTCATTTACGCTACAGATCGTTGACACAACGACCCTCCTAAATATTTAATAAAATATATCATGGGTTCATTTACTCTACAGATCGTTGACACAATGACCCTTCTAAAATAACTAAACAAAAATAAAGGTTCATTTGCTCTACAGCTCGTTGGCACTATGACCCTATCTAAATAATAAAATAATAATTCAAGGTCCATTTACACTACAGATCGTTGAGTCAACGGCCTTAAAATGTAATATTTTAAATAAATATGAAATTAGGTCGTTGATACAACGAACCGTTTAGTTTAACATATTTGTTATTTCAACTTTAGGGCCGTTGGCACAACGAGCCATTTCATATATTTTGTAGTGAAAATATAAAGAGTAGGTTCATTTACACTACAGATCATCGTTCTACATGGTGCGCAAAAAGTATCTTTAAACGGAAGGCGCTCATCCATTCGCACTGATAACGCGGCCGACACGACGCGACGGACAAAATTAATTTGCGCATATTATTACTAAAAACCATACGCATATATTTATATAAATTCCTTTTAACAAATAAAAGTCAACTATTTTTAATGCAGTACAAAATATATTGATGTAAAACAATGCTAATGCTAGAAGTTAATTTGATAGCACTATTATACTATATTTAATATTATAATTCAGAAGCTTTGACAAATTCTAACCATTATTAAAAGGTGAACCTTTAAAGTGAGAACTAAGACAAAAATATAAGGTAAGTAAAATGGAGTAAATTGAACCAAGTAAATATATTCAACGGAACTGCTGTATAAAACAACCAACTTACCACAGTAAAACGCCGTGTTTTAATCATCGAGGTAAAAATACAAGTCTTTGGTTTTAATAGACGTTTATTTTGAAGACGTAGAAGCTTAAGGTATTGCCTAGGCGTATTTCGTCCAGGAAGTAATCGAATTCAACCTGTACGTTTTTAATGTTTGACTACATGTGTGTATGAACATGACAATAATAATAGGTACTGTCCTACAAGTAGTAGAATCATAAGGAGCTTTAATGCCACAGTACATATAATTTTAAATTTAAAATTTGCCTATGTATTACGGAAATTGATAATTGAATTGATAGTTGTCCTCGGAAATGATAATCGAGGAATTTGGCGTAACTGTAGTCCCTAGTTGGGTACTTCGTATGGAAGACAAAAATTATTGGCCCGGTTTTTCCATTCCTGATATTGACACGGTCTTAACCGGTTGGCCATTTTAACTTAAAAGACTCCTAAATGTGTTTTAAAATATGTAAATGCAAAGTTCTTTTGGCCAATTTACCTTTCTCAATACAGTAATCGTTTTCTTTGTATATATTAGTTTTGATAATACGTATGATTGTATCAATCCGATGGACCTTTGGTTCCATTTAAAATAAAACATTATTTTTGTAATTTGAAGTTTGGTTTTACAACGAGCGGTTACATAAATTTGCTTGTTTTAAGTTACTGATTCTTTCCACGTTTTGTGACTGGGCGTATCTGTGGGAGATTTCTTGCAGAACTGGTACAACTTAGACTACTTTATTTACCACATCGAATATACATTTTAAATGATATGTATATACATTTTATGAGTTTGTTACTCTGCTGTTTTGAATACAAACAGAGAACAAAATTGATATTATATTATTATGTTAATTTAGTCTACAGTTTTGATATACATTAAAAATTTGAGATTATACATATATACATATATGTATAACATACTCTTTAAAATAACCATAAAATAGTAGTTTTAATCACAAGGAGCAAATGTGATTGTTTTTGGTGCGCAATCGCTCGGAAAACGGTTAAATGCTAAAAACACACGTTTTCTCCATGTGATAAACAACTTTTTTTGTCATACTGCTTATATATCACAAACATTTAACTTAAAAATTAATTCAATAGAGCATAGCTCTTAAGCGTTGTTGCTTCATGCGCTGATGCATGCGTCTAGTGCACGGAAAAGTGCATAAGTCAAGTGTGCGGACAGGCTTAAAACATTGAAACTTTTAAGGCCTGTGGGATATAGTCCTGAGGGCCGATATAACTAATGAGGGACAAAGGGTGCAAATCTACACGACAAAACGTTTATAACGGTATGCGTGAATTTCTCCTACGATGCAAATACCCTTAAAAAATGAGTCAAATTGTTGTGCTTGATTATTAAAATAATTATCGAATGGGATTATTAAAGCGTGATGTTAACCTCTGTATCCTATTTTTAGGGAATCATTAAAACTCATCTTCATTTCATTGTTTGAATCTTTCACAGCTGTTTACTCCTTATAACCTGAAAGTACTTCTTTAAAATACACTTAAAATGTAAGAATAAGCAGCTAGACATTTTTTAAACTAACATCGAGTGTTTCTAAAATATTAGAACCCTTAATTTGAATTCTAGCTTCAAAATTCTCTTCTACTTAGACTTGTATTTACGTTAGTTATAAAAAAGTCGAGGGATTCTCTTAGATTCTTACAAAAAACACCAACAAACAAACATAAACAATAGTTTATTTTAATATCATGATTATATATTATATATTATTCTATATCTAATCCTACTGGGTGTTGAGGGAGATGACACATTCTGAATGAACCCCACAATGCGTAGAGTGTCCATGACGTAAGTAAGTATAATAGGAGGCAATTACAAAATAATATAGCATTTTGGGTACTTACGTTACCACCCTTTACACTTTTTTCTGTTACTGATTTTATAACGGAGATGTATAAAGTGTAAACGTGGACGTATGGTATGGTGGATCTTACCAGATCGCCTACCTTTCGCATAGAATGATATAGTTTTATGGCTTAGTGAGTTTCAGTTTTGGCTTAATCAAAGTTTTATAATTCTTTTAAGTTGTTTTCATACGCACGTCGTCAGGTTTCATCGTAGTATAAAAAAGGCAATCATACAGAATCCTAAACTTATCTTCTACAAAATATTTGTAACACGTCCAGTATATATGTAATCTTCATTCGATGGTTCTACTCACTATGAAATAGGTTATTACAACTTAGCATGTCTGTTTATTTTTCAGTTCACTCGTTATTTCATCTTAGCTGTTATGATTCTTTTCTTTTGGGTTGAAACTCTATAAGCCTAATATCTATATCTATAAAAGGCAAAGCCATCACTCACTCACTCACTCACTCAGTCCCTCACTCACTCACTCACACACTCATCACGAATTCTCCTACTTTCCATCTACCTAGAGAGTTTAAATTGTGCACACTGATTCTTTAGGCATACAATATGAAAACTAAATAGTTGTTATCCTTATCTGACCTTAGGGATCCGCCAGAGACCCTGATAAAGTTACCAAGGGCCTAGTTAATTATTTATATTATAATTACATAGACGAACAGCAGTCAACAACATATTTCTCGATATACATAAATTAGTGTACTAGGTAGTTTAAAACCATAGGTAAGAGTAAGGAATGTTAATGATTAAAACCGACCGTTCAGAAAACGGGGCACTGTAACCGCGTGAAGTTGGTACTGCAGGCAACGCGTATTATATGCCAATCAGGATGCCAGCTGAGAGACTAAATAAGTCCCGCACGCCCCTGCACGCCCCTAGAAAGTGTTTCTCCAGCTTTAGTACACTGGTAACAGCTCAGATAGCAGATTACCAAGACATTGAATGGGATTATATTAGTTTATTTTATATAAAGCTATTTCTAGTTCATCATAAATAACTTTTTTGCAGTTAAAAATTTATTCCCTTGATGTATTGCGTAATGTTAGTGTATAACGTTTCCTTCTTTGCTTCAGATACGTAAATTAATTACATCATTACGATTAAGATTTACATATATAGGGTATTTCCTATTTCGCTAACATAACAGTTGTTTCACAAACGATTAATTTTGTGTACAAATAAATAGGCATACCATAACAATCTTATCTTAAAAGTAATTTATTACAAAATAATTTGTATTATTATACTGCTTGAAAAAACACTACTATTATATGTAATCAATTTCAAATACATTTTACACAATAATACCAATAATGGTTATTACCCTTATTGCAGCATTAAGGGGCGTATTCGCGAGTAATGTGGGTCAGGCTTTAGAGCGGGTAGTGTAAACCTAAACCACTTCAACAATGGAACTTGCTGAACGTACAATGGCCATGTTTGTGTCAAAGGTTATTCCTTGGCTCAAAAATTTAGAATAGTACAGTATAATACATTAAACCGTAAAATATTTGTAAGTCGCAAAATCAAAGTTTTTTTATATTTTTAATTTTGTATTGTTTTGTTTAACGTGCTTGGTGATTCTTTCACTGCATTTGAACGCACCACCACAATTTGGGCTAGGCTGCTTGTGTAAACAAGCAGACAACACACCTACGGTTTGAGTCTTTGGGTACACATTTGCAGACAGTAAGGAACACAACATTGATTTTTATGGGATATAAAGTTTGTATTTTAGTTACTGTAAGCGATTTAGCGTAAAACTGAGATTTTAAATTTTATTTGGCAATAGTACTGCACTGCAATTTATCTCTAATGTTGAATTCAATATGCCGAGCAGCTGGTTTGAATCATGATTTCCGAAATTAATAATCACAGTTCAAATTGTAGTGTTTTTGTCCACTACATGTTTCACCGTAAATACGGCATTTTCAAGTGGTATATAGAACCACTCTCACCAGTGGAGTCTGCTTCTCACCAGTGCCGTGGCGTGATTGAAGATATGCGTGTGGTAGGCCTACCGGTATTTATTCGTAAATGTGTTTGTGATTGTGTTTGTGACTGTGGATTTTTTTAAATTTTGACATATCCTATTTGGATAATTCGTTCTTGTATATACCACTTGAAAATGCCGTATTTACGGTGAAACATGTAGTGGACAAAAACACTACAATTTGAACTGTTGACGACAAGATATGTACCTATTTAGTCTATTACGCACAGTTCAGGGGCTACAACTATGAATTTTAATTATTTACCTATTTCAAAGTGAATGCTCATCTATTAAGTTGTACAATTAAACAATAACATTAGCAAGTTAAAAGCGATGAAAAATTATTTGTGAATATAACAACGGAGGAAGTGTTGTAATGTTTGTTTCAAAATGATCAGTAAGATAATCTAAGAAGATAACAATAACATGTAAATCGCTAAACAATAACTGAATATAATCAGAAGTTTTTGAGTGAACCAAATCAAAACCATATACCGTAGTCATTCTAGTTTTTAAAATCGTGCAATACTTCTGTTTGCTCTTATCACAGTGGAAAACGGCAAAGGTTGGCACAACTGATTTGGAGAATGCATTTTGTCTGTGTGCGTCTCTACAGTTTATACGGTCTGTATAAACTGTCGCAACGCTCACGGCAAAAATGAACGGAGAGTTCAATCGCGCATTATTGCTGGATGCGTATATCCCGCTGACAATCGTGCATTTTGTCTTTGAGCTAAAAGCTATATATATATATATAAGTTTGAACGAATAGTGTTTTTGGCATCTGGGGACCTCAAAACGAAAAGTTATCATGGTCTTGGGCTTAAGTCTTACCATGCCACCTACGGTAATAGCTTCTTCCCTATAGGGGAAATTCGCTAAAATAAAAATAAAACTAACAGCTGTTCAAAAGCAACCATTCAATTGTAAAAATAACACTCACCTGGTAAAGTATCATGTGATTTTCTTGAGAATTGTGATTATTGCCTATGCGTACATAACTTTAAATGTACATGATTAGGTTATGTATAAATTGTGAGAACCATTCAAACTAAAGATTGAACATAAAACAGGCATGCCCAAGTAATCGAGGAAATAAGCAAAGCAAATACGCTAGCCTTGGAGTGGAACCGTGAATATAAGTCTCTAGGCATTTTTTAAAAAACTAACTGGCTTACTATACTATACTAGTATTAAGTAACCATGTATCTTATAAAATAATAGCGTGTAGTGGCGAAGTGTAACCCTCTATTCAGAGCAAACTATTCAACGTAAAGAGGCCAGGGTTGTGTCAAAAAATGTCCCTTAGCCCAAGGACAGAATAGAGTTTTGATAATGGAACCAGAAGTAGATGATTTTCCTTTGATAAATCCTGGGTCTCAAAAAATATGACAGCAGAACGGCATTCTAGTGGTTTACAGCTGGAATTGTAGTTTGATTTGCAATTTATGCAGTTGTTGTAGTTTTGTGTGAGCAGAATCAACAGTTTTTGGAAAAAATTACAGTAGTGACTATCCTTCCTAAAGTTCGATTTGTGTATCAGTATAAAAAAACCATGATTAAAGACACAAAAAAATCTGACAAAACGTATATAGGAGGAGTTATGTTATGTTTATAATGAATAAAAATGTGAAGATACAAGTTAATGCAATTGATATAATTCAGTAAACTATATTTTGGTTAAACATTTAAAGTCTAAAATTCCGATTTAGTTCTTTTATCTGAAAATTTTGTTTGATTTCACAGAGTATGCTTTATTTGATGAAATTTGATGAAAATATGGTAAGAAGTTTTGATAATATTGATGAGAAAACTAAAGGAGTAATGGACCTATCCCACTATTAGCATTGAATACATAAATATTTATACTAGCTTTCACCATACCCGGTTTCGCCTGGGAATAAACATTGTGGTGTGCGCTGCATTATGTGGTTACCCGTGGACCTACTACGAATCATGATCAGCTGTTTTAATTATAATAAGCTCAAACCATAAGAGCTTATAATAAAGTGAATGTCCATAAGAATAAAATTATCTAGTGATTAAATTATCACAAGTAGACTTGGTAAGATCTTGCTGTATTTTAGGCCAAAAGACAAACCTCAGAATTTCATTAGCAAACGTTACCTCAAGATTTAATAAATTATTTATTTATAAACTTTGACTTAATAATAGACTATAACTTTTATAGACAACGAGAAGTAATAAATAACAAATTCTAAGAAAAATAAGAAATTTAAATCACAGCCTTAGAGGTTGTATCTATTATTCACCATCTTTAATTTAGAGCTTGTGAAGAACTACAACAGTGACATTAATTAACTAACTAGAGATCTTTAATTGGATATTTATTCAATTTGAAAATTATTTTTATTGGTTTTTAATTTAATTTTAGTTAATTTGCTAGTATTTTATTATATATTACTCAGAGATTTTTAGAGCTTGTCAGCTCGGTCAACCAAGACCTTGAGATTAAAATATATACCTTTGTGTAAACCAAAACTAACTAGGCCACCATTATTATATTTAAATCACCTACTGAAAAATTTATTTAATTGAAATCTAGCAAATTTGTAACATCAGTTTGTGATTCCCTTGAATCAGTTAATCAAAACCGAATACGCATGTAAAGTCACAATAAAGTAAATCTGTTCATATAAATAGCTGATTTATTTCATTACTGTAGATAAGCTAAACATAAGGTAAACCAGCCGAATAAATAGGGACAGATAAAGTAATTTAACAGTTTATCAGGTAATCTTATTAGGTTTATCTTATTAGCGTAATTTTCAAATAATACAAGATTTATTTTGGAAGTTTAATTAAATAATATTATAATAATATTATTAAACCCTCTGGAATCCAAACAAACATCAGTATTTCGTGATGATTTTATTATTATTTATTATCTTATACTATTCAGATTATGGCGGGATAGTAAATTCTACCAAATATTATATGTGATTTGCAGGAGGGAATATCTGTTATTTGTTTAATTATGAAGATGTATTTAAATATAAATGCAAAGGTTGTGTATGCTTTTGTTTTTAAGGTATCTACAAAACGGATCTACAAATAACATAATCTGTTGAACAAAAGTATGACACGGCGCGGCAGAACACATCGTACAGCCGAAGTTGGTATAGGCTGCTAAATTAAACTCGTTACGTGTTCAGTTATCTCAGGCTGTATCTGTGTATAAACAGAGCATGAGATACGATTTTACTAATTAGCCTTTTTATAAATGTAATATATTTTTTTAACCACAAATAAGTATTTTATTTACAATTACTTTATAACACATCGTGAAATTTTACGTAATCCAAATAAGTAACTTAATAAATAGTCCGTAAGTTATCCTGTATTTAACCATGGTACAGTAAAAATTAGAAAACTAAATGTGGACTTATTAGTTCCGATACCGTTTAAAAATTAGATAACTTCTTATGTCTTATAAAATAAAAAAATGCCATCAAAGAGAAACTAATTTACGCTACTGTTATTTAAAATGTTCAAATCAAATATATGTTTAAACTAATTTGACTATAAATTTAGCATTCACAAATTTATTTATTTTGCAAAATAGAACATTTTAAATTAATTTACTCCGCTAAACAACATCATTTACTGTTTCAATTGAATGAAATCATAAATACTGTAACGCTACATAATAGTAATTTTTTACTGACTTTTTAACAACTTTTAAAATGGAAGCTGAGAACGTTAAAACAGTTAATGGTTTATTTTAACTTTACCTATCGCTTTAAGTGGGGCTTTAAGAGCCACTGGGGCAAAGCCCAATGAAGATATATTAGTTTGTATAAGTGATCTAGACATAATAAGCTATCAATAAAAAATGAATGATTAAATGAATGATTAGGCCCAGTAGATCAGCCCGTTGGACTGGTCAAAGTTTTAATTATTTTGAAATATATATAGTGATATCCACTTACACAAAACCCCGATTTTAGGGAACATATCCCCTAACTTTGCCTGCTGAGTTTCTACCAATTATTTGTTCAATTGGTCTAGTAAATATATGATTAACATGGAAATTTTGAAGGTCATTAATAGGAACGAGTCTCATTGGAATTGAAATAAGCCCTTAACTGTTTTTGTGATGGACCTATCTTCTTCCAAATATTTACTCAATAACTCATGTAGTTTGTGCATGATGGGCTTAAAAAACACATAACAAATTCAGCATTATAATCACAATGACTATCTAGATAAATTAAGCTTTAAATACTATGTTGCAAGGTTTTATGTGCTCCCAACCCAATGTTTAGTTGCCGCGCCTTGATTTTATATTGTTTAGTACACCGTTGTGAAGTAGTTAGTAAATCACGTGTTTTTTCCATTCTGTGGTAAAAGATAAACGATCTGACTAAATGCTCATTAGAACAAACATGGTGCATTGTACGGTGAAATGTTGAGTAATCTGTACCCATAAACTCTTCTATGGGGTAGTGACGGACCAATGGGCATAACCCTAATGACATACGTAATGATTTGCAGAAGCCTAGACGTTTCCTGCCCCACACGAAAATGGGCAACATATTTAATTTAATTAGGTTCAGCATTTTTTTGAGAAACACTGAACAAATCTGTTTCATAAACGAACAGACAGGTGAACAAAATTTAAATATCTCCGCTGCATACAATATTTCACTGCTCAAAGCGATGTAGAAAAAAATGTATTTTATTTATATAGATAAATACATTCCTTATGTGTAACATCTGTTATTGCCTGTCCATAATTTGTGAACAGCTACAATTCAAATCAAATTATTCCCCATGTTATTATTATGGGCAAAAAACTAACTATGAGGTCAGCCCGTGCCCTTGAGATTATAAATATCGAAAATTAAAAACCTTATTGCAAAACTACGAACTGAGACGAATTGTTTTGACACTTCAATCATTAAAATTGGACAAGAAATAAGGGAGAAGTTGTGTTTACAAAAAACGGCTTAACGTATTATATACTGGAAATTTACCGATCATACACATTTGTCATTTAAATTTGACTTTCGTAATAAGTCGGCAACGCTAAGCGCAAGCGTCACAAGGCAAAGCGCCTTCAGTTTGACAGATACTATTACCGCGCAGTGTAGAACGATGATCTGTAGAGTAAACGGACCGTTCATTTCAGTTTAAATTTAGTTCACATGAAATGGCTCGTTGTGTCAACGGTCTTATTTTATAAAATTATAAAAATATATCGATGAAGGTCCGTTGTCGCAACGAGCCTGTAGACGCTTTGGACCGTTTTGCTTATATTAAATGGGTTCATTGGCTCTATGACCCTCTTTAAAAATATAATAATAATATAAGGGGCCGTTGTATCAACGATCTGTAGAGTAAATGGACCTTCTTTTTAAAATTAAATATAACGGAGGGTCATAGTATCAACGAACTGTAGTGTAAATGGACCTCATATTAAATTAAATATTATTAAATAGGTCCGTTGTGCCAATGATCTGTAGAGTAAGTGAGCTGTCCCCCAAAAAACTAAATAATTTAGTATTTTGAATTATTATTCTACGATTACTGGTTGCGGGGATAATTAAAATGTTTATTTTGTGGTAAACGCAGTACGTTGTCCAATGTTATTCTTATGGGGAAACCAAAAATTACTATTTCTCTCTTATTTATTGATCAATTTCGTTCAAACTTGATATGCTTGTCAAGTTAGCATTAACCAACAGAGGAAATTCGAGATATGTTGCCCTTTAATAACCCTGAGGGAGAATAGGCGGCATTTCCCCTCTTATAACCACATGTGTAGCGATGGATTCTGTAGTGTCTCCTAAACAGGGATTTGGGTGGGTATTTTTGAAACAACTTGTTTACAAGATTTTCTGTACATTCGACCGTGCTTTGTATTCTATATTTAATAAATAAAAAGTAATTTATTCATTACAGTTGGGTTAAAAGGAAGAAAGTACGTGTCAGTATCCTGATACCGTTTATTTTCATTCATGGTTTTGGGATGAAATATTTCCTAAAATCTTGAATAACATGTTTTTTTTAATACTCGTATTAGCAAGGTTAACTGCATCACTTCATCCGCCTGCCTAAAATGTGATGGCAGGTAAATAGAATACACGATTTTTGACAAAATGTTCGTTTTAGGTGGATTTATATGGAGCTCAAAATGTATATGTATTTGTAAATAATTCAGCCAGTTATTATTCAATTGCAATATGGCGCTCGTGTTCATAGGATATTTGTAGATGCTCCTAGTGGTACTGTCTAAACCTCACTAAACGTTTGTCATTAGCTTGTCTCACGATGGTATCAATCAGTTGCCTGGCAGTTACAATGATTAACATCTCTGTAATATTCACTTACGCGCCCTACTCCACACGGTGCAGCCAGGACGCCGCGACGCCGACGCCGTGACGTGCGAGAGAGCGGTAAATCTCGCCATTACAGACGTAATGACGTGTGGACGGCCCGGAGTCACGCCACTCCAAACCCTCGACCTCTACAAAGTCGATTACCACCGTGGAACTTACGAGGTTGTCGGAGGAAATGTACATGTACTTAAACAACGAAACATAACGGGTCACTCGGATAAAGATGCACTTTATAACCCATATTGTCAACCCTTAAGATGCCACAATAGCAAAGGTCAGTTGGTCGAGTGACAATAAAACGTTAACCAACATTTAAATATGCTATAACCTTTTACAAATTATTTTTTCACATTTTTTGTAATGTATTTATTAATTTCGTAATCATATTTGTTATTTATATCATTATTTGTTAAAATGTACGCCTAAAGAGACGTTTACACTTATTGGTATTTTCTGTCATAAACAAAGGTTTACAACAATGAGCTCATCCGACTCGAGGACCTCGTTGTGTCTAGGGAAGCGTTATTTTGTTTGTTCGCACCACCTTTAAGAGAAACCAAGACAATGTTTTTATATGAGAACAAAGTTTAAAAATAATTCTTGGTTGTTTGGTGATGGGAGGAGACTCGTATAAATGGGATGTCCCCAAGGTACTCGAGAAAAATAGTAGGTTTTATTTCGGAAAATATCATGACACCCAACCATATCAGTGTCGTCACACTGCATGCTGTGTGAGGCCATGAACTGTACAGATGGAATATACAGGGTGTTTCAAAAAGGACTTTACAACTTTGAAAATTCATATAAATTTAACGAAACAAGGTACAGAGCTGGTTTTGGTGTTGTTTTAAAGGAAAACATTTCAAGTTTTTGTACCTTAAACTAAAGATGCTCGATGTGGCTTCCGTTGGTTATCCTGCAGACATCTAATCGGTAGTCGATTTCTTCCCAGACTCGCACTAGCATTTCAAGTGTAACTTTCTCAGCGGCAGCGTTAATTCTTGCTCTAAGTTCAGGTAGAGTGGCCGGCAAAGGAGGTTCGTACACCATATCTTTTATGAAACCCCAGAAGAAAAAGTCTAGCGGTGTCAGGTCTGGGGAACGGGGGGGGCCATGCAATTGGCGCATCACGGCCAATCCATTTACCTGGTCAGCGGTCATTGAGAAAATCCCGGACGTCAGTCAGATAGTGTGGTGCAACAATTTTTGATACCACAGGTCGATGAGGATGACCGAGAACGACATGTTTACTTCATGCAAGATGGCGCACCACCACACTATCTGACTGACGTCCGGGATTTTCTCAATGACCGCTTTCCAGGAAAATGGATTGGCCGTGATGCGCCAATTGCATGACCCCCCCCCCCCCCGTTCCCCAGACCTGACACCGCTAGACTTTTTCTTCTGGGGTTTCATAAAAGATATGGTGTACGAACTTCCTTTGCCGGCCACTCTACCTGAACTTAGAGCAAGAATTAACACTGCCGCTGAGTAAGTTACACGTGAAATGCTAGTGCGAATCTGGGAAGAAATCGACTACCGATTAGATGTCTGCAGGATAACCAACGGAAGCCACATCGAGCATCTTTAGTTTAAGGTACAAAAACTTGAAGTGTTTTCCTTTAAAACAACACCAAAACCAGCTCTGTACCTTGTTTAGTTAAATTTATATGAATTTTCAAAGTTGTAAAGTCCTTTTTGAAACACCCTGTATTTATAAAACGTGAGTAATGGTAGCCCTAAATATTTGTCATTTTTAAAATTATAAAAAAGAAAAATACCCTTATTCTTACTCTTTAAAAAAAGTTCAGAAAACTTTAATGTAAGGAGGCGTAATTCAGGATGTGAAGTAAGTAGAGAAATTTATATAAAATGAAAATTCAGAAGAGATAGAAAAAAGTACAGTACACAAAACTCAAACATAAACTCATTCAAATTTATGATCGCAAGGGCATTGTAAGGCAATCTCTATTCGGTTCCGAAATTTGAATAGCATCGAAGCTCGACCAATAACAATGGATGCTTCAACAACACACGAGCATTGGTAAACAGCTCTTGTACTCTTCATGTTGAGGATATATCCAGCCTTTAGAGCATGACTAACTGTTGTGTTCGGCCAGATGTAGAGGGAATTTTGAGCTAATAGAGTTGTAGGATTATATAGTATTTCAGCACACTGAACTTTTTCAAGTATAGTATAAAAACGTGCAAAATGAATATTTCGATACCCGATAAAATATAACATTTGTTTAGCTCCCTTTTAAAAATACAAAATAAAAAAGGATTTTGCATTTAAAAGTTGATAACTTAATAACATGTTTTCAACGTTTACCTGGTATACATTACAGTGTGTGCAATAGTAGCAGAGGAGGGACAAGGGGCTATATTCACTAAACGTCTCTAATATTAAATAAACTCCAATATATGCACCTAAATGGATGGGCGATATTTTGAAAGATATTACCGTGATAAGGGTGAAGAGTAAGCGATCCCTAATGGAGTATGTAAACGCCATAATGAGCCTGAGCAGATAAGAGTCATTAGTTAAAGCGTTCTTGAAACATTACGGAAGCAGAAGTGTTCATTCTGAGAGGGCACGGTATATATCCTCAATAAGCTACGTACCGTACTTAATACGGTAAATTATTTTGTTTTAATTCTTAAATGAATAAATCAAATTAATGATATTACTGAACAAGGAAAGAACATTTATTGGTGCAGTTAGGTTGAAATAAATTAATAAAAATGGGTTTAAAAGTAAAATATTTATATACATTGTTATAGAGTAATGCTCAAGCATTTCTTAAACCGATTTCTCTTTGAAAAAAAAAACAAACAAAAAACTGTCAAATACTTGGTACTTGGTACTTGGTACTTGAACTACTTGGTAGTTCCGGTAGTACTGATACAATTAAAAATTCCTCTTAAAAGTTTTCAAGAGTTAACGAATTAAAAAAAATTACAATCCTCAATGCAGTACTTTCGACTGTTTTCAACGAGCAAAAAATAACAATTCTCTTCTACGGACATTAGAACAAACAAGTGGATATTTACAAAATTATTATAGGTAAGATATTTTGAGGAATTAAATCTAAAACCATATAAAAGTTTACAATATTTGCCGGCTGAACATGAGGATAATAGTTGTGAATTAAATGTGAAACATTCGATCGGCCTCTTGAGATAGGTGATGAAATGGCTTCGAATTTTACAGGAAATCGCTTCGCTGAGTCACTTTTTTGTAATATTTCAACAGTTGTTTGTACTACTTTTTAAATATAACAAACACTTTCGCTTATTACACATATGCTCTTATAATTAATCATGCGGTCCAATAAAATATACGTACACATTACATTGACTTGGGTGTTTTAAAGGCAAACCCAGGAGATATTTTACCTAGATCCACAAAATGTATTAAAGTCGCAAGTAACTCACTTATAAGCAAAATGACAGGGGTTTGCCATGGTTAATCTTTAAAACTTAGTCCAACAAATAACCGATTTTAACTGATTAAATTCAAAACTAGCATATAAAAATAAAAGTATTTGAACACAAACATCTTTTCTTACACATGTAAGCAATACTATTAATTCAAATTTGTACAAGAATTTATTAGTTTTACCTTAATTTCACATTGTATTCAATCTACTAGTTTTATAGAAAACACGTGTTTATGAAAGTCTATACAATCGGTGAATAATCTTTAACATAAACAAGTTTAGTACATAAGTATTATTAGTTACGGTGAAATTCACCTTTGAACATAGATTTGGTTCTTTATGGAATTTCCCCTAAGAGGGAAGAAGCTATTACCGTAGTTGGCATGGTAAGACCTAAGCCCGGAACCATGATAACTTTCCCTTTTGAGCCCACAGATGCCAAAAACACCATTCGTTCAAATTCATATATAAATATGTTTGTGTGTGTGTGTGTGTGTGTGTGTTTTGTCAGTAGGCACGATGAAAATGGTCTGATCTTAATGAGATTTAGGATAAACGTGTAAGGAAGCATTTATTTCCATGAGTTCGAAAATCAGACAGGTCGCTCTTAAAGGGGAGTTGGGAGGGGGACGTTTGTACCCTACAAATTCGTTTTTTTACGTTTTTCATATGGTTATTTTTAAAACAAAATTTTGGTTTGCACCATCGGATTTAGCTTAATAATTAAACTATTTAGTTAATTAAACTATTTAATTATTCAATTATTTTAGTATTTTCAATTATTGCTCTATGTCAATCGATTACTAAGATATTTAAAGTGCTAAACACAGTACGTTGTCCAATGTTAATCTTATGGAGAATAAGTACAATTTTATATCTTGCTTATTAATAAACATATATTAATGAAACTTGGAATGTGGCTTTATATGATCGGCGTTTACTGATATTTGTATATAAAACCCATTTATTGTGGACTCCATGACAGCAAACCTTCGTACTCAACAGCCATAATGTTACTCTTATGAAGAAGAATAATAAACATGTGATATATCGCTTGTTTATTCTGTATATTGGTAAAACTTGGTATGTTGCTTCATCTGGTATTTGAATGAAAATTCGATGTTTGTGGTCCTTGATGCAGCAAACCTTCGTACTCAGTCCTAATTTTTTTTCTTCTGGAGAATAAATAAAACGTCATATCTCGCTTATTTGTGAAGATGCTTTGATAAAATTTGGTAAGTGACTTCATGACGTAGTGAGATAACATTTGAAATTCGCTGAGTGTGAAGGTTTGCTGCGACAGGGGTATTTTTATTATTACCATTGTTGGTTATAATTTAGCAACAATTATATTTTAGGATTTCATTCAGCGTTTCATTTCATTGAGGTAATTTCATTTCATGACATAAGAAAATGACCTGGACTAAGCTTTAAACGAGTTTGCACGCAGTACGCTGACGTGAGGGAATTGAATTTCCACATACAAACTTTTAAAACTCAAAATCAGTGTAAAAACATACATTTGTCCAATTTTTATTGAAATCTGAAAACATTGATTTTTTGGCTGTTCTGATACTCCTGGTTTCATTTACTTGCAAAGCTGGGAATACAATTTTGCGCATTATAAGGTTAGGAGAAGGTCCAGACAGGCTTGAAAGTAGGTGTGAGGTTGCTGAGGATAATAAAAGTACCCTAACCAAGGAATAACAGGTTTTTCTAGTGTAAAACCCCCATAAGACAACGTACTGTGTTTAGCCGATACACATTTTCTTTAATAACTCGGTAAATATTTATGCTAGAATGACGAGAGAGGGCTTAAAACTTTCGCCTCTTTAATTCCCATCTTTTTACATGAATTAATTTTACATCTGGGCTTTTCTGACCCTTTTCTGGCCCAAAAACCCAAAATTTGAAAGATTAATCCCCAAAAAATGGGTTTGGAGTTTTCCGATTGTTTTGCCCAACGAACTTGTCCAACAAATTATAGAAAGGAACGTCCCTACCAAATTTGAAGTAAATCGAACAAAAAATGTGACCACTAGAGTGCATACACACACATATATATATATATATATATATATATATATATATATATATATATATATATATATAAATCTCATACGGCATTTGGCTGCCTTTCATGGTGAAAACCGCATTTGACATGGCGGCCGGTGCACTTGGCTGCCGTATCCGGCCGCCAAATGCACATCACATGTTTAATCAACTGAGGAAGCCGGCAGGAAGAAATCCTGAGCATTTGAAGAGGCAGCCAAATAACGTATTTTTGATAGGTGTATGGCAAAATGTAGTTCGCCATTCTACCACATGGAACGCTGCTGCTTTTAAAGGATACACCACGAGTATGTTCCTATAAATAATTGCCGTGGACTCGGCAGCCTAAAAGTGGCAACATTGTTAAGATAAATACGCATCCCGATTATAAATTTTTGCCGCGCAAGTGGCAGCCAAAACACATCTGGCCTGACTCACTTGCAGATGTTCAAAGATTGTTATCTTCCATCATAATTTTCTGTACTCACTCGAGGCCCAGGATATTTCCGAGCCTGCATACTTCCCGCCCGCTTGACTGTGAATCGGTTAGACCACTCAACGCTTTCCAAATAAATCATACATTTGCATGTTCTTATTGCTCACACAGTGAGAGTCAACAAATTCGGGCAGTTTGATTATTTTCCTTGACTATGTTCTGTTGAAATCAATATAAGTTGAACGTATTTGCTCCAAATCGTTGGAGTTTCCGACTAAACTTGCTTCATTTGTATCGGTAATGTAGATTCACCAATCACATTTTTAGGTACAATACCGTTTACTTCAATTTGTAACAACTGTATTACTCTAAGTGATTTATACACGAACATTCTACAATAATATAACGATTTATGTTCTGTTGAAATTAATAATAACCTTGGAACAAATTAGATGTACGAGGTATAACTAAAATGTAGCACTGGCTATATATTTTAAGATTCTACACCCAAATATAATAAATGTGGAGGATAATAAAATGTATTTGAAAATATTCTGCATGATAATACAGAATTAAAAAAACCTATCAAATAACTGATAAGTCGAGGGCCTATCCTTTACTCTTATATGAGCAATGTCCTGTCTGGCTGCAAAATTTATCTTGGAATCCAGCGGAACAATTTGTTCAAACTTTGGAATTAGGTTTGTTTGGACCTAAAAGTACGGTTGGTAAAAACTTCAGCCCCAGGGAAATTCATATTCGGTTAAAAATCTCATTTGAAAATGGAAAATGTTAACATTGGACTTATGGAGTTTCAAATAAAAAGAAAAGAATCATAACAGCTGGGAATAAATTAACCAGTAAACTGTCAAAGTAGCAGTTAAATAAGGTAAAGTATCAACACATGATTTCTTGAAAACATTGACCAGACCCATTGAATTAAGATTGTTTATGGACAAATGTTTCACCTACGAAACTAATAAAATATCAACGAGCATAGCTCGGTGTCCCCGGTCCTAAATTGTTTCTGTTTTATAATAAGCAGGCCTGTCCAATAGCTAGTGCGTATAAATACTTACTTCGATATGGGATAACTGATTAAACAAACGTTTTTGTTTGTGAAAATATAAAATTAAACCAAATTTTGAAATAACGGTAATAAAAACTTGACTGTATAAGGGAAAACTAATTAGTTTAGTTATAACATTTACAGGACATCTTAACTATTCACTATAGTTGTACTCATGACTCTAAAATGTGTTACAGTTTTTTTCTTATTTTCCCTACGGTTTTTTTCTTTGTCCTACGGGCTTACGAAGTTGTATAACTAATAGTAGAGACTGATATTTTAAACATTTTATGCAACCGCTGTTCATGCTATGCTTGAGCATCATGTACTGCTACTACGATGTATTATATTTTATTTCCTCTTAATTTTTGTTTACATTCCACTAACTAAACAATGATGGTAATAGTTTTTATTCGAGTTAATTATATAGTAATCAGCACGTTTTGTATTTACATATCACGGCTGCAAATAGCAAGCAAGTGCAGTTAGAAAAGGCAAATTCCCGGGCAAGGCAAATGGCCGAGATGCCACCATAAACTACCTTCGAGTATCAAAGAAGAGAGAGAAGTTTATGGCCTTAAAAGAAACCACTGAAGTGTCACAAACTCGGCCGACCGGACTCAGGTAGGTGCCCGTTTGAACAAGGAGGGGGCATGTGCCACTAAGACCTGGGACCTGACCGACGCGACGTCCTCGCCTAGACTCTACCTTGTGCATACTGCATACTACACCTGCACAGGTGGATGGTGTCAATTTGAAGAGGGTCAATTTTCGCTCTTGAGGTGTAAATGGTTAGAACAACTTATTCAATTGTTTTATAACTCTGTTTCATTACCTTAGTACGTGTTGTTATTACTAAGGGATGTGTGAGAAAATTGCTTACAGGAAATTCCATTACGGTAAATGTATAGGGTGGTCATTAAAGAATGTCACAAACTTCGTGGGCCAATATTACTCATCAATTTGAACAAAAACGTCCTCCTAACATATGTCGAAAAATCCTTCGTTTAGCCACTAGCCGCCATTTTGTATGTTTTACAAAAAAAATTATATCTAAAAAACTACTTTAGCTAAAATAACCAAACCTTGCACGGACGTTTATTAAACATCAAAAAAATTTAGAACATTTTTTGTTTGATTTGCATTTTTATTTTCACAATGGCGGCCATTTAAAATTTTTAAAGTCAAATAATAAAAAAACTGTACATTTTTCAAAAATTTACCTTGTTACGAAAAAAAACACATTTTAATACTAAATCCAACGGTATTTTGTTTATCAAAATCGGACCACAAATAAGCGAGAAAATTCACTTTTTCGGTTAGCCCACAGAAGCTTCGGTCCCACCAGTAGCCCCAAGTAGCGTGGGTGGCGGCGCACGGTCCGGCGCAACAATGAAAATCGTATTAAGAGAAACGCACTACTGTCCGCGAGAGGAAAGATGTCTCCTGGTTTTCTGGCCTATTCTAGAAATGAAGGCGCTATTCGATACGCTGCTGAATGCCACTTCCCCCTTGCACAGGTGGGAGCGCCTACAATTACCGCGCGGCAACGTGAGTTCTTTGCTGTATTTCAAGACTTCTTTTTTCAGGATACGTCGTTACTCTCGCGGACAGTACGTGAATTACAATGAGAACGTTTAATAAAATACAAAATTGAAAGGATAAAAAGTAATTATTATTTGCAAGATGCAAACTAGAACTTTGCACAATCAGAAAAATTGTATTATTTAATTAATTTAATAAACAATTTTTTTTAAATTAAAAGACAGACCTTATACCAAACATACACAATAACTGGCTTTTAAATTTATTAAAAATAGATACTAACATGACATGACTAAAAAAGCATAAGAGCATAAACAAATATCCCCTTTTTAGGTTTACAACATGTGCTCTACGTGCCCCCATCCGAATACAACATCCCAGGCGTCTTACAAAAGACGAGCGCACTCGCTCAAAAATCCCAGCAGTTCTCTTATTTCTTGGCAACAATTAAAAACTCTTTCACGTAGCTGATCAACACTCTCAATTGGAACACTGTAGTCTTTGCTTTTAAGATGCCCCCAAAGGTAATAATCCAAAGGATTTAAATCTGGGGACCGAGCAGGCCAAGGAACGGGCCCCCCACGGCCGATCCAATTTTCTTGGAATTTTCTGGTCAGTTCGGCCCTTACATTTAGTTCAAAATGCGCAGGAGCACCGTCGTGCATGAACCACATGCTCGTTCGGTCTTCAAGTGGGTTTTCCTCCAAAAACTCCGGTAACGTTTCCCTAATGAACTGAAGATAACTGGCTCCAGAGAGTCTATTTGGAAGAACATAAGGCCCAATCAGTCTGTCAGCGAAAATTCCCGCCCAAACATTCACAGAAAATCGTTGTTGGTGGGTGACGGCTCTCAAACGTTGCATGAGGGTTTTCATCCGCCCAACGGTTATTGTGGTTATTGTGGAAATTGTTAATTCCATCCCTGGTAAATTATGCTTCGTCCGTGAACAAAACCTTTGGAAGAAAATCCTGGTTGTTTCGCATTTTGTTCTGGAACCAAGCACACATTTCAACTCTTCTTTCATTATCCCCTGGCAGTAGGGCCTGTACCCTTTGGATGTGATGGGGGTAAAGTTGTTGGGAATGCAATATTCTCAAAACCGTTGCATGCGATCTTACTCCTACTTGTCTCGCGATTCTTCTAGAAGAGACTGTAGGATTTTCTTCGACCAAGTTTAAAACTCTTTCTTCTAATTATAGAGTTGCAACAACAGAAGGCCTACCTTGGCCATTTAAATTAGGTAAAACACTCCATTTTCACTTAAACGAGCATGCAATCTCCCAAATATTTTAAAACTGGGGCTGTGGTCGGTTAGGAAATGCCTCCTGATAAAGACGCTGAGCTTCCCTATCATTCCCATTTGCTCTACCGTAGAAAAAATGCATGTCAGTAAGATCCCTGTTTGAGTATTCAACCATAGTCTCCTTTTATCAAAGCAATAATAACAAAAAAAGCGTTTTGAAACTAAATCTGGCAACTGCACAACCAACTCAAAACATTCTTACTTCAATTGATTGTTGACATGCAATTTAGGTTGAAGAAACATCAGCTGGTTTCCAGTTTTACCGTTTCCGGTACATTTCCCATTGTTGCGCCACGCGCCTCGCCGCGCCGGCCGGACATCGCCGCCGCGCCATGGAGTAAACAATAAAAAGTCGCGCCGTGCGACTGTCAGCTGATAGTGATACTGTACTGGAGCTTCTGCGGGCTAACCGAAAAAGTGAATTTTCTCGCTTATTTGTGGTCCGATTTTGATAAACAAAATACCGTTGGATTTAGTATTAAAATATTTTATTTTTGTTACAAGGTACAGATTTGAAAAATTTACAGTTTTTTTATTATTTGACTTTAAAAACTTTAAATGGCCGCCATTGTGAAAATAAAAATGTAAATCAAACAAAAATTTTCTAAATTTTTTTATGTTTAATAAACGTCCGTGCAAGGTTTGGTTATTTTAGCTAAAGTAGTTTTTTAGATATAATTTTTTTTGTAAAACATACAAAATGGCGGCTAGTGGCTAAACGAAGGATTTTTCGACATATGTTAGGAGGACATTTTTTGTTCAAATTGATGAGTACTATAGGCCCACGAAGTTTGTGACATTCTTTAATGACCACCCTGTACACGAGGTAATACGAGGCAATCAATCGACTTCAATAAAACATGAGAAAGTTATCAGGCGCAATTTAAAATCTTAGGTAAAATGAGATTTTCACATTTGGCCTCTACAATAATTTACGTTCCGAATAAACATACAGCGAAGAAGAAGCATAATAAGGCCTATACATTTATTTAGTTTTAAGACTTTTTCATAAAATCCCGTCAATTTTAAACTCCTAGTAATGCTTTTTTCTGTTTTAACGACAACCTTAGACCGTATAGCCGCAGAGAAGTAACATATTACTTCTCTGTGGAATAGCAAATTTGGCAATAGCTATATTTAGGCTATTTTAAACCTTATTTTGTTGTATTTTGTAATTCGAATTTTGCTCCATTATTGTTCATAGTTCCAATTTTAACCTTATTGGAAATATATAATGATACAGTGATATAATGATATTGAATATAGTGTGTGATTACCATGGTAATGGTAAGTCAAATGTAAGTTGGTTTTATAACTACACTACAACCCCCTTCGGAGGACGGGATACCAGCTAGTAAATAATAGAAGAAGTAAATTACTATATTGTAAGTGGCTTAAAGGGCCATCGTTGGTCCCAGCCATGGCCCCAAACCTTGCTCCAATATTCTGCCTCGTCTGATTTGTTTACTCTTTACATGCTAATGAAAGTAAAACAGTATAAGTAGGAACACGTGTCAGTTCGTAAGCAACATAGACACTTAGGCGGACTTAGTAACATGTTTTAATATAAACAAAGCAGACGTTTTTAAATCCCCATGCTTCTCTTATTGGGGATGGTTTACATGATTTCTCGTTTGCTAATAACTGTTTAGAAATGCTGCTATTTTCCCAAGTCCCTGGGATCGAGATCTTTAATTTGAGCCATCTCCGATCACCCTGTAATTTGCAAAACTCCAACAATTTTGACCTACAAGTTTCGCTTACAGAATTACATATACAGATTACTTTTATCATACATCGTCGATAAGACTATTTAGTTTAGGTGCTACAAACTTTGCCTACTTAATACTTTGAAAATGATGTCTACTTTGAAAACTTTGAAGTAACTTGATTGCTCATCGGTTCAAGAGGAACAATCCCAAGTTTCGTTCACGATTTTTGTAAAAAATTCAAACTAGACCAATCAAATTTATATACCACTCCTAAAAATACCAAGAAATAATTTACAACAGTTAAAATTATTTGTTAGATATTCTTTGTGCTAGCGCAACCTACATTGGTAATATGATTATTGGTAATATGTTCATTTATTTATTTTATGATTAGGATAAGGACTCCATTCACCTCTTAGCAAAAACAAAGAAGGTTTTAAAATGTATTTCTTGCACTTTAAATAGTCTTCGTTCTAAGATCTAATCAAGGGGAAGTTTGATTTGCCCCCTTTGTATCTGGTTTTTGGTAAGGAGGCAAATCTGAGCAGTTTAAATAACAAAATCAATAAAATTTTAGCTGGCATTAGAGTAAATAAACATAGAGAGGTCTAGTTTGCGGCATTCATTTCCTTTCTTTATTCTCTTTAAAATGATATGCAACGTGTTAGGGGTTGCAATAACGCAACGTGTTATTTTTGCAATAACAGTTCATTATTGATGCAGTCATATGACTTGGATAAATCACAGCTGCATTCCATTATCCTTCCAAGGCCGACAGGGTCCTATTTATAAAATCAGAAAGTTTTGTTTGTGTATTCTTGTTTTTTCTGAAACCAAATTGATTTTGATAGAAGAAAGAGTTTTTACAAGTTATAGACTTAGGCTGTCATACATGACTCTTTCAATGATTTTTGATATAAACGGGTCGATAGTTATTTAATTTGGAACCCTTTTTATAAATTGGAATAAATTTCTCAAATTTTAATTTTTCTGAGAAGACACCATTGCTATGGAAAGGCTGGTAATGTTTTTCACAACAGGTGCCAAAAATAGAGCATTGTATTTCAATATTTCTACTGGAATTCAATCCCAGCCAACTGATGACTTGTTTTTTTAGATCTTTTGTTATTTTATATACATAATTCTCAAAAATATTTTCAACTGTAAATTCAGGATTTAAAAAGTTAACTAAGAGGTATTAATTTTGACCATGAGAAGTAAGCGGAATATCTATTAGTACTCAATAGTTATATTTTATATGAAATAAAAAAGGTAGTTGGCTAATCTTTTACTTTGTGCTTTTTATTCTATTTTTATTCAACCATGTATTATTTTAGTTTTAAATATACTAAAAATCTGTTACAATATCATTGTGTTTTATTTTAAACTAATTTAGTCTGGTTAATCGAAGGTGAGGTATAATTAATTGACTGTAAGCTTGCTTAAAATGTATCATAAACTTAAATGAATGTTCTATATGCGTTACATAAAAAATACATTAATGGTTTACGCCCTGTTTAATAGTGATTTCTTAAAAATATTGTCTGTGCAATGGAATTATTCCCACAAAGACTATCCGTTTGCGTGTGGGAATTCACATAAGCCCTCTTACAATTAAAACTTAAAAACCTTAATATATAATTCTGTAAGCGAAATTTTGAGGTCAAAATTGTGGGAGTTTGACAAATCGCATGATGATGGGAGACGGCTCAAATTAAAGGTCTTGATCACAGAGACTCGGGAAAATATCAGTATTTCTAAAACGTACCAGCGAACGATAAAATACATAAAATACCCCCCATGAGAAGAGCATGCGGATTTCAAAACGTCTGCTTTGTTTACATTAATAAATGGTGGTCTTTGTTTACGAACTAACATGTGACCCTTCTTAATCCGCGTTTACACTATACAACTTTTTTGTAAACTTGTGTTGTACAACCAATTATAGTAATTGATTTGAACATGTTTAAGAATGCAATGAAAAATATTAAACAAATTTGTACAACAAGCGTGTTTTACAATAAAAAATCGTGTTTTGCAACAGGTTGCAGCTTTCCCGACTGGAGTTGGTTAAGATCAAAGGAAATGTGTGTTTTATAAACCTTAGCTATATGTGTTTGCACTCTAGCGGTCACATTTTTTGTCCGATTTACTTAAAATTTGGTAGGGAAATTCCTTTTTATAATCCGTTACACACGTTCGTTGGGCAAAACAATCGGAAAACTGTAACCCCCTTTTTTAGGGATTAATCTTTCAAATTATGTGTTTTTGGCCCAAAAAAGGTCAGTAAAGCCCCGGATTTAAAAT
This sequence comes from Allygus modestus, assembly GCA_963675035.1. Classification (NCBI taxonomy): domain Eukaryota; kingdom Metazoa; phylum Arthropoda; class Insecta; order Hemiptera; family Cicadellidae; genus Allygus; species Allygus modestus. The sequence continues at coordinate 39,038,045 of OY776114.1, read as the reverse complement.
GTATGCATTTAATAAGATGTAAATTAGTGAGGCGAAATTTTTAAGCTATCACATAATTCTAGCGCAAATATTTATCGAGTTATTAAAGAAAATGTATATCGACTAAATACAGTACGTTGTCTTATGGGGGTTTTACTGTAGAAAAGCCTGTTACTCATTTGTTGGTGTATTTTAATCATCCAAAGCCACCTCAAGCCTATTTTCAAGCCTGACTGAACCTTCTCCTAACCTTCTAATGAGCAAAATTGTATTCCTAGCATTGCAGGTAAATGGAACCAGGAGCATAAGAACATAAAAAAGTTCTCAAATTTTGATAAAATGTGGTAAAATCAATGTTTTTACACTGATTTTGATTTTTAAAAGTTTTTTATAAGGAAATTCACTTCCCTCACGTCAGCGTGTTGCGTGGAGCTCGTTGTATTTTACAATGATTTTTCAAATTTTGTTCCAAATAAAAGGACAAACTCCACTCGTCGCTTGAAACAATCATGGCGACTTTAGCTTTTTGGACGGGCTTGTGATTGAAGCATGTTCGATAATTTGTTAGTGCATAAAATTAATGTTGTAAGACAAAAGTTTTATAAACACAAGTTCAAGTTTAATAAAACCAAATTTATATTAAACATGTTTTACAAAAAAAGTTTTATAAAACATTTTTATAGTGTAAATGCGGCTTTATATTTTTTATTTTCTTCAGCATTTAAAGAGTAAAAAAATCAAATAAGGCATACACTGGAGAAAGGTTAGGGGCAATGGCCCCTTCAAGCCACTGGTATGTAATAATTCAATTAAAACGAATAAGCTATACTTTGGAACGAAAAAAGTATTAACAACATACTCTTTCATAATTTGAACAACACAAATAAGGAAAGTATACATGTTAAGCATTGAAAACAAGCAAACTACCGCAGGACATACAGTGTTTCATCTTATTAAAATAAAACAAGCTAACAAGTGTTTAGTAATTGCAACAATTTAAGTGATTTATTTATAAGAAATTAAAATGGCGGGAATTATATCTTTGAAAAACTCGACAAGTTTTGACTTGATATAATAATCACTATAGTCTATACCAAAACCACTTAATTCAACTTCAATCTCTCTTAATCTTGTAGTGAATACTTGGCACTCATTGTCATTTCCAAGGTAATTTGTATGCAGATTGAATAAATCTACAGACTCGGATGATAATGGCCGTCCCAGCGAGTACACAATAGAAATAGAGGGGCTACGTTTATCCAACAAGCATTATGGGCTGTGAAGCCAATTCCCTACCGCTCTTGCGGGCAAGTCCCGGAAACTGCTGCACACAACCGCAGAAAACAAAATAAACGATGTTTAGACACACATTGTAGTAGATAATATTTGTTAGTACTCCACAATTTTGATAAGCATAACAATTTTAAATCTATTCTATTGTATTTTTAATAACTAATAATATTTAAGGAATTATTAAATTAACTTTGAAAACATGGAAAAGTGAGTAATCGAGGAATATTTTTATTGTTTGGTCAGGAAAGTTTTGGAAAGTTTGAGAGCTTGAGTTAAATCATAACATTTATTTTTTCGACAAATTTACGATCAATGGAAAAAAAACAGTTTGAAGAGGTAGCAACGCGGCGACGCTCGGGCGCTGCCACTACGAGCTGCCGCGTGTCGCCTCCGCCCGTGCTTCTCGACGTAAACACAACACAATGCAATGTGCTCTCTCTGTCATTCATTAGTGTAAGTGGATAATAAGGAGTATTATATGAATGATTGACTTTGACATGATGTTTATTCCTTACGAATGGGTTTATTTATCCCTATCGTTCTGGTCTGTAGGACAAGAAAATGTCTTGGGAAATATTGTCCATCCGAAAATTACATTAGTGTTAGAATTGTCAAGCAACATAAGAGAATTGAATACTTCCTTGTTTAAATACTTGGGGTTTCCAACTTGTATTGGCAATATTTGGGCAGGCCATTAGTTAACGATTTTTAAAATATGTTTCTTTAATAGTACAAGTCTTAATTGCCATAATTTTAATTTAAAGTTTATAATTAGATTAGACTGTAAGCGAATAGCATTAGATTATACAAGCTTGATCCGGACAGTCAACATTGTATTGTATGCAATTGTATGCTCAAGACGCGTGAGACTCAGATGACTCACCGCTCTCCCCTCCACTGATTGGGGCACACCACCGATATTCGCGTGGCTTCACCTGCCGTGCCCGCTGTCCTCTATTCTGTGGTTCTGTGGGCCACAATATGTTCAATATGTTTAGGTTTGCATACGTTAAAGTTCTTATAACATTGCCCATGGTACCGGGCTCAGCCGCAATTAAATCAATTACATATAAAAGCCTGGACTTAATTACAGGCCCATAACTTTACAGGCCCAATTATAATCTCTATCATCACAAGCATTAAGGAGCGTTTGCTTTATTTAAATTGTTGAAAGATCATGAATTTGGGTTGGTATCCAGAAGGAAGTTTTGGGGAAGACACCGCTTTTTATTCACATAACAAACAGTCATGCTTGCCAACAAAAGTGGTTTCTATAATTCTCTGAGAAAGTGCTACGATGTAGAAGATTGTGAATTTCTCGCATTAAAAGCTGCTTTAATATTACTAGACCATAGATCAACGTTGGTTAAAAATTAGCATCAATCAAATTATTTCTGAACACTTTTCCCAACATTACAAATATGCACGAGCTAATTTGTACTATTCTCACTAGTCTCACTATTCTGTCTTAATTGAGACGAGACCATATATTTTACTTATCTGTTGAAAGTATACAGGATGTTGAAAAAAACATTCAGGACTTTGGGATATGGTTTCTCATAAAAAATATAAAAAGATTCAATATAAAGCTATGTCCTAAAACGTTTAGTTTTCCGTCTATCTTGCTGTTATGTGTTTCCATTTAATACGGCATATATTAGGAAAGTCTGAGGATATAAGATTCAAACTTGGTACATATATTAAATATAATACGACCCATTTTGGCATGAAATATTAAGATTATACTTTTACTATTTTAAAATGGCGGCAATTTTTGTTTTCAAAGCTAAATATCTTTAAAACTGTAATATTTAGGAAAAAATCTGTAAGAATAAAAAAGCTATGTCATCGTGTCCTAAAACAATGATATGAAGATATTAGCTATAGGATTATAAATAACTGATGAATTGTAATTGTTATAAGTTAAAACTTTTTTTAGGGAAGAAATGGCAAAAATGCATGTTTTAAATTATAAAAATTTCGATTTCTCAGTTATTTATTATCATACACCTAATATCTTGCATTGTTTTTATGACAGAATGACCCAAGTTTTTACTACAGTTTTTTTCCTAAATATTACCGTTTTTAAGATATTTAGCCTTGCAAAACAAAAATAGGCTCTATACGAGATGGAGGGGATTTCATTGCGTAAAAATTTAAAACCTACTTCTAAACTATCAAAACGAACACAAGAATTTTATGGAATCCATGGAATTGCAATATTAATGCAGGTACAAAAATCGATGTGCCTAAAGGGTCATCACTGTTTGAAGAAAAAATATGTTATTCCGTTCCCCTGAAATATAAATTATATATCAAATTGATTTTGTTTCAACCTTGGTTGGGATAAACAAGCAAAGCCTATATACAACAAAATAATACTGAAGGGCCTTATGTTTCCGTAATTATTAGATTTATTATTTTCGGACATTCTTACCCCTTTATATATTATTTATACCTAGATTAGTTTTATAAGTAGAGAATATAATTATATTAGAACTACACTAAACCGACTTTAGATGGTCCGACTTCTCGCTTACCGACCGTGCCGTTATCGGTGTTAGACGTAAACAGACAACGTAAAACAACCACTCACGCAACTAACTTTCTAGTTATGATGTATATAATTTAAAATTTTGAACAAATCAATATAAAATTAATAATAAAATGTTATATGTTTTTATTTTACCTGAGATTGTTCATGATGCAATGAAATGTGTCAGTATCTAACTACTTCCATAACGAAAGACGTTCTTGTGCTGCCATTACAGTGCTTTGGACAAAGATAACAGTTAGGAGATTTAAGATATGAAATAATACATTAATACAAGTTAAAGCAGCGAGAGGAGAGATAATTTTGACCACTATCCTCGTAACGTTTCTATGAAGATCGTCAAGACGAATTGGCAACAGTGGTGGCAGCGAAATAACGCGAAATATTTATGAAGTATCATAGCTGGCAGTCATTTGGCTGCTAGACATACATGGAGCGCCGAATCAAATGTAAACTTAGGGCAGTCAAATTACATGCGTTTTGATACACATAGTTACAATAACAAAATTATGAAAATAAGTTAATAGTTATATTAATAACGTAATTTTGAGGAACAATACACGTTAAAACTTAAACATACTCTAACCTTTGAGGTGGCAGCTACTTAACCTAAATTCGTATGGCAGCTGAATAGATAGTGAGATTTATATATATATATATATATATATATATATATGTCTTTATATATATATATAATAATTTTTAACGACCCCCAAAAAACGTGTTCAGGGGGTCACCTCAGGAACTTCTATGGTGGTCCCGGGCATAAGTTTCACCGTGCGGGTCATGCTAATAGTTCACTTTCCAAAGGAAATTCACTAATTATTAGGTACGAAAACAACTTAATTACTTCTAAAACGCCATTTTACTACTGATCACGTCTTAGACAGTATCTTGATACTTGTGCTACTACCAGAAGTAAGTAATCAGTTTAACGTCGCGTTGTAACTCGAACGCCGGGCATTATGCGCCTGTGCTACACGCTAAGCCGCTTATGCAGAGAGCTTTCCTGCTGCACTGAGATAGGATATTGTACGGGTGCGACAGGTTAGCTCGAGAAACATTTTATTACATCGAGTCAAGGTAAGTTAACGGCAAAGATATCTGAGAGTGCATAACATCAATTATTTAATCTAGTAATCTGCCCAAACGGGATCCGTTAATTTTTATTTTTGGAGTTATAATAGCAGCCATTGTACGATTGTATTGAGAAATACATTCCGGATATCCCCGACTCTCTAATAACAAAAGTTGGAAGTGAACAGTGACTCGCACGCAGGTCTCTGCCGTTAGCGTTATGCAATATTTTGAAGACGGTCTTAGAACTTTTAACAAGTAAAATTATTTGTAGGGGTAAAAGATAAAACCATGACTATATTTGAATCGACAGATTTGATCTTCCATGTCTATCCAAGTCTGCGAATCATAACATATTATCGGACTAAAAATAAGTCATAAAGAGGTTATAAAGACCTAGGCCCGGGACCATGATAACTTTTCGTTTTGAGGTCCCCAGACCCCAAAAACACCGTTCGTTCGAAACTGTATACATATATATATATATATATGTGTGTGTGTGTGTGTGTGTGTGTGTGTGTGTGTGTGTGTGTGTGTGTGTGTGTGTGTGTGTGTCCGTGAGCACGATAACTCTCGTAAAAATTATCCGATTTTTATGAGATTTGGTATAAACGTGTAAAGCAGCATTTATGACTTTAAGTTCGAAAACCAGCTATATCGCTCCATCCGAAGGGGTATTCTGGGGGGGTTTTGTACCCCAAAAATAGTTTTTTGAATTTTTACATATCATTTTTGAAAAAATCAAATATTAGTTTTTACCATTGGATTCAGCTTAAAAAAACACACAATTTGGTATTTTGATCATTACTCTACGTCAATTGATTACCGAGATATTGAAAGTACTAAAAATAGTACGTTGTCTAATGTTATTCTTGTGGAGGAAAAGAAAATGTTATGTCTTGCTTATTTATGAACGTATATTGACGAAACTTGGTATAAGGCTTCATCTGGTTATGGTTTATTGATATTTGCTAAACAAAATTTTTTTGCCAAAGGCTCTCGTAGCAGCAAACCTGCGTACTCAGCCCCATTTTATTCTTATGGGGAATAATTAAATGCTATGTCTCCCTTCGTTATGAACATAAATGAATAAACACTGGGATATGACTTCACCTAGTTCAGTTATATTGATATTATCATAAAAACACAATTTTTTATTCCTTGTTGCAGCAAACCTGCGTACTCAGCCCCAATGATATTTTTATGAAGAATAATTAAAATTGTATATACCGCTTATTTTTGAATATATTTTTATGAAACTCAGTAAGTGGCTTTATGTAGTATTAAGACATTTATATCTCCATTGGAAATTCGCTGAGTATGCAGGTTTGCTGCGACGGGGGTATTTCATTTTATCGTGTTGTAAGGTATCATGTGTTTTATCCGCGTAAGCTAGTAAGATAATAAATAATAATTTAATAGTTTTTCAAGTTCTGGTAATGTTAACCACTTTTAATCGAAATAAAAACATCGTGTTTTAATTAATTGTATATATCCTCAAAAGGTTGTTTTAAAGAATTGTATATAAATAGTTTTTATTTTGTTTTAATGATGGTATCTTTAAAGTCAGTATAGCTATAACACTACGGTTAGTTTACAATAGAAAGTATGCCTGTGTTACGCATCATCACGTAATCAATACATGCTAAACCTTTGGCGATACATATACTAGTGATATACAACGACAGACATGTCCCATTAGGGATTAATAGTGTGAGAATAATTAAATAAAGTTGATTGTGTGGAATATTCCAAACTGTCAATCAAACTCTCGCATTGCAAAACTCCAGTGTGGCTTTAAATGAATGTTCTCAGAGGGATTTGTTTTATGAACCGCCTCCCTTTAATAAAACCAATCACTCCTACTATTGCTTCTACTACTACCCTTTCTACTACTACTACTACCTTTACTACTATTACTACTACTACTACTACCCCTTTTCTTTTACCAGCTTATATTGCCAGGGCCTCTATCTGATGCGTTGCTTTTGGATTTGTGTTGATCCATTCCCAATATCTCAATATCTCGTTATCATTAAACTTTAAACTGCCATAATGAGGAGCCTCCATAATCATCTGTATTTTGTTATGTAACGGTAACGGTCTATACATAAAACGAAAAGAGTGCCATATACCAATACTTTAATTTATAAGTACGCTACTTTAAAGCTGTGATTGTGTTAGTTACCTTGATAAAGATACTATTTTTGGCAAACATCTTGACAACTGAAATAAGTGAACAAATTTTGTAATTCAAAAATTACAAATCTAACAGGCTAGGTTTTTTATCTACACATATGATTAATAAGATATGAGTTTACTGAATATTTGCTTAAACTAATAATTATGTGGTAAGTTATATAATAAATGTTTAAATTATTGTGATTTATAGATATAACATTTTATAAATATTAATAATTACTGAATAAATTATAATATTTTGAATCCGATGAGACATTTTTTAACGGTAACTTTATTATGCTAACTAACAAAAGCACAGCTTTAAAGTAGCATTTTTATAAAGTACTGGAAAATATGGCGTTCTTTTCCTTTTATATACAGACCGAATCATTGAAAAATGTAGAGCATTATCGAGGTTCCTCATTATTGTAGTTTAAAGTTCAAACATTGCAGAGCAATCAATATTAATAAATAACTGTTAAAAATCATATAGGTCTAAATCAATTTTTTTGCGAATTTCCCCTATAGGGAAGAAGCTATTACCGTAGTCGGCATGGTAAGACTTAAGCCCGAGACCATAATAACTTTTCGTTTTAAGGTCCCCAGACCCCAAAAACACCATTTTTTCGAAACTGTATACATAACTAATATAACTAATATATGTGTCCGTGAGCACGATAACTCTCGTAAAAATTATCCGATTTTGATGAAATTTGGTATAAACGTAAGCAACATTTATGACTTAAGTTCGAAAACCAGCCAGATCCCTCTATCCGAAGGCGTATTTTGGGGGGTTTGTTCCCCAAAAATGGGTTTTTGATTTTTTTACATATAATTTTTGAAATAGATAAATTTTAGTTTTTACCGTTGGATTCAGCTTAAAAAACAAACAATTTGGTATTTTGATCATTCCTCTACGTCAATTGATTACCGAGTTATTGAAAGTGCTAAACACAGCACGTTTTCTAAAGTTATTCTTATGGAGGAAAAGAACAATTTTATATATCGCTTATTTACGAACGTATACTGACGAAACTTGGTATACGGCTTCATCCGGTTGTGGTTCATTGATATTTGCTAAAAAAAACTTTGTTTGCCAAAAGATCCCGTAGCAGCAAACCTGCGTGCTCAGCCCCCATGTTATTCTTATGGGTAATAATTAAATGCTATGTCTCCCTTAATTATGAACATAAATGAATTAAAACTGGTATATGACTTCACCTAGTTGAGTTGTATTGATATAAGCATAAAAACTCATTTTTTGTGTTCCTTGATGCAGAAATCCTGCGTACTCAGCCCCAATATTATTCTTATGGTGAATAATTAAAATTGCATGTATCGCTTGTTTGTGAATATATTTTTATGAAACTTGGTAAGTGCCTTTATGTAGTATTAAGACATTTATATCTCCAATGGAAATTCGCTGAGTATGCTGGTTTTCTGTGACGGGGGTATTTAACTAATGATATAATTTATAATATATTACTTTTTTAAATAAGGGTCTTTTGTTAGTCATATTTTACTCTAGATGATTAAACAAAATTCTTATCTTATTGACTTTGTTTTTATAGTAAAAAATACGTAGTTTTAAGTTATCAAACCTACATAAAACGATTTCCCTACATTTTGAATGCAACAAGATTTTTTACAGTTTATAAAATTAGTAAAATGTCTGTTATATTCATTGTTATCCCTACAAATCTTACAAATGACTAAAACAGTTATAAGCTGTAATTCCTTTAATATATACTTACGTAATATAAAACACCAAACTTGTACAACACACAGTAGCAAATTATTAAGGTTGTCATAATTTCGTAATTAGGACTTTGAATTAATACAATTTTAATATTGACTTAAAATTTGTGTACAAAATTCAACAATTCACTTGACAATCTTGTTGAAATCTGTGTTACTTATAGCAGCCTTCAATAACCCCCTTTAACATTTAAAATCACACAGTTCGCTACTTTACCTCATTCGAAACAAATCGTAACAATTATAAACCGCGTGGAGACAAGGAAAATCCTCTGAGAACCACCGAAAGAAAGAAAACTATTTTGAGTCAATATGAGTCATGGGAAACAGAAGAAGGGAATTAGATTTAGAATTATAGCAGACACTGCGTCGTATAAACGAATTCACCTGAGGATCAGCCTATACCTTACTAGTGGAATTTGTTGCTCGGATCCGAGGAAAGTTGATTCATTTTTAAACTTGGTAGCTCATAAAAAGTACTATAAGCACTTATACAGATTGTCGCAACTTTAAAAGTTAATTGTTCAAGTCAAGTGACTTTGTAATCATTCGTCTCGTAACATATTTTAACTCTGCAAAACTGGGGTTATTGAGAAAACATCTGATTTAGAATTACATTTATAAACGAATTCGCACGCAGCAAGCTGACATGAGGGAAGTGAATTTCCACATAAAAACTTGTAAAACTCAAAATCAGTATAAAAACATGAAATCTGAAAACATAGATTTTTTGGCTGTTCTGATGCTCCTGGTTTCATTTACCTGCAAAGCTGGGAATACAATTTTGCTCATTATAATGTTAGGAGAAGGTCCAGTCAGGCTTGAAAGTAGTCGTGAGGTTGCTGGGGATGATAAAAGCACTCTAACAAAGGAGTAGCAGGCTTTTCTAGTGTAAAAACCCCATAAGACAACGTACTGTGTTTAGTCAAAACACATTTTCTTTAAGAACTCGGTAAATATTTATCCTAGAATGAGAGAGAGGGCTTAAAACTTTCGCCTTACTAATTCCCATCTTTTTACATGCATTAATTTTACATCCGGGGCTTTTCTGACCCTTTTTCGGCCCAAAAACTTGAAATTTGAAAGATTAATCCCCAAAAAGGGGTTTGGAGTTTTCCGATTGTTTTGCCCAACGAACTTGTTCAACTAATTACAGAAAGGAACGTCCCTACCAAATTTGAAGTTAATCGGACAAAAAATGTTACCGCTAGAGTGCAAACATATATATATATATATATATATATATATATATAACATTTTGAACGACCCCCCAAAACGTGTTCAGGGGGTCACGTTAGGATCTTCTATGGGGGTCCCGGGCTTAAGTTTCACCGTGCGAGTCATGCTAATAGTTCACTTTCCAAAGGAAATTCACTAATAAAGCGAAACCGCCTCATGAACTATTGAGAAAACCATAAGTCTGACACCCATGAATTTGAATGTAAGGTCCCGTTAAGAAAATGTTAGGAAAATAATAGCTTGTATACATCCTCTGCTAAGGCCATAAATTAAGTCTCAATGAGTTAAAACACATTTTAAAATACTGGAATTTGATCAGCTGTACGATTTGATTTGATGAAAACTAAAATCATGTGAACAAGAGAAGCTGTTGAGAAAGAGCAAGTTTCTTAGGAGAGTCTTGCTAGACTAACTGTTAGCGGTCTTAAATGCAAGAAGTCACGGGTTTGATTCTCAGCATGTCCACATGACTTTGGAAGGTTTGGACCCAACGGTCCTCTAACAACATTAAATACAATACAAAATGTCACTGGCTTTTACAAGCATAAAAGGTTTATCCACGCGTTATCCTTGTGCGCCCTCAGAATGAAATATTTTAAAATTGAAGTCCACTTTGCACAATCACGATCGAGTTACTTTTTTACACCCCAATCAATGAAATCGGTTCAAAAATGGAGGAGCCTTGTTACAGAAATTCCTTTAGCATATTGTTTACGTAGAATACAGTTTGGGTATATATTTTCAATGGAAATATTTTCACTTCTTCTTTCATGTATATACATCAAATTCTCGTTTTGCCAGTATAACACATCCACGGGAGGAGCTAAGTGGTGGACGCTCTGCAGGTCGACCAAACAACTATTTTTCTCCCTCTCACAAACAGGCTGTGATTAATCACTCACGCTTCTCCCTCTTTCTCTTACTCCCTCTCCCTCACTCCTCTCGCCTTCCCTCTCACTCCCTCAGCTCAGGCTTGTTTGCCTTTTCCATCTGTTCTTTCACAAGGTATTTACTTTAATCGGCCGTTGCACTTTTGTATTCAGTCCATTAAACACGATTATTTCCTTCAAACTTAAAAAACTTTACGATCTCAATAATATGTCACAAGTATTTGTCTCATTTGGGCATGTTAATTATGATACAGTCTATCTTATTTCGCTTTTTACAAAGTTTTGAGGGAAATTATTCTAATAATTTAAGGTGAACGGCCAAATTAAATGCTGCTTATAAATAAAAAACATAAAAAAGTTCGAATCCTTTTTAGGATTTAACATACAATTGATCATTCAGTAAAAAAATAAAAACATGATTACATAATACTACAACAATGTAAACAGAGGTCAAAAAGTATAAAAATCCTAGTTCGGGGAAAAAATACCTATTCATCCTAAAAATAGGTTTTCATCTTAAATTTTATAGTTTTCAACTTCTAATTTATCAAGCAGACACCTAGAATTTGTACTGATTATTTAGATTTGTAAACCTATTTTTCTAAAGCATTTAGATGCATTTTGTGCGAATTAAAATGTTTAAATAACTTAGACTTTTCCCTCTATCCTCTAACTTCCCAGCTTATGCAACTAAAAACATATAATATTATATTAATCAATGCTATTTGTTAGGCGTAATGGACTAGTAAACATTTTTGCAGAAGTGCCATTGTCTTTATCAAACATTTCTTTAAACCCAAACATGAATATTGAAACCTATAGTTTGACATGCTTAGTTAATGATGTTTACACTTAAGGTCTTATACTATATTTTCTAAACTACCCAAATACATTCAATTCAAAAATATATGCTTATAAAACTTATAAAAATGTGTACATTAACTTATATAAGAAAAAGCTATAAAATAAAAAAAACTATTATAATCGTGGGGATTTCTTGAAAATATTAGACTGTAAAATTATAGTTTTACTCTTACAGGACAATCGCATACGGTCTGGGTCGTATTCACGATAGAACACAACATACTGAAATCTATGTTTTTATATTGCTTAATTAATAATGCGACTAAATGAACAAATAAAAGTTGTTAAAACTGTTATATCGTGCTGAAGGTACGTTCCTACTTAATCGACCAATCATGACTTACTGGGATCATCCAAAAATAACTTTCTAACAATTCCCCTCTTATATATATCTTAATTTATAAAATCCAAATATCACTGACTGACTCACCGACTCACTCATCACGAAATTTATAAAACCACAGCACGGATAGGTGCTCACTAAGAAAGGGTTTTAAGAAATTCCCATAGGGCTCCGTCTCACGGGGAGTCAAATTTCCAATCCTGTGTTATTCTTGTGGACATTCACTTTAAATTTGAGCTGATGAAAATACAAACAGCTGAAAATATCGTTTGTTAAGTTTAATTTGTGTGCATAATTTGTTGTTAACATTTATCAATTCTTTGTAATGGATTTGACGGAGTGAACTTGGCATAGTAGGGCAAAATATAATTTTTTTTTAAATCGTAACGATCAATAAATTATATAAAATACGTTAATAACATCTTATGAACCCCTCGCTTTTAACAGTTACTAATTGCTATTTCTGATACATTCCTACCTGCTTTAAGTTAAAAACCATATTCAAAGCTGAATATGGTGAAGTTTCTCGATAAAAAAAGCTCTAAAATCGTAAAATGGTAAAGTTTTGAAAAATCTGGGTGTAGAAAAATGTGTGTGTTGAAATTATTACTAAAATCCATTTTCTTTAGCCCTGTACTATATTCAAGACTAAATAGGTTTCTTACCTCAATCAATAGTCAACAATATTTGACATATACATTTATTACGTTTGGAACCAAACCTCCCAGTTCCTGCAAAACTACAACAAACTACACTTGTAATTTTATTTAGAATGGGATATAGATGTGATGTAGGTGGGGAACATTTTAACTTTGAACGATATAGTTTCCCTGTAGTACAAATTAAGGCAATCATAAAGTAATAGCGGCATAACATACCCACAAAAAAAACACTGTGTGTGTGTGTTTTAAAGTGATGGTATAACACGCGTGGTTACGTACACGGATGATGGGCTGGATGAGCTGGATACACGGACCGTGCGTTTAATGTTTTACCTCCCGGTTTATCGTGCTTCGTTGTAAGTTAAATGTAACGTTTTTGCGACAAATCGTTCTCATCCGGAATCAGTACATCGAAACTTCTGCCGTTATTCGTATAATTTTCTTTTAAAATATTGAAAGTAGACTAGTTGCTTTTTTACAAAGATTTCAATTTGTTAGATTATAATTATCTTCATTAATTAAAAATTAATTAATTATTTTGATACCAACATATTCAAAATCAAAATATCCTCCTACTTCTTAGTTGTTAGTTTGAAAGCACGTAAAATTACGAATAAATGGAATTTATTTTATTAATTCAAACTGAATTGACAGGGCTTTTCATTATCAAAGGTAACACCTTCGGTTGAAATCAACAAAGTAAAACAAAATTTGTATTTATTTAAACTGTTTTAAATATGCTGGAATCATCATGTTAATTCAACTCTGGAGCTTTCTTTGCTAGTCTGCTAGTTAATTCCAGATGGTATTTTCTTTCATTTCTGTCAGCGTTTATCTAGATATATCCTCCATTAGTCTGATTAGGTATAGACTGTCCTATGAATACATTAAATATGCATTACTTCCATGGTTTGCAGTTATCTCTTTAAAATCTTCATTCTATAATAGAATATGCAGACGTCAATGAATCATTAAAATAGTCTGTTGCTTCGTGTAATGGTGGATAAAATGGCTAGTTTTCGATAAATTTATAGCTGCTTGTTAATTTTTTACATATTACCCAATTTTAAAACCAATTTTTATGTCTGGATTCCTTTGAAAAATACAATTTTAAAGGGATATAACTTTTGTTATATTAACATACATACTAAATAATATAAAAATATAATATCAATATAATAATATAATATAAAATAATTAACATATTTTTTTTGTCGTAAATTAATTCAATTTTGGTGTTGAAAGTGTTTGATTAGAAGATAAAATCATGTACCACATTTTTTTATTCATATTGTAAGATAATCCTTATAATCTGCTCAACCGTCGCCTTGCCGTCAACCCCAAATACAACTTATTATTAAAGTATGTTACAAATAGCTTGAATTTTTATCACAATTTAAAAAATGTAAAGTGTACTATGATGATAGTTCGATGAAGTATTAGAATGGCATAACGATGTGTTTAAAATAATTTCACTCATACTACTTATTTTCAGTCATACTCTTTTTGGTGGTTTCATTAAACACCAAAAATTCAAATTTTGATGAAATTGTTTAATCAAGATAAACCTGAATTTGAATCATTTTAATCGTTTTAATAAACTAAGTGAAAGTATGTGTTCGATCCATTCATCTTAGGTTTCAGACTTAAAATTAATACAATCAACATGACTCCCCAAATTTATTTTGTACCGGTTAATTTGTATTTATAATTACGTATTCCCTTATCACATAAAAAATATTTGATTTCAGTTTTTATTGTTAGTTTTGTTTTGTACCGGCTTAACAAATACCAGGTGATAAACTTGATTTGTATAAAATTATCATTATTTATAAACTATTGGTTAATAAGTCTATTTTTAGAGAAAAAAAACTACGCGCGTTTTTTAAATACTACTAAATTACTATTCGTGTTTACTGTATTTACATAAATATAAGTATAATTATTTACTAAGTATAAAAATCAAAGTTTATCGTTGACTAACTTTTTTTTAATGTGATGTAACCTCAAGATTTATACTTTATAGTTGTGATTTGTCATTATTAATTATTTATAACCTCTAACATTAATTGAAAACAACTGATAAGAGTCTAAGCTAAACTCTTCCACTTATGGGGTTTCCATTATGTATTTTCGCACCATTAAACATGTTGTAAATTAAGTCTAATACGAACCGTATCAACTAAGAATATACCATTAAATTACATACTACCGATTTAGATAGTAAATCAATTTTACTGTTCAAACTTCGTTAATTCTCATTTACAAAATTAAAAATAAATTTACAACTTTAAAACAAAATATTTGTTAAATGCTTACAGTATCAATGGCAGCTCGTTGGACAGCTCATGAGTTCCAAAGCACTTGACACAGTTCACATGCACACGCGCCTCGTGACTGCCGCACGCACACACACACGCCGCGCGGGATCGGAACTGCCGCGCTCGCCACACAAGACTGACTGAGAACTGGGCGATCACAGCGCTCCACAACTCCGCGGCCAACTCCACAACTACCACAATCGATGCTTCATATTGGTTGTTGAATGAAACTAGGTTTCTGTTTATATCCAGCCCATGTCGGCATGCATTAGGCTCGTCAATATCACATGGAAATGCGCTCACTTTAAGTGTCATTATATACAAACATTGTTAGACTCAGTTTCAAAATACGCGTAAATTTATTGTAGACCGTTTGTCAAGTTTCTCATCGATCTTTTACAATGCATTTCGTGAATATTACATGTTCTACTAGCCTATTTATAAATATAATTGCCTCATCAGTGAAAGGTAAAAACAAAATCCCTGGAGTAACAACTTTATACTTAAACTTGTGACACAAGGGTTTTTATTTTTAGGAACAGGTACTTACAATTTGTATAAATATACAAAATCACTAAACGTTCATTTTTAAGTTTTTATTAGTAGATTTGGCATTGAAAAAAAAACAATAATATTATAGTATAGTTTTTTCCTGTCCGTACTTCCATTAAATATTTTATCAGTTATCTGGTAATATTGAGGGATCACAGGAAAACGGGATCTATAAAACAGAGAATTAAACTATTTAATACCTGCGTTTGTGTTTCCTATGTCTTTCGTTGCGAGGGGATTTTCAGAAACAGGAGCAGTTTAATAGAGAATGATAACAATTTTGTATTTTTGCTAGCTAAGGACAATCTCTCTCATCGCAAAGCAACGTTAATTGTAAGGACTAAAGTGACAACAACGTCAATAATGAATAATAATGAATAATGAATATTTTACTGTCATCAACACAATACATGTTACAAACAACGTCAAGTTATACAATTCTTCTAAAAATAATCAAATTACAATATCTCTACTATTTAGTTCTAAAAATTCATCAACAGAATAAAATGGGGTTGAAAGTATCCATTCAAACAGTATTTTCTTAAATGAATTAAATGGAATGTCAAGAGCAGATTGTGGTAATTTGTTGTACAGTTTAATTCCTATAATGACATGGCTAGACTGAGTTTTGGACATTCTTCGATAAGGTACATCAATTATTGACTGATTTCGTGTGGACTAGGAGTGAATATTATTTCTTGAATTAAAACCACTCAGAATTTTAAAGATATATAAAATTAAATCAAAAATGTATAAGTTGTAGACGGTCAGAATCTTCAGATCTTTAAAGAGAGGTGTTCAGTGTGCTTTCCATGATGAGTTTGTGAGTATTCTAACAACGTTTTTCTGAATCGAAAGGATATTGTGCGTTTTAGATGAATTTCCATACGAAATAAACCCGTATCTGATAATTGATTGAAAAAATGCATAGTATGAAGTGATGACATATTTTAATGGAACCACATTTAATAATCTCTTTAACAAAAAAGGTACCCGGGAGATTCTTTTTTTTTACGAGATCCAAGTGAGGGCCCCAGTTGAGAGTCGAATCAAGAGTTATCCCCAAGTACTTCACAATTAACGTTCTTTTTTGAATACCAGGAGGCATTTTTTTAAAGTAAAAATGACTGGTTGTGTTTTTGTATCGTTTAAAAAGAAATTATTTGCATGGAACCAATTGGCTGCTTCTTCCAGAGTGGATTCAGCTACCTTTTTGTGCTCAAAAACATCTGAATTCCAAAAAAATAAAACTTTGTCATCTGCGTACATATATGTAAAGGCATTTAGGTTTGCAGGTAAATCGTTAATAGAAATAAGTAAAAGTAAGGGGCCAAAAATTGACCCCTGAGGGACCCTACACGTAATCTCTGTAGTTCTGGACCATTCACCATTAACATAAACAGACTGACTTCGGTTCTAAAAATAGCTCACAAAAAAATTTAGCTCAATCCCGCTAATCTCGTAAAACTTTAAATGTTTAAGAAGAATTCTATGAGATACACATTGAAATGCCTTGCTTAGGTCACAAAATGTGGCCCAAGCACAGGAGTTATTTTCAAAGCTGGATAAAATTTGATTTACTATTGTATCAACTGCATCTATTGTAGATTTGCCTTTGCGGAACCCAAATAGCATAATTGGTGTGTCGTTATGAACATCAACTGCAAATATATATCGCTATCCAATTAGTTTAACACTTAAAACAATCGTATCTACAAAGTAAAAATACAACGATTGATAACTTATTTCAATAACATTTATTACCAAGCAGTTTGTTTTTATTTCCCACGGTTTGAACATTGCTTGGTTTGTACAAGATAAATTATAAAACAACTCTATCAATTATTGTATACACATAAATATATACACATTTTATGAGTCCCTAATGTACATTTATACATGTTTTTTATTTAGGTATAGTAGCCATGAGAATTAGGATGACTCGTGATACAAAATGTCACTTTTATTTAATTTATGAAAATCATGTGTTGATAATATTTTCTAAAAAAGTTCTTGGTTAAATTGTTTCGCTAAATTATTTCCAATTTAACAAGCAATATTTTACAATCTTAAATTCGCAAGTTTAATATAAACGATAATAAAATTCTAGAAACTTAAATACAATGAAACTGTTATCTATGATATTCATAAAAGCTCCATCATATGGGCACGAAGCTATTGAAATATGCACGATGAAAGAATAGTGGATGAATATTTGAAGCGTCCTAACCCCGACATCGTCGATCGATGTATACTAAACCACTACCAACACAAACACACATAATATCCCACGTGGTAATTACTTTTGTAACTGTCAGTCGGCCACGATACCAACATTATTTACTGAAATGTCCCTGTTTTTATATAATTACTGCAGCCATTAAACCTAATGCCCCGTACACGACAGTAACAACAGTCGGCACGCATGCATAATCTGTCTCGCTCGAAAATAATCCCTCTGTTTTACATACACTGGGACACGACTTACATCAAATATTATAAATGATACCTCAGAAAAATACATGATACTTCATACCTACATAAAGTGATAAATATTGTGTAGTTACATTTTCCCAATGACGTATACCAGATTTCATCCTCTATCAGTTTGTAGTGTAGAAGAAGGGTTTTAAATAATATAAAAAGTAAATATACATTTTACAACAATCAATTTCCATATAAACGAATTATTATTAGTCGATTTTCTTTGGAAAGTGAACTATTAGCATGACCCGCACGGTGAAACTTAAGCCCGGGACCACCATAGAAGTTCCTAACGTGACCCTCTGAACACGTTTTGGGGGGTTGTTCAAAATGTTATATATATATATATATATATATATATATATATATATATATATATATATATATATATATATATATATATATATCTAACGGTCGCATTTTTAGTCCGATTTACTTCAAATTTGGTAGGGACGTTCCTTTCCGTAATCAGTTGGACAAGTTCGTTGGGCAAAACAATCGGAAAACTCTAACCCCCTTTTTTGGGGATTAATCTTTCAAATTTCGAGTTTTTGGGTCCAAAAAGGGTCAGAAAAGCCCCGTATGTAAAATTAATACTTGTAAAAAAGATGGGAATTAGTGAGGTGAAAGTTTTAAGCCCTCTCTCGTCATTATAGCATACATATTTACCAAGTTATTAAAGAAAATGTGTTTAGACTAAACACAGTACGTTGTCTTATGGGGGTTTTACACTAGAAAAGCCTGTTATTCCTTTGTTAGAGTACTTTTATCATCCCCAGCAACCTCACGCCTACTTGCAAGCCTGTCTGGACTTTCTCCTAACATTATAATGCGCAAAATTGTATTCCCAGGTAAATGAAACCAGGAGCATCAGAACAGCCAAAAAATC
Organism: Allygus modestus; assembly: GCA_963675035.1. NCBI lineage: Eukaryota > Metazoa > Arthropoda > Insecta > Hemiptera > Cicadellidae > Allygus > Allygus modestus. Next base: position 39,018,959 of record OY776114.1, on the reverse strand, counting down.
ACTGTTTACAGATTTTAATAAAAATGTTTGTTTTTGCACCGATTTTGAGTTTTAAAAGTTTCTAGGTGGAAATTCACTCCTCTCACGTCAGCGTGCTGCGTGTGCACTCGTTTATTTGATTTGGTAAGTTGTATTAATTTCCAATTTATACAACTTTGGATTTGGTCTTCCCCCTACTTCATTTCACAGAGTATAATTAGTTTCCTAAATTATTGTTATTTTGCGAGCGGGGTGGGGGTTGTAAGAACAATTTTCTCTAATAGAGAGGTCAACAGCGAGTCAGTACCCTGCCATCGTTACACTATCAACATTTCAGCACTATTCCCAGCTGTCGCTCTGTCACATTCCCTTATCAGTTGACACATTTAAGTTTGCATCCGGTATCATTTTATTGGTCCTGGTTCACAAAAATACTAGCCCAGTCAATAAACTAAAAAAAACGTCATTTGTCACAACTAATTAGGGAAAAGCTGACTTTTTTATATGTGATAGACCCTTATGAGATGTGTATTTTCTCAAAAGTCCCCGCCTCTCCCCCTTGTGCTTCCCCCCAATCCTCCCTTTTAGCCTGAAAATGCAGAGTTTCACTAGAACGCCTATTATTGCCTTGAAATAAATCGTAGCGAATTAATTTTTTTTTATTTTGTTCCTTATTACTTTTTTAAAAAGTTCAGTCCTTATGCATGTTTTGTTAAAATTAGTATTTAAGCCGTTATTAGACAACAAAAACAACTAAATGGTTTCTTAATTGATTTAAATTTACATTGTTAACCATATTTCCAAAACTATTTAAAGTACACAAAAGTACTTGGGCTAAATATTGTAGTCTGTATTTTGAGCTTTAAATTGGTATAAGTGATTGCATGTTTGTGATTATCGCTTGCGCTTGGAATGTCATCTAAGGTTGCGCTAGCGCGCCGCCCCACACCGACGACAACGGCGCCTCGTGGACCGATGAACTTTGAAGAGACAACGACGACAATGACTGTATTTAATTTATGTAATAATTTGTAAGTCACGGCTTGGATTGCAAATATATTAGATAAGTTCGTTACAACGATACATATATTATAACTTTGTATTAATTTATATTGAAAGGTTTCAGAAACAATAATAAATTATACAAATAAGTTCTTATTGTTTTTGCCATTCATTGTATATTTCTCACCAAGTATGCCATGAAAGCAATTAGATTAAAGGTATTAAAATTATATTTTGAATGCCAGTTTTGGTTCGGGGGGGCTAACCCTACCCTGTATAATGTAATAAATAGGGATTTCCATTATCCACCACCTATGGACCCGCCGTGCCCTGGACTGGCCAAACCGGCAACCGTCATATATTGATCAAATCCTTGAAAATGGTTCCGAATATTTTTTTATTATTATAATATATGACGGTGTCACGGACCACCCACCCACCACATAACAAATTGATTACAAATGTTACAATATATATACAATTTATTAAAAAATTTACAATATATATACAACTGATTACAAAATATTACAATGAACCACGTTTAAACTACTTAGTTTAAAGAGCCATCAACTACATCGTCATACTTCGGAGTGTTCAGACATGACAACCCGTTGCATTGTTCACACATAGCGGAACAGCTAAAACTAGATTTTCTGCAGCCGCAGTAGCTTCCACATCCAGACTTACAGGAGCAAGACACAAGTGAAAGCAGGTCATCAGGAGCAAACTGTTCTTTTGTTGGGACTGGTGTTTAGATTTTTATTTGTTGCCCGTGTTCAGTCACATTTTCGTGTCTCCATCCCCGAACCGTAGGATCAAGTCGGTTCCCTAACCAAAACTGTACTTGATAATATACCCTTAGTAAATGCTGGTGGCACGCTTCTGAAGTCGGAGGGAGTTTAGCTAAATCAAATTTTGATTTTAGTCTAGATTTCATTGTCAGTCTTGTAAATTTAACGTACTGAGCTTCATTTAAGCTGGCGTAGCTTCCAAGTCCATACATATCGAGAACAAATTTGTATCCATTTTTCACTAGGTCAGCTTCAGCAACATCTGTTTGAAGAAAAATCTCTGCTATCTTTTTAGATTCTGCACTGGTCTTAATCATTTCAACAGCTCTTGTCTTTCCAAGCCCATAGAAGGATGACGTGGTATCGCAACCACTTACTGCGTGGGCAAATAGCAAGCAATTCCTGTTATCTTTGTACATCTTAATAGCCTTCTATATACTGTAGAATGTCCTCTAAGGGGCTTTACCACCTACATTTTTACAGAAATAAATAGACTTCCCTTCAGGTACAAGACTCACTAGACAATAAGATCCGTATCTGTTCCAACGACAATCACTTTTGTGGAACTTATGAGCTGCTGAATGCCAGTTTGAACGATGTCAACATCAGCATCCCCTATTGCTTTGACTGTCTTAAAACCAGATTCATTCAACTCGTGACACAGTTCCTCGATAATTCTTTCTTTGTTCTTCTTATTTGATAGGAAATCTTCTTTCTTAGTCAAACATTGTGCGTTTCTGTTGAATTCAATGTCGCACGATGATTAGCTGATCTCCTTTGCTCTTCATCTTTAGTAGATGGTTCGTCCGAATATCCATCGAAAACAATGGTTGAGTTTTTCCCAAATGTAGCATTTACATAACATGAGTATGATTTGACAATATCGCCGTACGTACTTTTAGTTGGCCATACAACAGAATGAAGTAGATGTCCTCCATCAATGACAAATGATGCATTTTCCAAGTCAACTTCATCGAGAACACTTTCGCTAAACACTTTTACCATTGAAGATTTAGTTCCTTTACGAAGGGAAATTTCATCAAAAATAGAAGGGGGTTTCGAAGCCAATTCATGATTTAAGTAGTTTTTTAGCTTATAGGGACTATCTGTAATGCACAGGATTCGATTAAATAATTGCTTAGAATTGACTGTGACTTGTCTTGTTCCAATAGTTACCAATTTTTGTTTTCCCTGGGTGATTACCATGTCTTTTCTCTTTAGAGTCAAATTTCCAAAGGTACATCCTTTCATCTTTTGTATTGATGCTAGGCCAACCTCATAAGCACTATCGCAATTAACACTTGTGTCGGAAATAAAGCCTGAAGATAAGGACACGAGCTCTCCTTAGAGCTTCGTAACAGGGTTATGCTGTCGAAGCCACGATGTGAATTTCCCTATATCTAGAACATCCCTATTTTTCTTGACTCACGTAGCTCCACATGTTGTTCTGTAAAACTCAAACCTGTTCCAGTGAATTCCTCTAGGCTTTCTTGGAATTTTACACAGTAGGGTGTCGCAAGGATCCACTTACATATAGTGTTGTCGGATACTCCACGACCATGTGTCAACCCTCCTACTGACTTCATGGGTCGCATGAGACACTGCTCTATTATCATGTCCGACCATGTTCCGGACCAACTTTTGTTGCTTCTTCGTATTGTAAAGTAACCGTTTTCAGTTAGAAGTTTAAATTCTTGCTTGGACACTTTATCCTCTAGCTGCAGCATACTTTGGACATACATGTGTGCTGATTTTGCATAAGGAAGATGCCCTGATGCGTGAAAAAGTGGGAGCATGTCAATAATAGAGTTCAGATGCATTTTCAAATCCCTCGTTCTTTCGGCAGTAATGAATCTAAGCATCAGGTCAATAAAATTCAAAAGGTTAATCCATAATTTTGCTGTTCTACTACTTTCTTTTATTGCATTTTCTTAGGTATCAGTATATTCAATAGTCTCTTTCAATATTGCATCATCCTGCACTTCTTCCACTGCCTTATTGCCTGATACTAGATCGTTATACAAAGTTTCTAGTCCATTTATTTTCTCATTTTTTCACGGTATTTAAATAAAAGAGCAAGTACAATATTTTTATTTACGATTTTTAAATTAAATATTTTTTACATTCTATTTAGTAATGTTAGGCCTATCATTTATAATATCACAATACCACTATCTTCGGATTGATATTCAATGTTTACCTAAAAGCCTTAAGGCAGTAAAGAAAAACAAACAACTATAAGAATATTACTGATAGTTATTAATATCCGTCACGTCGGACCACGCGGCGTCGAGCGTCGTCGTCGTCGGTGCGGGGCGGCGCGCTAGCGCAACTTTAGATGACATTCCAAGCGCAAGTGATAATCACAAACATGCTATCACTTATACCATTTTAAAGCTCAAAATACAGACTACAATATTTATTCCAAGTACTTTTGTGTATTTTAAATAGTTTTGGAAATATGGTTAACAATGTTAATTTAAATCAATTAAGAAACCATTTATTTGTTTTTGTTGTCTAATAACGGCTTAAATACTAATTTTAACAAAACATGCATAAGGACTGAACTTTTTAAAAAAGTAATAAGGAACAAAATAAAAATAATTAATTCGCTACGGTTTATTTAAAGACAATTATAGGCGTTCTAGTGAAACTCTGCATTTTTAGGCTAAAAGGGAGGATTGGGGGGGGGAGCACAAGGGGGAGAGGCGGGGACTTTTGAGAAAATACACATCTCATAAGGGCCTATCACATATAAAAAATTAAGCTTTCCCCTAATTAGTTGCGATAGAAAACCTTTATTGACTGGGCTATACGTCAAAATTCAATCGTTTAAGCAGTTTTAGTGATTTGTTTAAAATTAATGTTATGGTTACATCCACAACTTATTACTCTATGAGGATCATATAAGCAACCAAATATTGAAGTTTTGAAATAGGAATATCCCGCGGAGATATTTTAGTTTCGGTTAAAAACCTACAAACATCCATACCATTATAAACACTTTGTTATAAAGCGCAAGAGAAAAATTTCATTCAATAAGTATTAATTGAATATAAGAACATCATATTTAATAATTTTCTAAATTAACGAAAAGAGTCCAGCGATCTTAATGTATCACAGGTTTATCGTGCTCGAGGTTTGAACAGATTGGCCATCTTCCCGGGCGAAGAGCCTAACCCTTTCCCATTACATTGTATTTCTCTTAAGCAATATAAACGATAACATGTTACTAGTAAGGTTTTATTGGTTACAGATGCATAGAAAATACAGTTTATTTTTACTAATTAATTATTTCAAATTTTAGTAATAATTGTAACTTTTGTAAATTGTATAAACTGTTTTATATTTATATGAACATAATAATGGTTGGATTTAATAACTACTTCGGAAAAAGAACATCAAACACAAATCTGAGAATTGATAATGAATTCCAAATTGATCAGGCCTAGTTCATTACAGTTTAATAGACGAATGAATTGGAATTGATCTCAATTGCACGAACTCAGGAGACGATATGAATCACACTTAGGTCAAACCATTGTGAAGCAATTGAGACACGCACACACTCAACATTTCTATTAGATCTACGACTTAAACCTCCGTTCCCTGCCACTACTTGGCTAACCTCGGAGTTATAGCACGTTTTCAGGACCAAAGTGTTAATAGTTCTGAAGAAAGTAGTATGTTATTGAATAGACTGATGAATTTGCTTGAATAAATTAAAAATATATTTCCCGTCTAAATAATATGACATTTTGAAATTTGTTTTATATAGTATAACGTATTTTATTTAAATGTTATTTTATGATTTTGATCACATCGTTTTTAAGTTTAGTAAGTACGCTTTAAAGCCTTGCCAAAAATACAATTATTAAAATGTCTAAACATCTATAGAAATTATAGAAATAATTAGATTTGCAGAGAGATAATAAAACATTGTCTAATTTGTATTTACATTTATGTTTTTTATGGAATTATTTTACAAAATTAAACATCATAACAAATTAATTATATGTACACATTAATATTTTATGTGCGTGTAACGTACGCAGAAAGCAAGGGAGTTTTACAGTTCGAGCAGTACAGTATAGTACTGATAAACTTTACTTCTCATGACTGGTATTTAAACCCACGACAGAACCACTACGAGGTTTTCCGAGTCCGTCACCTCTACGCGAACTACTCACTTTGAATTTGATTCAAAAGTTCTGATAAACAATATTTGCAGCTAGACTTGGCCTCTTTCTTCTTGGCATTAAGACCTCTAATTTACAACATTCTTCTTCTTCTATTAGGACCTTTAAAATAAGGTATTACTTAATGGGGGTTATTGTATTGAACATGTTTTACACCCCACCCCCACAAAAAAATCACTCATTTTTGGGGGAGGAGACATAATTTCCATACACTAAAACACTCCTCCGTTAGTCATTATATACATTAACTTCCACTAATTAAAACATAATAATAAGGGGATGGGACTTTGAAGACAGTTACAATACAAAACTTTGATGTAAGTCGAAGGCTCATCAACAGGGAACTATTATTTGACATTTCATCTACTGTAGCGAGTATTCGCCAGTGCTCAAATTAGTTCTCCTCTACTTTTTGAATGGCTTACCTTTTTGAAAAGATAAATCGGTAAATAAATTGCCTTTTAATGTCCATGAAAATTTCGATTAGTATTTGCAAGATATTGTAATGATTAATTAAAAAATATTAGCTTTTTTAACCGGGCATAAGAAAACTCCCTGTTTTTATTTATGGATTTAATTTTTCATCCACATATATTTCTAATCTTTTGTAAATACCTAGAAGGATTTCAACTGTCCTGCTATTGAAAAAGTAAACATTCTTTTAATCGAAATCTTATACAACGTTACAAAACTTACACGTCCCAATATAAGAAATATTTGTGCATATTTCAAGAATGAAAACTAAAATATATTGCTTTGAAGAACACGTCTGTATTAGCACCGTTAGCATTTACCTGGGTTTATTAGCTTTTACCTTTTTCGAATCCCTTAGAAAGTACTTTGGTTATCGAAAGACGTTATACATTATGAAGGTAATTAATACACTTTTCCAATTTAGTTCAGGTAGATAAACTAAGCTTTATAAGTTTCCTGCAGCTCTATGATTAATGATGGCTTATGATGTATTACAAAAGAACAATGAACAATGTGGAAGTATGAATTGGTACTGGCACCTAATCCCGCTATACAGAGAACATTGTTTAAAATCATCCCTATTGACATAGATAACCCTAGTTGATGAGAGTACTAAAGCTTGTGAAGCAACACGTAACGACAATGGGCATAAAGTGGTAGTAGATGATATCAATCGGGACAGCCACATACCTGCTTTACAGACGACATTGGTTAATAACAGTACTGTTGACAGAGATATCACTAGTCGACGAATCTCTAAAGCTTACGAAGCAACACTAAAGACAATGAACAATATGTAGTAGTAGATGATATCAAACGGGACAGGCTCATACCCTGCTTAACAGACTTCATTGTTTAATAACAGTCATATTGACAGAGATAATACATGTTGATGAATCCACTAAGTCTTACGAAGCAACACGTAACGACAATGGACATTATATGGTAAGGGTGATTTTAATCAGAACAGTAACATGTAATAGTTAAAACAATTAGCCTTTGATACTCTTAATAATACCTTACCTAGGTTTAATGCTAGTGGTATATTACTGAACAATGAGAATACCTAAAATTTATTTTTTTAGTTTAAGACATAACGACTTACGTACTTGTTAACAATTCAAAGTTTCTCGGAGTTTAAAAGATAGAGTCCTCAAATATACTTCATTATAAGATTGTTAAACAAGAGACATATCTGTTAGGCCTAATTAATAACTATACCCCCCCCCCCCCAACTACGTTAGGGCTAGTTATTTAGTCCTCTTTTAGTATGTAATGAAATATGGCGTACTTTTTTTAGCAAACTCTGGAAGACAATGTTGTCTTAAAACTGCGAAAGGAAGAAATCCTAATAATATCTGGTATAAATCATAGAAAACATTGAAGGCCACTTTTTGTTAATTTAAAAATAAACGCAACAGTGGTATTACAATAAACTTGTACATTTCTGAACTGACCAATTATGTACTTCAAATCCTTTCCACTGGAACTTTGAATAAGGTCATTATATTCAATTACGAGGAGTTAATACCTTCCTTTAACTATAACAGACTTTTTAAGTTCAATATTCAAAGACTTAATAAGTGCTATTTTTAAAAGCTATAGAACAGATTGCACATTAGAATTTCATATATTCTTCAGAAGCGTTCTTAAAAAAGATGAACGCCTGGCTAAATAACATCCTAACTTTTCTGTAGTGGCTCTTCTGTGCGTTGAGAAATGACTTACTAATCTGGCTTGCATTTTGTTATCAACATTTTGTTAGCTTGTTATTGTTGTAATTTTATGCTGTTTATAGATATTTTTGACATATATAATTAGCTAAAAGGTACCACATCGTCATTTTGTTACTCTTGAAGCTTGTGTTGTATAGTTTACTTATTTTTATAACAATTGCTCAGTTTAAAAACTATACAATGTTACCACCACCGCCTGATATTGGCCATGCATGTGTTTTATATTGAATAGGTTTATTTCAAATTTTTGTTTCGACTGCAAGGTTGATTAAGCTTAGAAAGTTATTGAAATGGAAACTAATAAACATCTAAGGCGAGTGTATTTAAATGAGGAGGAACTTCCATGCGCTAAACTTTTAATTAGAGCTCCATTGTTTGTATGGCATCCACACTCCAATCAAAATAATATTTTGACTTGTTTATTTTAGTTTTATCTCTTAATGCTATTTTGTAACCAACATCAAAAGAAATATTTGTATTTGAATTGTTTTCCGAACAAATTAATAAGTGAATCATTTGCTATGAAAATGACAAAGATTAGTTTCCAACGATAATAAAGCCTAAAGTACGTCATAATAAAATTAACAAGCTTCATAGTTAAACCAAAAATTGCTTTAATATTGTTTTAATTTTAATCTTAATGTATTACAATTGTAAATTATAACTTAACAACATTGGTTTAAATATTTACTTTTGTGCTTTCTCGTAAATTCCGCCAGAGCGGTTCAGCTCATTATGTGTGCATTAGTGTGAAACAAATAATTCCCCTGAGCTCTGAAAAATAAAAAAATGTAGATATTGTTTAAATAGGTATTCTACTACTTCTCAATCTTAAGCAGAGTTAATGTTTTCAAAAATTATATGAGGAAATACTTTTTTAAATTTGTCCTCGAAGATCAAGGAATTTCAACTGATTGTAGACTTCATGTTTAATATTGCTTCAATCGTTTCTGTTGATAAAATTTTATATAGTTTTGATTAAGTTTTCAATCCATGTAAATACTTTCAAGGTTTTGAACCTCAATAACAAGTGTGTTATGCTTTGGTACAAATGAAATATAAATTAATACAAATGAAACTAGAGCACAGGGCCCGGGGCACAACCATTTTCTCAAAGTTATTCTCTTGATATTAAAGCGGGAATGTTACCAACCGGGAAACTGTTAGCACTAAAACATTGTTAGTATTTTCTTTGGTGCAAAATCATTTCGATTTATAATTTAAAATAGTGTTTGTTTTACTTCTTTAGTAAAATTATTTCAAAATATTAATGGTTTCCTAGCTGGATCCGCTTTTATTTAGTTATGACTTGTGCAGGCCATAGATCAAAATTACTTTTATAGTTTAAGGCAAATTCAAAATCAAATATTTAAATAACTATGCCATTGCGACTTATGTAAATTTTGCCACTCAACTGATGTCCTTCCACTACCACTCTGACCTCCTAGCCCTTCTGAATACTTGCTGTTAACTTCCATAACATTGACTAGTAATAACAGAATCAATATTTTTTACGCACCGCTTCAGTTCAGCGATATCCTACCCCCATAGCCAACATAGCTTCAAAACCCCCATAGCCAACAGTCACAAGACGTCGCGTCGTGTCTGGGAATTGCACAGACTATGGAAGATCGCCAAATCTAGAAATCAGGTTCCCCGGAAACAGTTGACGTAAAACTGCTATTGCCCATCTCTTTGGAACCATATAGTTTAGTGCTAATTCCTACTTGACGTAACTGCAGCACCACAAAATGTCTAAGCATTGCCACATAGTGAGGTTGTTATCAGAGGCTGTCAATACCCTATCGTTCTCAAATAGTATGGCTCAATAATCCAAGCCACTCCGCACCAAGTGGCGACTTTCTCAGGACAAAATGGTCGTTCATAACGTTTTTTTCCGGCTGATCAGGGTAAAGATTTGTGTTTATTCACTTTCCCTAGCAACATAAAATGAAATTCATCAGACATGATCAATACTGGAAGGATATTTGCTTTATTCACAATCTAATGTGTATGACATTCTATGGGCGTGATCCGAAATCTCAGTCGTTAAGTTTCAGTACCATTGCATGGGGATAAAAATGTATCTAGATGTAACATTTTACGTCATTCCTATTGGATTACTTATGATTGCTTATTGCTTATGTGCTGAACGCTTAGGACTCTGCCAGTAGACTTACGCGAACCACTTCAATGTTTTTTGGCGTTCGAACTGTAAGAGGTCTGCCACTTGGCTTGATTTTAAGTGCAGAAGCCGTACTCTAAAATTATTTACCAACAGTAAAATCTCAATTCGTCAAGGCCAACCGACATTGAAGTGAGCTCAAAACAGTCACTGCTCAGAAATAATGGACTCATTATATTTTGAAAAATGTTTCAAATGCAAATGCACGATCATGGAATGGGTGATCAATGTTAACAAATCTCAAAATGATACTAAACAAACTATTATTGACTGCAATAATTAACTCTCCAACCAATATAATGCACTAAGAAATTATAATGGCTAAGAAATTACAGCACAACAATTGTCAGGTTTTACGACTCACCTGGTTTTTTTATATTGTTCGTTATTACCTTGATAGCCTACTGATAAATCGTTAACTGTTTGCCCTTATCATCATACTACATAATTCACGAACTAAAATATGCCTATTAAATAAAGATCATAAAAAGGCCTATGAATTATTTTTTTTTGGTTTAGTTGTTTTTGAGTAATGATATAGTTTACGTTTAAGAGCTTTCAATAAACTCCAAGAATCATTCGTTTACAATTAAATAGCAGTAAATATGTAGTGATGTAAATAACATTCCATGAAAGAGGTATAAGGTGGTATCGAAATTGAGTTTAAACTTTGATACAGTAGTCCGTATATATTCCTATAACGATAATATTCAGTGATAGTAATATATACTTGGCAGATTATAGTAAGATTATTAAGACCCATTGCCAATTTACAATTATGTCAAAAGCTCTATTTATTGTGCAGTGATTTTAATGGTCCAAAAAGTACTTCACTAACACAGGATGTGCAAGTGAATAGGAAAATCACACAACCGACTGCTATTTATGTTCGGTAGACGTGAAAGGATTTAAAACAACTAAGAAAAATACCCCCGTAGCAGCAAACCTGCGTACTAAGCAAATTTCCAATGCATGTATATGTTTCTAACTACCACATAAAGCCACTCACCAAGTTTCATAAAAATACACGAATAAATAAGTGATACAAAGCATTTTATTTATTCTGCATAAGAATAACATTGAAAGTTGAGTACGCAGGTTTGCTGCAACAAGGAACACAAAATATGTGTTTTTATGCAAATACAACTTAAGCATTCGAAGCTACATTCCAAGTTTCGTTAATTTATGTTGATAATTAAGGGAGACATTACATTTGACTTATTCTCCTTTAGAATAACATGGTGGCTGAGTATGCAGGTTTGCTGCTGTGGGGAAAATCAGCAAAATTATTTTGTGTAAATACCAATAGACCAGTACTAGGTGAAGCCACATGCCAAGTTTCATCAACATACATTCCTAAGTAATCAAGATATCAAATTGTAATTATTCTCCCTAAGAATAACATTAGACAGCGTACTGTGTTTAGCACTTTGAATATCTCTGCAATGGTTGGACATCGAATCACAGTTCAAAGACCAAAATTATTTTGTTGTAGAGCTGAACTGATTGGTGAGGTTAATAATCGTTTTGTTGTGAGGTTTACATTAAAATGAACTGAGGAAAAGCTAAAAACCATTTTTCGTCATACTGCTTGGAAAACGGCTGTTTTCAATACATGAGTTGCGGGGCGAAAGTAGTTCTTTTCAGGCAAGGTTCGTAGAGCTTTCAGACCAGGTGTGCTGAGTCGATCTATTTAAGGTTTTTGTACTTTACCGGAAGAGACCTCGTAAAAACAGCTGGAAGGTCACGTGATCACCAATCCAATCTGCAGTGTTGCTGGAAACACGATATTTATCGTACGAGTACCATATTTTCCTCATCAGTGTAATTAGAATTAACATTGTTTAACTGCTTACATTCTATGATCAACTGTTATTTTATGAAACTAATATATTGTTTTGATTTATTTGTATTATTAGATTAATCGATTAAGGGTTTAAATGTTCTTTCTGCATGTCCAGTGACAATTTAAAAATAGCTATACCACTATTATACCCTTAAGGTTGGCTATACTTTATGGTATGTTGTGGATTTATGAATCAGCTGGACGACCTCGTAAGACATCTTTGCTGCGAACATTGCTCTTATGTAAATAAGCACACCTGGTCTGAAAGCTCTACGAACCTTGCTTTTCAGGCCTAGGACGGAAAATAATCAGCTGGTGTCGAAGTCATCAGCTGTTCCGTTTCTGTCATTTATAAATATCAATGGTAAATCTGCAAACTTGTGTACGTCGATTGATAGTAGTCGATTGTATCGAGAGTTGTTATCAATTATTTTATCGATTGTAATTCATTGCTGAATTGTTATTCTAAAGGTTAAAAATAAATATATAAATAAATGGCTGCTTATAAAGTTAATTTTTATTATTTTGTAATTATTAGCGAATTTCCCCTATAGGGAAGAAGCTATTACCGTAGGTCTCATGGTAAGACTTAAGCCCCAGACCATGATAACTTTTTGTTTTGAGGTCCCCAGATGCCAAAAACACTATTCGTTCAAATTTATATATATGTATGTATATATGTATGTATGTATGTGTGTATGTATATGTATTATATGTATGTATATGTATATGTATATGTATATGTCCGTGAATGCGATGACTTGAGTAAAAAACGTCCGATTTCTATGAAATTTGGCTCAAATGTGTAAAATGACATTCATGACTTTAAGTTCGAAAACCAGAAAAATCGGACCAAGGGTTTATGGGTTTTTAAATTTTCCAAAAATCGGTTTTTTGCATTTTTTACCCTAAAAATTTTCAAAAACTTAATTTTGGTTTTGACCATGTTATAGAGCTTAAAAAACAAATAATATAGTATTTTGAATTATTAACCTAGGTTAAGTGGTTGTGGAGAAAATCCAAAATACCTACTCATAAAATCTTCCATGTTAATCTAACAGTTTTTGGCTTTTCCTCAGTTTATTTGAATGTAAACTTCACATTTGCTTTTACCAATCTGTTCAGTTCCACAAAAAAATCATTTTGGTGTTTAAATTTTGATTCTACGTCCAACTGTTGCAGAGATATTCAAAGTGCTAAACACAGTACGTTGTCCAATGTACTTATGGAGAATAAATAAAATTTGATATATCGATTATTTATGAATGTATGTTGATGAAACTTGGTATGTGCTTCACGTAGTACTGGTAAATTGATATTTGCACAAAAAATTGAGTTTTTGGTGATTATTCCCTTGGCAGCAAACCTGCGTACTCAGCCCCCATGTTATTCTTATGGAGAATAAGTAAAATGTATTGACTCCCTTAATTATGAACATAAATTAATAAAACTTGGTATATAGCTTCACTTGGTTCAGTTATATTGATAATTGCATAAAAACCCATTTTTTTCCTTGTTGCAGCAACCCTGCTTACTCAGCCCCCATGTTATTCTTATGGAGAATCGCTAAAATGTTATATAGTGCTTATTTATGATTGAAACTTGGTATGTGGCTTCACCTAGTTAAATTCTATTTATATTTGCATAAAACACATTGTTTGTGTTCCTTATTTCAGCAAACCTACGTACTCATTACCAATGTTATTTTTATAGAAAATAATTAAAATCGCTTATATGTGAATATATGTTTATGAAACTTGGTATGTAGCTTTATGTGGTATTGAGACATATATTATGCATTGGAAATTCGCTGACTATGCAGGTTTGCTGCGACGGGGGTATTCGTATTTAAATTATCCAAATATATTGTAGTAACAGATATTTTCGGTTTTGTAACGATAATCTAATAAAACACTCTACTACACCTGAGGCAATAATAATAAGCTATGAAAAATGAACAATACTAAACTAAACTATGTCAATAAGGTGAATAAATATTTAAATTTGCCTAAGGCAGAAGATAAACTAAGCGATAACGCTGTTCGCAGCGAGTCTGATTCCTGATATAGCTCGAAACGGTTGACTAAAGTATTCCTTCTTGCAATCGATAGTCCACAGCATTCGATATATCCATCGTTATAGTTAGTCTAACCTAACACTACACAAACGTAACAGACAATAGTTGAATACATATGTAGTAACAGCTGTTTGTTTTAAATAGAAAGAATTCAAGATGGAAGCCATTTTGGGAGCAAGCTTTCAAAGGTAAACGAATTGTAAAATATTAGTTCTGAGAAAGTAATTAGCTTAATATATATATATATATATATATATATATATATATATATATATATATATATATATATTGTGCAGTAAGACGAAAAATACAGTTAATCACATGGGCCAAAAGTGGCTTTTCAATCCTCGTTAAACTTGAGCTCGTATCGAAAATCGTCACTTTCGGCCCTAGTGATGAAATATACTTTTCCCTTTTACATGGGAAAATATACATGGGAGATTTTACGCACACGTTTTTTTTGGATTTTCTCCGCAACCACTTAACCTAGGTTAATGATTCAAAATACCATATTATTTAATTTTTTAAGCTTTATAAAACGGTGGAAACCAAAATTAAGTTTTCCAACATTTTTAGGGTGAAAAATATAAAAACTGATTTAGGAAAATTGTAAACGCCCATAAACCCCCCTTCCCATGGTCCAATTTGTATGGTTTTATGGACTTTAACTTAAAGTCATGAATATCGCTTTACACATTTGAGCCAAATTTCATCAAAATCAGAAGTTTTTTTTCTCAATTTATCGTGTTAACGGATATATATATATATATATATATTCCTATAACCTATATATATATATATATATATATATATATATATATATATATTTGAACGAATAGAGTTTTTGACATCTGGGGACCTCAAAACAACAAGTTAGCATGGTCTCGGGCTTAACTCTTACCATGCCACCTACGGTAATAGCTTCTTCCCTATAGGGGAAATTCGCTGATAAAATATATTTTTGAGGAGCGTGAGGACTCAAGATACATCACCTACCCAGGACGAATTTAGATCAGATCTTTTGTTGACGACCTCAACATTTTTCTTAGTGAGAGCTCAAAGGGTCTTTCAAAAAATTCAGCGGAATTGTTAGGGTGAAGGCTAAAAAACAAAAACCTGCTATTATCTGCGACCTTATTTTCGTGGCACAGGCATCAAGAGATAATTTACTTTTTTTACGGATTTTCTCTAAAAAGGGAAATCTGGTCTGGTCTGTTGTAATGATGTTCATGAGCTCATTAAGTCCTTTGAAGTAGAATATGATTCATAAGAATGGAACCTATTCATTGATTTATCCATAACTAGCCACAAAGCAGTCTTGCTTCATGATAAAAAAGTATATTCATCTCTTACTAAGGGACTTTCGGTTCATATGGAATGAAACTATAATTACAGTTATTGATACAATCAAATATCAAGAGCATCAATGGATGGCTTGTGGATATTACAAAATACTAACATATTGTTGGGTCAGTAGGTAGGTTTTACAAAATATACTTGATTCCTATGCTTATGGGATAGTAGAGCCAGTGAGGTGCACTGGGTAAATGCTGGTGGCTACTAAGAGATAGTCTACCTCCTAGCGAGAAATCGTCATCAATACGACCTTAGTTCCACCTGAGAAAGTTGTATTATCACATCTCCTTATAATATGGGGGCTTTTGAAGCAGTTTGTACAATCACTGCCAAAATATGGGGATGGTTTCATATATCTGTGTTCCGAGATCCCGAAAATGCCTGAAGCCAAGTTAAAAGAGCGAGTTTTCACTGGCACCTATATGAGAAAACGTTTATGTGATCACCTCTTTTGTAATTAATGGGAGACAAGGAAAATAACTGTTAGACTCTTTCAAAAATGTAGTGCACAGGTTTTGGGAAATACTAAGGACAATGACTACAAAATCAACGCGTGCTGAGCGTATAAATCTCAAGGATGCAAGATGGAGGATTTGCATTTCCTACACTCCCATATTGACTGTTTTCCTGAAAGGTTAGAAGACTATTGTGAAGAACAGAGTAAAATATTTCACCAGGATGTTATTATGTCTATACAATATATATCCGTGATATTCAGAGAAGGTGCCAAGGAAGATGGGATGTTGGTTTGTTAGCTGTTACTGTTAAATACTTAAGCAAGAAACCAAAGAAAGAAACGTAAACAAGTTTGAAGAAGTATGAAAGAGAAGAAAATGTTCCACAAGAATTAGTACATTTCACTACTAGTCACGAAAGTGACCTATTTTGAGGCAAGATAGAATTTTACGCGCGAGGTGAAGCCGAGTGTGTAAAATGCTATCGAGCCCCAAAATAGGGCTTTTGTGACGAGTTGTGAAAGATACTTTTCATCACAATGCAAATAACCACACCAAACTTTAAAAAAAATCTGATATTTCATAGTCTAGTAATTTTCCATACGTAAACACAACACGGTTTTACAATTAATTTTAGTGTTAAAGTGAGCTGTTTGAACATAGAATCGTCAAAAATAACGAAGTTAAACTGGTGCTCCTGTTGAGTAAAACGGGAACTTAAATTGTTTAGGACAGGGGAAGTTTTTTTTTGGGACAGACAAAGTATAGTTTGGGACAGGCAAACATATTTAATAAGTAGTGTTTAGGACAGGCAAAGTCAGCTGATCATTTTTGTTATGTTACAAGGAAATTGATAATTTTCGCAAATCTCAGCTGCATGGTAATGGGCTATTTTCGAATACAGTGATAAAAAAATAATAAACTTAAAATTGTGTATAAACATTAAAAATAAATTGTGGATTAGATGTAAGATATTGTTTGTTTTGTTCATTGTAAAAAATATTTATTTTATTTTGCAAAAAATCTGTATGTAATGGGGGTGATATGGAAATGATTTATACGACTTATAAACCAAATTATTCAACAAAAAATTCCCATGCAGCTAAAAAAGGTTTGTTTGCAGACTTGTGTAATTTGTTGTATGATGGAAACACTGATTCACTTAGTGTTTATTTATAAATTGCTAGGAAATGATAGTTTTTGAGGTTTGAGGACGATCTATCGATGATGCAAAAAATAACGCATAATGTATTATTAGGATTAGACTGACGAGATTTAGTTAAAGTGATTGGAAATTTACTCAGAAGCAACTACTGAGATGGTATATTGTGGACCGTAGGGCCCACAATCAGTAAAAGGCGATATATTTTGTTTTTGATTCGGCATTAGAAATATCTAGAAATGTTTCCACAGCCGTGGCTTAAAAGGCGAATAGCGTGAGGTCTGACTAAAGTAAAACTGCCATAATTCAACCGGTTACACGAGAGCGGAATAACATTCTTTTAATATTACCGATTTGATATTTAATGCAGAATGTTTTGTCATGTGAGTTTGGGAAATTCATTTGAAAGCCAATTGCTACAGGTTTCAAAAATATAAAAGCAATTTAAAAACAGTATAACAGTTTGTATTATAAACATTTTCATTTCATTACAAAAGTGTAGACACTTCCTAATATACTGAGTTGATTGTGTAAATATGTATCTAAGTAAGTAGGTTATCTTCTATAACCAAAACCACCAAGTGTTGACAGGTAGCTAAGGCCTAAAAATATGTGATCAATAATCGGTATCAGGAAACTGAAACATAATTTCTCCCTTTTAGTGCAACTTCAGTGAATAAATTACTTTTTATTTACTAAATATATAATATAAAGTACGTATGAAAGTACAAAAAATTTTCTTAAATAGTTGTTTTCGGATTTTTAATGTTATTTCGCGGTTTTGGGGTATAATTACTCTTAAAAATAAAAAAATAAAAAAGCCTGGAGATATCGTGGTTTAGTCCCTATATACCAAAGTTCATCAAAATCGGCCCATTGGTGTGGGCTCTAGCGCTGTACACATCCAAACAGACATATAGACAGACAGACGTCACGTAAAAATCACATTTTTGGGTTCAGGGAGCACCAAAACAAATACCTCCACTAACAACTCAAATTCCAAAATGTTGACGAAAACAATAATTTCTCCATATACTACGTATAAGGGGAGAAAGTAAAAATGTATTCCAGTTTTATCCCAATGTTGTCCCTTACTTTTACATTCAATTACAACATGTAATACAATAATCAATTGTCATGTGTGTTTGCAATATTTTTCTGAAGATCTTACCTGGTTAAATACGAAGCATACAAATATTAAAAATAAAAATATGCTAGTACATCAACCACGACTTATTATTAATAATGTTAAAAATATGATTTAGTACCTGCATATATTACTGCAAACAAAATATAAATATAAGGAAGATATAACTTTATACAATGAGAAATGATATTTGTTTTCGTCCTCGTCGAATTATGGTAATTAACAATGTTTATTATGCATTTATATTTACGCTTAAATTGACATTACATTACTTTCCTCGTCCAGCAGTCTAAATATCTGAAACTTTTGAAGGAACGATTCTTTTATAATTAGTTGGTTGTATTTATAAATACTGTAATGTCTAATTTATATACGTTTACAAGTTTATAGTAAATATTCCAAAGGTTTTACTAGGACATCATTAAAGACGTATTTTCAATTAAATGTTGTTGATTTTAGTAATGAAGGTTGGAAAAAATGTAAACAATCTAAAAGTTCCTACCTTTTAACACAGTTATTAAGTTACGATATGTTATATTTCATGTTAATTAATATTTAAAACACCATTTTTCATTTTAAAACAGTTTAATAATTGTCTCATTTTACAGATTACTTCATCGTTGTTATTTTTCAAAATGGAATACCAACTAAATGTTTAGTATTATACGCTTACAATGAATTTAGTATTGCGAATTAATAAAACACTGTCATACCAATCACTGTATCGAATGTTATCCACTACCATAGACGGGTTGGTAGTAGCTTCCGTTTCAATCCACTATAGTCTCTTCCCCCCTCAACATAGCTTACTACCGAACAGAACCTTAAGTATTTAAATCTGCAGAGAATTAATACAGTATACGAGTATTATTCTAATAGCATTACTCTTCCCTAACAAGTAATGCAACCCATAGTAAACTTATCATGCATTAGTAACTGAATATGTCGACTTCAACATAGTTTATTTCTTTTTGTTAAATGTGATTTATTTACTTGATCAAATTTAAAATGCAGCACCGGAGTTTAAACTTATTATTATTATTTAAACTATTTTAAAATAAGAAGTGATAATTTAAGAATGCAAGTCATGGGTAATAGTTAAATCATTATTTTTCTTGATCCTATTACTTGATACCATGAGACCATGGTATATTTGATATATTTGGAATACACTATGATATCACTTTGGTGGTATACACTTTGATATACTTGGTATACATTTGGTATACGTGATGTATTGCACTTGGATATTTGTTACCTGCAAATACTGAGATTCCAATTCCAATTATTATTATTATTATGGTTACTAATGTATTCTGCCCAGTGTCAAGCCTTTTAGTGAGATTAAACTGCAAGAAACGCATTTATAAGGTTTAAACATAATACTGCAATAAAAATTATCGTTACCATAGAAACTGCCGGCCCTGGATTCAATTGATTGGAAACTTTAATTGGGTACCGGAAAAGAGGTGGAAAGGAAATTGGAGTGGTCTAGAAACGACAAAAGGGTTTCTTGGAACAAGGATCTAATTTTACAAATGTGATTTATTTATCAGCTAAATCTTATTGCTAGGCTTAATACTATTGCTAATAGCTCGATTAATGAGCTGTTTGTAATATTTCGTGATACGTACTTTCTACTTGGGCTTTGTTGTCAAAAGTGTTTCTTCACCGCTAATTCTAAATAGTTGTATTGTGTCAGTAAACGAAAAACTAAGATAAAAATACATTGGCTTTATCCATAGGTATTGGAGTTGGAAATATATGGTAAAATACAAAGCTATACGGACTGTGTTGAAATTGTACTAGATTGTGTATTTGCATTAAGCTCATAACATGCTGAAACAGAATTAAAATGGATCTTAATGTTATACTTTAGGGAAAAAACACTTAAATGCCTCCTTCGAACTGGTGCATTGTTTATCTTCTGTATACATGATCAATGATATATATTTAAATCTAATTGCTTGACAAACATTTATAAAACCACAAACAGACAAATACAATTAAATTTAGAATTTGTATGCAAATATATTATTTTCTTTGCTGATAATGTTTTTTTTGGATGTCAATGGTTTTTAAAATTATAAATTTTATCTTTAAAGCGCTTTAAAACGATCTCACAGTTTTTAATAAACAACACCAATTAATTTGAGCGGCTCATTGTATTTAATTTATTCCTTTTAGCGAATTTCCCCTATAGGGAAGAAGCTATTACCGTAGTCGGCATGGTGAGACCTAGGCCCGGGCTTTTCTTTTTGAGGTCCCCAGATGCCAAAAACACCATTCGTTCAAAACTGTATATGTGTATATGTGTGTGTGTGTCCGTGGGTGCGATAACTCTCGTAAAAATGGTACGATTTTGATTACATTTGGTACAAACATGTAAAGCAACATTTATGATTTTAAGTTTGAAAACCAGCCAGATCGCTCTATCCAAAGGGGTATTTTGGGGGGGTTTTGTACCCAAAAATTTTTTTTTTAGTTTTTTTAATTTTCACCATTGGATTTGGCTTAAAAATACGAACAATTTGTTGTTTTTATCACTTCTCTATTTCATTTGGTTACAGAGATATTGAAAGTGCTATAAACAGTACGTTGTCCAATGTTATTCTTATGGAGAATAAGAAAAAATGTATATCTCGCTTATTTATCAACTTATCCTAACAAAACTTGGTATATTGCTTAATATCGTTGTGGTCTATTGATATTTTCACAACAAAATTTTTTTGCCGACAGTTCCCGTAGCAGCAGACCTGCGTACTCAGCCCCATGTTATTATTATGATGGAGAATAAGTAACGTGTTATCTCCCTTAATTATGAACATAAATTGATAAAATTTGGTATGTGACTTTACCTACTTGAGTTATATTGATATTTGTATGGAACCCCATTTTTGTGTTTCTTGCTTCAGCAAACCCGCATACTCAACCGCCATGTTATTCTTATGGAGAATAATAAAAATGTCACAAATCGTCTATTTATGAATTTATATTGATGAAACTTGGTATGTGGATTTATGTGGTGTTATATTTGCATTGGAAATTCGCTGAGTACGCAGGTTTGCTGCTAAGAGGGTATTTATTTCTATTGAGAAATTATAATTTGCTTAGTTGTTGTGATATTTGCTCTGTTATTTACCTTGCCCGTTTTTTTAAATTATACATTTTACTGTAGCCAGTGATGTTTCACGTTTTAACAACATGTGTTTTAACGTACTATTCACTACAGAGCCGGTCTATCGTTAAACCGGTTGTGTTTGAGGTTGCCATAAATCATTGAACTTATACGCTTCCTGTACCTCTATAGCTGTTACGTTTGGGAAAATAACAAAGAACTGTTAATGCCTTTCAGTTGTTCAACATTTGTTATGTAAATATTTATTAGGTCTAATTATTCGTTACTCCCGCCAGTTATATGTGTACAGTTAATTATAACAATAAGGTATATTTAAAATATCATTTTTCCAGTTTTTGTTTAAATAAAATTTAGAAGTGTATGTTGTGTTGTTGTGCATGTGTGTTTCTTGTTGTAAAATAAAACTGCAGTTAAACATAAGTTTATTAAAGTCAATGTTTTTATATTTACTGGTAAATAAATTTAATCTAGTAAAAATGTCTTAAAACTACGACTAGAATTTAAAACCCCATGAAAATTGGAGGTTTTCACTTGACATTTTTAAGTTGGCCACCAAACTGGAAAATGGTGCCGGAATTTTAGAATTCTGAATTCAAATCTATAATGGTAACTAACAATTAAGAGAGGTCCTCTATTTGAATGATACCATAAGTGTTGTGGTTTCCGAGATACAATTGTGGTCAAAATAAAAAAAATACCCTGAATATGTTTTAATGACAGGTAACTAATAGCAGTGGCAGTAACTAATACAAATGTTTTATGGTAGTTTAGACTTATTTTATTATTTTAATTACTTATCAAAGTTAATTAATTTCATCCCGCTCAACAGGAATACCGTAAGATCGAACCAATGTTACTAATATTTCTAATTTCATTTTTGATTGCTAGACTCCATGTTACCAAGAAATACTAATAGTGGTTTAAATACAAGGTTCGTAGAGCTTTCAGACCAGGTGTGCTTATTTACATAAGAGCAATGTTCGCAGCAAAGATGTCTTACGAGGTCGTCCAGCTGATTCATAAATCAACAACATACTATAAAGTGTTGCTAACCTTAAGGGTATAATAATAGTACAGCAATTTTTAAATTGTCACTGGACATGCAGAAAGAACATTTAAAACCTTAATCGATTAATATAATAATACAAATAAATCAAAACAATATATTAGTTTCATAAAATAACAGCTTATCATAGAATGTAAGCAGTTAAACAATGTTAATTCTAATTACACTGATGAGGAAAATATGGTACTCGTACGATTAATATCGTGTTTCCAGCAACACTGCAGATTGGATTGGTGATCACGTGACCTTCCAGCTGTTTTTACGAGGTCTCTTCCGGTAAAGAATAAAACCTTAAATAGATCGGCTCAGCACACCTTGTCTGAAAGCTCTACGAACCTTGGTTTAAATATATGCTTATTCGTAAACCAAATTGTTGCGATGGCAACTAGGTTCGACTTCTTACGAAGTCATCATCAGGTCGTCCAATCATCTACCTCCGCCGGGATTGCGTCGCCGTTGATTGAAACTCGGCCGTATATGTTCATAAGTTTTGTGTTAGTTTAATGTTTGGGTCCATCGTGTTAATATTTTGTACTTAAATATCCCCGTATTTTATTAATTCAAAGTTTTTCTAATAAAGATCACCACTTCCTTTTTCGGCCTGATGAAAACTGGTACACTTTCCCGCACGCTAAAGCTAAAGACTTTATCGTTTATCAGTCCTCCCAAATCATTATTTACTCTACTGATATTTTCTTATAAAAATCACAAACTGAGCCTGAGCATTTTACTTTTTTCTAAAATATATTTTTTGTATAGCGAGCTTTTACTCAGTACTTTACTGTATAATATGCAGCATCTCCCAACTAACTTTTTTACTTCGTAAAAAGTTGAAACTAGTTGTAATTGCAACAATTTTGATTACCAATAAAAACGTATTTAAACCACTATTACTATAATTAATTCTAAGTCCTAATTTGATTACAATTTTATTAGGATGACTTGGATTAGGCATATTAATTGTTTACTTTTTTGAGAATAGATACGTAATTCTAAGTAGAACTTTGACACAACATTTATGAATTTTAGATATCCATGTATTAAATAATAAAAAAACAGAGTTAAATGCCCTTATGGCATTTATAATGTGCTTCTCGTTTTACATTTCACAAAACCATACGTTTTCACACATGGCGGTTCTATTTATTACGTTTTTGTTGTTCATTGGACAGTTCGACAAAAACTTCCACTGGACAGGATACTTAAATATTTCTGTTCCTATATATGCAGGTTTAACTTAATTTTATGATATTATTTTTCAGCGTTCAACATTCCCTTCTTTACTTCTTCAATCAGCGGTTTAAAACAACAAATAAACTTAACGGCCAGGACCAACGAGGTTAATACATCTAGAGTGATTAATTATTTGTGAAGAAAAAGTGAAGCCTTACTGGAGGATAATTTTGTAAATTGACAATAGTTTCCAGCCATGCAAAAATTTATATGAATGGATATGACTGAAAATTTGTTTGGCAAAAGATTTGATTTTAATAGAAGATATTTATTTTTCCTTGTGTTTGACATTCATAAAGGTTGTTTAGATTATTTATTCTTTAAATATAATATACGGTGTTTAATAAATCCAGTTATGGTGTTCTTTATGGAAAACGGATGTACATAAATTTATATTACATCATTCATAGTCTGTCATCCGTTGTGTTGCCATGGTCACGAAGGCTGTAGAGAGAAAATGGCGGGCACCATGTAAGCTTCACTTTTACTTGGAGATAAACATGTGCTTGATAAACCCCGCATATGTATAATGCCCGTTGACCAGGACCTAATAACGAGTATACTTTAGGACCATCGAATAGTGAACCAAAATGTCGTATACGTCAAATTTCGACGGCTTGCATCAACCAGTAGATTTAGTCTTAAATTTAAAAGTTATAAGTTATTTAGTCAATTCCGAATCACAGTGGTATAAACATAATTAAGACTCTACGAGTGTTTCAACATAGTAAAAATGTAATTGTTATTCTCGAAATGTCAATATATAGTACTTTAATTTTACTCGTATAGCTTGTCTTTTTTAAGTTCATTCACACGAAATGCCAGAGACACTTAAAAGAGACATTGAGATGAGCGGGGAGCTTACAGATATTGAGGACAAGAATTCAATAACATACATGAGACCCACCACCTCCCCTCCCTTGTAAAGGTGACTGATGTACACTCCGTTATACGTTTACCTCGTCACAATGATGCAGAACGCAGATAACCTTTTAATTAATCTGAATTATCTGTAAAGTATATTGAAGCAAGAGATTACACTGATTTAACCTGAGTTTAAATAGGAACAGTTACTATTTCCAAATATAATACTTGAATTATTATTTATGAAACATAGAATAGTAAAGGTTATGTTACTAAGTAAACAATATTTCGTATAATAATTTCATATGCAGAAGGTGTGCAGTACACATTTTTTATTCATTTTGAAGTTGATTTCCTCAGGAAATATATTATTTAGCTTTATTACAGTTATTCATAATTACTTTTTGCCTTGATTCTGATGTACAAATGTCACAAAATAAGATATAAACATGACGAACAATTTTCTTCTATACACTTTTTTGCTAAAGTGTTGTTGAGGTTCGATTTGTATTTCCCAAAAAAACAATTGGGTTATACACAAATCCACAACACAAAGGATATCTGACACAAATCAATAGTTTTATTTATAAAATCAAATATTTTTTAAATTTTCAACAGGGTTGTTATGAAAAACAACCAGTCTTTTAGCGAGATCCATTGTTTATTACCCTTCGTTGTTTTTACTTCAGTTTACTTACTGATATCGTATTTTCTATTTACTACTAATAGTAGTACTTAATGAACAACATTTTAATTTACAATTTCCCGCACGCTAAAGCTAAAGATTTTATCGTTTTACAGTCCTCCCAAATAATTATTTACCCTACTGATATTTTCTTATAAAAATCACAAACTGAGCTTGAGCATTTTACTTTTTTCTAATATATATTTTGTGTATAGCGAGCTCTTACTCAGTACTTTACTGTATAATATGCAGCATCTTCTTGCTAAACGTTTTGATCCAAATTACACGGATACAAGTCCTTATTGATCAGGATATTGCCATTTACATAAGAGATTTCCGAATTAACACAGCTAGCCAGTAATTGCAACTAGAGCGCAGAGCCCGGGGCGCAGTAATGTTCACAGAGTTATGCTCTTGATATTAAAGCTAGAATGTTACCTGCCGGCCATCACTGAGCATTTTTCCACGCTGTAAACCTTGCTTTTCATTTGGCTTGTGGTTATACTCTGCGTGTTTTACGAAATTAACAATATGTTTAAGTTTAACATGGACATCAAAATGTTTTGTTTTAAATGGCTGATAATTTCTCAGATTTGTTTTGAAATAAGTTGATTTCTGTATTATAGAAAAATGGTTCAATACAAACTTAAACATAACGTAGTATCCACACAGAATATCAATAGAAGTAATATTTGTATTTATGATAACAAATTCTTGCAACAAATTCAAATACAAACAAATATATTTTTATTTATTTATTTTATTAATTTTTTATTTTTTTATTTTTGTTTGTTGTGAAAGCATGAAGGTTCAAACTCCTCATGTTGTACAATTATAAGACTTAAAATATGATAATTTCAGTATATTATTGTATACCAAAAAAGTAGTTGATTTTTTAGTATTTTTAATTTTAGCGAATTTCCCCTATAGGGAAGAAGCTATTACCGTAGTCGCCATGGTAAGACCTAGGCCCGGGACCATGATAACTTTTCGTTTTGAGGTCCCCAGACCCCAAAAACACCATTCGTTCGAAACTGTATATATATATATATATATATATATATATATATATATAAAAATGGAATAAAAACAATAACCAGAGTACCCTCTTTTTTGAAACATTTTTATTACTGACACGTGTTTCGACACTTAGGTCATGATCACAGTGTAAAGTAAAATAACCTCATATATATGTGTGTGTGTCCGTGGGTGCGATAACTCTCGTAAAAAAGGTCCGATTTTGATGAAATTTGGTACAAACGTGTAAAGCAGCATTTATGACTTTAAGCTCGAAAACCAGACGGATCGACCTATCCGAAGGGGTATTTTGGGGGTGTTTTGTACCCCAAAAATGGGTTTTTTGAGTTTTTTACATACAATTTTGGAAAAAGTCAAATTTTATTTTTCCCATTGAAATCAGCTTAAAAATACGCACAATTTGATGTTTTAATCATTGTTCTACGTCAATTGGTTACTGAGATATTGAAAGTGCTAAAGACAGTACGTTGTCCAATGTTATTCTTATGGAGGATAAGAAAAATTGTATATCTCGCTTATTTATCAACTTATCCTGACGAAACTTGGTATATTGCTTCATTTCATTGTGGTCTATTGATATTTGCACAAAAATACATTTTTTGCCCGATAGTTCCCGTAGCAGCAAACCTGCATACTCAGCCCCATGTTATTCTTATGGAAAATAACTAGGAGTACGCTCTTATATCGCGTATAAGGATTGAGTGATCGCGTAAAATACCAAAAAAATTTTTCAATTGACAATATACCTCATGGGCCCTCCATTATAACTGCAGCTTGACAATGACACACAAATCCAGAACATGACAAACAATGAGGCCTGAAATCTGTCAATCAGTCAGACAAAGTGCATATGAAGTAGTTACTCACCCCTCAGTCTCACTGAGGGCTGTATCATCTAGGCCCTCATAATAATATTAGCTGAAGATTTTGATAAAATATAATATGTTGGTGGCAATAAAGGTCCCCAATCAGTGAGAGCACGTGGTTTAAAAGTAGATATTTACACTTTGGTTCCACTGGAGGACCCATCAGGATATTTATTTTATTGTAGCTTAATATTGCTGTAAAAATCTATAAGTATAAGTACAGAACTTGATGAACAATACGTTTTAAAATCAGTCAATTGGTTTTGAATGCCAAAATATTTTAAACTCTAATCCAGAGGTTTTAATGTAACACATTAACCTTACTGGGGGGAGGGGGGCTGTGCCCCCCAGGCCTCCCATTGTTATTGTAGCTTGATACGGTTGTTCAAATACATAGGCAACCTATAAATGCAGAACATAAAAAACAATAAGGCTTAAATCATTCCATTTTTTTAAGAAGAATAAATTGCCTCATTTTAAAAAGAAAAGAAAAGTAGTATATTATGTTAAATATAATCTAGGAAGAAATTAGAACTCTTTGACCCACTTCTTAGATTCCACGAGTCATTGTGTCAAGGTCCAAGATTTTGTATACATCTTAATATATAAATACCCCCGTAGCAGCAAACCTGCGTTCTCAGCAAATTTCCAATGCATAAATATGCATATATATGTATCTTAATGCCACATAAAGCCACATATCAAGTTTCATCAATATACTTTCATAAATAAACAATGTATGACATTTTAATTATTCTCCATAAGAATAACATGGCGGCTGAGTGTGCAGGTTTGCTGAAGCAAGGAACTCTAAAAATGGGGTTTTACACAAATATCAATATAACTCAAGTAGGTAAATTGTTTTTTTTGTGCAAAAAATAATGAACCACAACCAGATGAAGCCATATACCAAATTTCATCAGTTTATGTTCATAAGTAAGCGAGATATACAATTTTTATTTTTCTTCATAAGAATAATATTAGACAACGTACTGTGTTTAGCACTTTCAATATCTCAGTAACCAATTGACGTAGAGCAATGATCAAAATACCATATGCTGAATTCAATGGTACAAATTATAATTTGATTTAAATCAAATGAGATGTGGAAACCCGAAAAAACCCATTTTTGGTGTACAAAACCCCCCGAAAACCCCCTTCGGATGGTGCGATTCATATGGTTTTCGAACTCGTTCAAATAAATGTTGCTTTACACATTTGTACTAAATTTCATTAAGATCAGACCTTTTTTACGAGAGTTATCGTGCTTACGGTCACTTATATATATAAATTTGAACGAATGGTGTTTTTGGCATCTGGGGACCTCAAAATGAAAAGTTATCATGGTCTCGGGCTTAAGGCTTACCATGAGACCTACGGTAATAGCTTCTTCCCTATAGGGGAAATTCGCTAAAAGAAAAATTGTATATCTCGCTTATTTATGAACATAAACTGACACAATTTGGTATATGGCTTCATCTGGTTGTGGTTTATTGTTGATTCCACAAAAAACAATTTTTCACCAATGGTTCCTGTAGCAGCAAACCTATGTACTTGGTCCCCATGTTATTATTATGGAAAATAATTCAAATGTTATATATCGCTTATTTATGAATGTATATGAATGAAACTTATATACATTCGTATATAAGTGGCTTCGCTAAGATGAATTCTATCGATATTTGCATAAAAACCCATTATTTTGTGTACCTTGTTGCAGCAAATCTGCGTACTAATCCCCAATGTTATTTTGATGGAGAATAATTAATATTTTAAATACCGCTTGATTGCTTGTTTTTGAATATATTTCTTATGAATCCTCTTAAGTCTTTTAATGTGTTATGTTATATATTAATTTTAAATTCGCTGAGTATGCGGGTTTACTGCGACAAGGGTATTTAGTTTTACTTTAACGGGGGGAAAACGTTACGTAATAACTAACATTCAGACGGTAAAATATTTTACAATCAACCTAATCATATAATCATTCTAATATCAAACAATTTCATTCGGTTTTTTATAAATTTCGCTTATGAAAGTTGATCCACAGAGTTCCTTGGGTCATTTGCCCCTTAAACAGATTTGTTTAAGGTCACTACACTTATTATAGCTCAATGTTCCTTTGATTCATTTTGGACATGACATGACCACACTGTATGTTATCTTCATTCAGTGGTTTTAGTTACTGCTCTTTTAGGAAACCACATGTTACTGCTCTTTTAGGAAACCACATGTTATTCCTATCCCCATATAATCTAATATGAGTAAGGTTTGTTTGCTTGCTTGCTTGTATGCAACTGAGATGCAACTCTGATCTCAAAAACGACTACAACGATTTCCTTCAAAAGTTGTAATTAACTAATTTATGTGTTAAAAATAAGTTCTAGACAGGTCTAATCCCCAAAAAATTCAAATTATGTCAAACACCCCCGTCACAGCAAACCTGCATACTCAGTAATTTCCAATGAATATTTATGTCTTAAAAACACATAAGGCAGATCCAGGATTCAGAAGAAATATATCCACAAATAAGCGATGAATAAAATATTAATTATTCTCAATAAGAATAATGCTGGGGATGAGTATGCAGGTTTGCTGTAACAAGGAACACAATAATGGGTTTTTATGCAAATATCAATAGAACTCATCTAGGTGAAGTCACATACTAAGTTTCATCCACGTACATTCATAAATGAGCAATATATAACATTTTAATTACTCTCCATAAGAATAACATCTGGACCAAGTACCTTGTTTGCTGCCATGGGAACCACAGGTGAAAAAAGTTGTTTGGCAAACAACAATACCCACAACCAGATGAAGCCATATACCAAGTTTCATCAGTTTATATTCATAAAAAGAGAGATATAAAATGTTCCTTTTCCTATATAAGAATAACATTAGACAACGTACTGTGTTTAGCACTTTCAATATCTCGGTAACCAATTGACGTAGGGCAATGATCAAAAGACCAAATAATGTGTTTTTTTTAAGCTGAATCCAATGGTGAAAACTAAAATTTGTCTTTTAAAAAAATTAAATGTGCAAATTTCTAAAAACCCATTTTAGTAGTCCAAAACCCCCCAAAATACCCCTTCGGATAGATTGATCTGTCTGGTTTTCGAACTTAAGTCATAAAGTTTGCTTTAGATATGTATACCAAATTTCATCAAAATCGTACAATTCTTATGAGAGTTATCGTGCTCATTTGTCATTCATTCCTTTGTAATATATATATATATATATATATATATATATATATTTATTTATATTTATATATACAGTAGAACCTCGCTAATTCGAATTTCAGGGGAAAGACAATATATTTTGAATCATGGGAAGTTTGAAATAAAGAGGGTTTGAATTATAGAGGTCATAATGAATAAAATTTGAATTATGGAGGTCCCTGTTTTAAGTGTAGAGAGATTGAATTATAGAGGTCAAAATAAAATTCAAACTATAGAGGTCCAAGTTTATTTTTTAAAAGCTAGACAGAATAGTGTAGTTCAAACACATCTCTTGGACAAAATACTCAACAGGCGTGTTTTTTGTCCTGAATTCGAATTACAGAGGCTAACGGTAACGCAGTTCGAATTGTAGAGGTTGACTTCGAATTTTGGAGGTAACAGTTCGAATTACGGCAACAAAATTTTAATTGTAGAGGCTCGAGTATATACAAATTCAAATTTTAGAGGCTGCATTAAGCGTAAAAATCACTTTGAATTATCTGTATATTATTTGCGAATTTCCCCTATAGGGAAGAAGCTATTACCGTAGTCGGCATGGTAAGACCTAGGCCCGGAACCATGATAACTTTTCGTTTTGAGGTCCCCAGACCCCAAAAACACCATTCGTTCGAAACTGTATATATATATATATATATATATATATATATATATATATATATATATGTGTGTGTGTCCGTGGGTGCTATAACTCTCGTAAAAAAGGTCCGATTTTGATGAAATTTGGTACAAACGTGTAAAGCAACATTTATGACTTTAAGCTCGAAAACCAGACGGATCGACCTATCCAAAAGGGTATTTTGGGGGGGTTTTGTACCCCAAAAATGGGTTTTTTGGGTTTTTTACATACAATATCTGAAAAAGTAAAATTTTATTTTCCCCCATTGGAATCAACTTAAAAAGACGCACAATTTGATGTTTTAATCATTGCTCTACGTCAATTGGTTACTGAGATATTGAAAGTGCTAAACACAGTACGTTGTCCAATGTTATTCTTATGGAGGATAAGAACAATTGTATATCTCGCTTATTTATCAACTTATCCTGACGAAACTTGGTATATTGCTTCATTTCATTGTAGCATATTGATATTTGCACAAAAACCCATTTTTTGTCCGATAGTCCCCGTAGCAGCAAACCTGCATACTCAGCCCCATGTTATTCTTATGGAGAATAATTAAAATGTCATAAATCGTTTATTTATGAATGTATATTGATGAAACTTGGTATATTGCTTTATGGTGTATTAAGATAAATTAATATGCATTGGAAATTCGCTGAGTATGCAGGTTTGCTGCTACGGGGGTATTTTTCAAATTTTAGGGGTTTTCTGAGGGGATCAGACAGACATTACTAATTATAGAGGTTTTTGAATTATCGATTTTCGAATTAGCGAGGTTCTAATGTAGTTTTGAACGAATGGCGTTTTTGGGGTCCAGGGACCTCAAAAGGAAAAGTTAACTTAGTCCCGGGCCTAGTTCTTACATTGCCGACTACGGTAATAGCTTCTACCCTATAGAGGAAATTCGCTAAAAACAAATTTGAAAATTTAAAAAATAAAATTGGTTTTATGGAGTTTCAAATCAAAACAAAAGAATCATAACAGCTGTTTATGATAAATAAGTGAACTGTCAAAGTATATAGTGAACTCGCTTTGCTCACTGGGGGCTCCGCCCCCAGACCCCCGCTTGGGGTCGCTCCAGTTGTTATTATTGGTCAATGACCCTTCAAGTATTTTTTACATAGTATACTATTTAGATTCATTATGGTTAAATCCACTCTAGATGTTTTCATTGTTCAATAGTTCTATAATTTGTTTATACTCTACCATGTGAAAGTTGCTTTGACAGTTTACTGGATATTTGTTTACAGCTGTTACGATTTCTTTTGTTTTTATTTGAAACTCCATAAGCCCAATGTTAAAATATCCAATTTTCAAGATCAAAATTAGTGGTTTTAAAATTAAAAATTGTATATTTTGGCAATTTTACCGGGGGTTTCAAGGTACAAGCTACCTGCTTGCTAAATATCACGTTTCTAGTTCGTCTGGAAATGGTCTAGAATTCTTATGTCTGGTGTGTTACACATGGGGCTATATATATATTAGACTATTATTGTAGTTTAAGTATTAACATGTGATTACCTCAAAGCAGTGACTAAAATAAGCTAAAATCATAAAATGAAGATTACATTAGAATGGCAATGTCATATCCAAAATTAATCAAAGGGACATTGAGCTATAATAACAACTGCAGTGACCTTAAATATCTCCAGAAAAGAGACAAATGAGCTAAGAAAATCTACTCATAAGTTGCGGGATGTGATGAAATATTAAGTCATCTAAACAAACTGACAGACCTTCCCCGAGCAAAGCCCGGCCTTCGGGTACTACTTCAACAACAACAACACGAGTATTACTTTGAAAATTAACTCACAGATTATAAACTGCTGTTATTTACTTTGTTTAGATTTTAAACTCTATAAGCCCAATGTTAATTTTTTAACTTTTAAAATTAGTTTTTTCTAATTACCGTATTTGATTTGTCCTGGGGATGAGACCTGTCTAGAACATATTTTAAAGTAGTTTGATGTGTTTTCAGAGAAGTACAAGTATTAATGAAATAGGCTATGATTCAATGAAATGATCATTTTTCAAGTTTTTAATTTGTTTATAGGATTGATTATACTGGTAGCCTATTTAAATTATATACTAACTCATTTTACGTTAGTTATTTTTACATTTAAAAACATGCTAGGGGGCCACACACAAATATTACATAACACACTTAAGGGGTGGGAGGGGGTATGGCGTAGCGTTATGTAGGGGAGGGGTTACGTAACTCACACATATCAACCCTAAGAGCTGGCGCACTCCCGCATCTATTGATAATGTTATAAAACTTTCACAATTAAAAGCTTATCTAATTGATTTCTTAATCAAGGTTACAGTTAGTTAGTTCCGTCATACTATTTTACTAACAGTAAAACTAAATACCCCCGTCGAAGCAAACCTGCGTACTCAGCGAATTTCCAATGCATAATATATGTCTTAATACCATATAAAGCCGCATACCAAGTTTCATCAAAATATATTCATATATAAGTGATATATACAATTTTAATTATTCTCCATAAGAATAGCATTGGTGATGAGTACATAGGTTTGCTGAAACAAGGAACACAAACAATTGGTTTTTATGCAAATAAAAATATAATTTAACTAGGTGAAGCCACATACCAAGTTTAATCAATATCCAATCATAAGTAAGCACTATATAACATTTTAATTATTCTCCATAAGAATAACATGGGAGATGAGTAAGCAGGTTTGCTGCAACAAGAAACTAAAAAAATTGTTTTTTATGCAAATATCAATATAACTAACCAAGGTGAAGCCACATACCAAGTTTTATTAATTTATGTTCATAATTAAGGGAGTCATTGCATTTTACTTATTCTCCATAAGAATAACATGGGGGCTGAATACGCAGGTTCGCTGCTACGGGGAAAATCAACAAAAAATCCATTTTTTGTGCAAATATCAATATACCAGTACTAGGTGAAGCCACATACCAAGTTTCATCAATATTCATTCATTAATAATAGAGATATAAAATTTTAAATATTCTCCATAAGGATAACATTGGACAACGTACTGTGTTTAGCACTTTGAATTACTCGGCAACGGTTGGACGTAGAATCACAATTTAAACACCAAAATGATTGTTTTGTAGAGCTAAACTGATTGGTAAAAGCAAATGTGAAGTTTACATTAAAATAAACTGAGGAAAAGCCAAAAACCTTTTTCCCATAAGATTAACATAGGAGATTTTATGAGCAGGTTTTTTGGATTTTCTCCGCAACCACTTAACCTAGCTTAATAATTCAAAATACCATATTATTTGTTTTTTTAAGCTGTATAACATGGTCTAAACCAAAATTAAGTGTTTTAAAAATTTTAGGGTAAAAAATGCAAAAAACTGATTTTTGGAAAATTTAAAACACCCATAAACCCCCCTTCCCATGGCCCGATTTTTCTGGTTTTCGAACTTAAAGTCATAAATGTCACTTTACACATTTGAGCGAAATGGATTCAAATGGAGGATTTCAACGAAATCGGACGTTTTTTACTCAAGTTATCGCATTCACGGACACACATATATATATATATATATATATTCTAATCCAGCTATCTATCAGGCGTCATTTTAAACTACCACCCTGCGGCGTCATGCCTTAATCGGCATGTATATTAATATTTTATTAAAGTATATTACATTTAAGCTCTTTAGTAACACATTGCTGACGTCAGATTCTTAAAATTCCAAAAAATAAGATTTTAACTACTTCCCTAACAATCTGAACTCATTTGAAACATGTTACTTTACAGCGTCACTCGTATATTTCTATCTAGTCTAGTACCACTGAGGCGTCGTCCTGTATTTTTTTCTTTCTGGAATGCATACCTTATGGCATCATGCAGTGTTGCCAGATTGAAAACTTCGACACAGAGGTTTGATTGAGATTGCAAGGCTCTGCTAATGCTTGAGTTTTGGAATTCTGTCAATCATCCGTTTTAAAAAGGCATTAGTTTTAAATTAATAAACTAAAATTGAATTTACGTCATTGTAATTAGAGTCAAGAAGTATATATAGCCTACACTCAACCAAAGATGATTCAATAAACATGTATTATATACTAACGATAACTGTCTACCCGTCCTTCGTGCGGATTGACGACTTTGTGACCGTTAGCAGAGAAATTACATCTTCTAAATATAACCTTAAAAAACAAATTACGAGAATAAATCGATTAAAAATATTTACAATCTGCTGGAATGTGGCGCAACAAGAAAATCAGTTTTATTCTAATGCATATTAATTTAAAAATACCTTGACGCTAATTTAACGTGCTAGTGGTTATTTTCGTGAGCAGGACTTCTTCAGTTTTAACCGATGTTAATGTTTTCGGTGTCGTTGGAAAGAGCTCAGCGTAAAATCACATCGCTGTTCACATTTTTAAAATCATCTAATTTGCGAGAAGATTATATTAGTCTGTAAGATTAAAATTGGAACAGGGCACATTTGATTTTTAATTAAAACACCGAATAGAGTAAACACAATTTATCAGCAAGATCATTTATGTTCTTACTCAAACGGTAACCCAACATTTATATTGTGTTGTAATAAGTCCCTGCGATTCAATAACTAGTAAAATACAAGTAAAAAGCGGGCAGAGCCATCGTACTGTAGACTACGGTTAGTAGC
Organism: Allygus modestus; assembly: GCA_963675035.1. Lineage (NCBI taxonomy): Eukaryota > Metazoa > Arthropoda > Insecta > Hemiptera > Cicadellidae > Allygus > Allygus modestus. The sequence goes on along the minus strand of OY776114.1, from coordinate 38,983,147 downwards.
CTAGACAAGTAATGTGGTACATTCACTATCGCCATCGACCCTTGGGTAGCGTAACTTCGCAGCGGCGCGGCGCGTGACTCTCCACTTGACTGTACAATATAAATATCTATTATCGTTAAATACTTTCCACGCATTCTACTATTAAGTCTCGTGACTCTTCTAATGGGTTAAAATAAACGTGTTGTACGTGATTTAAAAGTTATATTAAATTAAGAATGTTATGTTCCAACCAAATCTGAAATTAGCTGTTTTTCTTCTTAACATGTCTTTACGGGTTGAATAAATCACTTTTAAAATATAAATAAGTTCAACAAAGATGGATAAATTATATTAAAATCGCCTCAGCCATGGAAGTATAAGGTCAATGATTTTTTACAAACCTGCAGGATGTATTTCACTTTAAGACGTGAAATACAACGAGAAGTACGTCGTTGAATTCATATTTTGATCCTGATTAGAATGGTTTGCATAACTAATTTAATAGATTTTTATATTGGTAAGACAATATAATATAATAACCTGAAAATACTTTTAAGTTAAATTCATAAATTAATGCAATCTGGCCTCATAGAGTCACGTGAGCTAAAGTTTATGGAAACACGTTAGATATCGTAGATCGTAGGTAGAAGTTTCAACCTCGAGCCTAATTAACAATCCCGGGATTTAGGGATTATCCGATGTCAATCTCCGTCCGATTCCAAACAGTCCGATGGCCTGTCCTAGGATTTCGTAATTCTGGCGATGCGTAGGACCGTGCAGTTACGATTCTTGGCGTACACAAATACAATGTTCATAGATCTACAGGATATATAAACTAATAAAGTTAGGTTATTTTTACTTTAATGCAAATATTAGTGAGCTAATCAAGCTAATCTATAACAATGGTTGCAAACTTATAATTTATTTACTTAAATTAATATCTGTTAGATAAAATAAATTGAAAAATGTGCTATTTTATACTGTCAGTTCCGGTATTGGAGGTGAAATATCCCGCGGGGTATTTAGGAATCACCTGTTTAAAACCCTTAATTGTAGGCCCCATTATGAGTGAGTGAGTCCATTGATTATAAATTTAAAATATTACGCTTACATGGAAAACTGTAGAACACGAAAACTGCATTTTACTTAACTAAGTAAAATACATAACTATGTAAAGTACATTTTTAAACTAAATCATAAAGATCTCACGTTTCATTTAATGTAAACGATTATTTGAAAATTAATAATTAAATGAATCGTGCTTAATTTTCAAGGGCATATCTGTAAATTGCCCTTAAATTAAATGGCAGTATAAGACTTCTCTTTATTCAGTTAGTAGAATGGTAGAACGCAGTTCTGAAGCAGTAAAATATTCTATTAACTGGATATACTTGGATCAAACTACTGACTTGGATTCATAACTTGAGAAATAGTTATTAATGACTTAACTCGATTTCAAGCAATATGACCACTATAGTTATTAAGTGATGATCATTACACAATTAGGCAGAATTGATGCAGTAGGCTTATCTTATAAATTAAATTTAGTACTGTCACAGGCTATTGACCTGTGAGGTGAACTAAATACAGCGAGGTACCGTAACGGCATTAGTCACATGGGCAAGCCAGAGATGACCGCTCATGATCTAACAGGAGTTGGTCGGGACCGGGATTGAACCAGCCAGTCTGACTTACTAGTCAGGCACTTTACCTCTGAGCTACCGCGTCCGGTACAGAAACTTAAAGCAATGATAGATCACTTTTGTTCTATAAGGATGTTACATTAAAATTCGACTATGTTAAATGAATTTACTAAGAATTAACTTAAATACGGACACTTATTATTAATTTGCCGTTTATCTTTTTATATTTTTTTACGTTACGACAAGTACTACTCTTTAGAAAAAGCCAAGGTTCAAAAGAGCTGAGTACATGCACCTATTGAGCACTTTTTTATTAAATAAATAGTAGCTCAGGAACCACTTGAAGTTAAACTTGAAATTCGGCATGCGTATTATACCATATGCCATGTAAGGTATAATTAATACCACAGAGAAGAAAGAATCAGAGAGGTCACTTTCTTATGGGAGTAGTGTACACCTCTATGGAAGTTAAGGCTAAGTTATCGTGAGCTCAGGTTCAGAGTTTCCTGCCACTTCATCACATTAGTGAAAGGATTTAGCATAACCATTGACTATAAATACTGAAAGTATTTATAGTCAATGGTTATGACTCAATGGCATAACTCAAAACTGATATCGCACTTCTGGTAGAACTCATGACATTGAGGTTATAGGAAGTGAGTTGGTCAACAATGGTCCAACAATTACTTCAGCGTGTGTAAAATAAGGTGCAGCGTTAATAACAAAATAAGGGAATCTATGTTATGTAGACAACAATCGCTAAGCTAAAAATTAAGGCGGTTGATATAAGTCAGCAAACTATATTTCGGTTATACATTTTAAATAAAAAATTCCGATTTAGTATATTTTTTATTTTAGAATTTATTTCGATTTCACAGAGTATCGAAAATCAATATTGGGTGAAATTTAATGAAACTCTGGGAAGAACTGTGATCAAATGGAAAAGAAAACTATGGGCTATCGATCTACTGTATAGCATGGAATACACATATTTATTCATAATTTTTAGCTAATTATGTGTTTTGTTGGTCAGTCTTCAGATGGTTTTTACGATAAAATGTTGGCATATATAAAGACTATAATTATCTTTTCGTTATAAAAACAAAATAACGCATTTACGTTGATTTGTATTCAGGTTTTAAGCTGGATGAACAACTTTGTAAAAATTAATAAAACTTTGTTTAGTTTTTAAGAAACATAATTAAAGTGATTGTAAATCGGATTCAATAATCAAAACTGAACTAACAACAAAGTTTTAACCATAGAATTGACCCTCTTTTTGGGATATTTTGCATGCAGACGAAACAAATTTGTCTTATACTCAATGGTAATATTACGAGTGAATGTCACCAAGATGGCTTAAATTATGTTAAATAAAGGAAATCAAACGTAAACATGATAAAGATTATTATGTTTACAATAAATGTTGAATTCATTGAAATATTTAAACAAATTACACTTTAGGGTATAGTTTAAAGGGTTCTACTCCTGATTCAAATTACTTTACAGTACCTTTAAATCAATATTTACCATGCCTCCAGTGGTGATGGAAAACTATCAGTGAAGTGAAATTCGGGAGCCCCGTGTTTTTAAAAACCTCGCTTGAGGAATACTATGACAGAAATGATAAAAATATAGCGTGGCTGGAAAACACTAAAATACTGTATCCTGCGTTGGTATCTGGAAGAGAAAGAGCAAACGGCAGACAGTTTCAAATCGATGGAACTATATTATTACCTCCCTAAACTATAATAATATTCTCAAAATAGTCCAGTCCAAAAAAAACACCCGTCCGTGCAAAAGGTCATGTAGTTCAAATGTTATAGTATGCTATTAGGACCTATGCCACAAGTAAGAAACAAAGTTTGCAGCTTCGAAAGACCTGTGCTACTGGCGTAGTAGCAAAATACAGTTTTTCCACTTTTTTAAGTTTTTGCTAAATATCTACGAAAGTATGCCTCGGACAGAATTTTTTGCCCAATCCTTTCTTAAAATGGATGAAATTTTCTCAAAATTTCAAGTTTCAAAATCACCAAGTGTAAAAATCCCCAAATTCCAGAATGACCCTAATTATTTATGTTTGCTACCTGCTCAACGAGCCTCAAAATTCCAAAAGACCGCACGCGCACTCACGGGTATACCTGTGAACTAGACCCGTGCGGTACAGAACACAATATAATCCAAAATCATTAAATATATAATAAACTAGTGGCTTGATGGGACAATAGCCCATCAATCTTGATCTGCCTCGCGTGATATCTATTCTCTTAACATGCTGAGGAAAATACAACTATATCACGTGTCAGTTCGTAAACAAAGTAGACACATGCCCACATGTTTTAATGTAAACAAAGCGGACGTTTTTAAAACCCAATGCTTTTATTATGGGGGATGTTTTACGTTATTTCTAGTTTGCTGGTAACATTTTGTAAATACCACTATACTACTATACTACTATTTTTCCCGATTACCTGGGATCAACACCTTTAATTTGAGCCCTCTCCCATCATCCTGCGATTTGCCAAACTCCTACAATTTTGACTTAAAAGTTTCGCTTACAGAATTATATATAACTAGTGGCTTGAAGGAGCCATAGTCCCTAACCTCGTTTCAATACTCTGCCTTATCTGATGTCTTACTCTTTACATGCCTGAACAAAATAGACACTTAATCACATGTTTTAATGTAAACAAAGCAGACGTTTTTAAATACCCATCCTTTTCTTATGGGGGTGTTTTACGTTATTTCTCGTTTGCTAGTGACTTTTTAGAAATATTGAAATTTTTCCCGAGTCCCTGGAATCGAGACCTATAATTTGAGCCGTCTCCCATCGTCCTGCGATTTGCTAAACTACCACAATTTTGATTTAAACATTTCCCTTACAGAATTATATATAAAGACTAGTGGCTTGAAGGAGCCATAGCCCCAACCTTGCTCCAATATTCTGTCTCAACTGATATTTTTACTCTTTCCATACTGAGGAAAACAAAACAGCTGTATAATTAGTGACACATGATGCCAGTTCATAAACAAAGTAGACAATTAATCACATGTTTTAATGTAAAAGAAGCAGACATTTTAAAATTCCCATACTTTTCTTATGGGGTATTTTTACGTCATTTATCGTTTGCTGGTTATATTTTAGGTATAATGTTATTTTTCCCGAGTCCCTGGGACCAATACCTTTAATTTGAGGCCCCTCCCATCATCATGCGATTTGCCAAACTCCCACATCTTTGACTTAAACATTTCGCTTACAGATTTATATATAAAGAAGTTCTTTAAAAACAAACTTATCATGTTTGCGTCGGTTGGAGGCTTTTTAAAATTAAAACCAAATATGTAAAACATTTAAAGTGGAAATTATGGTTTCGACATTCACTTCTACACAAAATGTTATTTCTTAAAAAAATATTCATAAAAATCCGTCAAGTGGTTAACTCAGAATTGATGGATAACAAACAGTAGTTTCTTTAATATATAGAATTATCTGATGTCCCTTTCCCCGCGCACAGGTCTAGGCTGAATGGTTTTAAAATGTAACATTATTATCAGCTATTTCACAAAATAAAATCAAACTCCAAATGGTCCGTCAGGTTGTGTTTCAAAACAAACTTTTATAAAGTATTTTTAATACGCATTTTTACACGGTACGCATCTCTAGCCTACTGAGGTATTATAATGACTATTTGACAAATCTGTTCTCGCCTATCTTGATATTGATTAAGAATTTAACTTAAATGTGGACACTTATTATTGACTTGCCGTTTATTTTATTTTATATTGTATTCACGATATAAGGATGATTCCAAGTACTACTCTTAAGAAAAAGTTAAGGGGCCAAGAAAGCTGAGTACATGTTCCTGCTGAGCGAATGTTTTAATAAATACATTGTAGCTCAGGAACCACTTGTCGTAAAGCTTAAAATTGGGCATTTGTATTTTACTCATTATGAGTTACTTTGGTATCTAATTTGAGATACCAAAGATTAAGATAAGCAAAGAAATCATCTCTAGACAATTTCCGCGATTTAAATAATTTACAACGAATATGCTTGGCTTAGGTACTGGACAAATAGCTATACAATTGAAAAGTCCTCTATTTCGTTTTTGTTATATAAAGAACATACGTAATTTTGATCCGCTAACCAAGGCATATAGTTTAGCAAGCCAAATTCCCCCTACACTTAAAACCCCGCCTAATTATATTAATGTCTAATACCTTTTTAAAGTAGGAACTGTTACCCAACTCAAAGCTGGGGCTTCCGTAAATCTCATGATATTGGCTGGCCCAGCAGCCTGCACGCATCGTTGCCTCTCCTTATCACACATCTGCGTCTTATCTAACAATACAACAGTTCACCGCAGCGAGCGTCGCTGGTTCATCATTACAATTCTCCCACTCTGCAACGTTACCGAATGTCTTGATGCTATCTCAACCCAGTTCCTATACCAATACACCCTTTTCTTATCACTTCTTTCGATTTAATGTGTGGCAACCGATCATCGGACATTTTTAGACAGTTTATTATGTAATTTGAATGTTACTTCAAAGTGAAACAAAAATGCTTTTTTCTCCCGTTTCTAAACGCAACATTTAATTCAGTGTTTTTTAAGGCAGGCCCAAAATACGCTTTATATAAAAACCCGTAAACGTTGCTCCACTTGGTATGTTCTTCCAAACCCTGTACCTGTGCCCCGTAACACATTATTGATATTGCCATTGCCCTAAAAAACTCGAATATTGCCTTCAATGGAATTGATTTATTTCCCGTAAAGCTCACCTTCGTATGATTGATGGTATTTTTTGCTGTTTCTAACCTTTGATCTAAATGTGAGTTTAAAGATAATGTTGGTGTTAGTGTCACCCCAAGATATTTATAACTATTCACACTTTCAATTTCGTCCCCTTTTTATCGCCATCTTTCTTGAGCACCCAGTCTACCCCCATAACGAAAAACTAATATTTTTTATTCTTCTAAATTTATCGTAAGAGAGTATTTTCCCAAATTATTTATCATGTACTGTAATTCAATTGTCAAGGCGGCTGTCAGCAACAATGTCATCTGCATATAGTAAGTTGTTAATTGTTGTTTCCCCGAATCTACAGTCGCCTGCAAATCATTCAAGAAAAGAGTGAACAACAGAGGACTACACAAACAGCTATGCCTTAGCCTTTCTTTGTAGAAAAACTTTCAGAAACACCGCCCTTGCACCAAACAGACCCTGAAATTTGATCACACATATTCTTTATTAAATTTATTATTTGTATTAATATCCCAATGTTATATAACTTATAATACAGTGCATCCCTATCAATCCTGTCAAAATCAGCGGAGAAAGTTTTAATTTTGCTATTGAGGACAAATTAAATAAATTGTCAATGGTTGAATAGCCTTTACGGAATCCCGCTTGAAACTCTGAAACTCTGTAACAATTTTGTTGTCTGCTACCAATTTTTGAAGTATATTTGAAATAATGCCAGTAAACAATGTAGCCAATGCATCCATAAGCCAAATTCTTCGGTAATTTGCAACCTGGTTAAAGTCACTCTTTTTATGTAATGGGAAACTACTGATTTTTTAAAACTTGTCGGGATTTCACCATTATCTAAAATGCAATTAAATACGTTCAATAAGACTGTAAAAGTGCGTCTGGCATCTGGCTCCCGTTTATAAAATTCAAACGGAATCAAACCTCAGCGCTTTATTGGTCTTAGCTTTCCCCAGAACCTGCTTGATTTCGTCGATATCAATCCTATTAAATTAAACATCCTCTAAGTAAGTTTTGGCAAAAAGAACAGGATAGTTATTAATTACAGGCGGATCTAACAATAATTTAAAATTATCAACCCAATCTCCTGTTTAATATTAGTGCCCACTAAATTTTCAGTCTGCTTTTAAAAGTATTCGCTAAGTCCAAAAAATGCTTCACATTTTTTACCTCTTAAACAGGGCCGTTTTTAGGACCTCTGGGGCCCCGGGCGTATACAAAAATGGGGCTCCCTAACATAAATACAAAGATGTACGAGTATGTAGGTACATGTTGATAACAAAGATATTTTGTTCTATTCCTTAATATAATGTTATTATTTGTAATAGTCTAGCTTTTAATAAATACACCAAATACTGAAATAAATAATAAATTTTAATTTATTATCAAAACTTTAAAACTCACAAAAATAATTCGTATTTAATTTTACTTACAACATTCAGTATGGTTTTAGCTATCTTTTAGCTCTCTTAAATCTTTTTAGGATAAGCTAATAATATATTAAGTTAATACACAATAAAAAACATAACTAGTTTTACCAACAACACTAAGATAATTAATAACAAACAAAATAGCAATATAAGAAATATATATGTTTGAATTCGATACACATTGATTAGGAATTCTTTAAAAGTTGTTTTTATCAACATACTGCTGGATAGACTTTATTAAATAGTATTTAATGCATTATAGACAGTAAATACTCCTTATTCTATCTGCATTTCTTGGCTGAAAAATCATCAGTCTTCTTTATATTAATAAGCAAGCACAAAACTGTCCCTCGTTTTCAGCTTGTGCGCATCGTAGGAGGAATTCACGCATGCCGTTAGAAAGGTATTGTCCTGTACATGAGCAGAAACCTATTATAATTTACATCGGCCCTCAGTGACTCCCGACAGGCTTTCCAAGTTTCAATGTTAATCTTATGGAAGAACAGTTATTGATTATATTGTATTTTTGACGGTTCTTGATATAACAAATGCCAGCAAAACAACATGAACAAATGTTTCAGACATAATCTATATTTTACAGGCTAAGGAGATTTTTCTGGTACCGATTTCTCTGATATGCGGCATCGTAAAATTATGAAACTTTGCACGATTATTTAGCACGATTAGGGGATGTGACGAATGCAAATAATTTTGTGATTCGGGTTAAGGCTATGCTTGTTTGGCCTTCAAAGTTTACATGTTATCCTTATGGGAACTTGCGTTCTGCTTTTCGTTATGTTTTCCATTTGATAAATAGCTGAGTTATTCAAATAAATGTGTAGCAACACAGCAAGAACAGATGATTCATAAATACAAAATATTACTGACTAATGGAATGGTAACACCCTTCTTTTAACTCCTCCGTTTTAACTTTACATTAAAAAATAAACCTGTTTGTGAGGGAGGGTGGAAGAGGGACGGGAAGATGATGAGATAGAGAGGTTTCAGGCATAAATAAAAAGACTACTGATTACTGGAATGGTAATGCCCTTCTGCTATCCATTTTAACTCCTCGTTAAAAAAATACCTGGTAGTGATGATGGGGGAGGGGGAGAGAGAGCGAAATAGAGAGAGAGGGACAGAGAGATGAGTGCAACAGTACCCACTTTTTTCGTATAGTCGTCGAATTTATACTTTAAAAAAATACTTGGTCGAATTTCGGAAATAGGGCGGTCTCTCGTTATAGATTGATGCACAGCCAAGGCAACGCAGAGTATCATACTCAGGATGCTTAAAGCTTTTAATCTATCTGGTTTAATGCTAATTCAAAAGTAACATTTCACTTTAAACTTCAAAGTTATTTTTGCGGATACATTTTATATCATCACACTCAAAAATATTCTTACATAGGTTTAAATATTTGAAAGTTTAGTAAAAATCAGTTATATTGTAGACGTTTGAACATTATTTTCAAGTTAAGTTTACGTGATGATGACACAGTGACATACTATCTTCATCATTGGCTTTCGTCTCTTCCTACGTTTAAACTGTGTGTGTGTGTGGGGGGGGGGGGGATAATCGGAGAATTCAGTATTGCCAACAGTGATATAAGCACACACCCCCGTAACCCTCACCGAGACCAGGGCAGTGCTGATCGTATTGAGTAAATTGATTTAAAACAAACATCTTTACCTTTAAAATATTATCAAATCCATAAATATAATTTGGAAAAACTGAATAAAAGAAGAGGTCACAAGATATCCTACCAGTATTATTATATTTGTTATTAATTGTATTATCTTATCTAGAATAACCTCAAATACTTAAGACTACTCAAGTGCCCTACCTTAACTGACTTTCGTAACCAATTATAATTTTGATACTATTATTTAACGACTTTGTGTTTGGCTGATTGTTCGTAATATTTTATAAAATATCATATTGAGTTTTGTAGGAAAAGAACGACAAACGTAAATCTGCTTAAACAAAACCGAAACTTCCAAGTACGGCAACGCATGGCCGATATTAAAAATAATTAAGGGACTAGGGGATAGGCTTAAAAATTATAGCTCAAGATCATGATCATGTATTGCCGATTTCAAATATACGGTTTAGCAAAATAAGGTTCTCTACATTGCCGTCAGTAGTTATATTTCAGATCTTATCTGGACTGTTACTGGATTAGGGCAGGTTTATGAAATACGCACACAACATTCAAAATAATGCAAATTAGTGAATGAATTTGGATTTGAAACTTAGTTTGATCGTATACCTTTTACAACTAAAAATTGAGTGTGTCAGTGAGTGAGGGCTTTATCTTTTATAGGTATAGATAATCAATTAAAATTAAGGTATAAGCATATTATGTTTCAGCCGTATATTAAATGTTAATAGCTAATCACGTGAAAAGCTAAAAACTCTGTTTAGAACTTAATAATTCTAAGCTGACACAGAAATTGATATAGGTCAGGTAGATTTATTTTAACCTGAGAAGCGTATGCATAGACATGACAGCAATATATTGTACCTAAAAGTATATAAATGAAAAGCTTCTGGCTTTTGATGCCAGAAACATAAACTTGTAAATGATAACTGATGAATGTTCAACGTTGCCATATTTCATGACGCCATAACATTATAATTGTATACTGACGCGTGAAGGTGGTATATTGAATATACAGTATATCTGAAACAACATGAGCGCTCCTTGCGGCGTTCTCATGAAACTGCATGTCCAAAACACCCAGATAAACTATCTATGTTATGGCGTCACAAACTTCAGGGAAACTAATTAATAACTAATTAATGGGTAAAGCAAAAAAGATAACTCTTATATCATTATGTTCCTTATAGTCAGCTCTTCAATCTTGAGAAGTTTGAGAATTGTAACTTCTTTTTTTTTCGGAAATAACATGGAAAAACCATATGGCGTCAAATATACGACGCCACATTGTTTTTTGACGCCGCAAAGATAGGGAAAATCTTTCACATTGACGCCACATCAATAGAAAGATATATATATATATATATATATATATATATATATATATATATACATAGCCCCGGATATTTATATATACATATATATAAATTTGAACAAATAGTGTTTTAGTCATCTGGGGACCTAAAAAAAAATTTGTCATGGTCTCGGGCTTAAATCTTACCATGAGACCTACGGTAATAGCTTCTTCCCTATAGGGGAAATTCGCTAAAACGAGTTCGCACGCAGCACGCTGAGGTGAGGGATGTGAATTTCCATATAAAAAACTTTTAAAACTCAAAATCAGTGTAAACACAGACATTTATTTCAATTTTTATTGAAATCTGAAAATGTTGATTTTTTTTGGCTGTTCTGATGCTCCTGGTTATATTTACCTGCAATGCTGGGAATACGATTTTGCACATTATAAGGTTAGGAGAGGATCCAGTTAGGCTTGAAAGTAGTGTGAGGTTGTTGGGGATGAGAAAAGTACACCAACAAATGAATAACAGGCTTTTCTAATGCAAAACCCCCTTAAGACAACGTACTGTGTTTAGTCGATACACATTTACTTTAATAACGCCGTAAATATTTATGCTAGAATGACGAGAGAGGGCTTAAAACTTTTGCCTCATTAATTCCCATCTTTTTACATGCATTAAATTTACATCCGGGGCTTTTCTGACCCTTTCTGGGCCCAAAAACTCAAAATTCAAAAGATTAATCGCCCAAAAAGGGGTTTAGAGTTTTCCGATTGTTTTTCCCAATGAACTTGTCCAACTAATTATAGAAAGAAACGTCCCTACCAAACTTGAAGTAAATCGGACAAAAAATGTGACCGCTAGAGTGCAAACATATATATAAATATAAAATTTTGAACGACCCCCCAAAACGTGTTCATGGGGTCACGTTAGGAACTTCTATGGTGGTCCCGGGCTTAAGTTTCACCGTGCGGGTCATGCTAATAGTTCACTTTCCATAGGAAATTCACTAATAAATACATAACTTATTTTGAGTAAGTTTGCTTTAAACCTATGTTTTTTGTTGTTTTAGAGCGTAAAATCATGACTTGATACAGTACTGCGCAGTGCTACCCACATCTTTAGTTTTTTAAGTTGTTTTGTGTAAGCCACAAAACAAATCACTGCCTGCGGCAATGGTTTTTTATTAAAATGGAAACTACAGCAAGGCTATCATTGACAATTCAAATTCAAGATCTTTTAAGAGGGGGTACCAGTTAATCCATGTATATTCCTAAACCCATAAGAGCAATGATTCTTTCAAGTTCCATCCAGCCTCAATGGGTGGTCGGATGTTGTTGATTTATAGCTTTTTTCAGGAGGAAAAAAAATAACAAAGCGATTTCAGTGAGCAAAGTTTCAAATTTATTTTTTATTTCTATTTTTCTACTGAATTTCAAAATGCAAATCGAAAATGTTGTCACTGAAATTGCTAGATAACCACCAGCACATCATTTCTTCTAAAATTTAAAAATATATATTCACAAATAACACAGGACGGATTTTGAAAGTATTGGCCTTATGGGGGAAGCAGTTAGAAATGCAAAAAGTTTTGAGACTTTTCCATTCTAAAAACGCCACATGCATGACCCAGAGGGGAGCGCAGAATTTGACACGTCAGGAAGTGTTGCAGCGACGACTCCAAGCAGTCCTAAAGATTTGGTGGAGTGGTACATTCATGGAGTTCATACCCCTGCCGCCATTTACTGTACTATTAGACCACGCCCTTTGACTAAGGTTGCTCCCTCCCCATCAGTGATGCCAACAGACATATAAGAAAATTGTCGTATACTCATAAAATATGACCATTTTAAACCATAACCTTGCCATTCTTTGGACGCTTTGAACATAATTTTACGTTCTTACGTAACTAATTAAGTAATTCAAAGAGTACATTTAAATTTTTTTCATGACCTTGTAAACTGAAAAGCATTGATTGAATAAAAGTTGAACATAACTTATTGAATTATAAATGAAAAGTAAACAATAACAGTTTTATGCAGGACTAAAAACTTATGTAGCGCGCTGCGGCGGTTGGGTTACATTAGGTTACTCTAATTTTACGTCCATAACACATAATTTATAAGGGACCCATAATTTTAAACTGTATGCTGGAAGTTAGCGGACCTGCTGTTAATATGTGCAGAGTGAGAACAAGAGAGTGGCTCGCTGGTTTAGTACTCTCAGCTGCAGGGTGGGGGGCTGTGACAATTCTCCTGCCAAACATTTCTACTGTGCGTAGTCGTCGCTGCGACAGTTTTTGACTGAGGACTTTCCATTGTCTCACCTAGAGCATGACTTCCATTGTATTACATGTACTATAAGTGATAGCACCTAGTTAATTACACTTGAAAACAGGAATGAAGTCCAGCGAGAAATGTAGGCCTAAATGAAAAATCTACTTACAGGCTTAAAGTGCTCAACTGAATCGTTTTTATGTGAGATTTAATATTTAAGAATGCATTTTTAACAAATTTGGTGTGCAATACAGTCACATATCACGATAGGCTATGGCAATATGATGTGTATCGCGTCACTTATACTGTATCATTTTAGGTGCACCGTATAATTTGAATTTAACTTATTTCCTCATATAAGGGACTTAAAAGACCCTTTATTTGAAGCGGCAAAGATAGCCTGGCTATAGTTTTCATTTTAAAAAAAGCCTGAATTACTTTCTTTGAAAACTTTGTAAAACAAACTTTTTTTGATTAAAAGTCCAGCAAACTGTTTGCTGTGTGTGTGTGTGTGTGTGTCCGTGAGCACAATAACTCTCGTAAAAAGATCCGATTTTGATGAAATTTGGTTTAAACGTGTAAAGCAACATTTATGACTTTAATATCGAAAACCAGCCAGATCGCTCCATTGGAAGGGGTATTTTATGGGGGTTTTGTACCCCAAAAAATGTGTTTTTTGAATTGTTTACATATAATTTTCTAAATAGTCAAATTTTAGTTTTTCCCATTGGATTCAGCTTAAAAAATACACAATTTGGTATTTTGATCATTTCTCTACGTCAATTGGTTACCGATAGATTGAAAGTGCTAAACACAGTACGTCGTCTAATGTTATTATTATGGAGGAAAAGAAAATTGTTACATCTCGCTTATTTGTGAACGTATACTGACGAAACTTGGTATACAGCTTCATCTCGTTGGGGTCTATTGATATTTGCTAAAAAAAATATTTGTTGCCAACGGCTCCCCTAGCAGCAAACTTGCGTTCTCAGCCCCCATGTTATTCTTATGGAGAACAATTAAATGCTCTGTCTCCCTTAATTATGAACATAAATGAATAAAAACTGGTATACGACTTCTCCTAGGTGAGTTATATTGATATTAGCATAAAAACCCATTTTTTGTATTCCTTGTTGCAGCACACCTGCGTACTTAGCCCCAATGTTATTCTTATGGAGTATAATTAAAATTGGATATATCGCTTATTTGTGAATATATTGTTATGAAACTTGGTAAGTGGCTTTATGTAGTATTAGGACACTTATATCTCCATTGAAAATTCGCTGAGTATGCAGGTTTGCTGCGACGTGGGTATTTAGTATGTGGTTCGAAAAATCATGGCAACCCTATCACATGCCAAACATATTACAAGCCATCTTGTAAAACTGCGTGTTTCGATCTGTAAAAATGGTGTGATCCTTTGAAATAAATAAATCCCAATCATATAAAATTAAATTAGGTATTTTCCCCCTCCGTTAACTTGTGTTCAAAATATTCAGCTCTTTTTAGCGAATTTCCCCAATAGGGAAGAAGCTATTACCGTAGTCGGCATGGTAAGACCTAGGTCCGGGACCATGATAACATGATAACACAACGTTTCAACAGTGACGCGATACCACTTCAGCCATTTCGCGAAATGTGACCATATTGCACATCACTACTCCATATTCTTCTCAAGTGGCATACCTATTTGTTAAAAATGTCATCAGCATATAGGCCTATACATACTATACACCTAAAATCAGTTCAGGTAAGCCTGTAATCAGTGTTTATACTCTATTTTCATTTAATTTAGATTATAAGTGCATTAATAACAACTATCAAAAGAATATTTGTATCATTTCCGTTAATTAACCAGCACAACCTTTTTGGCTTTCCATTTATTTGCTACTGTTCACAACATTTTTCTTATTACCAAAGAAAACATTCGGCACACCTGCTAAAAAAAACCTGTTGCCACAAGGGGGGAAAAGTAAGCCTAATAACCCAACACTCTGACACTCTGTAAGTCTGCTCTGGGGCACACGTTTGGCGCAATGAACTGTTGTGCAGTACTGTAGCATGTTTTTTTTAGAATGGAAACTACAGCCATGATATCACTTCCATTCCAAATTCAGGGTCTTTAAGTCCCTTATAACAGGAAACCAGTAAAATTGAAATTATACAATATGTACACTCTCGTTTTCCCAATTTCTCTGAAATTCCTGGGAGTCTTATCTCATCGCTTACTGATATCTACTCCACACACTCAGCGGCCAGTAGTATTCGGACATCAAAACCCCACCATCGATGTTGAATTCAGAAGTTGCGTTAATTGCTTCTTGAGATGTAACTTTTAGCGTTCACGTTATGTCGTGGTAGCTCAGGTATGGTCCCAGGGTCGGATCGGTTGTGTTCCTTTATTTTTATTGTAAAGGAATTAGGTTTTAAAATAATTGTTCAACGTTACCTACTTTGATGTTCATGCACACCAAACAATTTGTAATAGCCTGTGTCTATTTAGTTATTTTGAAGTTTTAAAAACAATTGGTACTTTGGTATTATACGGATGCCACTATTTTTGGAGGTTAATTTTTACCGGATACAAAGGATAACTACATAATTCGAAAAAACGTACTTTTATTGACTTACTGTAACAATTTTACATCATTCTGATGAGCGGTCTTTGTGTTGTGCCTCCCAAAAGCCAGCGATGTCCGCTAGGATCGTGTTGAATGCGTCGCCACCGCTAGCAGCCACACCCGATCGCCACATGTACTCCGCAAAATATACTGCTGCGGCAGTTATGTTAGGATGGGTTATCATAAAAATACGTACGGTTTCCTCTTCATATCGAGGTAAATCCCACACCAAAAGAACGTCACTCATTATGAAAACAAATGTAACGTAGTGCACGGCAATAAATCACTCATGACACTGACCCAGATACAGGCGGTGACAGCTGATGCGCGCGCTCCGGTCAACGACCTGACCTTGGTCTATTTTGAGGGGGTTTGGCGGCCGGAAGTATGACTCATCAGGTATCATTCGATTTGTAACGAAACAAGGAAAGTCCTACAATTATTTTTATGATAACCCATCCTAACATAACTGCCGCAGCGCGCTGTATAAGGGTGGCATCCATATAATACCAAAGTACCAAACAATTTACAGGTATGGTTGGTTGGGGGTGCTTAGACTTATGTTAAATATCTTACCTAACTCAACGTTACTTAACGTAATAAACACACGTCAAACCCACCATCCACGTACCAGAATTTATTTTTTTTGCCTTTTAGGCCTACCCCCAATTAGGTAAGGTTTGGATGTGCTATCAGAACTAAATATGAGTATTCCGGTCAGGCATTTGTTACTTAATTCATAAAAACCCCATTAATTCGGTTTACATTAATTAAGTTTGGTTACGTTTATGTTTAGGTATTGAATAGGGCCTATACACTAAAAAAAAACCGTCCTAGCCTAGGCTACGTTAATTTTTATTCGTAAGCGGTACCTAGTGAATTAACAAAATTAGAAACCCAAAAGTTATGGTTTTAAAGGAAAGGATCCGAATATTGGCTTTCATACCTAGCCTAGGCTACGGTACTTTAAATTTTTGTCATCAGTGGTACCTAGTGAATTAACAAAAATTAGAAACCAAAAAAGTCATGGTTTTAAAGGAAAGGATCCGAATAGTTACTTTCATTAGATTGTGAAGAATGTAGCCTATTAAAATTTGTCAAACAGCCAAAATTACCCGTCACGAATAAACACACCAGATTGGAGAGAGGATTCTCTTGACTAATGCAGGGTGATCGAAACTTTAAAATTCCAGGAGAATGGAAGGGTACACTTTCATAAGCAGAACAATAAACCAAAGCCGAAAAAGTTTTTCGATACCTATATCGATTAGATCGATAGTAAAATATTTTATCGTTTGTATGTTAGTTACTACGTAATGTTTGTTTTTTAGTTTTTTTGTCAAATAAACTTAAAATAAAAATGAAATAAATGTCACCCTACCAGTATTAACAAAATGATTTATTTACAAAACATAAAACTACAAAACGTAACAAATTTAAAAGGTTTCCAGGATACAGCTTTCTGATATACCGTACCGAGAATACATATTTAAGTATTAATGGAATCAATGTTTCTTATCTGGACAAATTTCAAGACAAAATCGTTCACATCTTTGAGACTGAACACAACCGAAACCAAAACCAAATAACCTAAATAATAGCTAAACCGTATCGAACAATTTCATTCAGTTTTTTATATTATCGCTTCATATCATCCATTCATCATTTATGAAAGTGTAGGTACCCAAAAGGAAAGTTTCTGATAAACACTAACCTTATTTGTGAATTCTACAGTAAAAAATCTTTCAGAAAAAATAAAACAGGCTACGTATAAGTTATTGGTCCAATACTTTCTATTTCAACCAATTATGAATAAGTATGCAACAGTTCAGGATAAGATAACGAAGTTTAAATAATTATAGAGCTCTTGTTAAAAAAGTGAAGCCTCATTGGAGGACATTTTTGTAAACTAAACATCTAGCCAAAGAGTAATAAAGACTAACATAAGTTGTGAAGAGGGTATTTAATTGGTTAACTTATTTGTTGCCATGGAGACCGGAGGTTATAAAGGGTCAAAATGGCGGTCAGCATGTAAGCAGAGTTTGTTATCCCAGACGAGACCTCTATAGACGTCCTCGTTGGATAAGATAGGATTTGTTATTTCAAAATAACGTAACATAACCTAACCTAACTGCCGCAGCACGCTGTACAAGATGGGTCGTAAAAAACAAACGATACCATTTCACCATCGGAGGTCACTCTTACCACTCTTGGAAAAACATCAATGAGTTATAAAATATAGACAAAATAGCTAGGATACACTGAAAAATACCTGAAACTCATTCTGATGTAATATAAAAATAAAATTACGCCCCTGTATAGTCCCGACACAGACTTGCTAGCTACGTTGAGAAATATAATCGCTATTGGCTAAATACAACGGCTAATTAATGTACTTCAAAACTTGCAGTTAAATTAAAACATGTCATTATAAGCAAAATGTGTACGTACCACTAACTGTTTGCACATTGTCTTCAGTTGTTCAATTGATAAGTTAATCATCAAAAGTCCACATTTCTGATCCCATTCATGGCCATGACACCTCTAGCTTCCACATACAAAAACCCTCAAGTGCGAGGCCTTCATAGGCGCAAGGCCCTTGTGTGGGTGCACCTGTCGCGTCGCCCTAAGGACGGCACTGGGTGCTTATCACATTAAGTAGATACCTTGTGCTAGGTAAGGTTTATATGACGGTTTGGTCTGTTGGATTCATTTTAGTATGTTTGGCCATTCAAAGTAGGCCTACAGTTTGCCTCAGCAAACTTAATTTTCTCACGAAAAGTAAATGGACATTTAGTAACTCGCAAATATAAATATAAGCTAGGCCTATCATAACATTCCCACTGTATAGACTACCAAGACAGACTTATGGTTAGAATAAACTTACAGCAAGGCTAAAATTTAAATAGTATGATGATTGACCAACTTGGGATGGTTGATAAACTACAGTATCATTGGCCTACCTAAATTAGTCAAAGGATACTGTCTGTTTTGGCGATTAAAACTTTGTAGACAGTATTTAAAGTTTATTAATAACATAAAAAGTTCGTTTTTAGTCACACCTTGTGCTATAATCATCCATGTTATGGCTACGACTGTAAGCTAATATACAAAACCTGAGTATTATTCGAACACAGACAAAACCTCCAAGATGTATGTTGGCATTCTCGCCGATAACACTTTTAATCGTATTAAATCCAACTTGAACCAAAGTGCTTCACATAGGTTATGTGTATACCTCGCAAGGAAATAAGATTTACATTTGATTATTGCTACGGTATAACATTAATGAAATTATTATTGAACTCAAAAGAATGACACGTTCTGAATTTCTAACAGAAAGGTGTAGGTAGGTAGAACCACTAAGTTTTAGAACAAATTAAATAAATAAACCGCTCTGACCTGAACACAAACTTCAATCAACAAAATTACAGCAGCTGAGCTGATGTATTTTGACAGTTCAAACTTCAAATAACACGGTACTACAAAGCTCAAAATATGTACTGAAATAATGTTCAATGAAAAAACTGATAATTATTAAAATGTAATAATAATTCGCCAATTATAGTTTATTTAAAGCATTAAACCGTAAAAACGTTATCCTAAAAATTTCATGACAATCCATCAAACCGTTAAAATGTAGATAGCGTCACACTACTTCGAATTCCAAACTGAGTATAAGGATTTCGTTTCACTCAATCCAATTATGAACATAAATTAATAGAACTTGGTATGTGGCTTTACCTAGTTGAGTTATAATGATATTTGTATAAAAGCCCATTTTTAGTGTTCTTTATTTC
Organism: Allygus modestus; assembly: GCA_963675035.1. Lineage (NCBI taxonomy): Eukaryota > Metazoa > Arthropoda > Insecta > Hemiptera > Cicadellidae > Allygus > Allygus modestus. The sequence goes on along the minus strand of OY776114.1, from coordinate 38,963,665 downwards.
AGCAAACCTGCATACTCAGCCGCCATGTTATTCTTATGCAGAATAATTTAAATGTCATAAATCGTTTATTTATGAATGTATATTGATGAAACTTGGTATGTGGCTTTATGTGGTATTAAGATAAATTAATATGCATTGGAAATTCGCTGAGTATGCAGGTTTGCTGCTACGGGGGTATTTAATTTGTTACAATATTATTAGTAACCAAAAGATGTAGGCCTTATATGTTATACAAGCTTTTCATACTTTTTACACCCAATATAGTTACCTCGTACTTCAAGTAAATCAACAGAGAAAGCAATGGCATTTTAACTTGCATATATATGTGTAAAAATAATCTGAATAATCTCATCTCATACAATAGGTATCTCATCTCATCCATATTCTACTCAAAAAAATTGGGGATATTATCATTATAACAGCTGTTTATTGAATTAAGAAAACACACGTGACATAAACTAAATAAATTTATCCTCCATATGAATAACATGGGAACCTGTAAGTTCCGGGTGGCAGAGCCCTGGGCCCTAAATCGAAATTCTAGCTTCTCAGCCACTTAGAACTTGAAATTATCTTTTAAATAAAAAATAACTGAAAAAGTATTAACTTCAGGAAGTGAGTGGATAAAAATCGGGAATTTTTAAATATGTAGATAAGAGACTGTATTTAGATACACTCCTCATAACAGCTGTTTATTTATATGAAATGAATTAAGAAAAACACATGTGGCATAAACAAAATAAACGCTCATTCATATGAATAACATGGGCCCTTGAAAGTCCCAAGGGGTAGTGCCCTGAGGACTTTTCTAAACGGCAAAAATACTATGACACTCCTAGGTACATAGACTATTTGTGCAAGGATTCAGCAGAATTGGACCAGTAGTTTGGCATGTGGAACAATAGACGGACACCATCACCTTGTTAGCGAATTTCCCCTATAGGGAAGAAGCTATACTGTAGTCGGCATGGTAATACCTAGGCCTGGGACCATGATAACTTTTCGTTTTGAGGTCCCCAGATGCCAAAAACACCATTCGTTCAAACTGTATATATATGAGTGTCCGTGAGCACAATAACTCTCGTAAACTTAATCCGATTTTAACGAAATTTGGCATACACGTGTATAGCAGCATTTATGACTTTAAGTTCGAAAACCAGACGGATCGACATATCCGAAGGGGTATTTTGGGGGGGTTTTGTACCCCAAAAATGTTTTTTTTGAATTTTTTAAATATCATTTTTGAGATTGTCAACTTTTGATTGTTTTCATTGGAATCAGTTTAAAAAGACGCACAATTTGGTTTTTTGATCATTGCTCCAGAGATATTGAAAGTGCTAAACACAGTACGTTGTTCAATGTTATTCTTATGGAGAATAAGAAAAATTGTATATCCCGCTTATTTATCAATTTATCCTGATGAAACTTGGTATCTTGGTAACTTCATATCGCTGTGGTCTATTAATATTTTCACTAAAAAACATTTTTTGGCCGATAGTTCACCTAGCAGTAAACCTGCGTACTCAGCCCCCATGTTATTATGGAGAATAAGTAACGTGTTATCTCCCTTAATTATGAGCATAAATTAATAAAATTTAGTATTTAGCTTTACCTACTTGAGTTATATCGATATTTGTATAAAACCCCATTTTTTCTTGCTTCGGCAAACCTGCATACTCAGCCGCCATGTTATTCTTATGGAGAATAATTACAATTTAATAAATCGTGTATCTATGAATGTATATTGATGAGTGGCTTTATGTGGTATTAAGATACATATTGCATACAGCATTGGAAATTCGCTGAGTACGCAGGTTTACAGCTACGGGGGTATTTTTATAATAGTTATTGGTTTAGGATCTTTATAAAGAACTTGTAATGTGTAACATCCTATTGTATTGTTCCATGCTGTATTAATTAATGTATTTTTGTGCTTGTTTATATTACTTTCACAAACCTTTTGGATTGAGGACATACCATAGGTTGTGAACCACATTAGGTTGTAAAACACCATAAGTTGTGGAACACCAATGGTTGTGGAACACCGAAGGTTTGCGCAACATAGACTTTTATTTAAATGTTTTTTGCTGTAGTCGAGCCGAGCGCCTAACCATGACTCATGGTTAGGCGCTCGGCTCGACTACAGCGAAAAATAACAGTTTTTTCCCAAGGAACCCTAGATAACAAACGTTTTTAAGGTTTTCCGAAACGTCGGGTATTTTATATGTAGCGTTTCGTTATGTTTGTGTCCATTTGTAGTAGTGTTTTACTTTGTTGTTTTTTTAGTGTATGACAAGAGGTTTCCCAAAATCGTCGCCAATATGGACTAACGCCGCATAACCTGAAGGTAGTGCCCAATAAGATTAGAATTTTGAATAAAAAAACACCTAATTCAAATAACTTAAACCTTTTCTGTTGAATTCTATTCCAGGGAAGAGTGGAATTCTGCAGAAGGGCCCTGTTTCAGGAAAGGCAGCCTTGTCTGTACACGGACGGCTCTTTCATTGCAGGTAACTCTGGCTACGGGGTGTACAGTGAATCACCCAGAACAGAACTCTCTCCAAGTCTGGGTGGTTGGTTAGATCGTCTTTATCACAGTATATAAAGACTATGGGCTATTGTATAATATCGCAAGGCTTTAGATTTTTAGCCAACATAATATTTTTTTAAGTGTTTACACGATTGTTGGTAAATCATATTGTAGGTAGCTTAAGTAGATTATTTACCAAATATAAGAAACAGATTGAATTTAAATATGTATTTTATTAAATAAGAGCAATCCATTCAAAGAAACTGATAATTTACCAAAACTATCACATTCTTAGAAGTCAAGGTTTTCATTAAAAACGGAAAGCTCAAAACGGAAATAAAATAAGGAATGCTAATCATACGTCAAACTGGCAACTTTCAAACATATGTCAAAAAAAAAAAAAACTTTAGAACGTAGGTAAAGCACGATATTGTAATTTTTCACACTCTATTAAGACGATTCACCGAGATCTATAAACTTCTAAACCAAACCTCTACTCATAAAATCACAAAATTTGGTTGTATACTATTTTCATACGTGGGAACCACTAAAACTGGATTTCAAGAAATTCCATTAGGGATCCGTCCCACTGGTCTTTGAATATCCCATTTTATTTTGTGGGGATTAGGTTTTCTCTAATCAGAGGATAATTTAAACAGATATTTATCATTCGAAAAAGTTGGGAAGATAATGCAAAGAATGCAGTGCTCACAACACAACTAGTGCAATCCCGGGTAGAACCGGGTACTGCACCGGCTATTCCATTGGCAAATTTAAAAGGATTTATTGATAACAATTAAGTTGAAAATGAAAAAGAGTGTTTTAGTTTTGAAAACTTTTATTTACAACCATGTTGAAGGGTAAATTAAACTAAACTACCAGACATACTTAAATAAAATATAATCACATGTGTCTGGACGAAAGGGCAGTTTTTTTATAGAAATTATAATCACCGATGCACGTTTGCTATAAAAGCATATTTTAACACAAGACAATTTGTAAATGTTTAGTTTAGATATTTACTGTTGCTCATAATTAAATTATTAACTCAGGAGAGTAACCTGCTGGCTATTTTGAAAATGTTGTTCTAAATAACCGTATTTGTGATGCACTCGTATATGTGTTTAGCAGATTATGTTGTGCTATACACGTAATGAAACACGTAGGAAAACAGTTTAACTTGTTTAAAATTAAAGCATACGTTTTACAACAATGTTAATTTTTAATATTTTGTGCCGTTATTACTCCATTGTAACCATTAATCGTTTAGGTATTTATCAACGTATGCTTTATTTCATGTTATATTAGGTATGACTTAGGGATGTGTAATTTAATCAATTCCATTGAACATTCAATCAAGCTGAAGTTTGACCACACCGTACCGCGGAAGTTTGGAAACAACCTTTAGCGGTATGTCCACCTATTTAGAAATCAAAATTGGGTTTGTCTCTGAATCAAGAAGAACTTTATTTCAATTTGAAGACTCCAAGATCAAAAGACCAAACGAAATTTAATGTATCGTCTTAAAAACATAAGTTATCTAACTTAAATTTACAGGCTGAAAGAAATTCGGGACTCCAATTTCTCTGGCTATAAATTATATGTATATATATATATATCCAGACACAAGGATATATATATATATATATATATATATATATATATATATATATATATCCTATCTAATAATTGCATCCATAATAATAATTGGATCCAATTTGAGTTTTTTGTCAAAAAGTGGATGAGAGTAAACATATTTTTATTTATATCTTAATCCTGACTGGATTAAATGTTGAGTCACTCCTACACAACGAACCTCAACATGTATTAAAATTGCTTAAAACCTACAACAATTTCAGGAGGTTCGGTGTACCTCCAGGTACCTCCAAGAGAGTTGGCATCCTTTAGACCTGAGAGTTTGCCCACCGAAGTAATACATCTAATATTAAGAATTTATTTGGAAAAGAGTGAGCATACATTTGGAAACACAATAAGCACTTTTACACAATCTCAGTTCCAAAAAACTGCCCATTTATTATTAAGATACCTCAAGTACAGAATTCGTGATACAGATGATACTGGTAAAATCCATCCTTTAAAAACTAAACAATGCTCGATTTTTAGCACTGGTTGTAATATAACATAGTCTTTATAAAATAAAATAAACAAGTTGTCTTTGATGTTGAATAATTTCATGTTGCTTAGTTGCTTGGCTACCAAACACTGAGTGATAGTCAATGTGACGGGAACCTATACAGATGTCCCTGCCACGTGCCAAAGTCTATGTTTTGATTTTAGCCTTTCGATCACTGGCTCACAATCCACCCCCTAAACGACAGTTAGCGTGACTCAAAGATATTAAACGCAATTCAATAAATTCCAACTGGCGTGGTATAAGTCATGTACAGTAGTTGTTATTGTTTAATTATACGGGTTATCAGTAACTGCTAAAGCAGTTTAAGATACGCCAGGTAGGTTTTAAATCATAAATTCTAAGAAATACTAAAATATATTACTAGTTAGTAGTAGAATGGGAATTATTTTTTTATTTTAAACAATGAATAATATACATTCAAAAGGTATTTTTGCGGCATACAGAAAATTGAATTTTTATTTATTTAAACAATGAAAAAAGTGAATAATGCAAATTATAAACTATACACAACCATGGGTTTTTTGTTTTTGGTGCATTATAGCATTTAAGTATTTTTGGCCACTCTAAATGTCATAGAAACAATCTACTAAATTTAATAAATTTAAAATTACTAAATTTCAAGTTGGTTAAGGAAAAAGAGTATCTACTAAAAACTTGGATCGTAAAGAATTATTTCCTCTTTCCCAACACAGTCAAATTGTACCAATAATTTTAAATAGTTTTATTTTACAACATACGCTACCATGACTTATTTTCTTATTATTATTATTACTATTATTATTTGTTTGCTTTCAGATATTTTAATTTCATTAAATAAATGCATACTTTCACAGCCACCACCAATGAAGTTCAAGCAAAGAGATCATAAAATGTATGATAAACCATTTCTACACGATTATAATGTAAATCCATATGATTATTTGTAGAATGGAATGTCTCTGGAATGAAATAGCATATATTCTATGTAATTTATTTGACTTTTTAACCCCTTAAACATCTTAACCAATCTGATTAAGATATACTAGTATATAAATTAGTCTCCAGCATGATTTGTACTAATTCTATACCACCAAAAGTAAAATTGTATTTAAAATTCTTTTTGATTAAATGTCGTACTTCAGTTTAACGTAGCAGACCAGATTTGGAATGGTTTTACTACTTACTTCTGCAATACATGTAATCGTTAACGAGGCCCATGATTACTTGCGTTCAATTGATTGGAAACTTTAACTGGGTATTGGGAAAAGGGGTAGAAAAGGAATTGGATTAGTCTTGGGGACAGGAGGGCTCTTACAAATAAGTGTCTTGTGTACAAATTATACGTGTTTAAATCTTCTGATAGGTTGTTTAAGAGAGACTATAATTTGTGATTTTATGCTAGTGTGAAAAATATACACTATGAAATTACATGGAATATGCTCTTGTAGTACCTTACCACAATAAAGATTCCAAAGTTATAAATACTTTGTTTTCATACAAATATCTGATTGTAAAAATAAAGTACCTTGAATCCAAAAAAAAGCTTTACGTAAGAAATACAATAGTGATACAATAATTGAATACTTTGTCAGTAAACTGTCGTGAAATATTAAAAAAAGAACAACCCGTAAGGTTAATACGTAGTTTTATAACTTCTTTTAAAAATTAACTTCTACACTTTGGTGGTAAATACAAACTATGATTCAAGACATTTACGATTACTCTAATTTAGAAACTTTCTCAAAAACTTATTTCATGCCTCTGATTCTTTGTTAGCTAAATTTACTTTGAAGCAATTTTGTACATTAACTTACTATTTAACAAGTATTACATTCTAACACATATTTAGGAAACCCTCATGATAGAAAGGTAAATATTTAAACCCTTTATCTTAGTTAAAGACTACAAAGTAAATATATTTATAAATATTTCAGCATCACGTGAATAAATGTAAAGTAAACTGTAAAAGCCACGAAATTAATTTTGTGAGAGCGAGGAGAGTTATAAACATTATGGAGTGGAATTGTTTAACTCTCTTCATGATTTGAATCGCTAATGAAGTTAGATAATGGCCATAAGCTGCTTAATCCGAAAATTTGTTTAGCTTTCTTCTACCTCCATTTTGTTGGGAAACTAAATTTAAAAATGTGACGGTGTATTCTTCAACCTTTATCATTTAACATTACAAATATAAGATCACATATAAACACAAATTACGTTAGTAATATCGATAGTTATTTCAAGGATGTAGTTTAAACATTTATGATTAGTTTGTTTCCTCTTGGCCACTTTCAGGTTTAATAAATATTTATAGTAATTCCAAAGTGTATATTTTATTATTCATATATATTGAGTATTTAAAATAAAATACATTTTCTCTTTATCATAATATCATAAATCGTGACATGTAAAGAATTTAAATATATCATATTTGTTGTTTTAATTTGAAAATAATTGATTTGTTTGATGTTCAATTTGTGTTCAATACTTCTCTAATGTTGGATATTGTAAATGTTAACCGTGTCAAATTTACTTATGCTTTGTTTAAATTTTTAATTGTTGCTGCATTCCGTTTATTAATAAATTTCAATAAAACTATACGTCTTCTTCTAAACTCATCTTAATTACTGCAAATCGTCATAGTTCGCTGCTCAAATATTCTTGCAAGGTACTATCATGAACGTATTATCAGATATGTAGAATTCGAATTAGTCTAGGGGAAATCCATATGAAAAGGTTCGTTTATTTTAACAGTGTAATAACCCTATCATAAATAAATTGTTATTTACACTTTCAACTACAACAATAAAAATGTTATTATTAAATTTTGATGCTTAAAATAAACGTTTGCTACTCTTTATGAAACTGAGCAGATTGACGTTAGTGGTCGAACTAAATGATACTCAACTTTGGTAATGTTCCAAGATTGTTCCAGCTAATGGCTTTTATCTGCATCGGGCTCATTACAGCTTCTACATAGCATATTAGCGTTCATTTACATCATATATTTTAACAAGGATAATAAATTACTTTTTGTATTAATAGTATACATAGAAGGTATAAATAGAAGTTCAGGGAATATACAAGTTTAAGGGTTGTTTTCCAGTGTTAAGCATTTTAAAATTATAATTACTTCCTTAAGGAACAAAAACATCAAGTTATTCAATAAATTCCGTTAAATAATAACAATCTAAGAACGGAAATGTAAGCAATTATTTTTTATGTTTTATGTATTGCAAGATAACAAACATTAGGTTTCAAGAACACTAACTTAATAATGTTAACCGGTAGAGTTTTGACAAAATTTGCCCATGTATGTAATATATATGTAGAACGCTCTTCCCCACATTTCGGGGTATGACTCACGGGCTATCCTACACTATAGAAAACATCTGGCGAAACAAAAATAAAAGCAAAACAAATTAACTTTATCACCAACGGGCCTAACAAGAGCCTGTAAGTTCCGGCTCATAAAATATTTTTGTTAGGCGTTTTTTTAATGTCATAGTTTAAAATATCAACAACGCGTATCGTGCCAATAACATATCGTGTCTTACGTAGGCCTAAGCGTGCAAATTGTTCATTTCCACAACATTTATCCAGTATTTAGTGGAAATACTCCCACGCCCCTCTCGATTGATTCCTCGATTATTGAATAAATAAAATTATTAATATGTTATTGTTGAAACTAATAAAAGATCAATATAAACGTTTATCAGGAAACTGACAGATGCACAAACTGACACAGTGAACTCCCTTTTAGTTGAATTTTAATCAATAAACTTCTTTATGTTTACTAAATAAAGTAAGAGGTACGGCACCATGTATGTACAATTTTCGAATGAACCTTTTCAGAAATATGCACCAATATCCCTTTTTGGGGAACTACAAAATAATTTGCCACCTAGTAGTTTTAAGAAGGGAAATGAACCTTCTTCTGCCCCAGGGTGGAAACATATCCCGAATATCCTCTATTGGTCAATGCTAAATCGACCTACAAGTTCAGTTTAATCACCTCAAAACTACTGTTTTGGGTTCAGGGAGCATCAAAACAAATATTTCCACCAATAATTCAAATTCGAAAATTTTGACGATACCAGTACATTCTAATTATACTCCATATCCATATACTCCATATACTCCAATATAAGGAACAAATTTTAAAATAGATATACTTGGGTTTCTACATTAGATGGGCCTCCACGTTATTACTTTATCCAAAGTAATAAACGAGTCAATAATTGCAAAAGTATATGGTTAATTTGTTGTTCGTATAAAACTATTTACAATAAATTCGATAAATTAAACTCAAAAACAAAATACAGTAAATCTAACTATATGATACATAATTTAACAGTGCTACAAAATGTTAACTCCTTTTTTATAACATCAATGTAAAAATATAACCAAACATAACAAATGATTCTCAGTTTCATTGAAATGTATCAGTCACAACTGAATAAAGGTAATCATCATAATTAATGTTTTAGTTTAAACCTACGTTATAGAATATTAAACAAAATGTCCATAATAATAAGGAAAGTTCAAAAAGAATAACGAACTATTTCAGGAGGAAATATATTCAAAGGTCTCAGCAAGAGTCAACAAGGGAGGGATTTTATATATTTATAAAGGCTCGCGTCAAGAGCCCACTGAAGTACATAGCACCTTCTCACTTCATCATAAGGTATTATTGAAAAGAATTGAATATATTTAGGGGATCGATAAATAATTTGTCAGTTGTTTATATTGCTTAACATTTACCACATAATTGTAATTATTGATAAAAATATTGCTTTTTTAAAATTAAATTTTGCATTAATCTAGTGCTCCGGTCTATTCTCACTTAAAAACACTTAATTATCGCATAAATATTAAAAGTTCTACTGTTAGTCTTGTATACAGGGTGTTTTAATATCATTATTTCAGCTTCCAAGTGGATATTCAAAATTGTAATCTTCTAACAAATTTAATTAAAAATATATTACGCCGTTTTCAGGTTTTTTTCCATCCGGTGTCTATATTATTATTAACAATTTCTTGATTTTGTTCGGTGATTTTTAACCCCTAAAAATATTATTTTGTGTACATATTTGGTATCAATTGGAAGCTCTTACCCTCTAGATGTGCCTTTTGGGAGTTTGAAAACATCCACCCTCAGCGCTTTACCCCACAGGCCTTCCAAGATCCAATGTTAATCTTATGGAGTTACTTTATTTAGGTAGTCAGCTGATTATAATATAACATGTTCAAAACATTTGGCTCTACGCCTGCTAGACCTCCGTTCAGAGAATGGCTAGTATCTATTACTACTTTTATTCCCAGTATGTTTTTTTTTGTGATGGTATTCATATAATCAAAACTTAATTTGTTTATCATCACTAGTGTAAATTAAAAAAATTCGTTGTTCCGAAAGGCACCACTCTGAAAATATTTTCGGAGCAGTGCATTTCGGAACACTGCTTTCGGAGTAGTGCATTTTCGGAGTAATGCTTTTCGGAGCAGTGTATTTCGGACTAATCCCTTCGAAAATACCTATTTATTTCGGAGTAGTGCCTTCGGAGCTATGCATTTTCGGAACAATACCGCGCACCGTTGCATTAATAAGTTCCGATATTACCGTTTGATTGTTTACTTTTTCAAGTATGTTGAACTAGGCTAAAGATGAGTTCGGATTTGAACTTGAAATAACCCTTCTGCAGTAAGATTTGTATTTTCTTTACACTAGTGATGAGAAACTAAATAGGTTTTGATAACTATTATTTGATCAAATTGTTATTAGCCCATCAAAAATGACGGGCTTAAACACGAATAAAATATTGTTCATTAGTAATAAAATAAATTTGGTAGCTTCAAAACTGCTCTTTACAAGGTTATTAGTGATTTAAAACGCTATTTTTTTAAATGCATGTAATAAAATGGGAGATCCGCCGTGCGAAATTGTAAGGTGTTTTTGTAATAAAGTCCCAACATATTGCATATTTTAATATTCATTAGAATAGGTCCAGAAAATGTCTTTTCGAAAGATTTGTACTTATTAGACAAATATTTATTTATTACACTAATATAGACACCATCCTGGTCGCTCTACGTTCAGTAGCTTACTCTGAATAGGTGGTTACACGTTTCTTATACATGGATTTATGAAAAGTGGTAAACAAACCGTGTTTTTTGGCAATTGCAAACATATAACTAAGTAAATTTAGGATATCGTATTTTTCCATCATCCTTGGGTAGGTAAATCTATTGACACCAACCTAGCCACTCTACGTTCAGAAGTTTCCTTTCAATAGATGGTTACACGTCGCCACTACACGCTATTATTATATAGGATATGTTCACTGTCCACAATAGTTCAAATAGGTTAACCACAAAATACAGCACAAACAAATTGAATATTTCCTAGTTGAAGTTGGAACTGCAGCTAGTATTTAAATACATTAACACATTTTCTTGGAACTTTCAGAAGGAACAAAAGTGTAATATTTTCGTAAAAACTTAACACAGTTACTTAGGCGTTGTGAGAGAGGCTTTAGAGGCAAAGCTACGAATCGTTGGTTGATTGCCAATTGTTCTCCTTTAGGTGCGCCGCAGCCAAGTCCATTAAGTCTTTTTATCGAGACATTGCAAAGAGCCCAAAACAATCAAGTTATCCTTCATTGCCACTCTTTCCTCTTGAAAACGTGAAAGAGGGAAGAAATTTAATCTCGCAAATAACATTATTTCTTACAGTCAATTCTAGATCTAAAGTACTGTATTTTAACGTTTGCTTTGTTTGTACAGTCCTTTTTAGCGAATTTTCCCTATAGGGAAGAAGCTATTACCGTAGTCGGGATGGTAAGAACTAAGCTCGGGACCATGATAACTTTCCGTTTTAAGGTTCTCAGACCCGAAAAACACCATACATTCGAAACTGTATACATATATATATATATATATATATATATATATATATATATATATATATATATATAATATGTGTGTCCGTGGGTGCGTGAGTCCGTGTTATTCTTGTAAAAATAGTCCGATTTTGATAAAATTTGGTACAAACGTGTAAAGCATTAGTTATGACTAAGTTCGAAAACCAGACAGATCGACCCATCCGAAGTGGTATTTTATTTTGGGGGGGGGGGTTGTACCCCAAAAATGGTTTTTTTGAAGTTTTTACATGTAATATTTTAAAAAGTCAAATTTTAGTTTTCACCATTGGATTCAGCTAAAAAACCACACAATTTGGTGTTTTGATCATTTCTCTGCGACAATTGGTTACAGAGATATTGAAAGTTCTAAACACAGCACGTGTTCCAATGCTATTCTTATGGAGAATAAGAACAAAATTATAGCTCGCTTATTTATGAACGTATAGTAACGAATCTTGGTATACGGCTTCATCTGGTTGTGATCTATTGTTATTTGCACACAAAAAAGACGATAATTCCTGTAGCAGCAAACATGCGTCCTCAGCCCCCATGTTATTCTTATGGAGAATAAGTAAAATTAAATGTATCCTTAATTATGAACATAAATTAATAACACTTGGTATTTTGGTTCACCTAGTTGAGTTCTATTGATATTTGCAAAAAAACACATTTTTTGTGTTCCTTGTTGCAGCAAATCTGCGTACTCATCCCCCATGTTATTCTTATGGAGAATAATCAAAACGGTATAAGTAGAGGAGAACTAGGGGTTTAACATACTATTCGGCGCTTTTTTCCCATGTTATTCTTATGGGGATCAGTTTTTGCGCCGACGCCCGATCCCGCCTTACACAAGTTTCCTGTACTAGTACCCTTGCCACATTTTCCCCATCCTCTATATTTAAAATCTAACTTTGGATTTGTCAATTTGTCTAATGTATTAATAAATCCCAAATTATCTATTACGGTCGAATTAAAAACTGCCAACTTATTGATTTTTGCACCCTAATTTCCGTTTTGACCCTTGCCATATTTTTCCCAATTTTAAAATTTGCATTCATTTTAACACATCCTTTGCAGAAATCCACGAGTTCTGGCTACTTGGGAACCCGAGCCATTTGACATATAATAAATCACCCTTCCTCCTAATTACCTTCTCTACCAAATACATGTCTTTATATTTAGTCTTTAACAATTCTTCTGTATAAAATCCTCCTTTGATTATATTGCCATTTTCATCTTTCAAAATATAAGTCACAGGCTTTGTTTTCTTAACTTCTGCTATTGTAAAAAGCTCTCCCGTCCAGTTAGGGGTATATCCTTTACTAAATACATGTTTATATTTAGATATCCTTACACTATCCCCCACCTTATATCTTGGCTTTTTAACTTGTACTTTAGATGCTAACCTTTCATGTACATCTTTAGAGTTCTTAGCACTTACTTGGTTAGGCTTCATCCCTATGGATCTATGTACTTTATTATTATATATCCTTATTAACTTTGGAAGTAAATCCAACCACTTGTAACTCCCTTGTGCACTAAACTCTCTATACAACCAATTCTTTAAAGTTCTCTGGAACCTTTCCACAATAGCCGCCTTAGTTGTAGAGTAAGTGTGGTAGTGATTAATATTTAGAATTTTCATTAGTTTGGTAAAATGTTCATTAAAAAATTCTTTTCCGTTATCAGATTGAATATTTTTAACTCCCTTTGGGAGAATAGTTTTTATAGCTTCTGTGACTACTAATCCAGTTTTATTCTTTAGTGGAGCAGCATAAGCTTTTTTAGAAAATGTGTCTATTAAAGTTAAAATATATTTATTCCCAGAATTCTCTCTAGCATAATTCCGCATATCTATTAAATCTATTTGAACAGTTTCGTTTATACCCAACACCTTAAAAGACCTTCTAACAAAGTTCTTTCTCGCGGGCTTATGCAATTCGTAAGCAATTTTTTCCATTTTTTATTCTTTATTTTTAATGTTAACGTATCTGCCAGTCTCTGTCGTTTCAAAAACACCTCCATTGCTACCAATTAACATACCATCACTCATTCTTTGATATACATAGTTTTTTGGCAAATATGCCTCTCCATCTAAAGTCTTAAATCCGCTTAAAGATGTAGGGTCTGCAACCAACAATTTAGGATTGTACATCATCAAATCGATTTGATTATTGTCTTGTATAAATTTATTAGTTTTATTGTTAAACCTTAATGCATGTGATTTTAAACAAATATCAAATTTAATATTGTCTTGTCTAAAAGTTTTAATATTATCGTCATACCTCAAAACCTGTGACATTAAACAAATATCACTCCTATCTTTGCCTTCAGGTACATTCTTTATTAATTTGTCCTCTGCATCCCACATATCGCTATCTAATGTTAATACATTATAATTTTTATCCCCCTGTTTTATTATGCTTTTCTCACCTTTTGTTAATATTTGATTAACAACAGCCACATCATTTGGCAATGTTCCAGGTAAAATGTTTGTTAATTGCTTATTTTTACCATCAAATTTAAGACCGTCTAAAGTCACAGTCTGATGTTTTGTAACACAATCGTTCTCATCAACAGCGGGTTTAACACGAACTAGCCTTTTATTATTAAAATCCCAAAAGTTTAGATCCATTTTTGGTACTTGAGAGACGTTTACAACATCATCGCTTTCTTTACCAGCCAACAAATTACTTATTTTTCGCTTTTTGGCATTCCAAATACCATTCTCCGATTCCAAAAATTCATAATTATTTTTGTCTTGTACAAAGACACCATCTTTTCTTATTAAAGTTTGCTCTAATGTGGGTACATCGGTTGAGCTTTCACCTCGTTTAACATTAGTAATTTTACGTTTATTAGCGTTCCAATTATTACTCTTGGATTCTAAAAACTTATATTTAGTATTACCTTGTACAAAAGCATCACCTTTTCTAGTTAACGTCTGCCCCAAAGTCGATACATCATCAGTAAACTCCCCACCTTTAACACTACTAATTTTATAATTTAAAGCATTCCAACCATCATCTTTTAGATTTAAAGTAGTTTCTTTAAAACTTCTAGCTTCTGGTTTATTATACGGGTTATATACGCGATAAAATTTATCTATCATCTTTTTATTTAATAAACAATTCCACTTTCCCTCAATTCTTCTATGATAGAATCTATCTCATTATCCACTCCAGAATTTCCCGCCAATCGGCTTAACCAAAGCAGTCTTAACCTATCTACAAGCTCATTAGGATCGTCCCAATAAACATAGTCTATTTTATTACCAGTTACCTGCCTTAAACCTTCACCAACAGTCTTAAACAGGGGTTTAATTATATTAAGATATTTAGTGTGTTTATTACTTGACATCGCCGCACCTGTTTTATAACCCTTTAAATGTGCATTTGTAGCTTCCAAAATCTCTTTATAATTTTGCAAATCAACCTGACTATAGTTTACGGGTTCTTTTAAAGTTAACAATTCCCACAATCCCTTTGTCCCTTTATAAATTGTTTCTCCAACCGTAACATCATCATTGGCAATTTGAACTTCCTGATTCCCAATAAAAAATTTATTTCCTTCTCGCCTAATACCATATGTAGTGTCTGTCATACTACTTCTACTAAGGTAATTTCCTAAATAGTCTGATGCTAAAAGACCAAAATCTAATTTGTGCGGTGTTATCTGGGTTATTCTTGGTATTCTAGACGGGGTCTTTTCTAAAATCATTGGGAGAACTGGCCTCTCTGTTTTTGTGGCTAAATTTTTTAATTCTTGCAAAGGCTCTATTAACGGTTGGAATGTTTGGAACCTCTCTTCAGCCTCTAGAAATTTACCACGTTTTAACGCCCTATATTTTTCTCTTATTTGTTTTGCAGACTCTACCAATTCTTGTTGAATATTTGTTTTCATTTTATTTCCATTTTATTTATCTCATTTGTCAAAGGATTATACTCAAACACTTTATCGTGTATTATTAGGCAATATGCAGATGTGTTTGAAGGGACATTTTCTGCAGTTTCAATTTCTAATTTAATATCTACGACCCCCTCTTTGACTGATTCATTCTGCCTAGAACAATCTATTACAATTAGAGGATATTTCTTTATAAAGTCAGCTCTGTTAAACATAGGATCGGGGACGGTGTTGTAGTAACTCTCCCTAAACCTTACAAACATCTCATAAGCTTTAGAGGCATCTCCATTTTCAAAGTCGAGATTTAAATCACTATAAGGATAATATTCAGAGTTTAAAAACACTTTGATATTTTTCAATTTACAGTGATCAAATTCATCAGTTCTTTTTCGTGCACTGTTGTCCCTACCAGTTTGGAAACCAAATATAATATACCTGGGCTTCTCCAAACTCGAAGACGTCTTAACTGACCATGTATGTCTCTTGGTTTCGGGGTATGATGGGAGTTCGTGTAGCTCCAAACTTCTAAATGCAATTTGCAAATTTTTATTTTGCAATAACATCTTTTGTAATTGAAGCTTCTCCCCATCAGATGGCACCACATGCGGCATCACCCACTGAATCGATTTAAGTGTAATTTTAGGAATAGGATCGACACCAGTTGGAGCATTAGATGTTGTTAATATACAATTTAAGTCGTTTTTGGATCTTTTCAACACCAATTCTTGTTTAACATTTACTAAAACCTTATTAAAATCCTCAAACACACCCATTAACAGCTCTAACGGGACACAAGTACTAAACTTGCCGCTTTTATGGAACTCCTTTAAATTTTCATCAGAATCAAATGCTACATTTGACAATTTAGTTGTTTTATTGTAAGAGCACAATATTTTCATAAGACTGGAAATTCCCGGATTTCTTACAATATCTATTTCTTTACCAGCAACTTCGTATCTAATTTCGTCAAATAAGAATGCAAATGCATTATTTATAAAATGTCCTTTATCATGATTCTCTATTTCTCCTTTAATATACAGATAACTCCTACATGGGAGTGTTAGTAAATCTTGATTATTTATGCATATTCGAATTTCATCGGAATTATTTATTGCCAAAGTGTTGTGTGGAACATAGGAGTGATTTGTAATTTTAACCACGCTATCGTCGTATTGGAATTTTCCTGTAACGTCTAGAAAATCTTCCATTTTTATTAATAGAAAATTTTAACTTCAACCCAATTGATCGCAGAAACCTGGCATTTTGCACACTCACTCCGTTCTTGTAAATTCTCATATCTTTTTTATATGACAAGTAATTGTAGTTTCTTCTTTATTAAAGTCAATTGGCTTGTCGTGTTGATCTGCAAATTTAATGCTAACAACATCTAAACTTCTCTTATTTACAGGGAAGTATATAATATTTCTGGGAACCTCAATAATTTTGTAGCCGGGAGGAGCTTCTGGGTAAAAACTGTGTATGGTGTGTGATTTGTCACCATTTAAATAAGACCCATTCGCAATATTACATTTTACTCTAATCACATTTACATTATTTATGTTGATTTTATTTACGGATTTAAACGCAATATCTGGAGTAGAAAATCCTTTAAATCCCAATAATTCAGACCCTAAACACGGTTTTGTAAAATCAAACACATGGCCAGAATGTAATGTGGCTTTCATAGTTTTATTATCGGCTATAAGTACAAAATCTGGGAGTTGCTTTTGAATTTCCTTCGCAAGCTCAAACACTTCGTATGTACCTTCAGCAATTTCAATTACATTTGGAGCTTTGTGATCGTAATAATACACATCCTCACCCTCGTCTATAGTTAATTTTGTGTCTTTAAGTTTATTTAATTTTGGAACTAGCCCTTTGTAAAATATAAGTTTGACTTTTTTATTAATTAATGCTACTTTATTTTGTATAATAACTTCAACTTTACCATCTAATGCCCGGTTTAATTCGTCAATTGTGACCTCCCCTTTTGGGGTTGTAATTTTGTGCATTTTGTAATATGTCAAAGTATTTAGAGGTTTTTTAACATTAAATATAGAATTATAACTTTGAAAATCTACCAGTCCAATTACATAATCACCATTTAATTCTATAGGAGGAAAGAACACCGACTTCAACTCTGGCTCTGTACCCGTAAATGTTATAGTAAATGAATCCATTTTTATAAACTAAAATTTTTCAGAAATGATAAACATAAAATTCCACAAATGGAACTGTTTAAATCTTGTATTTGATCAGTTGTATAGTAAATTTTAGATGGTACAAAATATTCAATTACCTCTTTTGGAGGCTGTATTCCGAATGGGTCAAAATATATTACAATATCTTTATTTTTACGATATGCTGTCCAATGTGTGCCCCTGTCACTGTCTAAATTAATAATTCCACATTCTCTTACTTTTGGTCTCTGTTTTCTTAGCTCGTTTTTTAGGTACACTCCTCGAAAGTGAGGCACGTCTCTTGCGGCCTCTAACAGCTGAAAGTTGTCCATCTTTTTTATTAAATTTTAATCCCATTCCCATTTTTGCCTTGGCCTTCATCAAATTTGTCACTGCATAAGCTGCTGCTTTTTCAGCTAGATTGGCGTCCTTTGCCGAAACCCTAGTCCAAGCCTGGTCCGCTAATCTCATATCTGCCTTGTTCCGGGCGGCTGTATCAGAATTATTCATGTAGAATATGTCGTGCTCTTTACAATAAGAGTCTAGCTTATTTTTTGGAGGTACATTTCTGGCTAAATTTTCACGTATCTTAGTTCCAGGACCACAATATGAATATGACGGTATGTGGAGGGGGAAAGGAAGGTTGTTTATAAGGGTATTTAACAAGCCACGGCCTCTATATGGTTTTAAGAATAATCCCTTACCTTGGACCTTTCTACACTTTCTCTTTGCCATTTTTATTATATAAAAAATGTCATTTATTCAACAAAAGAACAAATTTAAAATAGCACATAAAGAAAATACACCAAAGAAGTTGGGTCTATTTCCTAATAATATTCGCTGTCTTATAATAGGGCCTAGCGGTTCGGGGAAGACCGTTGTAATTTATAACTTAATTGTAAAAAAGCAAGGATTAAAGTTTACAAATTTATATATAATATCCAAATCTTTAGAACAAGAAAAATATAAAAAAATAATTGAAATATTCCGACTGTGTGATGAAGTTAAATTACACACATATTCAAACTGTGAAATCACACCAAATGATGTAGAATCACACTCAATAGTTGTATTTGACGACATAAATAGTCCAAATATCACACAATTTTTCTCAATGGGCAGACACAAAAATATTAACAGTTTTTACTTGTGTCAATCTTACAGTAAAGTAAACAAACATTTACGTGACAATGTTAATTTTCTAATATTATTTAAACAAGACGATTTAAATTTAAAACATGTGTATAACAATCATGTGGGAAATGATTTTTCATTTAACCAATTTAGAAATCTCTGCCATCAATGCTGGGATAGGTCTAAATATGGTTTTTTTGTAATAGACAAGGAAAGGCCAAAGAATAATGGGAAATATAGATTTATGTTTGACCAATTTTATAATGACCAAGGGCAAGAGTGTTGATGCCATCCAGAATAAACCTCTTGTCGTCATCAAAAGAGAGTACCTTTTTGTTCATCGTTAATGTTTGAAGATGGTGGTTAGTGGATTTAATTCTTGTAACATTCTCATAGTAATCTTCCCCGGTTGCAAGACAGTTTAAGTAATGTTGGTGTCTTAAGAGATGTTTAACTGTAGCATTGTCAGCTCCTTTTGCCTTTTTAACCTCTAGCTCATTTTGCTTTTCTTTTTCGTATAACCATTGTAAAGGAATGAAAGAGTATAATTTTGGCCTTAAACCACAATATTCATACATAATTTGACCATTTAATTCGTCTTTAAACTTGCCCGTAACTTTTTTATTTTTATCAGAGTATAAGAAATGGTCTTTACTATATGCAGAGGTGTCGAAACAGTCCAAGTCACATTGTATTTCCTTGTAAAAGTCCTCTGTTACTATAGAATAAATAAGACTGTCTGTGTCTGTCATTAGGAACTTTTTATTCTTAAATTTTGACATATAATTATAGTGGAAATCATACATTATTACTTTACTGATATCCAAAATGGTCATTCCTAAATATATTGGTTTATCAAACTTTACAATTAATTTATTTAAATGCACAGCATGCAAGTTGTTATCGAACTTTTTGCTGCAGTCAAACCTTGGCTTTGTAACATACTTTGTTAACTTAGACTCGTCTACAAGATGTATATCACGAAACTTACGTTGGTTCATAATTGTTCGACCAAAGAGACTGTTATTTAACAGTTTGTAAAAGTCTTTTTCAAAATCGTGTTTAGCTTTTTGTCGCTTTTCAATATTAAAATTAATATAGGGTGCAAGCCATTTCGACTGTCTAAATTTTAAAATTCTGTGGTATTTTGTAACTACCAAACCCAGTTCTTCGTATTTTTTTAGTGCTTTATAATGTAAAATATATTTAGTTTTGTCATTTAAATTTGGTATTAATTTTCCATTCATTTTTTCTGGTGCGAGCGGGTAGTCATTATGCAAATCGTGTAAACTTTTATCGTATTTTAAATCAACTTCCAAAATAAATCCAAAGTTTTCATTTTGATTGTATTTATAATCTTTCTCATTTGTCCATCTAAAGCCATCGATGGGCAACGACTCGCACATTGCTGTAGAGTATAGCGAGTTACAGTCTAAGTATACAAGATAGGTGCTTTCTTGATTTGGGTCATAATATTCGCCCATGTACTTATTATTGGCTTTAGCATAGCGCGTGGAAATCATACTTACACCGCCTCTAATGGCATGTTCTATAAACAAATGCATGTCAATGTCACGAAATAATTGTAATTTTATGCCGGTCATTCTAAGACATGCCTCCCATGTTAGTCCAGGCAATGAGTACATATGAACAGGGTCGAGTTTATAATCCTTTAAACATAAGTCCCTAAATGTCTCAAACACATCAGCCAATAACAACACATCTGTTTTAAGGTATAAATCGTGATATTCTTTTAAATTATTTATATTAAAATGATTCCATACGTTTTTAGCATGTTCATATTGTGCGGGAGATATACATTCTTTAGTTAGACTACTGTAAAATGCCTCTATGGGTGGGAGAGGCTCTAAAAACTTTTCTGGTCCTGTCATGTATTCGTACGGAAATTCGCCCTTACGTTGTAGTAGTGGATTGTCTATAAATCTAAATGTATTTAAATTGGAAGCTAATTTGCTTAAGGGAAGGGACAGAAAGTTGTAGGAATCCAAAAATACTAAATCATCAACAGAGAATGAAATATACTTTTCCATATCTTTGGCTATGCAATTCAATTTGCGATTAAATTTTCCTAAGTGTTGCATTATTAAATGACCATCATAGTTTTTAAGATTGTGGAAGAATACTGGAATTTTCTTGGTTACTTTATAGTTTAAATTACAAGAGTTATGGGCGGGTCCTCTGAACTCGCCTGTTAAGTGACAATGGTCGCGCACTTTATCACACAGTAACGGCTGGCGGCATATGTGGCAGCGTATAGAGTTTTGAAATAACGTCTCTTGCTCTGGAGTCATTACAAGGGGAACATATACTCCCATCTGACTTTTAATAAAGTCATAAGTTTTAAATAACTTTTCGAAAAACACATTCATTAAATTTTCACCACTGTACAACTCTTCGTAAATAATTTTAGAATCTCTCACTACGACATAAGCAAATCCAGAAGGAGTGTGTTTGTCACAGTTTATAAAGCATTCGAAATCTGCATAAATCACAAAGGGAGCTTTAAGTTGATATTTGTAATTCGTAAATTGTAATGTATCTTTTTTAGACATTTGTACTCTTTGGGGATCAAAGGTTTTACAATATGTTATGTGACGTTCCAATATATCTTTAGTGTAAAAATGTTGCACACAGAACTTGCAAAAATATTTCTTACTATTGTATTTTGTAGAATTAAACATTAACTTATCAAAATCACGAATTAAACAGTAATGTGATTTGCGGCCTTGTTGTAGAAGCAGCAGGTTGACGTGCGTATTACTATTTAGTTTAGTTATTCTCAATGGATATATTAATTGTCCTTCAATTCCATATACATTAACACTTATGTTATTTTGTTTTTCAAATTTATCAATGTCGGATGTTTTTACGGGATATTTTATATTTGTCATATTTAACTGGCCTATGTGGGGTTCGTAGTAAAATACTCGATTTGCATTTTCTTTACGATTCCTTGGTTTTAAGCTTGCTAAAATACTCCACACGAAACATTTATTATCACTATTTTTAATATTTAAAACAGCGTGTTTTGATTTTATATTTTCTGGTGTGGGTATGTATGACTTGGGAGTTAGGGGTTTATACTTGTAAACATGCAGCTGCCAGTATTTAGTATGGTCATATATCCATCCACTGCCTTCTGATTGAAATTTGTGTAAAGATGTGTCGATTTTTAAAAGTGAATTTTCAATTTGTGTCTTTAATTGTGCTTTCTCAATTGATAAATTAGTTAAACTTCGAAAGTTAGCAATAGTTTCTTTATCAATTAATAATTCACCATTCTTACTAACTGTGTGTTTGATAAATTTCACTCTCCTAATAAGAATCCATTTTATTGGTAAAGGACATGATTGAAGGGTGTTTAATATATCCGCGGACTCACCTTGAAACTTAAACACATTATAGGGTCGCTTGTCACATCGTAGGTGGTGGCGTTTCTTGTCACGGGTGATGACTCTCTTACACACATTACAAGTATTGTGGTTCTCTAGCATATGCATTTTAAAATTGCTATTGTCAAATATTTGATGGCATTTTTTACAAATTTTAGGAATAACTTTGTGGATGTTACGATAGTGTCTGATTAAATTGCTTCTGTTGGAGCAGGGAGCGGAGCAGATTGCACAGGACAACATTTTGTGTTGAAATGACTGTAGAGATGTCATGCTCTGCTTTTTATAAACAAAAATTACCATTTTAAAAATTTAAATACGATCAAAATATGAAGATTTAAGACAAAAACACAAATTCAAAATTTTTATAAAAACTAAGCCCTTTATCAAAAATCTGGGAAACTACTTTTTAGATAATTGTATAAAGTACCTCCAAACCAAATTTGAATTTTAATCAAAAATGAAAATGTTTTCAAAAATAACGATTCCCTTTCATCTTCAAAGTTATTCAGTCATAAGAACCACTCTAAATTTTTCTAAGTCCAGAGTAAAAAAAAGTATATTTTAGCCGAAATTATTTTAAGCACTAAATTTTTTTTAAGTCCAAAGTAAAAAAAGTATATTTTAGCCGAAATTATTTTAAGCACTAAATTTTTCTAAGTCCAGAGTAAAAAAGCATATTTTAGCCGAAATTATTTTAACCACTGAATTTTTTCTAAGTCCAGAGTAAAAAACCATATTTTAGGCGAAATTATTCTAAGTACTGAATTTTTTCTAAGTCCAAAGTAAAAAAAGTATATTTTAGCCGAAATTATTTTAAGCACTAAATTTTTCTAAGTCCAGAGTAAAAAAAGCATATTTTAGCCGAAATTATTTTAACCACTAAATTTTTCTAAGTCCAGAGTAAAAAACCATATTTTAGGCGAAATTATTCTAAGTACTGAATTTTTTCTAAGTCCAGAGTAAAAAAGCATATTTTAGCCGAAATTATTTTAACCACTGAATTTTTTCTAAGTCCAGAGTAAAAAACCATATTTTAGGCGAAATTATTCTAAGTACTGAATTTTTTCTAAGTCCAAAGTAAAAAAAGTATATTTTAGCCGAAATTATTTTAAGCACTAAAGTTTTCTAAGTCCAGAGTAAAAAAAGCATATTTTAGTCGAAATTATTTTAACCACTAAATTTTTCTAAGTCCAGAGTAAAAAACCATATTTTAGGCGAAATTATTCTAAGTACTGAATTTTTTCTAAGTCCAAAGTAAAAAAAGTATATTTTAGCCGAAATTATTTTAAGCACTAAATTTTTCTAAGTCCAGAGTAAAAAAAGCATATTTTAGCCGAAATTATTTTAACCACTAAATTTTTTTAAGTCCAGAGTAAAAACCATATTTTAGGCGAAATTATTCTAAGTACTGAATTTTTTCTAAGTCCAAAGTAAAAAAAGTATATTTTAGCCGAAATTATTTTAAGCACTACATTTTTCTAAGTCCAGAGTAAAAAAAGCATATTTTAGCCGAAATTATTCTAAGTATTGGACCACTGAATTTTTCTAAGTCCAGAGTAAAAACCATATTTTAGGCGAAATTATTCTAAGTACTGAATTTTTTCTAAGTCCAAAGTAAAAAAAGTATATTTTAGCCGAAATTATTTTAAGCACTAAATTTTTCTAAGTCCAGAGTAAAAAAAGCATATTTTAGCCGAAATTATTCTAAGTATTGGACCACTGAATTTTAAGTTAAAATCTGCAACACTGAAGGTCTTGTTGGTGCTGGGGCTGTAGGATATGAAGTGAGGACCCTAGCCTGCAGCAGCTCTTTATATAGCCGACAATTCACAAAATTAATTTGTAAAATTACGCATCGGTTACTATGCATCAGTCGCTGCAACACTGAAGGTCTTGTTGGTGCTGGGTCTGTAGGATATGAAGTGAGGACCCTAGCCTGCAGCAGCTCTTTATATAGCCGACAATTCACAAAATTAATTTGTAAAATTACGCATCGGTTACTATGCATCGGTCGCTGTGTCCTTGGTGTCGATCTTGCAGAATCTCCTTCAAGGTTGATTGTCGCGCTTGTGGCGATAACCGAGTGCACTTCTAAGTTGTTTACATGTGTTGTTTATTTAGTGTGGAGTTATTTTTGAACTCATGGATTTTCACAAAGGATGTATTAAAATAAATTTAGAGCAAATTTTAAAAATATAGGGGGAAAATGTATTTAAGGCAAGGGTACTAGTACAGGAAACTTGTGTAAGGCGGGATCGGGCGTCGGCGCAAAAACTGATCCCCATAAGAATAACATGGGAAAAAAGCGCCGAATAGTATGTTAAACCCCTAGTTCTCCTCTACTGGTATATATAGCTTATTTATGAATTTATATTGATGAAACTTGGTATGTGGATTCACCTAGTTGAGTTCTATTGATATTTTCATAAAAACACATTTTTTGTGTTCCTTGTTGCAGCAAACCTCCTTACTCACCCCCCAATGTTATTCTTATGGAGAATAATTCAAATTTTATGTATCGCGTATTTGTGAGTATCTTTTTATGAAACTTGATATGCGGCTTTATGTGGTATTAAGACATTATATTTTGCATTAGAAATTCGCTGAGTACGCAGGTGTGCTACGACGGGGGTATTTAAACTTGTATCAACTATAATACGTATATATAGCTTATTTATGAATTTATATTGATGAAACATGGTACAGTATGTGGATTCACCTAGTTGAGTTCTATTGATATTTTCATAAAAACACATTTTTTTTGTTCCTTGTTGCAGCAAACCTCCATACTCACCCCCAATGTTATTCTTATGGAGAATAATTCAAATTTTATATATCACGTATTTGTGAGTATCTTTTTATGAAACTTGGTATGCGGCTTTATGTGGTATTAAGACATTATATTTTGCATTGGAAATTCGCTGAGTACGCAGGTGTGCTAGGACGGGGGTATTTAAACTTGTATCAACTATAATACTAATATTTTAGGTAATGCTTTAAACTACCTTCAAATATAATACCTTAGTTTATAATTGTTCAACAAAATATGTGGGGTATATGCACGCCTGATATAATATATCAGGCGTGCATATATGTATGCGATTTTGAACTTAAAAAAATAACTGAGTGTTCCACACAACTGCTATTCGACTTAACAAAAATATTAAATATCATATATTTTAGATGCTCTTTAGAAATAACACTCTACAATTTACATTATCTTCTAAGTATAGTTTGGTGGAAAAATAAATACTTTTGTAAAATTTGGTCAGTTTACAATTAATCCAACATTCCTTTGATTTTTAATTTGCATCTGTTTATTTACTTTCATGCTCCAATAAAACCAATAACCAATAAAATAGGACGAAGTAATGAAATAGTTACGAAACCATAAATGGTTTCCTTGATAAAAGCATAGCAACTAAAGTTCGTATAATTAATTAGTAATGCAGTTATACCTCAGAACAGAGACTAATAATCACAGGTTTCGATAATAACAACTTTGTTACGATTTGGCGATCTCGCTCGTGACTCTTGGCCTCACAAACTTCCTGTTACATGAGAATCTATTATCTGTGAAATAGTGATCTACATATAAAGACAAACCGGTACTATATATATATATATAAATATATATGTATATATATATATATATATATATATAAACAGAAGTTCCTGGAGTTGACCACAAATAAAGACAAACCAGGAATCTTTGAGAAACCATAAGTCTGGCACTCATGAACCACTGAATAAAAGTTATCGGTGACAGAACTGGAGGAACAATATTAGTCTTTTGATACAAACCCTCCTAAGGTCTTACATTTAATAAAATAGTCAAGTTAAACATATTTCAGATATTATATTTGATCAGCTTTGTGATTTTACTTTAACATAAAACTGAAATAAGATCAACAATTGAAGCTGTTAGAAAAAGATAGGTATTGCAATAGCCTATTTCATTCGACTTTTTCCTACATAGACAGAGATTTTTAACTTTTGGATTATAAGCAACTGACAATATTTTACGAGCCTATAATTGGCTTTTGATTATTACTGAAATTGTCAAAACGCGAAACACACTATCAAAACTTTAATTCCTATAGTACCATAAAATTTTAACGTCTATTTAATCATATTTACTGTCCAGGTGTAATTATTGGGTATAAAATAATTTGTTATTTTATTGTGTAATTTTAAAGCTATAAAACGCGTTTGATTTCTCTTCACAGTTATTATACTATATAAATGTTGTCTAGACTATAAAATAAAAAATTGTATCAGTATGTTAGTTTTCACCAAAACATT
The DNA here is from genome assembly GCA_963675035.1 of Allygus modestus. Taxonomy (NCBI): domain Eukaryota; kingdom Metazoa; phylum Arthropoda; class Insecta; order Hemiptera; family Cicadellidae; genus Allygus; species Allygus modestus. The sequence continues at coordinate 38,937,140 of OY776114.1, read as the reverse complement.
CAAAATAATATACTCCATTTTTATAACTGAATCGTCTTATATTTCTTAACATTTGATCAAATCTTACGAGGCGAACAAGGCTTACTTTGATCTTTGGACTTCAAAGATTATTAGCATCTCAAAAGCGTTCTTCTGCAGAATATTACTTTGACTACAAGTAAGTCAACGGGGATTTTAAAACTTATCTCACTTTTGTATCTTTTGACTTGGTCGACTTAGGTTTTATCTTCAGGATACAAACGCTTTCATAATAAGGTACTAAACATTATAGTATCGTAAAATGTTCAAAGTAGCATAACAGGTACACAAACGTTTTAGATCAAATTGGACGCTATTTCATAATTTTGAGGTTCATTTTCATATTCAATATTATTGTTTATGTTTCACGTGATAGGTAGAATAACAAGTGTAGGTAATATGAGACAAAAATATGTTAAAGTCACGTAGATTAAAGTTTATAAATATATTACAAAATATACTAAACAAATACTACGTAATTTTGTAAAGCCTATTAGCATAGTCTAGTAAGTCATGAACATATATTGTAAATATTATAATCATTTTCAAATATTTGATCACTGTTAAATAAATAAATAAATATAATATCCCCGTAGCAGCAAACCTGCGTACTCAGCGAATTTCTAATGCATATACCACATAAAGCCACATACCAAGTATCGTCATGTACATTCATAAATAAACGATTTATGACATCGTAATTATTCTCCATAAGAATAAAATGGTGGCTGAGTATGCAGGGTTGCTGAAGCAAGGAAAACAAAAAATGGGGTTTTATTTAAAAGTCAATATAATTCAAGAAGGTAAAGCCACATACCAAATTTTATTAATTTATGTTCATAATTAAGGGAGATAACACGTTACTTATTCTCCATAAGAATAACATGGGAGCTGAGTACGCAGGTTTGCTGCTACGGGAACTGTCGGCCAAAAAATGTTTTTTAGTGCAAATATTAATATACCGCAACGATATGAAGCAATGTACCAAGTTAAATCAGGATAAGTTGATAAACAAGCGAGATATGCAATTTTTCTTATTCTCCATAAGAATAACATTGGACAACGTACTGTGGTTAGCTCTTTCAATATCTCTGTAACCATTTGACGTAGAGCAATGATCAAAACACCAAATTGTGCGTCTTTTTAAGCTTATTCCAATGGAAAAACTAAAATTTAACTTTTTCAAAAATTATATGTATAAAACAATAAAAGATTGTTGGGATACAAAACCCCCAAAATACCCCTTTGCATAGGTGGATCCGTCTGGGTTTCGAACTTAAACTCATAATTGCTGCTTTACACTCTTATACCAAATTTCGTCGAAATCGGACTATATTTACGCGATTTATCGTGCTCACTGATATATATAACGTTTGAATGTTACAATATATATATATATATATATACATACTTATATATATATATATACAGTTTTGAACGAATGGTTGTTTTTGGCATCTGGGGACCTCAAAACAAAAAGTTATCATGGTCCCGGGCCAAGGTCTTACCATGCCAACTACGGTAATAGCCTCTTCCGTATAGGGGAAATTCGCTAAAATTGAAAACAAATAAGGTAAAAGGAAATCGATAACTGTATAGCTTTCTAAATGTTTTACATTATGCACTAAATATTACATTTACGGCCACAAAAGCCATTCGAATACAGTCTATTCACCTGGAAGTAAAAATCTAATCAACTGAGATTATTAAAAAAGCAGTCAATAGAGTAACCTTTCAATAAATTTTAATTTACAATAACAAAACGATGTATTAAACATGTGTTAATAGTTGATAGTCAATTTTTTGATGACAATATGTAATTTAAATCCCCAGCTCTTGCATTCTCATTCCTAATATTACTCATCATTAAACATGTTCAAACATGTAGCAGCTTGACAACTAATGAAACAACAGAATCTCACTACAGTTCAATACGTCTACGTAACAGGGTCGAGCGCTATTAACTCAGAACACAAATTTATTAAAACCACTTTTTGGAGAGCGTTATATTTAATACAAGCGGAATTCTTAACTCCAATGTAACCCCCGATTTTCGTTAAAAACCGATATGGGAATTTTAAATTCAGATAAGAAGTGTATTTATACAACCTGTATAGTATGGACGCTTTCTCATATTTTTCACTATTTATTAGTGCTTTATATTAAAAAACCTACATAATACGAAAAAACTGGTATTTACAATTCCCAAATTATTTAAACTATTTAAGTCCATCAATATTCAATCTTTTAACCCACCCCATAACATAAAATGTATTGGCCAAGTGTTGTGTAATAAAGAAAATACAGTTTTAAGCATTATATTGTAAATTTTATGAGCTTTGCTCAGCAACATATTTTAACACCTTTGCTATCTAGTGCTGTTAAGTTGATGTATCTAACTGTAGACACCTACACGTTTGAAATGTTTATGTTATAGTTTAAAACTAGCATACAGTTGACTACTAGTTGTGCTATTTCTCATACTCAATATCTTTGAAATGTTGGCACTAACTCTACGTTGTCGTCACCGATTTAGGTAAAAGAATATTTAACAAAAACATATCATTGTTATGCTTCCAAGTAACATATTTGCTTTACATACAATACCATTAACTGTTTTATCGTATTATACATCTTAACACTTTTTAAGACTGAGGAAATTGCTTGGATTAACAATGCTGTAATTAATAACAGAAAAATGCATTGGTATGAAAAAGTCTAATGTTACAATTATTCATTAAAAAACATGAGTAGTTTTTTTTAAGATAAAATCAAATACGTCTCACAACACGTTACTTACATACAATAGGTAAATATACAAAAAATATGGTTCAAGGCTATATATTTCAACCAGCCACACCGGTCATCATCAGGCCTAATCAGAGAATATTTTTTTCTGTAATCATTGGAATACCCTCCTCTATTATTTTTTTTATTTATTTGTTTGTTTCCAGTCTGGTCACTTTTCACAAAAAGGGAATTTTGGTGCATTCAAAAACATAAATCGCTAATTCGGAGAAATATACAACTTAAACAAATGACATTTCGCGAGATAACAAAAACATCAAGCCTCAGATTTGCCGGATGTCCGGGCTGCGATGCACTCTGCCCGACAACGTGGACGGGGATCAACTCGATTTCAAGATAGTAACCCCATCCAACATCAGCAATATCATTCAGAAAAAAATTATTGGTTGATCAATGGAAAACAAAAACTGATACCGGTAAAGGATTAACAATGTATCTTTGAATGATTTCAGTTTTGTTGGGAATGTGCACGCTGCAAACGTTATATGTGACTGTGAAGTAGAAAGGTTATATACCAGAAACACAAACAGTAAACCTAATATTAGCGTAATAAAACTGTTATTACTAAGATATAAATATTACTAACCCAACAATAATGTAATACAAATAAAAATGAGTTTTTTTCTTTGTATTGCAATAGGAAACCCGTAATGTTGCTCATATACTAAATGTGCTTAACTTTTCTCATAAGAATCCGTATTAAATGATACCCACACGACAAAATACCTGGAGTTGTAGTTCCCCTAAATCAGGTTTGAAATGATTCAAGAGCAACCTTTAAACTAAAAACTGGGTGTGTATGGATTATTTGCTGAGTGAAAGGTTCGCTTGTTTTAGAACATGAACTTATACGCTAACATAAGTAATTATTTTCTGCACCAAAACCAAGGCCACAGCACTGGCAAGTATTGGTGTTGACGTCATTGTCTACTTTTTATTATCTCTCTCAGAGCAATAGGAAAACTGATACAAACACAATTCTCGTGCTCAGAGCTAATCTGAATGGTTATTAATTGAATATATTTTCCTTGTTTATAAAACATGTTTATGTTCCTTATATATTAGCAATATACTAAATAAATACTAGGTTAATGATTGTTAATTAGTCGTCCATGGGGAGAGTTCAAAATGCAATCCGCCAACCCACCGCAGAGTTATGCAGGAACAGCCACAAAAAACGGTTATTCAGTCAGTTTCACAGGTATAATTTAGCCGATAACAATTAGCTTCCTAAGCGGGTATTTTTTAGAAGAGGGCCGCCATTAGTTTCCACCATTCAGCGCTCTGCGGTGTTAGGCTAGGTTAGTATATCATAAATATAAATTATTTCCTGGATACAGATAATACGCCCTTATTTATAATAAACTGACGTAACCTGACCCCGCAGGACGCTGTATTGCAGCATAACACCATTTTTCAAAAGTGGTAGCCTTCTTCTAGAAAGACTTTATGCTACGTAAGAAAACAGTATGTATGTACTCACAGTACATATGTGAGTGTTAATACTATACTTAGTGATAGTAAAGCACGTTTTTAATAAGTTTCTATAATGGTTTCAGGTAACACCAAATTTTAATAATAAGATTTTTACTTCGTAAGTGATCACCTCATGTAGAAAATAGAACAAATATTTCAAGTTGCCAGTATAGCAATACTAAAATGCCTTTTTATTAATTTTAGAAAATTTACCTTTAAACAAAATATTGGCAAATGAATTTAATTCAGAACCTAAATCATGAACATATAATGTAAATATTTTAACGCAAATGGCTGGAATAGTTTATCACGGGTAAATGAATAAATGTAAAATAATAACAAATAAGAAGAAAGGAAATCGATAACTGTAGAGCATTCTGAATGTTGTACGTTATTCACTAAATATTACATTTACAGCCATAAAAGCCATTCGAATAGAGGCTATTCACCTGGAAGTCAAAAATTCATCAATCGAGATTATTAAAACAAGCTGTCAATAGAGTAAACTTTCAATACATTTAAATTTACAATAACAAAACGATGTATTAATAATGTGTTAATGGTTGACAATTAATTTTTCGACGAAAAAAGTAATTTAAATCCCCCAGCTCTTGCATTCATTCCTAATATTAATCATGATTAAACATTTTCAAACAGGTAACAGCTTCATAACTAATGAAACAAAAGGGTTTCATTACAGTTCAATACGTTGAACATAAGAGCGTCGAGAGCTGTCGAATCGGAAAATACCCCCGTCGCAGCAAACATGCGTACTCAGTGAATTTACAATGTCTTAATACCACATAAAGCCGCATACTAAGTTTCATAAAAATATGTTCACAAATAAGTGATAAATACAATTTTTTTAATTATTGTCTATAAGAATAACATTGGGGATGAGTACGCAGGTTTGCTGCAACAAGGAACACAAAATAATGGGTTTTATGCAAATATCAATAGAACTCATCTACGTAAAGTCACATACCAAGTTTCATTCATATACATTAATAAATAAACGATATATAACATTTTAATTATTCTCCATAAGTATAACATGGGGACCGAGTACCTAGGTTTGCTGCTACGGGAACCATACGTGAAAATGTTGTTTTTTGTGCAAAAACAGCAAACCACAACCAGATGACATAAATTATTTTGTTAAAATGTTTAAGTAATAATTATTTTATTTATTTAATTTTCTGGATGTAAATAAGGTAGATAGGTATTATTTTATTTATAATCTGGGAAAATCAGTAAAGAATTTAATGTCAGCAGTCATTTAAATCTACAAATATATAGGCTAAGCTTATATATAACTAGCTGCTAATCCCGTGCTTCGCAACAGGGAAGAAGATTCAGAGTAGAAAAACTAAGCAGTTATGTGTGCTGCATTCTGTGGTTAGCCCGTGGAACTACTCCGAATCAAGATCAGCTGTTTATATTTTCATCAGCTCAAACAAAAATGAATGTCAATAAGGAATACATAAGAACTATGGACTCCCGTGGGGCAAAATCCTATAGGATTTTCAAGACGAAAATAGGCCTATGTGTTTATTTGGTATATAAGGAAAATTCCTGTAAATTTTAATTCCAATCGGTTCAGTATTTTTTTAGTGATTGACGAAAAAATTAGACAGACAGTCTAAATAAAAATAGTCTAAAATTACACACCATCCCATTTTTACTTTCTCCCCCTAAACATAGTATATGGGGAAAGTATTGTTTTCGTAAAAATTTTCGAATTTGAGTTAGTGGAAATATTCGTTTTGGTGCTCCCTGAACGCAAAAAAGTGGTTTTTACGTGATGTCTGTCTGTGTGTGTGTGTATGTGTGTGTGTCCGTGTGTGTGTGTGTGTGTGTGTGTGTGTCTGTGTGGATGTGTACAGAGCTAGAGCCCTAACCAATAGGCCGATTTTTATGAAATTTGGTATGTAAGTACTAATCCACGATATCTCCAGGCGTTTTTTCATTTTTTTGAATTTTTGATTTTTAAGGGTAATTATCCCCCAAAAACCACCAAAAAACATGAATAATCAAGATTTATCAAAAACGGCTCTAACGATTTTGATTAAACTTTAGTCATTTGTAGAACTTTAGTTTTCCAACAAAATGACACCACCCGCATTCCTTTAGAAATTCGGGTTCAGAAATTACAGGACTTAAAACATCAAAAATTCAGTTTTTTGGATTTTCAAAAGAGCTAAAAAAACTAAATAATTTAGTATTTGAATTACTATTCTACGATTGCTGGTTTCGGAGAAAACTGAAATTTTCTTTTTGCGGTATTATTTTCTTATTTACTGATAAATTTAATTCAAACTTGATATGCTTGTCAAGTTAGCATTGACCAACATAGGAAATTCGAAATATGATGCCCCTTAATAACCCTGGGGGGAATAGGGGGCATTTCCCCTCTTAAAACCACGAGTGTAGCAATGGATTCTGTAGTGCCTCCAAAGCAGGAATTTGGGTGGATGTTTTTTAAAACAACTTCTTTACAAGATTTTCTGTACATTCGACCGTGCTTTGTATTCTATATTTAGGAAATAAAAGTAATTTATTCGTTAAAGTTGGGCTAAAAGGGAGAAAGTATGTGTCAGTTTCCTGATACCGTTTATTATATATTAGTATAATTTCTCTAGCCTGTTTTTCTGTTAGTCCGCGAGATTTTCCTTATTCCTTTATCAAATTCCATGATTTACCCCTCATTTTAAAGCTTATCGTGCCGGCTAATGACGATAAATAGGCCCATGAGCTGGAAATGTACCGCTTCTCTTAAATTTGAATAATATGAAAGATAAATAAAGGGAATCGTTTGTTTTTACAGGAGCGAAAATGTAAACAAAAGGACATCGGATCAGCTGACAAGATTTGGGTCGCAGTGCGGAATTCAGCACGGCTCGACTAGTAAACATTTATTACGTCAATTTTAATGAAGGATAAAGTTACTTCATTCACAATCCTATCTTTATAATAAGAATGAATTAGACACTCAAATATTCTTTACCAATTCTCTACTAAAAGAAATGGTAATATCCTACCGCAGAAATCACCATATTTTAAATTCTATATATATTATAAATCAACTGGGACCACCATTTAAGACAAATGAACAACAAAACTGTGCAGAATTTTTAAATTGCCTTATTTTGAGTCATCAAACCCTGAAATTTCAATTCAGGCAATCAATATAATTAACCACAAAATGTTCAAATTTCAACCACAGCACAACCAGCTACGACAGTAATTTTATATTCCAAATTTTCATTCTTAATCATCTTAAAGAAAAGTCAATTTCGATGAACTGCTCAACAGTCAATTTAATGCCTGGTTCCCTTTTGCTGACTATATATACACAACTTGTGAAAATGGTAAATATATTCAAAAAACATCCATCTCTGTTACAAGTAACTTCATAATTTTTCAACTACAACTTTGGCAAAAACATGATAGCAAAATTACAAGTATACCCGGTCTACAAAATACAAATACCAAAATTAATGGAATTCTGTACAAATTTAAAAATGCGGTGTTCCATCAAGGAAACAGTATAGCACCAGGGCAGTACATAGCTTACATTCAAAAGAAAAATAAGTGGAAAGAATTAAATGATGAGCAAGTGTTCGTCAAGAAGGTCATATGGTGAAAAAAATATATATATACTATAATATTTCAAAAAATGCCTGAATAAATCTAAAAACTATCTAGGAAAAATTAAAGTAAATTAATCTTAATTAATGTTCATTATAATTGTATTACATTTTAACCTCAATATATATTTTTACCCTCTCCCCCTATACATAGTATATGGAGAAAGTATTGTTTTCGTAAAAATTTTCGAATTTGAGTTGTTAGTGGAAATATTCGTTTTGGTGCTCCCTGAACCCAAAAAAGTGGTTTTTACGTGATGTCTGTCTGTGTGTGTGTATGTGTGTGTGTCCGTGTGTGTGTGTGTGTGTGTGTGTGTGTGTGTGTGTGTGTGTGTCTGTGTGGATGTGTACAGAGCTAGAGCCCTAACCTATGGGCCGATTTTTGTGAAATTTGGTATGTAGGTACTAATCCACGATATCTCCAGGCGTTTTTTTCATTTTTTTGAATTTTTGATTTTTAAGGGTAATTATCCCTCAAAAACCGCCAAAAAACATGAAAAATCCAAATTTCTCAAAAACGGCTCTAACGATTTTGATTAAACTTTCGTGGTTTGTAGAACTTTAGGTTTACAACAAAATGATACCACCCGCATTTCTGGAAAAATTCGGGTTCAGAAATTACAGGACTTAAAACATCAAAAATTCAGTTTTTTGGATTTTCAAAAGAGCTAAAAAAAACTAAATAATTTAGTATTTGAATTACTATTCTACGATTGCTGGTTTCGGAGAAAACTGAAATTTTCTTTTTGCGGTAAACGCAGTACGTTTTCCAATGTTATTCTTATGGGGAATACAATAATTACTATTTCTCTCTTATTTACTGATAAATTTAATTCAAACTTGATATGCTTGTCAAGTTAGCATTGACCAACATAGGAAATTCGAAATATGATGCCCCTTAATAACCCTGGGGGGAATAGGGGGCATTTCCCCTCTTAAAACCACGAGTGTAGCAATGGATTCTGTAGTGCCTCCAAAGCAGGAATTTGGGTGGATGTTTTTTAAAACAACTTCTTTACAAGATTTTCTGTACATTCGACCGTGCTTTGTATTCTATATTTAGGAAATAAAAGTAATTTATTCGTTAAAGTTGGGCTAAAAGGGAGAAAGTATGTGTCAGTTTCCTGATACCGTTTATTATATATTAGTATAATTTCTCTAGCCTGTTTTTCTGTTAGTCCGCGAGATTTTCCTTATTCCTTTATCAAATTCCATGATTTACCCCTCATTTTAAAGCTTATCGTGCCGGCTAATGACGATAAATAGGCCCATGAGCTGGAAATGTACCGCTTCTCTTAAATTTGAATAATATGAAAGATAAATAAAGGGAATCGTTTGTTTTTACAGGAGCGAAAATGTAAACAAAAGGACATCGGATCAGCTGACAAGATTTGGGTCGCAGTGCGGAATTCAGCACGGCTCGACTAGTAAACATTTATTACGTCAATTTTAATGAAGGATAAAGTTACTTCATTCACAATCCTATCTTTATAATAAGAATGAATTAGACACTCAAATATTCTTTACCAATTCTCTACTAAAAGAAATGGTAATATCCTACCGCAGAAATCACCATATTTTAAATTCTATATATATTATAAATCAACTGGGACCACCATTTAAGACAAATGAACAACAAAACTGTGCAGAATTTTTAAATTGCCTTATTTTGAGTCATCAAACCCTGAAATTTCAATTCAGGCAATCAATATAATTAACCACAAAATGTTCAAATTTCAACCACAGCACAACCAGCTACGACAGTAATTTTATATTCCAAATTTTCATTCTTAATCATCTTAAAGAAAAGTCAATTTCGATGAACTGCTCAACAGTCAATTTAATGCCTGGTTCCCTTTTGCTGACTATATATACACAACTTGTGAAAATGGTAAATATATTCAAAAAACATCCATCTCTGTTACAAGTAACTTCATAATTTTTCAACTACAACTTTGGCAAAAACATGATAGCAAAATTACAAGTATACCCGGTCTACAAAATACAAATACCAAAATTAATGGAATTCTGTACAAATTTAAAAATGCGGTGTTCCATCAAGGAAACAGTATAGCACCAGGGCAGTACATAGCTTACATTCAAAAGAAAAATAAGTGGAAAGAATTAAATGATGAGCAAGTGTTCGTCAAGAAGGTCATATGGTGAAAAAAATATATATATATACTATAATATTTCAAAAAATGCCTGAATAAATCTAAAAACTATCTAGGAAAAATTAAAGTAAATTAATCTTAATTAATGTTCATTATAATTGTATTACATTTTAACCTCAATATATATTTTTACTTTCTCCCCCTATACATAGTATATGGAGAAAGTATTGTTTTCGTAAAAATTTTCGAATTTGAGTTGTTAGTGGAAATATTCGTTTTGGTGCTCCCTGAACCCAAAAAAGTGGTTTTTACGTGATGTCTGTCTGTGTGTGTGTATGTGTGTGTGTCCGTGTGTGTGTGTGTGTGTGTGTGTGTGTGTGTGTGTCTGTGTGGATGTGTACAGAGCTAGAGCCCTAACCTATGGGCCGATTTTTGTGAAATTTGGTATGTAGGTACTAATCCACGATATCTCCAGGCGTTTTTTTCATTTTTTTGAATTTTTGATTTTTAAGGGTAATTATCCCTCAAAAACCGCCAAAAAACATGAAAAATCCAAATTTCTCAAAAACGGCTCTAACGATTTTGATTAAACTTTCGTGGTTTGTAGAACTTTAGGTTTACAACAAAATGATACCACCCGCATTTCTGGAAAAATTCGGGTTCAGAAATTACAGGACTTAAAACATCAAAAATTCAGTTTTTTGGATTTTCAAAAGAGCTAAAAAAAACTAAATAATTTAGTATTTGAATTACTATTCTACGATTGCTGGTTTCGGAGAAAACTGAAATTTTCTTTTTGCGGTAAACGCAGTACGTTTTCCAATGTTATTCTTATGGGGAATACAATAATTACTATTTCTCTCTTATTTACTGATAAATTTAATTCAAACTTGATATGCTTGTCAAGTTAGCATTGACCAACATAGGAAATTCGAAATATGATGCCCCTTAATAACCCTGGGGGGAATAGGGGGCATTTCCCCTCTTAAAACCACGAGTGTAGCAATGGATTCTGTAGTGCCTCCAAAGCAGGAATTTGGGTGGATGTTTTTTAAAACAACTTCTTTACAAGATTTTCTGTACATTCGACCGTGCTTTGTATTCTATATTTAGGAAATAAAAGTAATTTATTCGTTAAAGTTGGGCTAAAAGGGAGAAAGTATGTGTCAGTTTCCTGATACCGTTTATTATATATTAGTATAATTTCTCTAGCCTGTTTTTCTGTTAGTCCGCGAGATTTTCCTTATTCCTTTATCAAATTCCATGATTTACCCCTCATTTTAAAGCTTATCGTGCCGGCTAATGACGATAAATAGGCCCATGAGCTGGAAATGTACCGCTTCTCTTAAATTTGAATAATATGAAAGATAAATAAAGGGAATCGTTTGTTTTTACAGGAGCGAAAATGTAAACAAAAGGACATCGGATCAGCTGACAAGATTTGGGTCGCAGTGCGGAATTCAGCACGGCTCGACTAGTAAATATTTATTACGTCAATTTTAATGAAGGATAAAGTTACTTCATTCACAATCCTATCTTTATAATAAGAATGAATTAGACACTCAAATATTCTTTACCAATTCTCTACTAAAAGAAATGGTAATATCCTACCGCAGAAATCACCATATTTTAAATTCTATATATATTATAAATCAACTGGGACCACCATTTAAGACAAATGAACAACAAAACTGTGCAGAATTTTTAAATTGCCTTATTTTGAGTCATCAAACCCTGAAATTTCAATTCAGGCAATCAATATAATTAACCACAAAATGTTCAAATTTCAACCACAGCACAACCAGCTACGACAGTAATTTTATATTCCAAATTTTCATTCTTAATCATCTTAAAGAAAAGTCAATTTCGATGAACTACTCAACAGTCAATTTAATGCCTGGTTCCCTTTTGCTGACTATATATACACAACTTGTGAAAATGGTAAATATATTCAAAAAACATCCATCTCTGTTACAAGTAACTTCATAATTTTTCAACTACAACTTTGGCAAAAACATGATAGCAAAATTACAAGTATACCCGGTCTACAAAATACAAATACCAAAATTAATGGAATTCTGTACAAATTTAAAAATGCGGTGTTCCATCAAGGAAACAGTATAGCACCAGGGCAGTACATAGCTTACATTCAAAAGAAAAATAAGTGGAAAGAATTAAATGATGAGCAAGTGTTCGTCAAGAAGGTCATATGGTGAAAAAAAATATATATATACTATAATATTTCAAAAAATGCCTGAATAAATCTAAAAACTATCTAGGAAAAATTAAAGTAAATTAATCTTAATTAATGTTCATTATAATTGTATTACATTTTAACCTCAATATATATTTTTACTTTCTCCCCCTACACATAGTATATGGAGAAAGTATTGTTTTCGTAAAAATTTTCGAATTTGAGTTGTTAGTGGAAATATTCGTTTTGGTGCTCCCTGAACCCAAAAAAGTGGTTTTTACGTGATGTCTGTCTGTGTGTGTGTATGTGTGTGTGTCCGTGTGTGTGTGTGTGTGTGTGTGTGTGTGTGTGTGTGTGTGTGTGTGTGTGTGTGTGTGTGTGTGTGTGTGTGTGTGTGTGTGTGTGTGTGTCTGTGTGGATGTGTACAGAGCTAGAGCCCTAACCTATGGGCCGATTTTTGTGAAATTTGGTATGTAGGTACTAATCCACGATATCTCCAGGCGTTTTTTTCATTTTTTTGAATTTTTGATTTTTAAGGGTAATTATCCCTCAAAAACCGCCAAAAAACATGAAAAATCCAAATTTCTCAAAAACGGCTCTGACGATTTTGATTAAACTTTCGTGGTTTGTAGAACTTTAGGTTTACAACAAAATGATACCACCCGCATTTCTGGAAAAATTCGGGTTCAGAAATTACAGGACTTAAAACATCAAAAATTCAGTTTTTTGGATTTTTCATAAAAAATAATAAATGTTAAAAAAGATTACTATTCACCATTAAAAAGAGCTCAAAAAACTAAATAAATTAGTATTATAAATTACTATTCTACGATTGCTAGTTGCGGAGAAAATTGAAATTTTCATTTAGCGGTAAACACAGTACGTTGTCCAATGTTATTCTTATGGGGAATACAAAAATAACTATTTCTCTCTTATTTACTGATCAATTTCATTAAAATTTGATATGCAGGTCAAGTTAGCATTGACCAACAGATGATGTTCGAAATGTGTTGCTATTTAACCCTGGGGGGGCAAGGGGGCATTTCCCCTCTCAAAACTACTGTGTGTAGCAACGGACTCTATAGTGCCTCCAAAAAAGCAATTTGGGTGGATATTTCTGAAAACAACTATTTTAGACAATTTTCTGTACATTTATCTATACTTCATATTCTATATTTAGTAAATAATAACTATTTTTGTCATTAATGTTTGGCGAAAAGGGAGAAAGTGTTAGTTAGGGGGATAGTGTTTATAGTCAGTTACCTGATACCGTTTATTTTATTTCAACATGAAATGGCTGTTCTTGGCCAGCAGATAATGTATTATTATAATTGGTAACTATACTTTATTTAGGTTTTTAATTTCTTTCAAATTAAAGATTTTGCATCCGTGAAGCTGCTGGCCAAGAAATATAAAATATATCCAACAATATTTCGAGAATTGTTATCCTATACTCTAATATGAGTAAGGTTTGCTTGTATGTTTGCTTGCTTGCGACACTGATCTCAAAAACGGCTACAACGATTTCCTTCAAATGATCGAAATAACTAATTTCTGGAATAAAAATAATTTCTAGACAGGCCTCATCCCCAGGAAAAATCAAATAATATAAAAAAACTAAAATGAAAAGTTACAAAAATTAACATTGGGCTTATGGAGGTTCAAATCAAAACAAAAGAATTGTAACAACTGTTCATAATTAACCAGGAAACTGTCAAAGTAATACTCATGTTGTTTATGATTATTAACATGTGGTTTCCTGAGAGCAGAGATTAAAAAATTTGAGTGAAGATTACATATATAGAGTATTGAAATAAATCTAAGGGACATTGAGCTATAAATAACAACTGGAGGTTCCTTATAAATGTATAAAAGAGGCAAATGAGTTATACAAATCTGATTATCAGTAGGGGGAAGTGGTGAAATATTACTCTGAGTCACCTAAACAAACTGACTAGCCTTCCCCGAGCAAAGCTCGGCCCCCAGGTACTTTTTAAATATTTAAGTAATTTGTGATGATAAACAATGTCAGATCAAAGGTGCTATCTTTGACTTGGAATACATTTTGATATCATATCGTTTTAGGACTTGGCAACCCGTAAACACTTTGAGTTTTTGGGTATGATATTCAATACCGGCGGAATTTTTGACTCCAATTTAACTCCCAATTTTCGTTAAAAACCGATATGGGAATTTTAAATTCAGATGAAAAGTGTGTTTATACAACATGTTTAGATGGACGCTTTCTCATACTTTTTACTGGATATTAGCGCTCTATTTTGAAAACTTTCATAATACGAAAAAAGCTAATATTTACAGTACTCATATTATTTAAACTATTTATGTCCACCAATATTCAATCTTTTTAAAATCCCCCCCCTCCCACATAACATAAAATGTATCGACCAAGTGCCGATAATTTTCTATATAATAAAGAAAATACAATTTTAAACATTATATTGGTTAGACCCGATCATACTTGATATTTTGGATCATAAAATGACTGTCTCGGTTTGGCAGTGTGTATTTCCACTGAATTCAAAAGCAGATTTTAAAATACTAAACAAAGTTTTTTCACTATAAATCAAGTTTTGACGATAACAAAGTGATTTCCCAACTAACACATTGTGTAAAGATTCCCCTAAAGAAATTCGTGGTGGAACTTCGAACTCCTTGTGACTATGTACGATTAGTCATCATTTTTATTTGGATCATAAAGACGATATAAAACGGATTTCATATTGAGGTTCACTAAAAAATAGACCGCGTAATTGTTAAAATTAAGAATTTTTTGGGTGACCTTCCCAAAATTTTGCAAGATCAATAGAGATATAAAGTGTACTATTTTATGGGTTACATTTGTCTGGAATATTATATTAATATAACAAAGAGGAATTATACTGTCATTTCATTAGAAAATACTTCAACTTTTGTTGCCAAGAAGAACGCAAGGACGGTTATAGCTTTATTATAGATAGTAATCTTCGTGTTGGTAAAGACTCATAAACGTGTTTTTTTGTTAACAGTGTAGCGTAAATACATAATAAACATATTAACGAAATAAGAAACCCTAAGAGTATTTGATAGTATAGGAAACTATAAAAAGTAAATAATATGACAGATAAGTACTCAAATGAAGAATAATTAAAAAAAACTTGGGGTGGCTGCTTCAAAAACCTTCATTATTACAGCTCCAAACAAAAATATATTAATTAAAAGAATGTTTTTGTATTCTTTTCAGAGAGGAGCTTATATCACAAATATTATCTGTTTATATTTCTTATAAAACCATGTCTTAAATTAAGGAAGAGAAAGAACTCCTGAGACACTAATAAGTTGCCTAAATAATTAACTGATATAATTTAAATAATATGGTAATCCAACACGAGGGTAGGAGGTATACGCTATAAAATTTTGTAAAAAGCAAAAATTCCTCAGCATTATATTTTAGAACTTAAAATAAAGGTTAGTTAATAACAAGGCGTGGTAATGAGCAGTTTTAACAATAAAATCAAGACAAGGGCAACTGTAAAAGAGCGTAAGGCCCAGGGCGCAGTGATATTCCCAGAGTTGTCTTCCTTTTATTAATGCAAAAATGTTACCTGCCGGCCATCGCAGACTTTAATCTCTCTTTTTTTAAATACGTTCTGAAATTTAATTTTAAGGCCGAATTTCAAAGATAGTAAATAAATCAGTGATGCAAGTTATTTCTTAATAATGATAATGAAATGTTTTGTTGTACATATTTGCACTATGCATTACATTTGCACTATTTTACTAATTATTTAAAAATTATAATTTGAATGCGAATCCTCAAAACAACTCTTTGAGAAAAGAAAATTGGTCTGAATAATATGTTGGTAAAATAATTGGACCGCTGCTGAATGAACGATGTAATATATTTTGCAGTGTGTAAAATGAAGATGCAGTTGTACAACTTTGGAATGTGCAAGAATTACCATAATAATTTCCAAGGAATAATTTGCCGGGAAGTGCAACCAAAGAGAACTTGCAGCCAGCGGTGAATTTACAATTATTATCTATATATTTAAAGCAGTAAGGAAAAACCTTTGGACAGTTCGTCTGAGGCTTCTACTGGGCCGATTTACATGCGGGTTGTACCAAAGCAAAGGTTTTTGGTCCTATATTAGCGGGTGTTTTTTGTATTTTGAAAATATTTACATTAAATGGGTCAAAAATAAAAAATAAACTTTTCTTATGGGATTTAACATGGGGGAAAAGTCAACTTTTTCAATCGTTTGGACAGTTCGTCTAAGACTTTCACTGGACCGATTTACATGCAGTTCGTACCAAATAAAAGCTAAACTTTTCTATATTAACAGGTTTTATTTACTTTTACGTTATCTTACTTTCTTAAATTTTAAAAATCTACATTTCCAATCCTTTGCCTTTTTTTACAGTCCTTCAATCAGCTGATTGTTGTTGTTGTTATGTTGTTATTGGCGGATTAGGAAACCCCAGCTTAGCTGCTAGTCACCTCTTCCACAAGCAGGAATATTACGAAGGTTACCGGAAAGATAGGATATAGCAGGAAAGGAAAGGGTGGGAAGGGACGGCAGCCAAATCGACCCCTCAGAGGGCCAATTCCCGTGCCCCTGTGACAGCTGGGATGAGGTTCTCAACAGGGGACCCTCATTTTGCCCTCCAACAGGTCAACTCAACTGACAGGGTATCCATGTACAACAGCCAGGGACCATTCATTCTCAGGTTGGCAGGAGGGACCAAACCCGGAGACTCTGTCCCTAGCCGCTGCAAATGGAGGGACCAAAGGTGAAAGGGAGGTTAGTCATAATGGACAGCCAAAAGACTTACCATATGTAATGACAACTTCATTTGCTGTACCCAATGTCAGCCTCAAAACTGGTTGACATTGGGTACAGCAAATGAAGTTGTCATTACAATCAGCTGATTGTAAAGACACGAGGTATTTTGTCTAAGAACAGAGGAATAGCAAACGCTCAAGAAGCATTTGGTTTATCATGGCCAGTACCTACAAATGAATACAATTATTATGTATTATCCTTTAAATGGAAAGAACAAATAATACAGTTTTACAGTTGGTGAATTAAAAAATAAATAAGTTTTGATTGTTAAATTGTTTAGTAGTATACCTAAAGTTACTTAATTATGTAAAACAGCTGATTGCAATAACATTAATGTATAAATGATAACTACAATGGCAAATTATAAAGGGGCAGTTTAAATAAATGGTTTACATTCATATTAAATACTATTATTGAGCATATTAAGGAACTAATGCACTGGTTTTAATTCTGCGTGTGCTCCCAACCCTGTGCATATAAGGAAATAATCGAAATAAATAGATAAAGTCAATTGTTCCGTTCTCACGTCGTAATGCTTTACTTTGCCGCAACAACGCCAGCTTTTGTAGATCAGTCGATAGCGCGCCGGTCTACAAAACAGATAAGCTGGGTTCGATTCCAATTTAGTATATTGCTAATCTATAATCAAAATTAACATGTTTTATAAACAAGGAAAATATATTCTATTAATAAACATTTAGATTAGCTCTGAGCGCTAGAAGTGTTTGTATCAGTTTCCCTATTGTTCTGAGTGAGATGATAAAAAGTAGACAATGATGTACAACAATGACGTCGACACCACTGCTTACCAGTATTGCCAAGGCTTTGGCCTTGGTCTTGGTGCAGACAATACAGACTTATGTTAGCGTATAAATCCATCTTCTACAACAAAGCAAACCTTTCACAACGCAAATAATCCATACACACCCAGTTTTTAGTTTAAAGATTGATCTTGAATCAGTTCAAACCTGATTTAGGGGAACTACAACTCCAGGTATTTTGATGAGTGGGTATCGTTTAACAAGTTTCTTTTAAGAAATGTCAAGTACATGTACATGAGCAGACGTTTCCTTCAAACAATATTACGGGTTTCCTCTTGCAATACAATGATGAAAATTCCTTTTATTTTTATTGCATTATTATTGGTTTAGTAATATTTAATATCTTAAGGTTAACAGTTTTTATTTCGCTAATATTCTGTTTAATGTTTTTATTTTTGGTATATAACCCTTCTACTACATAGTCACATACAACGTTTGCAGGGTTCACATACCCAACAAAACTGAAGATTATTATATTGTTTGAAAGTATATGATTGCGTTTCACAAACACATATCGAGACAATCCAGGTGTAATATGATTCTAAAGATTCCAAATATTTTGCCAAACAAGGTACCTTTTTGGCACATTATAAATTATGTGTCCCCTTGTAACCAAGAAATCGTTTCCTATAAGGTGTTACCTAATAATCGAGTAATCTATCTATCTATCTATAATATTATAAAGAAGAGGTGGTTTCTGTCTGTCTGTCTGATGTTCCGGGTGAACGCAAAAACTACTGAACCGACTGGGCTGAAACTTTACATATAGGTAGATCTTGAACCCATGCAACACATAGGCCTATTCACTTCCTTAAAATCCCCTTGGGCTACGCCCGGTGAACGTCCTAAGTTTCAATGTTTACATTTCAGAAGAAATTAAACATTCAGAAACTGTAATGCGAACAGCTGTGGACATTTCGATTTGACAGCTTAAAGAGCAGAAGCAAGAACAGCTGTTTCAAGCTAACTAAAATGGAAATTGCATTGACTAAAGAACGGGTAGAGAAACTCCTGTGCAAAGAACGGGTACGTCAGCTAGTAATATTATAAAGAAGTGGTGGTTTCTGTCTGTCTGTCTGATGTTCCAGGTGAACGCAAAAACTACTGAACCGACTGGGCTGAAACTTTACACATAGGTAGATCTTGAACCCATGCAACACATAGGCCTATTCACTTCCTTAAAATCCCCTCGGGCTACGCCCCGTGAACGTCCTAAGTTTCAATGTTTACATTTGAGAATAAAGTAAACATTCAGAAACTGTAATGCAAACAGCTGTGGATACTTACATTTGACAGCTTAAAAAGCAGAAGCAAGAACAGCTGTTTCAAGCTAACTAAAAAGTAAATTGCATTGACTAAAGAACGGGTAGAGAAAACCCCTGTGCGAAGAACGGGTACGTCAGCTAGTAATATTATAAAGAAGAGGTGGTTTCTGTCTGTCTGTCTGTCTGATGTTCCGGGTGAACGCAAAAACTACTTAACCGACTGGGCTGAAACTTTACACAAAGGTAGATCTTGAACCCATGCAACACATAGGCCTATTCACTTCCTTAAAATCCCCTCGGGCTACGCCCCGTGAACGTTTTAAGTTACAATGTTTACATTTCATAAGAAAGTAAACATTCAGAAACTGTAATGCGAACAGCTGAGGGCACTTACATTTGACAGCTTAAAGAGCAGAAGCAAGAACAACAGCTGTTTCAAGCTAACTAAAATGCAATTTGCATTGACTATAGAACGGGTAAGGAAAACACCTGTGCGAAGAACGTGTACATCAAGTATATATATTTATTTCAATATGCCGTATAGTTAATCTGTATAAATAAAATTAGAGTTTTGTCTGTACATTGCTTGGAATTATGACATTTTTGCATATTTTCACGTTTTACACCCTAGGGAAACCAAAACAAATCTTCCCCAATTTATGTCTGTCTGTCTGTCTGTCTGCCGGTAACGCTCAAGGACGGGTTTTTGTTCGCTTTTCACTAGAAAACGGGTGCACTGACATTAATGAAACTTTGTTTCTTTCTTCTATATATGCGTGAGAGGGTTTTAGGGCACTATAAACCCTTTACTTTTAGGGCACTATACGCCTTTTAAACAAATAATGGCGGCCGCTAAGAAACGTGATTTTGAACGGTTTTGATCATGTTTTGTTCGTTTTTCACAAGAAAATGGGTGCACCGATTTTTATGCAACTTTTTTTCTATGTTCTATATGTGCGTTAGAAGGTTTTAGGCTAATTGGATTGTTTTAAATTACCTTAGGACACTGCTCCATTGGGTTTTAAAGATCCTATGCTCTTCTTATGGACAAAGCATTTATGTTTATTGAACCAGATGATGGCATAGTTATTCTATAAATAGGTGTTGTAGTTCTTTTTTAAAACGTTGAGTGAAGATTGGTAATAAATAACATAAGTGGATATATGATCTAAATATATATTTGTCAGACTCATGCACTCACTGACATAGTGATCACTTTATCTAAGAGACGACAATGTCTATTGAAGATAAAATTTTGGATGCTGCAGATTCACAATAAGAATACGTTTAAAAAAGTCCTATAGGTCTCTTCGCTAATTTACTTTTATGGCAATTTTATGAGTATTAGTATTTACTGGATCTTTGTAAGTTACATTTCGGTAGGAACATAACTAATTCATCAGAACAAAACGCAAGCCTATTCCTGTTACGAAAATGTTTAAGGGCTTCAACCCCCGGAATTTAAAAATACAATATTTTAACAATCTTGCCCATACTCTTGGACTGATGGATCTGAAATTCGGTAGGAATGTAGCTGATAGCTCAGTGCAGACATTTACCTACTCCAGACACAAATATGCTCAAGGACTCTGGCCCAATGGTCTTTAATATAAGCGTGTTAGTCATAACACACCAACTACTCAACCAGTAGAGCTGAAATTTGATACCTTAAAGGAAATAAGAAACAACATCATGGGGAGTCACGGTGTTGTTCTCTGGAGATTTCACACAGACCCTTTGTCGTGCGTGAGACATGAGTGAACGAGTCTACGCCTCTCTAAAAATATATTTTATGTAGCCGGCCACTGAGCGTATGAACTTAACAGTAAATATGAAAATGTGTTTTTGAGAAGATTAAGGGGTTGAGCAGTTTTCTTATGCGCTTTTTAAAGTTGAGATTGGGACATTGAAAAACAAATTAAGTCTCAGAAACATCTATCCTTCACTCGGCACTATCGATAGTCACAGGATTTACTGATTGAAAGTTTGTTACACCGAAGTTCATAAACAGTTTAATCTGGAAAGTGCCTGGCTCTGTGATTGTGCCATCCTCACGTCCACCAATGAACAAGCAACGGAGATCAACACAAATGTAGGTCTATTCCAAAGGGAGGAACGAACATATACAATATTTAATACCGTTCATTTAACCATGACCACTATTAGAACAGTTCGTATATATTGATTTACATTTATTTAAATAAAATCAAGTAGTCATATGTTTTTCAAACATATGATTTTTCCAACTTTAAATTGTTTATTTACAATTATAATGAAAACAGGATCTGGCAAGAATGGTGATTTTAAAAGTGGTTTGTCAATGTTTTTAAAGTTTAATGTTTCGTTACATTACTATTAATTTATTGGAATGTAAAGATTAATGTATCAAAGTATTTAAAATGTTAAATTTAACAGGGTTAATATTTTGTTGTACTTGAGTTCTTTTATTTCTAAAATCGAATCCAAAGTGTTACGTGTACCGATTTGGAGTCGCAAAAACCACACAGTTCACTACCCGACGGAGTTCCTCGACTTTACAACAGTACCCGAACTATCTGCCATAGTATATTTCGTTAACTTTAATTTAATTCTACTTTAAAAGTGTAAAATGTAATTTTAATATTGTAAAATTATGTGGGTTGTTAATTTTTTTTAGTTAATCTACAATTTATATAAAACCCGTACGAAGGACGGGTACACAGCTAGTGTATATATAGATTAACAGCTAAACACAGGCGCGAACCTAGTGAAGTGGAGACATTCCGTATATGAGCGCTGCCAGTGTACAACTTCGAAATCACACCGAGCGCTACCTGTGGCAAATATTAAAATCACAGCGCCACCTACTGCTTGATGAATTGTAACTTTTACATAGCTTTAAACCCATTCACTAGGGTATTCTAGTGTATATGGCACTGGATTCACGATCATGACGTGGCCCCAAGTTCAATTCTACCATTTCGTGTTTACTATTTGAGGTTACCATTTTTGTGTAACCATTTTTGGTTGTATTTTACACGAATCCATTTTTGTAATGTTACAAATAAAAGAGCCACCATACAGCGCTCTGTGGAGTTATGTTAGGTTAGTTTACTATCATTTGGAAAAAACTGCAGCCTAATTTTGTAGAATATAAGTAGGTTTCTTCTGTTTAATTCGAAATGACTACATTTCTCTGGCAATTTAAGACGTAAATTGTTTGTTCATAATAAAACATCTGTTGCGGATAGTTCGTTTGACATCGGACGAGTTCGGCTTCATTCGGGCAATAAAGTCTCCACTTCACGAGGTTCGTGCCTGTTTTTGGCTGATAGTTATATATAGTGACCGAAACTCGCTGATTCGTAACTAGGATTGCAAACCATTGAATATATTTGTAAACCTTACCCGTTATGCCTAAATGCGAGAGTTAACATATCACATTAAATATATCATACGCTATTTATATGTATAGTAATAATTTTAAAACTAAACAACATTAACCAAATGATGTAGTGGAATCAGATAATCCTAAGTAATGTCATTTTGTTAACAATTAACACAAAAAATAAAATAATTCTAATACAATAAATAACCATATACGGTGTTACAACTGCATATTGTATCATGCACATATAAATGACACGTTTCAACTCTGTTGCAGTGTAATAGTTAATTTGAACTGTGTAATTAACTATCGAAAATAACAGACGTGTGCAAATAACCGATCAATTGTATCTCGAGAGTAAACACTTTATCAAACAATGAAACAACACATCAACAGAATATGACTTGGAGCTTATTGATCAGAGTTGATTACTTTTACATTTTCAGATAAATTAATACCCATTGAAACTCGTTATTCAGCTCATATTGTCTGTGTAATCGAGTTTTGTATAATCGAAATCCACGTATAAATTAATTTGATACCTAGTTTCTACGAATTCTGTTTTTTATTATAAAACGTAGTTGTGTTTTACATGTACACATTGCTAGTGATTATTTGTTAACGTACAGTATTATTACATAGTAGTAGTTATGTGTATGCTAACTTGATATCTTCATTGTCGGGAAATACTCGTATATATTCAAAGTTTGCTAAAAGTAAATTATTTTGTTAGAAGAAAAACTTGTATGATCAGTTAGTTAATACAATTAAACGCATCTGAGCGTTATAGAATTATAGCTAACTATGCATGAATACTTTACTACTAAACTAATTCTACTATTGGCTAAATTCTAAAAAATTGCTACTAAAAAATTCTTTGTTTGTTTGCTTATTACTGATTCGACTTCCGATGACGGCGTGGAAATGCATGTATTTTGTGTCGCCTGATATAATCTAATTAAAATGACCACCTGAGATCACCGTGTACTCACCGTGTGATCTAAAGGCATCTCAAAGCTCTGTGGACGGTACTGAACAGATAATGTTCCCGTTCCAGTATTTTAAAAATGTATCAATATTGCAATAACAACGGGATCTTGTTCTTTTTATGTCAATAGCTGTTCCATTTGTTTATCAAAATTAAAAATAGCACGCATCATAAATGTCTTGTTTGCACAGTTATCTCGCAAACAGTTAGAATAATCACCTCTAATATCTTCCCTATTTATCGGTTATAAATGTTATTTTAATGGGTAACCCCGTATAATCGAGATTCTTAAAATAACTAACTTGAGAGTTGAAAAAGCATTGTAATATGGAGTTTCAATTGAATCAAAATAACCCTAACCACTCAAAAATAGTGTGAGAACAAACTACAGACGATAGAAAAATAAGCTCATTTATTCAAGTAATACACCAACAAATAAGTAACTACGAGATCAGTTACCATTGTGTGATTCCCATATTTATTGGGAACTGTAACATAAAGAAACCTAAGATTTTTGTCTAACCTAAAAAAGAAAGGAATACCATTTTCAAAGTAAACTCTGGATACATACAAAGTAACTTAATTGAAAACCGTTTTTATTTTAAGAACACATATTGTGGTTTGCACTAAAATAAGCTGTTATTAAACAGCCAGTAACTAACTGTGAGCGTTACACAGATATATGATTCCAACGTAAAATAAAATAAATATTGCTCTTGTATGTTTCAAGCGTTTTTATACCATATGGATTGATAATAAATGTGACCTGATAGCGATTGAGGTATAAAAATAGCTGGAATGATCTTCGATGTCTGTGAAATGTATAGCGAATATGGGAAGAGAATAAAGAGAAAATCCAATGAACAAAGCGATACTGAGATTCATCCGCCATAAGAGAGTAGAGAACCCTTAATTGAATTCAACGCAGACGCAGACGCAGTTTTTAAATTATACATTATGCCTATTGTTATGCGCGTGTGTATCATTATTCATTTATATGTCTTCTAACTATTGACATAACACATTTTTAATTAAAGTTAAGATTGCAGAACAAATTAATGCTAACTGCGTGTTGCGGGAAATCCAATAACGTGTTTCAATTTCCTCAGAGAGCGTGCACTTCAAACTCCAGAGAAACAAAACTTTACAACAACAGCAAATATTAACACTAGAGTGGCCTGGATTATCACAGGAATTCCAAAGAAAAGTTTTGTGACGCAAGATTTGTTTAAACTAAGTAAACTCTTTTCAACCTTTTACGTGCTTTAAAGTAAGGTTATTTTCGGACTGGTACTTAATATCGTCAACAATTAAAACATTTGAAGTAAGAGACATTTTTGGATGAGTTTTTGTTATCTGGTTTAAAGGTATGTGAGTTATACTGCGCTTTCTTTATCTCATCTTTATATATAATTATGTAAGCGAAATTTTTAAGTCAAAATTCTGGAAGTTTGGCAATCGCTGGATGATGGGAGACAGCTCAAATTAAAGGTCTTAAATTCATGGACTCGGGAAAAATAGCAGTATTTCTAAAATATTTCCAGCAAACGATAAATAACGTTAAACAATCTTCTTAACAAAATCATGGTTATTTAAAAACGTCGTTTTGTTTACATTCAAACATGTGATTTTAAGCGTATACGTTGTTAACGAATACTGTGTATTGGCCCCTTCAAGCCACTAGTAACAAATAATTATTTTAATATAACATCTGAAAACTCTGGTCTTGCAAAATATTCAGTTACTATCAAAGTCGTACATTTCTCATACTGATGAAACGTGATTCGATATGCGACTCCTTCCACTCCTCACAGTCAGTGAACATCGTTTAAAGAGGGTCGGGTGGCACCGAATATGATACTGAGATGAGTTCACAAAGACTAGGGTTATGTGTACCCAGCCATCACGTCTTAACTTTGGTGGATATATGCAAAAATAAACGTAAGAAATTCATTACATTTCTGGCTATGTTTATCTGTAGCTGGATAAAGAAGAACCTACAAAAACTTAGAAACCAGCATTTTGTTAGTTAATGATTTGCACTGCATACCGCCTTCAGTTTGGATGGGTGTAGACTACTCTACAGGAAATATTTGACAGTTATTGCCTCTTGCCTTTTTCCTTTATTCTTCACTATAATATCATAAACCAAAGCGTTTAAGATATATATAAGGAATGCTGTTGAATCATTTTGTGAATTAAGTACTAGTAAAATGCAATACGAATAATAAGATGTAACTTTTATCTTTCAACTTGGATGTAAACACTAATTTCTTCATAATCTTTGATATACGGGCTTGAAATTAAATTTCAGGATATATTTTATAAAAAGAGATTAAATTCTGTAATGTCCGGCAGGTAACATTCTTGCTTTAATAAAAAGAAAATAACTCTGGGAATATCACTGCGCCCTGGGCGTTGCCCTATCTTCCAGTTGTCCTTCTCTGAAGTATTTTGTTAAACCTGCTCATTACCACGCCTTGGTATTGATTGTTATTTTATTTTATATGCTAAGATATGATGCTGGTAATTTAATTATTGATTTTCACAACATTCTACAGCGTAAACTCCAACCGTCATATAGCACTACCATATTATTCCAATTATGTCAGTTAATAATTTTAACAAGAAAAAACTAAGCCTCATAACACTACAAAATATATTTACACTTATAATTTACTTACATACAAGACGATAAATATGCAAAATAAATGGTACATGGTGATCGATTTTAACTAGTAACCGGGTCATCCATCATTAGGCTTAATCAGAGAATCAATTAGAGAAAAATGTTCTCCGATTGGGCCTGATGATGACCGATGTGACTGGTTGAAGTCTATCGCCTTGTACAATTTTCTTTGTCCATTTACCGTATTTTAGATACTTCTGGGTTTACTGAGTGTGTAAATATAGTGTGTAGTGTTGTGAGACTTACTTTATTTTATCCTGAATAATCAAAACAACAAGTTTTATTCTACTAAAGAAATAATTTAATAATTTAGGCAATTTATTCGTGTCTCAAGAGTTATTTCTTTTCATTTATTGTCAAAATGGTTTTATAACAGTTATAAACAGAGATAATCTTTGTATGAAACCCTCTATGAAAAGGGGACAGAGAAAAAATACATATGTTGTTATTTTATAAAATTTAGTTTAGAATTGGAATAGTGGTTTAAATCTGTGCTCACTGAATTCTACTCTGATCCCCTAGGATCTTTTGAGTTGTATTTATTTTTTTTTTAAACTTAATACTTTTGTAAGTGTCCTATACTTTTATACATTTTAAAAATTCCTTCTGAATTGTTGTTTAGAAATTTAAAACCAGGTTTACATACCTTTTCCGTCCAAACAGTTCAAATTGATCCTGTCACCTATTATGACGACATGTTTCGGAATTCAGAATTCCATCTTCTGATCACACAAAAACGTCCGCAATTCATTAGGGTTATATTTCGTCAAAATTTCGACTGTCGAAGTTTAATCGAAGTCTGCTTGTGCGTGTATGTAATTTACGTGAAATATGCGTCAAATTTCGTGTAGTGGTATGTTAAAATGTGTTAATGTTTACAATTTTAAAATCTGTAGCCTAATGAATTACGAATGATTTTTTACCAGAAGATGGAATTTTTAATTCCAGAAAATTTCGTCTTAATAGGTGACAGGATTAATTCGAACTGTTTGGACAGAAAAAGTATGTAAACCAGATGTTTAATTTCTATATTTTTAACCACTCCAGGGCTTTTTATTTGGCACATAATTTTATACTGAACTTTATACATTAAAAATAAATTAAACTGTTGCTAAACAGTCTTTACCAACAAGGAAATTACTATCTACAATACTCTTAATATTGCAATCTACTATAACCATTATTGTATACAACACAAGTCGAGTATGGGTGTTTGGTAACAAAAGTCAATGTATTGTTTTAGATGTCGGCATATTTCGTCTTTACTAAATATTGCAGCCAAATATACTGTTTGAAATCCGTATGATAGTACACTTCTTTTTCCCATAGGTTTCCAAGGTTTAATGCCTTGGGAATTTAGGAAGGTCCTCCAACAAATCCCCAATTTTAACGATTGCAAGGTCTATTTTGTTGGAATCTATTTTGCAGGAATCCATTTTGCACTACAGGAACAGTTTTTATCGTCTCTGTCAAAACCACGACAAGTCAATCTTATACGAGCTTGCAATGAATTCTATGTTTGATCAGCATTATCCTTTGGACAATCTTTACACAATGATTAAAAACACTTGTTTAATCACTATTTTAAAAACCGTTATTTGTTACCAACTGCCAAACCAAGACTAGGTTCGTAGCCGTGTTATGATCCATAATATTTATGTTTACAATTTTGTTTCTTTATCACACGACAATTAGTTAATACATTTTATATTATGAGGGAGATTTAAAAGAAAGTACAATACTGCCGGGTAATTGATGAATGGATAGGCTTTAAAATTGTAGGCTAAATGGTTTACTTAAACTATTAACAAGTTTTGTTTACTTGTTACGAGATATTGTCGGTATTGACCACAGTACTTACAAACAGTGCACAAATTTGAAAGTACAGACCCATACTAGTAATAAAGCTCTGTAAAAAACACTAATGAAAGCAATATAAATTTTTGTTATGAATTCTCGACAGTCTCGATAGTTATCGTATTGTAATGATTTGTATCAAAAATCATTATACTTTTAATGAATATTAGGAATTAATGCAAGTCGCACCGGGTACCAGCTACAGCCACATATTTTAACAAAAAAGTTATAATAATAATTCTTCCTTGAAATTCACCTTCACTGTGCTATGTTCGATGAACAATTAAAAAAAATTATTAAAATGTAAAATATGATGTTTTTAGAATTATTCAGCATTAAGAATATATTTATTGGTATTTAAAATGAAGTTTCATGTGCTGCACTCTGGGATAAATAAATTCACTATATGATTGCACTCTGTTATAAATTCACTATATGATTAATGCTAACTTTCATTATCAAAATTATAAACATATTGCGTTACATTTCTAGTAGTGAACATGTAGTAGTGTTCTTGCTGATAAACTGTGTTTACTCTATTCAGCTGTTTGATGATACAATTCAAAACAATTCCTTCTCAATGTTAATTTTATGGACAAATTACGAAATATAAGGGCGGCTAGGGCTTTTCCCTTAAATCCGTTCTTTATGAAATTTCGGCTTAACAATTTCAGACCAAGATCTATCTAACGACACCAAAAATATCAAAATCGGTTGAAAACTGAAGGAGGAATTCCAGTCACAACAAAACCCTTGCGTATTAAATAAGTATAGATTTATGTTGGTATTATTTCTAAATACCCCCATCGCAGCAAACCTGCGTACTCAGCGAATTTCCAATGCATATATATGTGACTCACTACTATATAGAGCTATTTACCAAGTTTCACAAAAATACATCCACAAATAAGTGATATATAGCATTTTATTTATTCTCCATAAGAATAACATTAGGGTTGAGGACGCAGGTTTGCTGCAACGAGGAAGATAAGTAATGTTTTTTTTTTGCAATTATCAATATAATTGAACCAGGTTAAGCTACATACCAAGTTCTCTTAATGTAGGTTCATAATTAAGGGAGATATACAACTTTACTTATTCTCAATATGAATAACATTGGGGCCGAGTATGCAGGTTTGCTGCTACGGGGACTATCAACAAAAAACTGGTTTTTGTGCTAATATAAATATACCACAACTATTTGAAGCCACATACCAAGTTTAATCAATATACATTCATAAATAATCGAGATATAAAATTTTATTTATTCTCCATAAGGATAACATTGGACAACGTACTGTGTTTAGCACTTTGAATATCTCTGCAACGGTTGGACGTAGAACAACGATTAAAACACCAAAATGTTTGTTTTGTTGAGCTAAACACATTAATAAACAGAAATGTGAAGTTTTTAGTAAAACTATCTGAGAAAAATCTAATAACCTTTTTCCCATAAGATTAACATGGGAAACGTTTTTTGGATTTTCTCCGCAACCACTCAACCTAGGTTAATGATTCAAAATACAAAATTATTTGTTTTTTAAGCTATATATATATATACATATATATATATATATTTGAACGAATAGTGTTTTTGGCATCTGGGGTCCTCAAAACGAAAAGTTATCATGGTCTCGGGCTTAAGTCTTACCATGCCACCTACGGTAATAGCTTCTTCCCTATAAGGGAAATTCGCTAAAACATTAACATTTGAGTTTAAATGTAATAAAAAATAATGTGTATCAAGGTTGTTTTTGTTAATAATACATTTTATTGTTATTGTAAATTAAAATGTATTGAAAGTTAATTCTGTTGACAGCTTGTTTAATAGTCTCGGTTGATTAGATCTTTACTTCCAGATGAAAAACCTGTATTCGAATGGCTTTTGTGACTGTAAATTTAATATTGACTGCAAAATATAATTCATTGCATTCAAAACGCTCTACAGTTATTGATTTCCTTTTATCTTATTTGTTTTCGATTTTACCCTATTTGTTTATCATTGATAAACTATTCGAGTTTGGGTTATAATATTTATAATACATGTTCATGAGTTACGTTCTGGATTAAGTTTATTCCCCAATATTATTTTGGAAAGAAAAGTAACTATATTTAATCAATTAAACGTTGTTAAAACTATAAATAAAATACTTGCAGTATGAAATATTTAAGTTTTTTTTGTACATTAAGCTGTTCTTTTACGAAGTAAAAGTTTGGTTTTACTGAAGCCACTTTTGAAACTTATTGAAAACAGTTTTTTCGTCATACTGCTTGGAAAACTGCTGTTTTCTATACATGCGTTGTGGGGCGAAAGTAGTTCTTTTCAGTCCTAGGACGGAAAAGAATCAGCTGGTGTCCGAGGTCATCAGCTGTTTCGTTTCCGTCATTATAGTTATAGTTTATTCCTATCGTTTAGTTAGTTTAACCTAATACTAACACAAACGTAACAGGCAATAGTTGAATACATCTGTAGTAGGCTACTGTAACAGCTGTTTTTTTTAAATAGCAAGAACAAGATGGAAGCCATTTTGGGAGAAAGCTTTTAAAGGTAAACAAGCTTTAAAATATTAGTTTTAAGAAAACAGTTAGTTTATTATATTGTGTAGGAAGACGAAAAATATAGTTCGTCACATCGGCCAAAAGTGGCTTTTCAATCCACGCTCATTTTACAACCTCGACTTCGTCTTGGTCGTTAAACTTGAGCTCGTATCGAAAAGCGTCACTTTCGGGTCTAGTGATGAAATATACTATTTCGTTGTGAGTGTGTAAATTAGGTCTTTCCACTTAAAAGAAAAACTTAGGGAGGGCAAATTGTTGTTTAAAGCGATAAATACTCTTTACACTCGACTTGCTAACATTATCTTTCCTATAACTGAAATTTTGGATACCCATTTATCCTACAGAAATTCACTTTCATCCATTTTGGCTTAACACGATATCGATGTTAACACTGATTCAGTTAGCACAATGGTGATGCAATAGCTATTCTAATTAAACGTTCGTTTTATTTGCAAAAGTGTTCTTATGTTAATCTTATGCTATTGTAAACAAGCTATTGATTCAGTTATAAATGCATTTATAAAATAGGATTCTTTAGGATCGTTAGGAATTGGGGTTGATTTCTGAACATATACTCGTGGAGTTTTTATTATATTAGAGACAGTTTTTAAGTGGGATGAAGAACATACAAAATAGTTTAACATAACCATTTAGTAGTTACTGAATGGGTTATCTGACACCAGTACCAGTCTTTTTTATATTATGTTAAAGTCATTTGTTTCTTACTCGTAATTTAAGTCACGAACGTGTTAGTAACAAATAAATATTCTGAAAGAACAATTCACTATTCGTTTTGTAAACAATGTACAATCAACTAGTTTTGAAACTTTGTAAGAAATGTTTTCCCTGTATTGATAGATTAATCCAAGGTCTTCCTGCCTCCTGTCCTCTCCTGCCTCCTGTCCTCTCCTGTCTTCTCCTGCCTCTAGTAAGTAATTTATTATCATATTATTTTATTTTGAATAAACAAATATAAGATAGCTGGATGTAATAAGTAAAAGCTACTTTAAGGTCTATGACATTATTTTTGTAGCAGAACTAATTACGGTAGAGTTTGCGAAGGCGGGAGAAGCCAGGTGGTGCCACTTTTTACAACGTAATAAAACACCCCCTCCTCCTCCTCCTCCTCCCCTCACCAGCGACCTGAGTAAATCAAAAGGGTTTAATAGATCTCTTTACTGGGTCGACTGAGCTTTAATAAACAATTTATGTCTTTTCTGGCAGAAAATGTACTGTTTAATGAACTTTCTTTAAACATGGATTATGAATTGTTGAATTTTAATTATACCAACTATATTTTTAATAACTTATTCATTTTGGATGACACATTTTTAATAAATTCGTTATACTATTATGTATATTATTTACTTTAATGACCAATGGCAGGAAAATGTATTTTTTCTGATTTCTACAAATCTCACTCCTCTAAGTTCTACGTTTACCAAACAATTTTTAGTAATACAATGGGAAATTTTCCCCTCGTTCTGAAATAAATAAAGTTAACATTTGCAGCAAGTAATTTTTGAGTCAACGATATGTATATAATATGCAATACAAATTTTAACTGAACAAATATTTGACAAACTCAGTCATTACTGTCAATCCTCTTCAGTTTGTTATCAATATTTTTATAGAAGAAAAACTTCAATTCAACTAGGGATCAAACAAACTCAGTTAATACATATCTCCAAAAGTTACAGTTACCCTTATCAAAGTTGTGAAATTATTTTTAAAACTATAAACTCATATTTACAACCTACCCACTGTCAACTTGTACATGACCCAAAAATACATTTTTCTTTAACTAAATTTGAGTAAAACCTAAACTGGAGCTTCTCTGGAATTTTAGCTATGTACCATAAACCATGGTTTAAGTAATAAGGTGTGCTATTGCGCATGTCGCACAGCTGCTTTGTGACCACCTGCCCCGCATCCTACACGTTTACCCCAACCATTTTATTTAATAACGGAACAACACTAGCTTGCGAATGGTCAGTACACCTCCGGCTCTTGAATGGTGAACATCAACTTCTCCGAGACGCTCTTCACAAAGTAATATTATCATGTCACTCAAGATTCGGTGTATTCATTATGACTCAATTTATCTCTCGACTTATACGGACCTGGAAGTTTTTAAAGAAGAGTTAAGACTTCTCCTAGCGACTGGCTACAGTTTATCTTTAGAACTGTTCGCAACAAACAACGTAGAAGGCTCTGTGCAGGAATCAAAGTATCTACCGTCTTTCATCAGAAAGCGAAGTGATGGCCGCGACTCGACCGGTTCAACAACATCGATGACAACCAACAACGGGGAACTACTGTAGACATAAATTATTGTAAATAAAAAGAAAAGTTAAAAAATAATGTAATAACTGTAATAGTACTACCTCGCACTCATATCATTCGATTGCTTCATTCGATTGTTTTCATTCGATATTTTTATCGATTTAAACTGTCGAATCACGATTCGAATTTTACGCGTGCGAGGTAGTACTTTTTTTAAATAACCTCCACGTGACCTTGAACCTTTCCCTCATTACGTCACAAAACCGCCTACGTCATTGGCTCAGCGACGTATATATGCATGTGTTCTTGCTAATAAACTGTGTTTACTCTATTCTGAGTTTATATAAATGTATACTATTTAACATGAAGTTTCATGTGCTGCACTCTGAAATAAACGTTATAAACTCACCATATGATTAATGCTAACTTTCATTATCAAAATTATAAACATACTGC
The DNA here is from genome assembly GCA_963675035.1 of Allygus modestus. NCBI lineage: Eukaryota > Metazoa > Arthropoda > Insecta > Hemiptera > Cicadellidae > Allygus > Allygus modestus. Next base: position 38,903,748 of record OY776114.1, on the reverse strand, counting down.
GTTACCTTTCCAGTAGTGAACATGTGTTCTTGCTGATAAACTGTGTTTACCCTATTCTGGGTTTATATAAATGTATTACTATTTAACATGAAGTTTCATGTGCTGCACTCTGAAATAAACGTTATAAACTCACTATATGATTAATGCTAACTTGCATTATCAAAATTATAAACATATTGCGTTACATTTCTAGTAGTGAACATGTAGATAAACTTGTAGTAGTGAACATGTAGTAGTGTTCTTGCTGATAAACTGTGTTTACTCTATTCAGCTGTTTGATGATACAATTCAAAACAATTCCTTCTCAATGTTAATTTTATGGACAAATTACGAAATATAAGGGCGGCTAGGGCTTTTCCCTTAAATCCGTTCTTTATGAAATTTCTGCTTAAACAACTTCAGACCAAGATCTATCTAACGACACCAAAAATATCAAAATCGGTTGAAAACTGTAGGAGGAGTTCCAGTCACAACAAACCCCTAGCGTATTAAAGAAGTATAGATTTATGTTGATATTATTTCTAAAAACATTCATATAAGGGCACTTTATATAAACATAAAGTGAAGGTAGAGGAAGTATTTCAAGTTGTTTAAATAATAGTTTACAGTGTGCAAGATAATGTTTTTACACATAAAGCTTATTACACGTTTTTAAATTTTAAATACTTTTTTACTTTCTACAGAATTCCCCCAAAGTTCTAAACCATATAAGATACGTGAGTGAAAATATGCAAAATAAATCATTTTTAGTGTGTGAAATATCCACCATATTAGAAAGAAACATAATGACATAAAATTTTGGTTAGTAATTTCTTCAAAAGTAAATGTATATGTTGTGTCCACTTTAAATTTTCATCAAATCGTAGACCTTTAAACTAGCTAGAGTATGCACAATAGATATAAATGATTTAAAGTAAATTGTTGCATCTTTGTGATTGAAAATAAAGAAGATGACATTATTGTACCAAATGATATTTTATATTACTTCAGAGTCTAATATTTAACGAACCTTAAGGTTAAACTGGAAAACGTTCTAGTCATTTACATTTGCTTTGGTCATTTGTCTTTTCTTAAGGTCATTTCCCTATTTTAAGCTCATTTGCACTCCCTAAGCACAGGGTGAATTGTAACTTTGCTCATCCTTCTTGCGTTCTTTTTTATTATGGTTACTTAGCTGCATTTCATGGTGAACATTATTAACCCTATGATTGAACGATTAAATTAATAATCATCTAACGGATATATATATATATATATATATATATATATACTTAGGAATATTTATGTTAAGGCAAATGAGGATAAGCCCAAAGAGTTAAAAAAATTCTGTTCTATATCTGACTTTTAAATAAGATTGATTCGTCTAACACAATTTAAAATTATGTTTTTATAATATCTGTGAAAAATATCTTTATAAGTACAGTTAGGTAAGCTTTAGATAACATTAAAACACAGAATACATATTTATTCTATGTTTTAAGTTAACCTAAACTCAGGTTAACTTAACCTGCCCCTTGGGCAGGGGTTAACAAACTCAAAGTCAGTAGCCTAGCTGCTGCCCTATTGCCAAGTAATAAAATCGCAACTTATTAGCTTGCATTTATATCTAATAATACTGGCGTTTTACGAAGTCGACAAATAGTTTTTTTTACAGTTTCAGAGCATGACGAATAACAGAGAGTGGCGGTTGATATAGATTCTGATTATTGTTTTCGTTGTTGTAAATTGTGTAAGTTAACCGTTTATCATGGTAAAAACTGCCAAATGAACAATATTGAAAAATACCTTATGCAAAGTCTAACCCAACAAAATGTTAAGGGAGGGTTGGAACTTTACTGGAATATCTCCATGTAAATGAAACACTGAAAGACCCAACTCGGGGTAGAATTCTGTAGCTTATTGCAATGTTTTTGACGGAACACTGGAAATATGAAATTGGTTTTAGTTTAGGTAAGTCTGCTGAAAATAAAATAAAAATGTATGATTACTTTAGCTGTTTCCCATATGTTGCGTATCTCATGATATAAACTAAACATCAAAATAAATAATTATGGTTTTGGTAATTTAATTGGTTGCAACTTTATTATAACAATATTTAGTGATATATAAAACATATTAAGAACATTTTATTAGCAGGGTTCTGGCAAACCTGCGAATTAAGAATACAATTTTTTTGGATGAATGGATGATACATGTTACTGAGCACGTTTCTTAATTTGACTGTATCAGATGATTCTACACATCATTCATTTACTACGACATAATGTATGTTGATGTATTGGCGATGTATGAAAATGCCATGAACTAAAACCAGGCTGAGGGATAGTCAAGCTAGAAAATGTTGAGCTCATGTAATTAATTTTTGAAGTCGATTAAGTTTAACATAAAGTATTAAAGTAATCGACTGATTAAACTATTCATGATATGACAATGTATACTGTAGATGATACGTTGTTGTTATTACCTTTGCATGTACGATACTTTCCACGGTTTTGCCTAACAATAAATGTATAATAATAATAATTATATAATAATTTCAGAGCTCTAAAAAAGAAGGCTGAGCGTTATTTATCAGTTACAGAATATAAGTGAATTATCAAGGAAGATCATTTGGTTAGTCAGGCAGAGTGCCGAAATTTTGCAGGCATGAGACTGGCCCATACAAAAATGTACGTATTCAAGTTTGATAAAAGATTTGTATTGACATTCAATACAAATACATGTAATCAAAATCAAAGGTTATTATGGTCCCAGGCTCAAATTCTAACACAACTAATTTTCATTGGGAAAATTCACTAAAGTAAAAAGGGTTGGGATGCATATTCAAATAAACCTACAGATTAAAACAATGACAGACAAATTTAAATTACCCCTAATAACGGAGCGGTGTCTTATATAAGAATTTTCTGATGTTAAAATAAGTATTGGATAATTTGATTTTGGGACCATGCTTGTAATGCAGGTTAGAATTCCTAAGAGTTGCTCTAGAAGTATGAAGAGCAAAGTTTGGTCAATGGATGTTTTACCGTCGGTTAACTTTCCACTCTCAAGTCAGTTTGTGGTTATATTTATAAATTATTGCCTGATGCATTAGGAATTAAATTGTTATTCACGATGTCACGAATTTTACATTTTGCTTCATTTATGAACTGATTCATTAATAAAATAAACAAGTTATATTTAAATATATGGAGTCCGTCTTTGGTTTACTCTTAAGATCTAGGAAACAATTTGCTTTATGCTATAACTGTATTTTATGTGTTATTAGTAAACAAAGACATTGATACCAATCAATGTAAATAATTTAAGCCCAAAGTAAAAAGGACAGCCTATGAACTAAAAACTTTAGCCTACTCCAGAGCCCTGATAGCATGTTGTGGGAAAAGGTTTAATATCAATAATATTCTAAATTAACCTCAGGAATAAGAGATTTAAAAATTAATTAAAGAGATTGGCAGTGTTTTATTTATGTTTTTTGAAGATTTTGAACTTTCTTTCAAATTTCATTCTCTATTTAATTATCTGTTAATTCTGTTTTAAATATTAATAAAACAAAATGTATTATTATCGATCGAGCCAGACGCTTATGAACCTACGAATGGTAAACCCTGAGATAAAGAGAACTCATTTTGCTCAATATTGTAACTTTGATAACTTTTTCATCTAGATGTCATTAATACTCACTGAATAAAACGAAGGTTATTTGTGATTTGGTAACAATAGTTATTTATTATTTATAATCTGCATTTATTTATATTATGATGCTGATGCTGATACTGTCATAAAACACTAGGATTTCTTAGTTTATTGATTTTTCCATATTCTTTAATCTCACTTTAACAGGACTGTCAGAAGGATTTTATGGCCTGATGCAGACGTTGTGTAGTAGAGCCCTGTTTTTAGGTATCAGAACGTCTTTAATACGTCAATATACGTATGTTTATTAACTAAATAAAACTCCATTAATTTTACTTTTACCAAACATCAAATCTTTTTTGGTAGATTTATCTAAAAATATTTAACAGTTGTTTTCTTAAACTTAGAAGTACATTTTTATTTGACATGCTTGAACTTAAGTTCTTCAACAATTTTAGTGTGGTTTTAATATGCTTAGAATAATAAAAATATCTTTAAATATTTTATATTTCATTAACGAAACACTGTTATAGTTTGTATAACTTAAAATTATAAAATCGGCCATTACTTCTAAAGTAATTATCCCCTTAGCATTTAACCCCTTATATATAATGTAAAAGTACAAATACTTTATACTTTGCATCGGCTAAAATTCATTGTAAATGATTGTGATTGCACAATGGCTGACCAATACCCCACAACAAGTTAATAACCGCAAATGAAGTAGGGAATATCCCAATGGTGACGGATTTGCAAAGAGAAATTAACATTTTGTTTGTAATATCATTGTTTTACTGTGGCAGTATTTTTGGGTAGGGTTTCTACTGTCGGTCATTGAACAGGTCCAAACTACAAAGCAGGCATCATAAATGCTTTGTTCATTGTGTAGCACGCTGATATTAAATTGTTACTATCAGTTCATTCGGAATTATTTATCACACGGCGATTGAATTCTGTCAACTAAATGCTTTGATTCTCCATCATGTTGTTAATCGGAAATAATTTTACTCATTGTATTTAATTTAAGATTCGTTTGGTAGTATGCCTGTATTGGGTCTCTATAACTAAAATTGTGCATATTTATACTTACGTATTCTAATTTATACGTCAAGAAGATAATACAATTATTATTTAAAATTAAAATATTTTGGTTACATTCCCTCCGAAAATAAAGGTAAAAGTATGTAACAAAACTAAAATGCATTATGTATTAATGTTTAAATTGTAGCTTTGGTCCATTTGTAATTTTGACCTGAATTTGATCATAGCTATAGTAAGCTTTACATAAAGTTGTCAATTCGCCTTTCGATAAGAAGGCAAAAGTAAGAGTAAAATCATAGATAAAACCATAGGTACAATTGCACATAGATTTAAGATCTTAACTAGTGGAATACAATTCCGACAACCCGACCTCAAACAGACCACTCGGTCAAAATGGCAGCCACTCAGACTTATTTTTCAGAAAGTTATGTCAATAATAGCATCACGTTATTTCAAAACAACAATCACAGCGTTAATAATAGTTCTTTCGAAATCGGGTTAGTGGCATTGTGGCTACAGAATACTTTTAAATAAAATACTAAGATAAATACTAAATGCAACATCAAGTTTTGTAATCATAAATAGTATTTTAACACTATTGAATTATTCGATTAAAACTTCTTCGAGAAAACCATTTGATTTGTCTAGAATGCATATAATTATTGTTTAAATGTGTAAATTGGCAAAGGAGACCATTTTATATATTTTAAAATTCAATACGAGAATTTTATGTAACGCAACTTTTAAGGTAGATACATTCGCATGCCAGCATAAAAATAATAGGTGACAGAAAGAGTACAGCAGCCAAGTCAATTTGTAAAGCTTTTTATGCAAATGATTTATATAATATGTATTCGTATTTTAAAACTGTGAAGGCCAACTAAACATTCAAACAAGCCCAGTCCTGATAATTTTATAACGAAACCTAGTAAACCCAAGATGCGTATGTAACAAATTGAGGGCAAGACAATGTTTTCTTAGTCCCGGCTCCTCCATCATTGTATATGATGTGATTACTTTTCTTAGTAGTTCGACCAACCTGGATTGAACTTGCGTCGCATTTTGAGAAGCAGCGCTTGGAGGTATCCGAGATCTGGGATGTTTCCAGCCCTTCTCCATATAGATGAAAACTGCAAGTCTGGGCTAATATTTACTACTCACAAGGTTTCAAATCATCTTTTAGCAGGATCATTCATTAATTTTTATTCGGACAGGAGAATTTTGAAACTCACTTTAAGCCAACAAGTTTTTTGACAATAACAAAATATATTTAAATTAAAAATTAAAATTGGGATTAAAAAATTAAAACCAACCATACCAAATAACCAAATGCAATCAAAATTAGGATCTCGTTAGGTTGCAAAGTTTGTGATATCAGAATACGTGTGTATGTCGTGCAATAACAGTTCACGTTATTCACCGACCACGGTCACAACCTCAGCTACTGACCAGCTGAATCGAACAACTAAACAGCCAGGCAGATGAGCCTGATCGGCCTGCCTATGCAGAATGACAGGAGTATTTATAATTCTCTCATAAGTAGATAGTAGTTGTATTGACCCCTATACTCTAGTGTTCAACCCACTTGAGTACTGGTTATGCTTATAACTTACAAGGAACTCTAAAGGAAAGTTTATTAAACTAAAAGTATTTCGTTTTACTAAATAAATGTAAGATCCTAATGTTTGATGGTAACGTAAGCTTTTAGGAATAGAGTTTTGAAGGGAAATTATCAAATTTGTCACCGGGTTAGGAATATTAGCAACTCTCTCCATCTAATTGTAACAGGTGGGAGATTTCAACTTCACCCAATCACCGAAACAGGTTGCATAATCAACACTTCTTATCACGAAGGCATTTAGATTTATGTTTAATTTAATTTTAGGCTGGAGCTAAAGACATTTATAAGGCTTTAAAATCAATACTGGAAATTGGGGATACGATATACATTATTCATTCCTTCTTCATAGTTTTCTAATATTTTCTCCCTAAAAATCAAAATATTTGTATAGGAAGTTTTTCAGTTTAAAGGGTCTGTGGCGAATTATGCCACATTACCCACTACACAAAAGTTTAATATGTTTTAAATGGTTATAAAGTTGACTCTCAGTCAGATACCTAAAATACCCTCAACAAGATCATTGTTTTAATCAAGTTAAATAACAACTTCACAGATCTTATCTTTTTAATTCAGCATTTTAAATATTTTACATACTTAATATTCTCTGAATCCTCTGATCTTCTCGTTTTGCACACGAGACGAACAAAGTGGATCAGAATGTGTATTAAACACCTGCGACTCGCATAGTTTACCAGGAGCCACTTTAAGGGGTGCACACACCTGAGCGGTACGGCGGAGCGGTAGCGGTGCGATATTCGTGCGGTGATTTAGTACCATGGAAGTGAATGCGAGCGTTCACACTGGAGCGGTGCGAGCGGTATCGGTATACCGCCCGCGCCACCGCACCGCCGAGATGCAGCATGTTTCATTTCACCGCCCAGCGGTGACAGCGGTGCAGTTTTGAGCCTGGCTTCAAAACATTCCCCCATACATTATAATATTTGTATTTGCTATTTTATAACCAAATATGTAAGGCTTACTATTTTAGGTCTTTTTACAGCATTTGTATACAATTCCAACAAACGGTGTAAAAATCAGTATTTTTAAAATATATTTATGGATAATTCATATAAGTTACAATATTTTTAGGGTTTATGTACAATTGTACGTAATGAATTGAGATTCCTGCAACATTTATACAATTAATTGTCCATAACAACTTTTTTTTTTATATTCTGAACCTTTACTTTCGTTTTCCATTTTGAAAATAGTTAAATCGTTTATTTTGTAATCTTTTTCTAACAAAATTATCTTCCAAATTGGCTTTTTTGTATTCTCATACTCTTCTGGTCTTTTTAAACAAAATGAATAAATTTACTTCATAATTGGAGTTTATCAAAATGTTCCAAAAGTAGTCTGCAAAATCGCCAAATTCACCCTGTCATTGAGCAAGTCACCATTGACCACTAAACCACTGAGAGTTTAATCAATAATTAGCTTAAGTGGTTCGTCAAATCATGACATTTTCATTCTGAAAATAGTTTAGTCTGTTCTCAGTTCAGGCATCAATATACGGTGGTATTCACCATTCTCTAACTGTGGTTTTTGTTGATGTCGTGCACCTTGTCCATAGTTTTTCGATCGTATTCTTCAGCTACCAGCATACCATAGCAACATTTATACGAATCGTCGTCTGAAGAATACATATTTCGACGATATAACTAACAACACACCGCACTTGTTGACTGCACAGTGCAAACTCATAAACGAGGAATTACTGCAGACTGCTGTTACCACTACGGTGCAGAACCGCTCTAGTGTGAACCCCTCAGCGATATCGCCGAGGCGATTATGGGGGAAGGGAGGAGTTAAAAATCGCACCGCCACCGCCACCGCCCACACCGCTACAGTGTGTGCAGGCCTTTATCATGCTACAAGCTTGGCGGAGGACCTGCCAATACCTTAATACGTTGTTTTGTTTTACAAGATAAAACATTGTACGTGACATCTGTATGTGCATTGATACAAATTTTAAGTAAGCAGACTGTACTTTAAAACCACATCTTAAATACAAAAACTGGGTTGATCTTTGTGGAAAAGTTTAAAATACGCCTTTGAAACTTGGTAAAAGTGAAAACGTATCTATAATCTTTAAGTTCCCATATAGCACAGGATGTCAATTTGACGTAAAAAAGTGATCAAAGACGTCAAATTGATGTCAAATAAAATATTTGACGAAATATTGACGTCAAAATGATGTAAAATTTTTGACGTCAAAATGGTGTAAAATGTTTGATGTCAAAATGATGTAAAATTGTTGATGTCAAAATGATGTAAAATTTTTGACATATATATCTTTTGATATAAAAATATTATAATACCAAAACTGTATTATTTTTGTTTCAATCAGTTTTATTTAATAATAATTATTTTTTTAACCGCCCCCATCAAAAGTTTTACATCATTTGAAGTAAAATTTACATGCAATTTTTGATCAGCACAGTATATTAACGCATGTTCACAAAAAAATACAAAGTTAAATGTTTAGTTATTAATAATATGGCTTGAATGTAAATTTAATTAATTATAGTTAAATTTATTATCACACTCACTCACGAATAAGTACGGTTTTTTATCTAAATAATTTAAATATCCATTGACACAATCCAATTTGGCACAGAAAGTCAAATCAAGCATTTTGCATGTTCCGAAAAGCAGTTTACAATTTAACGGATAACTATTTATTTACAATTATGATTTAAAAACTTAATTCGAGTTCTCAAAATAGGTATTACAAATTAACCTTACAATTACAATTAAATATATGTTTGCATTTGGTTAAGAGGTTATTCCTTCTTGGCTGGCGCGGCGCGCATTGTTTTTCTGTCATATCGGTCTTAGAGGGGTTAAGTTTATTATGTTTATATTAGACTTTAGTTTGGTAAAGTAGAAGAGACGAAAGTTAATAAGTTCATCTAGTCTTAGCATCACACTGCTTAGTACAGGAAGTGCAACAGGGTAAGTAAAATCAAAACATATTAGCATTATTTTGACAAGGTTTTTCAGTTAGACCTAACCTATAATACTTGAAGTCACCTCGCTTTCTTCAACTAAAATAATTTCAATTAAGCTTATTGCTGGGTAGCAAATGATGAAAAATGTTGTAATCAAAACCCTACAAACTATGTTGGTATAATGCCTAAACAGGTGAATTGATATACCAATAGATTATTGAAATTTGGCGTGTTCAGGCCTAGGACTAGTTCAATATTAGCTTCAACACAATTAAGCCTACATGGATGTAAAATTAGGTATTTGGCTAAGTCTCACTGTCTCATACAATCCAACATTTCAAAGGTGTGGATAATTGTTTCGATATCGATTTGGCTTAGGATTACCATTGGATGTGAAAGTGTCATTAACCTAAATGTGTTATACAAATTAGGGCAAATTGAGAAATAAATGTGGCACACCTGCCAAATTATGACCCAGTTCTAGTATCTGCAGGCAGCCTTAACCCTATAACTGGTGCAGCGTACCGTAACTTAGTTCAAACTAAGTTACGTTTCGGTGTGATGTGCAGGGTTTAAGCTGCGGTCGCATTTGTCGCAAAATGCGATATGCACCACGAAAATGCGACAATATTTGGGCAGGCTGTCGCTTTTTTGCTACAAAGAAAAGTATAATAAATATTTAAATGTTATTGCAGAAAATCTGGTTTTAACAATCCAAATTGTATTAAAAGTCCGTGATCATGATCCACAAACAAAATTATTAGAAGAGTAGTTGGGATGTTGGAGAGGCTTAACGTTGCGTTGGTTGCACTACGTCATTTTACCGATCGCCTCTGAGTGAGTGGTAGAGGAGACGAGCCTACATTACGTGAACAGTTGCTGTCGATTTCAACTGCGTACCGTGTAAACGGAACGGGCAAGTTACTAAAATGACAGTTGTAATTACAGTAGCTAACCCTCTAGCAGACGTCATGCGCTCTCCGCTGTGACTCGGTTTGGCGCGCACTCTGTAGTAGCTGAGCGAATTGGCGAATGCGAGAATGTTGAGGGCTAGTTCGCCTCCGAAGGGATGACTGCGCTCGCGTCGCTATCGTACCGATTCTTGTCGGTTGTTGTGACCGAGTCAAAGGAGACGAGCGGCAGGTCCTCCATACTTAGTGCCGCTCGTGGTCAACTCGCTGCAGAATGTGGACGGTTACACGAGCACGAGTCGCTCGAAATCGCAACGATCGGGCGAAAGTGTAGAGGTACCCTAGCGAAAACAGACAACTCGAAATCGGTAATGCGCAAATGCGATCGCGATATGCTTTGAGGTTATGTTTCAGAGTGTAATGTTTGGGGTGTGTGAGTTTTCGTTGTTCTGGTACCATATTAGGCCTATTCTATTAGAATGTTTAGTATATTTCCATTTCAGACTTTAATGGTTAAAATGGATAAGTTACCAAGAAAAGTAGACTCTGCTGAATTATATATATATTACGGTATTTAAATTTTAAACGTTAAAAAAATACAAGCAAAAAACAACTTAAGACCAAAAAATAGTATAATGTCACGCGAGTAAAAATGCGAAAAGGAAAATATTTTTGCTACAAGTCTCTAAGAGCTTGTAGCATTTTTGCTCAAAGAATTTTTTTCCCAGCTGAATCCCTGGTGATGTTTCTGTTGTGGTAGCGTAGTCTTTTTTATGTCTAGCAAAAATTTAGTATAATCACTTAAGTTAAATTGATAACTTACCATAATGAACTAGAGATTTTAGAGCTTTAATTTGATAGCCTACCATATTCATGGAACTTGTGATTGTTGATATATATTTACATAAGTTAAACCAATTTTTAAATTTAGGACTAAGTTATTTTAGTCAGCAGATTTGCAAAACTAAATTAAACATCCTGTAGAGTCATTATAGTAAGACGTAAGTCAATAACTTTATACGACATTTTCTATTACCGGTACTAACTTAGGTATGTAACTTAGGCCCTAATACAAATTGCAACAAAAAATGGCTATAAATGGATTCTTTAATACAAGATTTTTTATATTGCAACTTTCAGTCAAAGAATTAACTTTTAACTCCAAAGGCAACTTCATTGGGATCAATTTGATATACAAAGTAAAAAACATATGGGTAGTTTGGCATGTTTATGTATATTTTTCATAATATAAAGTAAAACTCTTCAAAAGTAGAAAAGAAAAGCCGCCACCATGGGGAATAACATGTGCCAGTTCTAGGGTTAAAATAATAGTTACTTTAAACTGGTAACTTCCTGGTCCACCAAAGAACAAGTTATTTAGGGCCTACTTAACATATTCGACCTAAGATTTTTTTGAAATCCGCCAATATCAAGAATATGTTAGTTTATGTATGTTACCATAGTTTAGTGGTGATTTCCTAGCTTCCTGACTGGGCTTTTCACACTGTGTGCTCCGTGGTTAATAAAATATCGGTACTGGTTTATTTATAGGCCCTGTAACCAATAAGACCGTTTTTTATAAAGTTAGCTTTTTTATAAAGCTTTTTTTATAAAGTTAGTTATGTAAATAAATTATAAAAATCGCATGACTTTTAGTGGAATGATATCTCAGTTGCAGTGATTGTCCTCGCCCTCATTTCAGAGACCTATCCATTTTTGTTTTCTAGAAAGTTGGACCAGCTTAAAACACGGGTTCTGGGTTGTATTACCACTGGGGTATTTTCAGTTAAATAAATGTTAAGTATTTTCAGTTATACTTTCAAATCACTATTTTTGACCGGCTTTTGTGTGTGGTTTGTAACTTAGTTTTTATTTAACATTGTGAGTGAATAACATTTTAAGCTATATATGGAACATGCCGAGGCCGCAAGCAGAATTATAACTGTAGTTTGGGGCTAAATTTTAAATGGCAAAGCAATTTTGAACATAGGCTGGTTAAAATCCTGCAACGAGCAATAATTCACTTGCTAGTGGTTTTTGGATTTTCTAGGTTGTTTTACCCAACAATACTGAAGGAACAATAAATCAAAAGTGAAAAACTGCTGTAATCGTTTTATTTTTGAAAATTGACTGCAAGTAGCCTATATAATTTGGTAAACCTTAAACTATATTAAATTTATTTGGTGGGATGGGTTATTATAAGATAATGGTCACAAATCTAAGCTCGCTTTATATACCGTAGTTAATCTGAATAATATTACCGGTATCTTATCAACTTATTGTGTGGCTGACTTTTAACCTTTAGATACCGGTAACAAGTAATTTTGAGACGATAGAAATGGAACAGCCAGGACCTCCCGCAGTGCCGTCCTCGCAAAGTAATAATGTGTGGCTGGGAACTGGCGCTGTCCCCCCACCTCCCAGCCGCAAGTACTACAACAGGGAGCCATGCCCTCGTTTCCACTCCATACATAAAAACAGCAGTTCTGTCAACTTCCAGCATCCAGCGTAAAATTATGGGACCCTCAGAAACAACTGTGTTGTGTATGGAAATTATAGTAACCTAACCTAACCGCCGCAGCGCGCTGTTTAAGTTTTTAGCCAAAACGTTTCCTCCTCCACACGAACATTTTTTATTTCATTCAGTCTTTTTTTGTGAAACACAGAACAAATATGGCTTATAAACAGATAGGCAGAAAAACAAATGTTAACACGTATTTAAATATCTCCGCTGCATACAACATTTTACCGCTCAAAGAGATGTGAGATCAAACCTATTTTATTAATATAGATAGACATTCCTTACCTGGAACATCTGGTATTGCTAATAACCTGTCCATAATGTGTTAACAGCTGCAATTCAAATAAATGTATTCCCCATATTAATCTTATGAGCAAAAAAACAACTTTGAGGGCAGCCCGTACCCTTGAGAATAAAGATATTGAAAATTAAAAACCTAATTGCAAAACTACGAACTGAGTCGAATTCTTTGACACTTCAAACATTAAAATTGGTCAAGAAACAACGGAGAAGTTTTCCTAACCATAAAAGCGCCTTTTTTGGCGTATTAATATATAAGATTCAGGAAATTACAGGATTCGTGGTTTGAAATTTTTGTATTTTAGGAGTATACAACAATTCTAATGTTTATGTCAGTTGGCAGAACTGCTGTTGTTATGTATGGAGTGGGGAAGAGGGCATGGCTTCCTGGTGTAGTACTCGCGGCTGCGGGGTGGGGGCAGTGCCAGTTCCCCGCCAAACATTTTTACTGCGCTATGTCCTGACTGTTCCAATCCTGCGCTCCCATAATTTTAAATAATCCTACCGGTACATATTAGACAATAGCTTTTTTCAAAAAGAATATAAAATTAGCCTACTTATAAACGAGTTTTTCCAGATCAAAAGCTAAGTCTGGGCTAAAGGCCTTAAATATGTTTGCGCCCAAAATACTAAAGTGGGCATTATTACCTATAAGTTATTCTTGTTTATTGTGTGTTGCAGATTGCAAGCAGCACAAGGAGGAAAACAAGAAGATTAAAATTAAGTTTAAAAAAGTGTAATTAAGTACTAATATAAAAGTTGCTGAAAAAACATTTCTGTAAGCCTATTTATTTTCCTACTTATGCTTTAGGCTTAATTAAAAAAAAAAAACTATTACAAAACTAAGGAGCAAAAAATATGCAACCTATTGTAAAGTATTTATCTCATGAATGGCAAACATTTGTTTAAATATTATATAAAATTTAAATAGGTATGATTTATTGTATTGGTAATTAGTTAAAATTGGAGTCACTAAATTATATAAATCAAAATGCTTTGTATACGTTCACAGATATTGGCATCTTGATACACTGCCATTTTTAATACTGAAGTTTTTATAAAAATAAATTTAGTCTCTTTGAGGTCGGCTTCACATGTCTGATAATTTAAATTTTGATCTTAAACGCAAAACATATTGATATTTAAGACAGAACGAAATTCTCAAAACAACCTATTTTGAGAAACAAAACAATTCTGTGCATATCCTGGTAGAAAACAACATTTTATTTAAATAACTTACAGCACAATATTAAGAAATTTTTTACATCCTATTGATATACATTTGACATCATATTGACGTACATTTGACATCATATTGACGTACATTTTACATCAATTTTTTCTTTTCTATACTGCTTGTTTGATATCAATTTGATGGCAATATGATGTCATGTTTGATCTGTTTTTTACGTCATTTTTACGTAAAATTGAGTGCCCTTTTTACTTCCAATTGACGTCATTTTGATGACATTTGATGTCAATATGACATCAACAATATCAATGACATTGACATTTTTTACATCAATTTTACGTCAAATTGATGTACTTGTGCTATATGGGTTCTTCACTAAGAATGTTATTACATTTGAAATGTTAGCTTTACTAGGTGTTCTAAGCCCTATTGAGTGTGTATTGAGTGGCGAGGTTTGATATGTTCTACGCTTCATATAAAACCACATGTTTCAATAGTTGGATAAACCAAAATATTACATAGTAAACTCGTTTTAAAATATAAATGCATTATACAATTAAAAATGTATTAAATTAATGATAAAATACTATAGAAGAAAGTACTAAGTAAAACTGAGTGACCTATTAAGATTAAATTTAACGTTTTATCGTAGTAAGTTCAGATGTATCAACTAAGAAAAAAAAACAAGATTTTATGTCTTTTAGTTTTTATGGCCAATAATACAATATACAATAATAATTATATTAATAGTCCGCTTGTGTAATTTTCAAAATTGAAAAGCAGAGAAGCAATTTTATAGCAAAACCGGCTCTAAACTGATTACTAGTGAAACAACTAAACACAGTGAGACATCTAGTGAGTGTTATTTTTAAATAATACACATAAAATACAAAGTAACCCACATTTTTGTAAAAAGAAAAATACTAATATAAATATCCATGCAATATTTTAAGGTTGAACAACCGTTGATGTGATGTAAAAACATTTGTAAAATACACAGACAGACCGACAGACAAAAATCTAGCCATTTTAGACATACATTTATTCGCTGTTTATAATTGCCATAACCCAAGAAATATATTTACAAACATGGTTAAGGCTCCGGTCTTTCCTACGGAAAAATCTGCGCCGCCGCAAGAAAATACTCGTAGATTGTTAAGATAGGGAAAAGGTGCGTTGCGGAGGTCCGCAGGATCTCTATTTGCGGCTATGATAATTATGTTATCAACATACTACGCTGTAAGAGGGATTTTACAGAAGAAATTTGTACTCATGCTCGTATTTAGAAATTGAAAATAATGTTTCTGTCTTAAGTTGTTGTAGTTTGAAGAAAGTTATTTTTGTACATTTAATAGGGATTGTATATGCAACTCAATTAACAAATTAAAAGGGTAATTTGTAGTTTATATTTTCCTCTTTAATATTATACTTTAACTTTAATTAAAGAGTTTATGAAGCAGGTGTAAAGAGAGATCCTGAAAACCCTTTCCTGGCGCTGGCGCTGCTCGGAAAGGGTAGACTGGAGCCTTACCCCAAGAGTTTGGACACACAATGATAACTGATAATATCTTTAATAGTTTAGTCGTTTTTTATATTTTTTCTGCGTAATTGAGTCATAGTGGTTTTGGAAAATAAATCTATTATGATTTATATTACATTAAATCTACTTCACTGTATTAAGAAGTATTCATTTAGGCTAATTTATTCAATATATTTTTCAACCCTATCAACATTAGTGCTAATGGAAATAAACTAAGTATATTAAAAACTAAGTATATAATTTGTTCTGTCAAATTTTCATTTTATCCAAATAACTTTGTTATTTCACACAAATTAATTCTCTTTACTTATTAATTAATTCTCATTCCACTGTCAATATATTAGTCAGATTTACTACGATTTTACGCAAAAAACACCCATAGATTATTAATAATAATAACCAAGTTTTATTTATCATAAAATAACTTAACATTAGCATTTATTAGTAAAATTTATCTTTATTCTATTAGTGCGGTCGAAGCCAACTTTGTCAATGCTACTTCTATTAATCATATATACGAAAAGCATGAATGTGTCTGTAATATTTTAAATATATATATTGAGAAATTATTGACTACCACAAAAATGATATTTATTTTAGGGTAGGTTTATATTAACAAGTTTATATACAAATTGACAATTGACAGTTTATTGACAGTTTATATACAAAGCAACTGACTGTAGAAGTTCTAAACATTCTAAAAGAAACTCCATTGCAACGTGAAATCTTCAACAACTTAGAAACTTTCTACAATCTGGAAACTTAGGCGTGATTAAACTTTCGCTCCGAGGAAAAGTAATCCAAATCCCATCTTATCTCCTTTGCTTACCTCTTTATTTCCTTATTTGCTTAGTGTTGAAAATCAACGCTAAAATATTTATACACAGGACCATTACATGTACTGGTAAATAATTGTAATTTAATTTGTAAATCGCTGAGAAAAAAGGATTATTAATTATATCGTGCACTCTTTTTTCGATTATTTAATAATATCGTCCACTCGTGACATTTTTTTCTCTTACAAGAAAAAAATGGTTTAGCATTTCTCCTGAGTTTACGTAGTAAAAATTTTATAAAATTAAGAATAATGTATTTAACAATGTGTTGATTAAATAATTAAACTAATATAGCTTTTAGGTAAACAAATTGGAAACAAATTGCTTCGTAAAATAATTTCAAACTATTCAACTTCTACTTAGCAATAAAAAGGCACAGTATTCCATCTACTAGTTTTAAATCAGTATATTTATTAAATCAAACAGCAAGATGTGTAGCCTAAACCTAACTAAATTGAACAAAAAAAAGAACTGAATTAGGAACAAATTAGTAATAACAAATGTTTTAGACGTTTCCCAACTGCGCTAGTAGATAAACTTACCTCTGGTGGTTATGACTAGATGTGGCAATTCGTTGCTTAACACTGCAATTCGATGTTTGTTAAACCTAATTCAAGATGCATGTACTAACTAAATACTTAGCCTGGTTATATGATTAATTTTCAACAACGAAGAGGAAATAATTTCAATTTTCTCGCATTGTTGGAGTTTATTTACCGGTTTAATACTTTCATATAATCTAATACGTAATGTAAATAATATTTAGTGAAAATTATTTTTCAAACAATTTTGTATTGTATCTTGGGATTATAAAATAAGATCATTGCGCTCTATGACTAACTGTATGAGTTAGCGAGTTAACTGAGGATTCTATTGATAAGGAGCCCGTGCCTTATCAGTCGTAGGTCGTGCCGCCGTCGTCTCATAAACATACAAATGACTTTGGTCTTTAGTCTACACTTCATCTAATGTACTGTAGAAACACAAAATCAGTTTAACTTGTGTCTCAATTAAGTTAAATAATAATTTTATGAGTATATGAAATTATAAACAGGTACATAATTAACTGTTCCTCCTTCCTTGACTACTGCTTATCTGTACTTCCTTGACTTCCTTGACTTCTTCTTGTACTTCCTTGGCTTCTGTTCTTCTTTTACTGCTGCGTATCTGTCCTTTCTTGACTGCTTTCTGGCTAACTGTTTTTCATGATCCTTCATTTACAAAAAAGTTAATTTTGCAAAAATACGTCGTCGTAAAGGGTTTTGTTTATGAAAAAAGTCAAAGAGTCTGAAATGGTTTTTATTTTGTATACGATTAATATTTGTACTAAACTAGGTAAATAACTGGAAAAAAGGAAAGTAAATAAAACATGGCTCTTCCTGATTCTGAAACCATTTTGTCCGCTATATTGGATCTGAAACTTCAAATGTTTGATTCGTTGTTTATTTTTTTTTTTGTTTTTGGATATGGATAACAAGTGTTCGTCGATCCATATATCTCTACAAGTTTAACAGAGAGTTAAGCAAATATCAGTAGAATCAAATAATGAGATAACTGGTCCCGGTTAACAACAATGTGGTGGATAATGTATGAAAATATGTTCATCTCTTATAATTGTGAATTTTAAAATACGTATATTTATATTATTTTTCCTATATTATATTTATGGAATATAGTCAGTGTATTCTATATCAGTGGTTGAAGATACAGTTTATAAATAAATAAGTAGCGTGCTCAAGCAATATGCTTGGAGTGCTTCTAGCGCATCACCATGTCGATGAAAAAGGCGGATCCCTTATAGTCTCCGGTTCAAACTTGAGCTTCAATAAAACCAGCAATCCGAATTATTTACAATTCACCACGACGCACATGTTACAACTACTTTAAAGATTCAAAAATACTGTATTCGGTCTGTATATACTCAATTTAGCCAAATATTTCTTAAAAAATAAAAGCAAATTTACTGAATCTCGACAAGTGAACAAATTTAATAAAAGAAAAAGTTGTTTGATAATACATCATATCCATCGAACAACATTGTACGAAAGATTAATTACATATACATCAGGAAAATTGATCAATCACATAACAAACAAATACAAATTAGCAATGTAATCTAGAAAAGATTTAAATAAATTTAACATTATTTTGTTTGAAACCCCCGTCTATTACATCGACTATTTTCACCTTCTTTATTCAAAAGGACCTAATACGAAAACCCTGCCAGCATGAATGTGTACTTCTATACATTTGTCTCTCCTTTCTTATGTCCTTTATTATATACTGTACACATTTGTAAAATGTTTATACATTAAAGTTCTGTATCTGAATCTGTAATACCGAGTGCAACTTACTGGGTTCTTTGTTGTTATTTAAATGAGACAAATATTAATTATATCAATTAGTCCCGCATATAAAATAAATAGTTTTTGCTAAATACCATTAACACTAGGCATTTCTAAGTCTTGACAAGGTTATTTCAAGATTATTTTTGTTAGTGTTAGGCTTTCCGATTTCCAAGATAAAATCTGTTAAGGGTATAATAGTTAGGGCAACATATGTTATGAAACAAAAGAATATTCTCAACACACCTATTTAGAGTAATACCGATTTCAGAAACAATATTATTTGTAAGGTAACATTAAGGATTAATGTGGTAAACATTAACATTCTTTATGCGTGACATGTTTTTTTGAATAACTAATCTAAACCCCTTAAAACTCTAAATGGTAACGGAAGTTGTCAAACATTTACTATTTATATATTTTTTAAATGTCGCGTGTGAATTAGCGAATAAACTTTAGAACAAACTAGGCTAACGTGCACCTAACACGTGCAGGACTCAATGAGCAGAACATAATTTTCATGTTACTTACATAGTGGCTTAGTTTTTTTTAATTCGGAAATAAATTTAATATTTTAAAACCTTGCATTAACGCTGTTTATTGATTGAATACAACTAAACGCCTCTTTTGAATAAGCGTTTTCTTTTCAAAAAATTGTGGAAGTTAAATCAATAGATCACGAATATCAATTATAATTTTTTCCATGTTTACCGTTTAATGATTGTAAGCGAATTACGTTGAACATTTTTCCAAAGCCTAAGATAAACGGTGGAACGAAAGAATGTGATTTTTAATAAAGGGAATTTAATTTGATTTTGGGGTAGTGTACAGTTTAATCTACTATTTGGCGCAACTCGATTACGAATTAACACTTGGTTTAAAATTAACATTAATTTAGAATTCGTTTAACAGATACTTTGCAAGTTGCACTGTTTTGCACTGAGAGATAGATCAGGGTTGATCTAATTCTGGGAAAAATTAGGTTTTAATGAGATATGCTGGAAACAAAATGAGGATTGCGTAGTAACGCAAGTATTGGTAAAGGGTTTTGGGTATCTTTAAACTAAACACAGGGAATGAGTGACAAATAATAAGATCTCCGCTTGATAACTAGTGCTCCACCCCACCTGAGGAAAGTGGTGCTCCACCCCGCCCTTGCTGTTGACTGGCGCTTAACCCCATCTGTGCTAGTAACTGGTGTTCCTCCACACCTGTGCTGATTAGTGGTGCTCCACTTCGCCTTTTCTGGTAACTGTTTCTTAACCCCACCTGTGTTGGTACTAGTGCTCCACCTCTCTCGTGGTGATAAATAGTGCTCCACCCGCTCCTACTTGTATCTTTTGCTTCATTCCGCATGTGCTAGAACGCCTCTCATAATAAAGGGAACAGAAAACGTGTTAAAATAAATAGAGGACAATTTGAATCCATCTATAATATTATAACGAAGAGGTGGTTTCTGTTTGTCTGCTGTTCCGGGTAAACGCAAAAACTACTGAACCGATTGGGCTAAAACTGTACACTAAAGTAGATCTTGAACCAGTACAACACATAGGCCTAATCACTTCCTTTAAATCCCCTCGGGCTATGTCCCGCGAATGCCCTAAGTTTCAATGTTTACATTTCAGAAGAAAGTAAACATTCAGAAACTGTAATGCCGTGACATGTAAGCTGTGACATACTTCCATACTTCTATTTGACAGCTTAAAGAGCAGAAGCTAGAACAGCTGTTTCAAGCTAACTGAAATGCAAATTGCATTAGTTAGGACGGATAAAGCAAAAACCTGTGCGAAGAACTGGTATATCAGCTAGTGGTCTGTAAATTTATAAATTTAGTATTTCAATCAGACTTAATATGCGATGCATAAATAAACAAGCTACAAAGCTAAACAAACCCAAATCCAAATGTAAATGTTGTTACTCTCAAAGGCAAATTCAATATTTTACTAACGAATTATTAACGACTTTAGTAGTATATATAAATGTACTATGTTTAATATATCTACTAATTACAGAATTCAAAAAAGGAAACTGTCATGTCATGAGGAAGTAGTAATTCGCATATAAAAATAACAATAAAAATAAAATTATTTTCGTTAATTAGAAACTGTAATTGAAAATGTAAAACTTCCACAAAACTGGTTCCGTCCAAAACTCTTCTATGAAGGAATGTAATTATTGTATTACATGATTGACATGGAATGTTTAACATAATTTTTATTTAAAAGTCCCTACCAAATTGCTTATTTATATTCACGAATAAGGTATAATTTGTCTACCGAATAAATTAAATGAGAGCCTCTTATCCTATACTCTAATATGAGTAAGGTTTGCTTGCTTGCTTGCGACACTGATCTCAAAAACGGCTCCAACGATTTCCTTCAAATGTTCGAAATAACTAATTTCTGGGATAAAAATAAGTTCTAGACAGGCCTCATCCACAGAAAAAATCAAATAATGTAAAAAACCTAAAATGAAAAGTTAAAAAAATTAACATTGGGCTTATGGAGTTTCAAATCAAAACAAAAGAATTTTAACAGCTGTTCATAATCAACCAGGGAACCGTCAAAGTAATACTCATGTTGTATATGATCATTAACATGTGGTTTCCTGAAAGCAGAGATTAAAAGATTTGAGTGTAGATTACATAAATAGAGTAGTAAAATAAATCAAAGGGACATTGAGCTATAAATAACAACTGGAGTGACCTTAAAAATGTAGAAAAGAGACAAATGAGTTATACAAATATGATTATCAGTAGGAGGAAGTGGCGAAATATTACTCCAAATGATTTAAACAAACTGACTGGCCTTCCCCCGAGAAAAGCTCGGCCCCCCAGGTACTTCTTTTATGAATAGCCATGAAGGTCGAATCAGCTGCAAGGTAATTCAATCAATGTAACTAGGTACCTCGTATTAACAAAGATATAACTTTCAATTAGCAGAGTGGTCCTTATGCAATATTCCGATTCTGTAAAAAAATAAACGTCTCGTTTAACTGAAGCGAATAATTAACAGAATTAAATTAGACCGATTTCACTTGACGACACGTAATTGCATATTGATCCTCCCAAGAGCCTTTAAGTCTCAGATGTCGTTTTGCTGTTTTAATCGTTTTGAGAAATTACTGTTAACTAGAAACCAAATACTACTGGTTCTAACCAGTAATACTTCTGGTTCTTGGTTCTGACTGGTCTGGTCCTGAGTCACTTAGTTTATTGGCAAGGGGTTGTGTGAATTTATTTCTAAATTAATTAGTAAAAATGGTAAAATAGTGTTAATGTAAACCACTAATATACCTAGGTAAAATATATTAGTAACTACTAGTAAACCTAGGTAAACCTTTAAAAAGTGTAAATATTGTAATATAGCTGGGTCTGTACCATAATACTGTACAAAGAATAACAATAATATTCACTAACATTGTATCGTAAATGAACACTGCGAAAACTGTGGGTTGAGGTGATCGCATATTTGTAGACAAGCTGCAAATTTGTTCTCTTCGAATAATTGTAAACCGATATATTACACTGGCAATTGCATTATGGCGCACCTAATACACTTTTAATTTTACTGTAACCTCTTTGCTGGTATTAATTGATTTATATTGCCAATGTTGTTTGATGATGAACATTAGCTGTAAGTAAATACAAATGGTGTTTAGTGCGGAATGTCCCCTACTCATAGCATTCCCTCGTGGTTTCTGGTTTATACCCATTTAGGTAATGTAAATAAGTGATTCTACGGCTTAAGGTGGGTTCCGCAACGCAAATTTGGGTATTAAGGCGTAGGTAGGTGCTGGTGATTGGCTCGGCCAATCCCACGTGATCAAACTACCACAAGAGCCTACCTTGCTGGAGCAAGCAAATAGAAGCAATTATAGTTTACTTTGGTATCCATTATTAAAATTAATATAACAATCGTACACTCTTATACGAGCAATGCCTGTTTGGTGTAAGTTTATCCCAAATTACAGCGGAACAAATCTGCTGAAACTTAGGGATTAAGGATTTTAGGGCCTCAAAATTTGATTAGAAAAAAAACCTCAAACCCAAGAAAATGTCTTACTCAGCAAAAATAAAGAAAACCCCCACCTTTCTACCTTTTTAAGTTTAGTCGAAAATTCATCGGGAAAACTAATTAAGATTGCATTTAGAGTTGGGATATTCAAAATTAATCAAATGTGAATATTACAGATAAAATATTTCCTGAAGAGACATTTGGGTTTTAGAAACTAGAGTAATTCTAACATGCATAAAAGTAGTCAAATAAGCTAATCAAATCTGTTTGTTATAAGAAGTGGGGGGCTGGTGGTGGGGCCTATTCAACTCCCTGAGTGGCCCTCACTGAGCAAAGCTTAGTCCCCGAGATATCCCAAAACGTCTAAATAGGAGCCAAATACCAATTTACAATAGTATGAATTATACTCTCACTAAGCTTTAAAGTAGCTGCTAATGTAAATATTGCATTTACAAGCAAACGTGTTACAGTGACAGTTTCACACAAAAACATCAAAAGGTCACATTTTAGTGCATAAATAATCCTTTGACAGAAAACACTTGATTGAAGTCAAACAAGCAGAAGATCAGAGTGGATGATACGTCAAAATGAACTCTCGACTC
The DNA here is from genome assembly GCA_963675035.1 of Allygus modestus. Lineage (NCBI taxonomy): Eukaryota > Metazoa > Arthropoda > Insecta > Hemiptera > Cicadellidae > Allygus > Allygus modestus. Next base: position 38,880,233 of record OY776114.1, on the reverse strand, counting down.
TCAACTGTGGACGTTATTTGGATGGTTCAAAACTGAGATTGAAAATCGTAATGACTGTGTTAAGCTTTGTCCTTGCAAACGCTACGATAGTGAATTGTAATATTTGTCTTTGAACGTGGATAGTCGTTAGAGTTTTATACTATTGAGTTATTTTTTTAAACAATGGCTTAGGTTTTAAAAAACAATATTATTTGTTAACAGTTGAAACAAATAATTTATAAATGTATCATATGAATAACGTTGATATAACTTACATACAAATTAAACATATAACATTAAATTAAACGTAACTTAATTAAACATACAAATTATGTTTTACTTTAAAATAAAATAAACAATTAAACTATTTGTAAGGGAAAGTCTGCAAAGAAAATTTCAAAGGTTAAAGAAAGTAGGGAACAACTAAGTAGATTTGTTGAACGCTTTTCCGTGATTTGAATCTCGATAAGTTTAAAATGCAAGCTCTCCACTCCATCTGCCAGAACTCTTTCTACCTTTATAAATACAAATAAATTATATATAGCTTTTCTAACAGCTCCGCTTGTTCACCTGATTCAAAATAATATCCAACAGTGTCCAATCAAATATCTCAGTTTCTCTAATTTCAATTTATTGGCAAATCTATACTTATTTAATAGGCGAGCAGGTTTTTTGTGACAATCACTCCTCCTAAATTAATGAACCGATTTTCATGTTTTTGGTGTCATTGGAAAGAGCTTAACGTGAAGTTGTGCAGGAAACTTTTTTATAGAGAAATAATTTGTGAGTGAGGCCCTGAGGCCTTTTAAAGTTGAGATTTTTCCCATAAGGTTAACATTGGGAAATAAGTGTAAGTTTTAAGCAATCAGCTGGATAGAGTAAACACAGTTAATCAGCAGGCCACCATGTTGGCTTTGGAACGGTAACACAATATTTATACCGGAATGTCGGTATAATATTACGTTGTGATCGCGAGCGAAGCCGCGACAGGCTACTATTTATATTTAACTTGACACTTTAAATTTATTGCATTAGAAGGGGTTATTTAAGACTTCCAAACAAAAGGTTTATGGGTTTCAGTTGTAAGAATTTCTAAAATTTTCTGGGATTGTTTGGTTTGTACATTTATATAGATAAATTAAATGTAATGCAACTGATTAACCTTCGTGGGAATCCGTTTAAGGACGAAGTGGTGGACTCGCCAACGCCCTACTCGCTAAACCCACCCCAATTCTAGGCTTTTCTCTCCCCCGAACATTATTTCAGGTAGAGAGCCCCGTCCTGCTGATCCGGCGTGCTGAGGTTCGCAGTGCTGAGGGAAAGAAACTACTTCCTTTTCTTCGACGGCGCCGCTTTTGGTGCTCGCCAAAAAATAAATATTGAAATAAATTTGGTATGATAAATTATGGTAGCTGAAAGGTCTCTCCTGATATAACATTTAGTTATTGATTGATGTGTTTTAGTATACAAGTTTTTAATGAATAAGAACAGCAAATAAATGGAAAACTGTCTATACTTAGATTAAGCCCAAAATGTTAATTTCAATTAAAATCATGTTATGTAATGAAACTTTATTAGTGAATTTCCTTTGGAAAGTGAACTATTAGTATGACCCGCACGGTGAAACTTAAGCCCGGGACCACCATAGAAGTTCCTAACGTGACCCCCTGAACACGTTTTGGGGGGTCGTTCAAATTTGTATCTATATATATATATATAGACATATATATATATATATATGTGTATGCACTCTAGCGCTCGCATTTTTTGTCCGATTTACTTAAAATTTGGTAGGGACGTTCCTTTCTATAATCTGTTGGACAAGTTCGTTGGGCAAAACAATCGGAAAACTCTAAACCCATTTTTTGGGGATTAATCTTTCAAATTTTGAGTTTTTGGGCCCAAAAAGGGTCAGAAAAGCCCCATATGTAAAATTAATGCATGTAGAAAGATGGGGATTGGAGAGGCGAAAGTGTTAAGCCCTATCTCGTCATTCTAGCATAAATATTTACCGATTTATTAAAGAAAATGTGTATCGGCTAAACACAGTACGTTGTCTTATGGGGGTTTTACACTAGAAAAGCCTGTTATTCCTTTGTTAAAGTACTTTTATTATTCCCAGCAACCTCACGCCTACTTTCAAGCCTGTCTGGACCTTCTCCTAACCTTATAATGCACAAAATTGTATTCCCAGCTTTGCAAGTAAATGAAACCAGGTGTATCAGAACAGCCAAAAAATCAATGTTTTCAGATTTCAATAAAAATTTGACTGTTTGTTTTTACATTGATTTTAAGTTTTAAAAGTTTTTATGTGGAAATTCACTTCCCTCACGCCAGCGTGCTGCGTGCGAACTCGTTTAGTTTTAATATGATTTACAATATGACTTATTTCATCAAAGTTATAATTCATTATGTATGAGTAAAAAATATAAAAATTAATTAAATGCTAAAACCCAACATATTGAGCCTCTAAATATAACTGAATAAATAGCCGGCAATACAGAGCAGTAATCACTGCTCATTACTTTCCCATTATCTTGAAAAACAAACACCAAGTAAACTGTTTTATTAGATTCGCTCTCAAATTGGATCTGAAATCCTGATTATTGATCTTAGTCGAGAATCTAAATAACTATATATCATATACAGCCTAATCTAGTAAGGAATTTCTTTGTACGACTAAAACTAAATCAGGAGTTCCAGTAGGCTGATTTTCATAAGTGTCGCGTCATTTAAAACCTTTGATTATGCAAATTTGAAAAACATCAATAACGTTGGACATTAGGCATTAGGCATTAGCTAGCATTAGCTATTAGTATTAGCATTAGCATTAGGCATTAGCATTAGCCCCGTAGGATATATGCGTACAAATTTAAAAATATCTCATGTTCCAAAAATACTTTATTTAAATATACCGTTTTTTCTTGAGTTGCTTTTATAATGTTTTTCAATAAATGCATTCCATTAGTTTAGTAAATTCTCAAAATTTAAAGTAATTTAACATCCACTTTGGTTAATTTTCCCACAGTTTTTGACTCATGGATAACAAATCAAATAAACCTCTAATTTTTCAATCGATCTTTGGCAATATATAATGAATGCAAAGGGTATTTTTTGAACAAATGAATCTGGAGTTCCAGTGGACGCATTTTAACATGTTAACCCTCATTACAAACCTTCAGTTTTGTAGCCTGTTTAATAATTATTAAAGTCTGACATATTTTTTAATTTATGGAGGAAAAACGTAAAATATGAAACTATAGCAAATACATTAGAAATTTGTTAAAAAACTAATTGTTTATTTCAGTCAACCCTTGACTTAGTTCTATCAGTTACGTAAACTAATACGTTAGTCATAAAGATTCGTAGGAAACTTCAACAGCTACAAGAATATTGCATCTATTGTTGTCGATTTTTTCCACCGTTTTTGCATCATGGATTCAAAACCAATACAACCCCTACATTTTCAACCGACCTTTAGCAATATATAATTTAAAGGGCAATATATCTATGTAAAATTGAAACAGGAGTTCCACCGGACCGTTTTTACTATTCAGCCCCTCATAGGAACCTTTAATTGTGTAGATTTAAAAAATTATGAAAGTCAGACTTTTTAATAATTAACTAGATACAAAATTTACAATATTCCTTTTAAATAAATTCTGAGTAAACTAGTTAAAAATTGTGTTATTTTTCCAGCTTTCAACTCAGTTTAATAAGTGATTGTTTTATAAATACATACAAAAGCACGTTGTAGGACACTTTCTGAGCTTAAAGAATATATCACTTTACACTATGGTCGAATTTAACTTCATAACATATATTCTGGAGATCGTTGTATTTTTCGTTAAAACTGGCTTTGTTGCTAGTATTATATTAAGTACGCAATAAATCAAACTCTACTTTTCAATAGAATCGACTTTTTAATTTAATAAATAATTTTGAACCTATTTAGAACTTTTAGATGCTGAAAACAATAAGAAAATTATAATAATATATTTACAATATTGCCTGGATGCTGAGATAAATAAATACATTTGATTGTTTTGTATTAGATACAAGAATATTTCATATATTTTAAACACAAATACTGTGATACATTTAATCAAATGGGAAATCCGCAGTGGAAGATTTAAAGTTATTATCGTCGCGAAAACTTATAGCATTTGAAAAGGTTGTTTATTATTCCTCGATGTTTCAAACTTCAGAAAAACGATTTAAAATCCTCTAGAGCTTCGCCCTTTTGGCATTTGATGTTTCTGTTGCAGACGATGGTTTTATTTGCACAGGTGGTTATTATACGAATGTTTACGTTTGAATCTTCCAACTATAATTTGTATTGCCTAACTAACTAACATGCATAACTTATTGCTTCAAGAACAAAACACTCTCCATTGCGACTTAGCGTCACGGGGGGGGGGCAATAATGAGGGATTATATTCATGTCAGGATTATCTATAAGCTGTTATTGGCCGGACTCTGCTGGCAACTACTGATAGTATTGTAGGATTGACCTCCTAATGCAAACACTGTTATTGTGAGGGTGTAGACAAGCACACTCGTATCAGATATGAAGTTATAATGATAAACTTACAATCGCCACTATAGTTTAAACCATTACCTTTTACGTTCTCTGTATGGTTATTGAAGATTTGACTCTTTGATTCTCTTTCTTTGTTTGATTCATAACGTATTAGTTTTTGTGGAAGGGTCATTTTCACTCAAATTAAATTTGCAAATTTTATATTATGTTTTGATTTTATTTAGATTAATCTAATCAAAGAAAAATTAATTATAACAATTATATCTGTTGTAGAAAGTATATACAAAATAAAATTCATGGCGATATTAAATTACGTTAGCTTGCATTTATAAGAAAAATTAAATATTTTAGGTGAAAACTGAACTCAATCCTTAGTTCCATCACGGTTTTATTCGATTATTATTTCCTCTGACATTCACCACAGACAATTGTTTAATAATTCACCACAGAGAAACAAAGTGCGCCCGATTGAAAATCAGTGTTATTTATTTGTCAAACTATATCACCGAGGTTGTCACAGTATTAACATTATGTTGATGAGTAAAAAAATACTAGACGCTTTGCTAACACCGAGGCTTAGAGTAGTGTCAAACTGATGCTTAATTAATGATATTGGGAAGTGTTTACTCCAGGTAGTTGCAATTACATAAATATATACCCCCGTCCCAGCAAACTTGCGTAGTCAGCGAATTGTACGCTATTTAATAGTGCATAAAGCAGCTTACCAAGTTCCTTTAATATACATTCATAAATAATCAATATTTAGCCGTAAGAAGAACATGGGGGCTCAGTACGCAGATTTGCTGCAACCAAGAATACAAATAAGTGTTTTTATGCAAATATCAATATAACTCAAATAGATGAGGACACGTACCAAGTTTCATCAGTATACATTCATAAATAAGCGATGTAAGCCATTTTTTATTTTTTTATTTCAACGGCAATGGCATTTTGTTATGAGATCACACAAACGATTTTAGGGAGAGTGGTCCAAACCCCTCAAATTTGTTTGGACATCGTGGGATTTCCATTTTAATTATTCTCCATAGTACAGTAATATCATGTGAGCTGAGTACGCAGGTTTGATGTAACAGGGAACACAAAAAAATGGGCTTTTATGGAAATATCGATGTAACTAAACTATATGAAACTATACCAAGTTTTATTAATTTATTTTCATACCGGTGGCACAGGACAAGTTATCTGAAACATACTCTAATGTACAGGATTCAAATGCTTGGGAATTTAGTAATAGATTAAGTAGACTTTTTCCTTGACTCGTTATTTACTTTCCACCACAAGCTGATGACGTCTGCTCTTCTCCCCCACGTATCCTCCAAACCCCTTTCCTGAAAATAAATGAATCCTCATCAAGTATTGTATTTTGTTTTATATATATTGTTTTTCCGACTAATCAAAACTCAATGTTCGTTGTTTTTACTTACTGATATTATGTTTAATACACTTATGTCATATTAATCACCCTTATGTTATTTAAGTTCTTTATTGAATATGTCTAATCTAGTCATTTTACAAAATGTAATGGATCAGCTTTCAAATGTCATTGTTTGTTTGATTGTTGTGTAATTATTTATAGTACTGTTTAGTATATATACGAATTTGTATTGCATATTAAAAAAGGTTCTGCATTTAATGAAATAAATAAATCCGCCCTAAGGTATTGATGTTGGTAATATTTACAACTACTAAATAAACCTATGAAGAGGAATATTCAAGTGTAAAATAAAAAGACGGCGTGGCCTGGGACGTTTCCAGCGCATCTCCATATAGATGAAAACTGCAACTCCAAGCAACTTCCGCCGCTGGCGAGGCTTTCCGTTATACAAAATTACTTACTTAAGCCTACAAAAAATCTGTAATAAAATTATTAGTTGAAACTGTAAATATAACAAATATATTTAGTATTTAGACCGTTTATAAATATGTATCTAGATTGTTTACGTAATTTAAACCATTTTATCATTCACACACTTTATTTATTGTGGTTTTTCTTTTAATATAAATAGTTTTAATTTTGGAAATCACATAATACACCTAAAGACAATCCTAAGACAATGCGCATAAACTGTAAAATGTCCTTCAGTTTTAAGGTCTTTGTTGGGGAATTATGTCTGTCTTCTAAGTGTCAGTATCATGTTCTCATGATAAACCACGAAAGATGATATTTAGCGTGAAAATGTAGTTATAATGGGTACAACTGCCCCTTAAAATTAAAAAAAACTTACCTCATTCAAAAATGGCAGATCCAAGATAGCGGCCGGATATGTTATGAAATGTTATGAAATTCTCATGAAATCTTTCATAATGAAGCAAATACCACTACATAATGATCGGTGGTAGTTCATGTCCAATATCTGATGTAATGATGAGAATATGAGCATGTTTTAAACTGGGACATTTACAACTTGCTTGAATATTTTGTAAAGTAATAATATCTTGAGAACGAATAAATATTTACAAAAAACAGATTGTGTCGTTGTAATCTGCGCAAAAAATTTAGTTCAAAATGATGGGTCACAACTCTACCTTAATATTTGGGAAACTCATTTTTGAATCTAATATGGCGGATCAAAGATAGCGGCCAACACTTTAAAAATAGTCAAAATAAAGAATATTCTACCCAACAATGATCGGCATTGGTCCAGGGTTGATATTTTAACAAATTTAGTAAACAGTAGGGGAAAAGGAGACTTTATAACCACCCTGAATAAAACACATCTAATTTTATAATTTACAAAATAATAAAAAGCTTTGTTAGTGGACAAATAATTATAATAAACAGTTACATCAGTTGAACCTTTATGTTTTCCCGGTTCCTTCTTTACAATATAACTCAGCAAGTTGTATTTAACTTATTTATGTTATTAGTAAATCAATTCCTTTCAATAACAAACTTGACCGTGGCTTGATCATTGCCATTGCGAGTTGTTCGGGAGAGGTTATGTCTAGCAGGTAAAGTCTAGCAATGACAGTCGAATACATATCGCTATTGGTTACGAACACACTTACTTACAAGTGGAATGTCACTCCAGTAAAGCTATGGGCGTTGTCGCACTCGAGGATTAATTTAATTTATCGAGTTAATTAAAATTATTTGTAAAATTTCGAATAAAATGATTAAAGATTATTTGAACGTACTTTACATGTCAGTGAAGGATTTACCTATAAGATTTTCATGTCAGGTAATTCTATTCATGTACGTTATTTTTTACTAAACATTTATTTCTGACCACAAAATGCTATAGTAACTTAATTAAGCAGTAACTTAGTAAGTATACCTTATAGTAGTAAAAATGCATTGCGATTCCGACTAAATACTAAACGTCTCTTTCCAAGCCATGGAAAAAAGCGTTTACCTGGTAAAATAATTCAAGGTATAATCTTAACAACAGAATAACAATTCTGTCATTCATGTTCAAAATCACCTTATGAGCTGTCGATCACTATAAAGATATTGATGAATACTGATTTCAACTACACAATCTTCATTATGTTGATTTTTAAAGTAAAATTGATCTTCTGATCTTGGCCCAGCAATTTTTTTTATTTATTTCATTCATCAAATAAAACCCCATTCCACAGTCGGGCAACAAATTTCAGTTTCTCTTTGCATAATATATGTTCCTATTTCTCATCAAAGACAGAGATTGTTTGTGAAAAAAAATTTTATTCAACCAGTTGAAGTTAAAAAATTAGTTTTAGTACAGTTTTGTGGTAGATACAAGCGTACCTTCAAAAACACTGAGTGTTCCTTAACATATTCGTGACCAATATGGTACAAGCTTTTTGTGATTCAGCAGTATCATTGATGATATTAATATGCGAGGCACAACAATACGGAATAAAAAGCCGTTAAATCAAAGCTTAACGGCTTTCTTTAACCAAATCATCTCATTCTTAAATCAAAGTTTACTTACTGGAAGAAGGCTGTTGATCGAGCTTGTAATATCATGAAACTTGAAATGTTTCCTCTTTAATTTCCTCAACCCGCGATGAAATTGAAGCGAGTCTCGTTACCAGCAGTAGTACTCCATGTTTCTTGTATTGTTTTAAATGTTTACAGGCAAAATAATCGTACTAGTTATGATCTCGGCACCCTTGAACATTATCCCATCGTGAGAAATATATACCATAAATTAAGATTCCCCCCTTATAGAGAGTGAATCATTGAAACAACATTCTTGCGGATTTTATGGATTTGTAGATTTAAATATATTAAAAGTCTTTAAGTGAAGTCTAATTAATAATATTTCTATCAAGTAATTTTACTTAAATGTGCAGTTATTTGTTGAATCTACTAGTTTTGAAATTGGTAACAGTATATATCAAAGCAAATTAAATTGTAAAACTTCAATTAAAATCCAACAGAGGTTCGCAACTCGCCATAGTGAATGAACTAACCTATAAGTTCTTCGACAGAAACAGGTAATCACACATTTGCTCAAAATAAAGATAATTGTCGTTTATGAATCAAAGATGAACTAATATATTTTCTGCTTGAAACGTCGAACAACATTCATGAGATGCTAATCAGTTACAGAAACCCTTTTAACGAATTTCCCCTATAGGGAAGAAGCTATTACCGTAGGTCTCATGGTAAGACTTAAGCCCGAGACCATGATAACTTTTCATTTTGAGGTCCCCAGATGCCAAAAACACCATTCGTTCAAATTTATATATATATATATATATATATATATATATATATATATGTGTGTGTCCGTAAGCACGATAACTCTCGTAAAAAAGGTCCAATCCTAGTGAAATTTGGTACAAATGTGTAAAGTACCATTTATTTGAACGAGTTCGAAAACCAGATGAATCGCACCATCCGAAGGGGGTTTTTTGGGGGGTTTTGTACCACAAAAATGTGTTTTTTTTTAGTTTTCACATGTAATTTTAATTTAAATCAAATTGTAATTTATACCATTGAATTCACCTTAAAAAAACAATTTGGTATTTTGATCATTGCTCTACGTCAATTGGTTACCGAGATATTGAAAGTACTAAACACAGTACGTTGTCTAATGTTACTCTTATGGAGAAAAATAAAAATTGTATATCTCGCTTATTTATGAACATAAACTGGTGAAATTTGGTATATGGCTTGATCTGGTTATGGTTTATTGTTGTTTGCACAAAAAAACAATTTTTCACCTATGGTTCCTGTAGCAGCAAACCTAGGTACTCGGTCTCCATGTTATTCTTATGGAAAATACTTGAAATGTTATATATCGCTTATTTATGAATGTATATGGATGAAACTTGGTATGTGACTTCACTAAGATGAGTTCTATTGATATTTGCATAAAAACCCATTATTTTGTTGCCTTGTTGCAGCAAACTTGCATACTCGTCCCCAATGTTATTCTTATGGAGAATAATTAATATTTCAAATATCGCTTGCTTGTGAATTTATTTCTTATGAATCCTGTTAAGCGTTTTAATGTGTTATGTTATATATTCATTGGAAATTCGCTGAGTATGCAGGTTTGCTGCGACGGGGTTATTTGAAGTTCAAATCTTCCTTTATTCGCTCTGATTAAACAGTTTCGGAAATATCGGAAACATCCAATGGAAAAACTAAACAATCAAAGTTAATTTGTTTATTTTGCGGAGTCAAACAGACCTTAAACTTTCTAAATCCAACCCCTTATCATTTATAAATACAAGTGTTTTATTTTATATTCCTTTGTTATAAACAAGTATAAATTAAAAATCATGGTTTCTATTAAAGGTTTTTATCTTGTAGAAGAATGTCCTTCCAAAAGTCAGAATCAAATGTATTAATTAACTAAGAACCCAAGTTGCCCCAAAGCGACTATAAAAACCACTATTAACAAGGAAATCCGGAAGAAATCCATTACAAGTTGCTTTTTACAGCTAATAATTATTATTTTCATGGTTTAAATATATTCTCAAATACCTATAACACATGTAATTGCATTAAATCGTTTCAAGTGTTATTTTTTCTTTTTTATCTACATTTTATAATGAGCCTATTAATAGCCTTTTTTCTGTGAATGTGATTCTTTAATTAATAATCCTGAAATTTAATAAAGTTATTTATTCGTTTATTTTTCCATCACGTATGACATTGAAGATTGAAGAAATTTTGGAAGATTTTATGAGTTTATATCCCCCGACTACAAACTTCTCATATATGTGGGTGGGATTCATGTTTTACATACTTGAAGCAAAACATATTAGTCAACATTTTAAGGGCCAATTTTGAAAAATCTATATTTTACCTACATATTTAGAACTCTTTTAAATTATTTAGAAAAAACAATTTGGGGGTACAATTTTGGAGTACGTGCTCTCAAATATTATTCGAATAGGATAATTAGTACGTTTTCATTTTATCCAAACGTGTTTTAACCCATAAAAAATAAATACGTTATAACAAAAGCTCGATTTGGGCTCAGAAAGCGTCAAAAGGTATTACTACTTGAAAACTGATATCCGAATGTTATACCGAAAACATCCTTGTGTTATAAGACATATAAAAGAGAACGATGTTTTTCTCCACACGATGACGTAGAAAGGTGCAAGTTGGAGTGATTCAACAAGGCCAAATTCCATATATTTGACTGTAAGCACCGCCAAGCTGTCGATATTCTCTCATAAAGTACCCTATACAGCGAATTGCGTGACTTGAAACTATAAACAGCAACTGAGATATGTACAGCAAACGTAGTACAGTTTGAAACTGAAAGTAACGAAGATAACACAGTTATATTACAAGTATCGTTTCTCAGCTGATTTAAACACAAGTCCCCGATGATTTCAATGCCTCTCTAACGACTAATAAGAATGAAAATATAAAGGCCTAAAATAAATACTAAACTAGCCATAAAATGTTGAAGCGGATTTTAAACTATGATGGTTAGTTAAACGTTATTGTACATTTAGATCATGGATTTATTTTATTTTATTGAGTAGTGTTCATTAGAGGACATCCGTGCTTTAAACTATTATTTAGGACCATATAAAATTATAAACTCATTCACTTTACCTTAAACAAAATTGATAAGCAAATATCATAAAACACATTAAGGAAAACAAACAAAAATCACATATTTTCGCCACTGTACTTTTTATGAAGACTCAATACGTAAAAAACTTAGAACCAAGCTAAGTTTAGTCAATTGAAATAAAAAAAGTTCTTGAATAACAGCAGCATAAGTATAAATGCATTTGATCTATTCGTTATTAGTGTTTGTGAGGTTATGCTGTTTAGAAATATATCGCAGACATTTGCCATAACTGAAAAAAACTAGTTATACGATATCTCGGGATCTAGAATCTGACCCCACTCGCTTTTCTTTGTCTAATTATTTCCATTCAGTTTTGTCTAGATTAATGCTACTAACTTTGTTATATTTAAGTATTTTTACACCAGTACATGGCTTTAGGTCCCAGATCCCGAAACGTCGTCAAACTTGATTGCCAATCATTTGTGGGAAATTTTCTTTCTAAATTATAAATAACATTCATATACTTCTTCGAATAGGCTATTAGAAAGATGTTAGTGTAATGCAACAGATTTAGCTACATATAAGCTAACATATCAATAAGGAACAATCATTCACAGCCTAGGAAAAACATGTACACGGTCTTACAACAAAATATTCAAAATACTATTAAAGAGAGAGCTCTTCTACCACAGGTTCTACCGTAATGCTGCACTATATATGTTTTATGTCAGGATATCATTTTAATCTAAACTTTATTTGTAGAACTCATGAAATATGCACTATTTGGAGCACACTTTTCATGCATGACACGGCATATAATGTTATGTAATCCAATATACTGGAGTGTGTTAAAGTGGAAGAATACATCCCAATATATACAGCATTCATGTCCTTCCATATATACAGAAACTTAGCAACGGGAAACATGAAGTGGTAATAGATGTTAATGAAGATAACAAACTAACAGTCATAAAACTACTTAGAATGAGGTAAGATTAAGGGTTTGAAATAAAATATTATAGTACTGTTTGAAAATTATTTTCCTTAACACCTTTGTTGATAGATATGAGGCAATGTGTTACAATATATATGATTTGATAAAGTGCAGGACAAAATAAAATATTAGGCATTTCATAGAGGTTTGTTTGCGACTGAAACCTTTACTGAAATTGTATTGAAATGAGATATAAAACGATCGGTGGTGTAAGGTACGAACAGAACCAAGTTACAAATCACATTGCGCGGCTCAGTGGGGCGAAGTATTTACAGTCGGGTTTGTCGTGGCAGCGGGTCGGGACCCTAGCTTTACAGTTTATCCTCTGTTTTCTTCACATTTACGTTGACATAAACTACAATGAGGATTCATGTTCATTTTCTGTCTTTTATACATCTTAAAATGACATATGTGTTGTTTACAAAATAAGCCAAATTACATAAGAAAATGCCTGTTAACCGATAAAAAATTAATTAATTGTTGGTATTTTATTAAAGGTTCATACAGAATATAATAAATTCTTTATAATTAAGTTGACCAGACGTCCCGATTCCGGCAACACGATTGGTACCTCGCTTTAGCGAGGTATGTGCCGGCGTCCCCACGATGAGGTATGTCTCGGCGTCCCTCGATTCTTATGGAGACAGCCAAATGTCCCGCTTTAGCAGATTGACATTAAACAACTCATTAATATATAAAAGCCGATATAATACTTCATAATGTGTCGAATACAAGACTCCCGTTGACCAACATTGGGTTGTATAATTCAATAACTTTGAAGCAAAGAACCGTGTCCTAACCTTATTTTAAGCTTTTAGCTGAGTTGGTGCACTCTCTATGCCCGGCACCAGTAGGGAGAGTTTTCACTGCCATGAACAATTTCTGGACTGAGAACAAGTTATAGATAAAACTATAAACAAATAAGTGTATGTTTTTGCTCAAAAGTAACGAGAGTCAGTTTTTATTAGGATTCTAGTAATTTCAAAGTTAATGAAGGCTATTCACTGCTCTGACAAGTATCAGCAATTTTGTACGGTACTTTGTTTGATTAGTAAGTCTTGCAAATCGTTTGATTCAACTCGGTTGTAATATTTTATTTAGCTGGCTAATTTTTAAGAACGGTAGCTTCTGCTTCATTAACTGGAGTTTAATATTTAATAAATTGGTTCAGTATTGTATAATGAGTTTATGAATATGATTAAGAACATTGTGTTTCAATTAGTAATATTTGGGCAAAAACTGCACAAAACTGACAGTTTCGTACCCTGTCTCTAATTTTCTTAAATCTTCTGGGCAGGGCCACTGGACCTCCCAAATTTTTAGGGGGGATTCCAAACCCCACACCCTTAGATTTTTCCAGTTAATTAAACTATGCCCCGCTTTAGGCTTCTACAGATTTGGCCACCTTATCTTCTTGTTATATAATTGAGTAAGATATATCGTACAACTAAATCTGGAGTTAAAGCGGGCCAATTTTCATAACTGTTGCGTCATCCGAAACCTCTGACATATTTATTGTAAATGTTGTAGTAAACATGATTCGTCATTTTCTTCGCATATATCATGAGCAAATGTTCAACAATTATGATATGTAAAATATCATAAGTGGTGAACATTTGCTCATGATATATGCGAAGAAAATGACAAATTATATTTACTATAACATTTACAATAAATACAGTTTTTTCGCCCAAATTTTGATGGGGCTTTATCACTTTCATCAAGAAATGCATAACAGCACTTTGTAGGAAATTTTCTATACTTTCAGAAAATCACTACGCACTTTGGTCGATTTCCCAACCGTTTTTGAGTTGGTGGCAAAATACCTAAATGACCTCAGAATTTGCCGTTATATCTTTTAAAAAATACAATGTGTGTATACTCATACTTTGTGCAACTGAACTCCAGATTCATTTGTTCAAAGATACCCCTTACACACCTTGTATTGTATATGACTCACCCATCATTGTAAACCGTTAATTGTCTAAATTATGAAAGTCTGACAAGTAGTGGGCATTTGGGGCTGCTAGACCGGAAGTGACGTCATCCGGTCACGTGACCGGATGCGCTGAGTCATGAAAGACGTCATCTGAGGCTGAGCCAGTGACGTAGGCGGTTTTGTGACGAAATGAGGGAAAGTTTAAAGGTCAAGGTCACGGGGAGGTAATTTTAAAAAAGTACTACCTCGCACGCGTAAAATCCGATTGTGATTCGATAGTTTTCATTCGATAAAAATATCGAATGAAAACAATCGAATGGAGCAATCGAATGATACGAGTGCGAGGTAGTACTATTTCATTTAACTTTATTTTTACTTTTCTTTTTATTTACAATAAGTTATGTTTACAATAATTTATGTTTACAATAGTTCCCCGTTGTTTGTCATCATCGATGTTGTTGATCCGGAGTCGCGACCATCACTTCGCTTTCTGATGAAAGACGGTAGATACTTCGATTCCTGCGCAGAGTCCATGTTGTTTTTTGATGCGTAAAGTTCCAAAGATAAATCGTAACCGGACGCAATGAGAAGTCTTAACTCTTCATTAAAAACCTCGAGGTCTTGGAAAGTCGCCAGATGAATAGAGTCATAATGAATACACCTAATTTTGATGGACATTTTAACAGAGAGCTCGATGTACACTGGTCAAGAGCCGGAGGTGTACTGACTATTCGCTAGCTAGCGTTTTGGTATCAAACAAAATGGTGGGGGTAAAACTGTGGTGGGGCGGAGCAGATGGCGGACGGCAGATGGCAGGCGGCAGGTGGCAGCTGGTGCGAGGCAGATGGTTGCTACTACATCCACCATCATTAGTAAAACCCTATTAGGGATGCCATTATTGCTTCTGCATCAGAAGATATTGTGCTAGAAACTTCATGTACTTGTATGTCATCATTTGTATTGTCAGCTTGCTCAATATTAAAAGAAGAACATGTGGAAGAAACAGTAGTGCCTTGTATTTGCGAATCCATGTGAACAATGCAAGAGCCGCAGGTATACTGAAGTGATACAAGCATGTAGGATAGACACTCGCCTTTACCCCCCACCACACCAGTTTCCCCCACCAAGTTATCACATCGCACAATAACTACGGGACATGCATTAGTTAGGGTCTAGCTCTGACTCTGTGAGGATCGGAGCTCCGTAACTGAAAACATTAACAATTCTTGCTCGACACTGTTTTTACGCAATCATAACAGTCACTGTGATCTAATTTATTGCATGTACTCATATGATGCATCTTGCGTAGCAGACAGCTTGCTAAGAATGTTTCTGCCTGGAGTATTCTACGGCGAAATCGCTCACAATCCACTAACAGCGTAGACCTTCTATCTTCACAGTCGGAGAAGTAGAAGGTGGTGGCAGGCGGACTGTTGAAGGACACCTTCGTCATATTTCTGTAAAACTGTGACATCTTTAGAATAACATAAACTCTATATGTAGATGTTAATCCTGCAAGAGCTGAAAGTATAATGATATAGCGCTAGCGTTTATGATACCCACCTGACCTACCCGCACCACAACGTTACCTCGATATACTTTAAACTATAAATAACTTGTCGTAGTTTAATCCATAAACAAAGTATTTATTTATATCAGGCCTTGAAAGTGTTGTTTTCGCGCTATTTCTTCCCTACTCTCAGTCCGATCTGAATTCTATTCGCACCATCTTGTTCGTCTGATTAACTCGCGTAATTTGAGTACCCACTCGCTATACTTTAACCCAATAATAAAGAAGTTATTAGTATGTAACCTTGAAAACATTGTTTTTTTCGCTATTTCTGCTATACCGTTGGTCAGATCTGAATTCTGTTTGCACCATCTTGTTCGTCAGATTAGCCCGCGTAATTTGAGTACCCACTCGCTATACTTTAACCCAATAATAAAGAAGCTATTAGTATGTAACCTTGAAAACATTGTTTTTTTCGCTATTTCTGCTATACCGTTGGTCGGATCTGAATTCTGTTTGCACCATCTTGTTCGTCTGATCAATTCGCGTAATTTGAGTACCCACATGACATACTTTGGACAAACTTTGTAGTTTTTTCGCTTCTGCTACTATACCCTTGGCCGGATCAAAATTCTGTTTGCACCTCCTTGTTCGTCTGATCAATTCGCGTAATTTGAGTACCCACATGATATACTTTGGAAAAACTTTGTACCCCCCCCCCCAACATGGGTCATGTTCAAGGTCAAGGTCAAGTCCAAGGACTTTGGGACTTAGAAATTTTCACAAAGTGGCTTTAAACTAGTCCTCTTCTCCTAATACAGAGCGGGGAATAGAGCAGTTGAAACAGGAACACGTGGTCCCCGTTGGTTGCCACATATTTATACTCCGTCATCCGCTTCAGATTTCGAAACTCGACCTTGGAGACTTCAAACGGCGTCACCAAGTCGTTCAGCCCCATCACCCTTGTCCTTTGCATCACCTCATCGACAGTCGGTGTTGGAGACTAAGGTTGAGCCGCCGATGTAGAAGGCCGAGGCTGAGCCGATGTAGAAGGCCGAGGCTGAGTCGAGGGTCGTTGTTCAAAATACAGCGGATGGCCACGGAGATTCCGTTTGAGAGACTTCAAAGTTGAAGGTCTCTTAAACCCGCTCCTTCTTTCCGTCGACCTCTTCAAAGATACCTTTAAGTGCTGGAGTTTTTCGGGAGTCAGAGGAGAAGACATGGTGTAAATAGGATGGAAGAGAAAATGGATAAGATAGAGTTGGATAGAGCACGTGTGTACTGGTTGCAAACCAAAGCTGGAATGAGGTGGCAGACTGAGTGAAGCAGGTCGTAAAGTGAAACCTTGCCCTATCCATACATGGGTAGAAAGCTGAGGACTGGTTTAGAACCGGTTACGTCAATCCCCCCCCTACCCGAGCATGAGCCCCCCCCCCCGAGCCCCCCCCCGAGCCCCCCCCCCTCGAGCAGCCCCCCCCGAGCACCCCCCCCCCGAGCAGCACCCCCCCCGACCTCGACCCCCCCCACCCATTTGGGTCATGTTCAAGGTCAAGGTCAAGGTCGAGGGAAAAATGTTCTTGGAAGTGCGGGATAAAATCCCGCAACGAAGCAGGGTTATCCCTTATCCCGCTTTCCCCTTAATATCCCGATTTCCCATTCTCCGTCTATATAACCCGAGATTTCGAGCGTCTCTTCGCAGTAGCCTGCCGCCCGTTGCGATGAACGTCCCACTGGGTTGCAGTGCCTGCTGCAGCGTAGGTCTGTTAAGTGTGCGTTGGGCCCGACGCGCAATTAAGAGATCCGCGCCCTTGCATGTTTAGTTAGTTTGTTTAAGCATGTTAGATAACGCTTGTAGTTTGCTGCTAGGTAATGTAGTTAGTCTAATATATATGTTAGTGTTTGGTATTGGTTTGAAGTGTTTTATTTACTAAATATGTACTCCCGGCCCTACAGGTCCCTCAACAACCTTGGTCAAAACTTGGGTTCGCAGCAGCCTGACGCCGGGTGTTTGGGTCTACGTCCCACCGGGTTTCAGTGATACTGTTGACCTTTGCAAAACCGACCTCGGCTGTTTTTGTAAAAATAACGTTAACTGATTAATTTGTTTCTTTTACATAGTTGCTGGTAAAGTCTTTATTTTCAAAGTAATGTATCTTGTTTCTCATCCTTTTCCTAACCCCCTGACAATAAGGTTCGGCCCTGAAAACCGGCCTTGTCAATAAGATCAATACGGCCATGCAAACCGGTTGACACCACCTATCTCACCCATGAGAAACGTTAAAATCAGTCTCTTGTTTAAAATCAGTCTCTTGTTTGTTGTCTTTTGTCCCCTTCCCCAATACAGAGCGGGGAATAGAGCAGTATGTTATGCTCTATTCCCCGCTTTGGCATTATGTCAGATGACCTTGACCTACTGACGGGACTTAGAAAAACCGTCGTTTGATCAAATATTGGAAGAAATGTGGACTTAGAGATATTTCATGCGGACAAGGTTGACACAAAAATGTTGTATTAAAAATAAAAACTGGAGGGGGAAATGTTTTATATACTGCAACAGCGTGGTAAAAATCATCATATCGCTATGGAAGCTGTAGGTGTAAACACTTGGCTTGTTCCTTCCGAGCTTGCTATTTCAGAAGCCTTTCTGTCCATCCTTACTTATGAGTTCCGAGGCATTAAATTAAAAGTAAAAATAGAGCTGAGACCGTTGCATAGAAATGATATGCATTGTATTTTGGTGGAATGGGAATCGCCCTCCGGCATTAATCTTTTCCATTTTATCAAAAGATCGTGCAAGGAGTTTTATGTAAAACGGATAATAGTCTCCCTTGTTTAAACGTAGTACAGCTTGCTTCCAAAGTAAAATAGCAAAGGTAACACCTTTGCTATTTTACAAAATATTTTAACGTGTCCTTGACCCAGTTACCGGACTTGGAGCAATTCAGAGTATGTGATACAGTGTTGGAACAAACTACTGTCGAAGTCCTTGCCCCCCCCCCATGATATATTCCTATAAAAGCGGGAGCAGCCCGCAGAGGGTTCGCAGTCGCAGGCCGACAGCCTAGCTAGCTGTTTGCCCGCGCTGTCCGCAATAGTATCTCTAGTATAGAGTTGGTACCACTGTATATTAGAGATGCTACCTTAGCTTAAGGCATGTCTGTTTATTATTAAGCATGTTAGAATAACGCTTGTAGTTTGCTGCTAGTAAATGTAGTTAGTTTAACTGTAGTTAGTTTGGTGTTGGTTTTAAAGTGTCTTTGAAGTGTTTTTATTTACTAATGAAATATGTACTTTTCTTTCACGCTTTAAAACTGATCTTGGTCAAAACTTTGGTTCGCAGTTGCCTGGCGCCCGTTACTGACCAACGTCCGACTGGGTTTCAGGATGTTGTAGACCTTTGTAAAACCGACCTTGGTTGGTATGTCCTTTTCTTACACGCTATAACTAACCTTGGTCAAAACTTTGGTTCACAGTTGACTGGCGCCCGTTACTGACCAACGTCCGACTGGGTTTCAGGATGCTGTTGACCTTTGTAAAACCGACCTTGGTTGGTCTTTGTAAAATTAACTTTAACTGATCAGTATGTTTCTCATCCTTTTCCTAACCCCTTACAAAAAGGTATGGCACGAAAACCGACCTTTGTCAATATGGCACGAAAACCGATTGACATTACCCATCTTACCCTCGAGAAACTTTTGAAAATACTCCCTGCAAACCATTTGTAACTTCCTTTTGTTTGGATAAATTAATAAAAGGTTCTGTTATCAGGTTTATTGCCTATAACTGTGACCTTTCTTCAAAATTCACTTCCCTAATACAGAGCGGGGAATAGAGTAGTTTGTGGTCCAAGTGGGAATCACTTACTGCCCTATTCCCCGTTTTGGCAACATGTTCAGATGACCTTGACCCACTTCGGGACTTATAAAATCTTTGTTTGGTAAGATATTGGAAGATGTATTTATTTCTTACAACAAAACACCCCCCCCCCCCCCACTCAAGGTCAGAACCATTTGGGTGGGGGCTCAACTGGTTTGGCTGACTAGCTTTAATTTTTTTTTGTTTGTTTTGAAAAAGTGGGGGTAACTTATACAATTAATGGTGGGGGAACGTCTATTTAATGTCGATGCAACAGTGTATATTTATCATATCGGCATTATGAACCCACCAGCAAACTCCGTTTGTTACAGCTTTCCCCTCATCGATATCGATGATGTGATAAAACTTACATCAATAAAAAAACGGTTTGAAATGGAAAGGCGACTAATAAAAGTCGACGTAATTCCACAAGATCTTCGTTCGGCAATGTTGACCATCGAATATGTTAAAGATGAATCTACAACTGAAGATCCCTATTGTTTTATGAAATTTTTAGTTGATCGAGATGCAATGTGTACAATCCGATTTCACATCCGAGTTTAAAATATATTAAATTTTCCTGTTGGAGAAAATTGTCCTTGTTAAATACAAAGCGGGGAATAGATCAGTTTATGGTTTAAAATGAAATCATTTACTGCTCTATTCCCCGTTTTGGCAAATATGCTCAATGTCCTTGACCCAAATACAGAATTTTGTAGCCTCCAGCTACAAACTTAAACTTAACCTAAAACGTACCCCCACCACTTTTTCTAGGGTATAAATAGAGGTGCATTTGCAGTGTTTTTCATTATTGCGTTGACCCTTGTGAAGAGCACGTCTACATTATGAATCGCTGCGATATTTGTAAAGCTTCTTTCAGAGATGAATGGCTTTTAACCATTCATAAAGAATTGAAACATAACACCAATACAAATACAGAAGAACCAAATGAAGAAGAATTAGATTCAATCGACCAACAACTAGCAAAACATCAAGAAGAACAAAATGAAGAAGAACACAACGAAGAAAAAGAAGAAAATGAAGAAAATGAAGAAAAAGAAGAAAATGAAGTTTCAAGACCAAGTGTCATTCATTATGCACAATCAACGCCATCAACATCGACTTCTACGCCTGCTATGTCTACACTTCACCATCCTTCAACATCAACACCATCAACATCGACTTCAACGCCTGCTATGTCTACACTTCACCGTCCTTCAATATCAACAGCTGCTATGTCTACACTTCACCGACCCTCAACATCAACAGCAGTAGATGTGGAACTACACGCTCAAGCACTACCTGGTAAGGTAGTAACACATTTTAAAATTGACAACGTAAAATTACAACTTGAAAACTTTTTACATAACGCCAAAGAATTAGTAACCAAAACACTAAAGAATGAACAAAAAAGATTGAATTTTATCAAATTTGGACTGTTGCTAGATGCCATATTTACTAACATTCAAAACGAAACATCGCCAAGAGGTTTTATGACAAAAAACCGAACCATCATAGCTGCGTCAGATATTGAAAAGATCGTAACAGAATGTTTTGAGGAACTTTTGACGAAAATACAAGAGCATGAAGGAAGAGGATCTGGATGGACTTTATTAAGTATAACAAGTCTGGATGTTAGAGTTCATAAACACGGTTACGGAATGAGAGGAAGTAGTTACATTCCTCTTCCGAAAAAAGTAAGTGATACCAAATCCTGTATTAATGTGCAAAATGAAGATAATGAATGTTTTAAATATGCTATGTTGGCCAAATATGTAAAACATCATGTGTGTAGACCTAATAGAGAATATGAAGAAGTTCAACATAAGTATAATTTCCAAGGAATGACTTACCCTGTTGCAATTACTGATATATCTAAATTTGAAAAGCAAAATCCGTCAGCTTCAGTCAACATATTTGGTTTGGATTCATCAAATAATGTGTATCCCTTGCGCATAACATCGAAAGAGCGCAACAATCATACTGACTTGTTATTAATCAATAAAGGAGAGATATCACATTACGTGTATATAAAAGATTTTGAAGGGTTCGTATGTAAACAGTTAACAAAACATAAAAGTAAAATCACAACATGTAAAAGATGCTTTTGCCACGTGAGCAAACCATGAAGAAGAGGAGGTACAGAATGGTTAGTAGAACATCAAAGGTTATGTAGTGGAAACTATGAGGTAAGAATTAAATTGCCACATCCCAGCAGAGCGCAGATAAAATTTGATAAAGTAAATCACCAATACCCTGTTCCATTTGTTGTGTACGCGGATTTCGAAGCATACTTACTTCCAATTGAACAACAAGAAGAGGATATCACAAAAAGAAGCAAATATCAAAAACATGCACCAAACAGTTATTGTATACTAACAAAATCCACGTTGTCTGAAGAACATCTTCAAGAATATGGACTATCATCTGCTCCGAAGATATATCGTGGTGAACAAGCAGCGAAACACTTTGTAGATGAGTTGTATTACATTGCCTCCAAGGTGGAAGAAATCTACAAAATTAAAATACCGATGCAGCCTATGGATGAACACCAACTTCAACATCACAATTTGGCAACAACATGTTATCTGTGTAATAACCTATTTACACCAGATAACGTTAAAGTGCGTGATCACGACCATCTTACAGGAGCCTACAGAGGTGCAGCCTGTAACGCTTGCAACTTAAATTACAAAGTACCATCTTTTGTACCCGTTGTTCTACATAACCTTAGTGGATATGACTCTCATTTCATCATCCCGGAGTTAGGAAGAGATGATGGAGCAATAGATGTTTTGGCAACAACAATGGAAAAATTTATAAGCTTCTCTAAAAAGGTTGGCAAAATAAAACTTAGGTTTATTGATTCGTTTAGATTTATGCCTTCTAGCCTAATGAAATTAACTGAGAATTTAAAAAGAGAAGATCTGATAGAAACAAGCAAAATTGTAGCCAGTAGTAAAATGGATCTGGTTCTTAGAAAAGGAGTCTTCCCCTACGATTACATCGATGGACTGCATAGATTTAATGAAACATCACTTCCTCCACCATAACAATTTAACAACAAACTCAATGAATCGGAAATTTCACTTGAAGACTATCAACATGCATGTCGAGTATGGAACGAGTTGGATATGAAGACTTTGGGAGAATACTCAGACTTTTATGTAAAACTTGACGTGACTCTTCTCTGCGATGTTATGGAAGAATTCCGAAGAACCTGTTTTGCAGCATACGGTTTGGACCCTCTACATTCGTATACATCTCCAGGACTAGCTTGGCAAGCAATGCTAAAAGAAACAAAATGTAAACTCCAGCTGTTAACAGATATAGATATGGTTTTAATGGTTGAGTCGGGTGTTAGAGGTGGATTAACTCAAAGCGTGACGAGACATGTTAAAGCCAACAACAAATATCTACCTGACCATGATCAAGAGAAACCTTCAACGTACTTGGGATATTTCGACGCAAATAATCTGTATGGATGGGCCATGTCGAACCCACTTCCATTTGACAACTTTAAATGGGTTGATCCCGACTGTATTGGCGATATTTCACAAATTCCAAAACATGGAGATACCGGATATATTTTGGATTGCGACTTTGAATATCCAGAACATTTACACGATCTTCATTATGACCTTCCACTCCTTGCAAGAACAGAAATTTCACCAACTGGAAAACACCCCAAATTAATGATGACCCTTAACAATAAACAACGATACGTAGCTCATTATTGGGTTGTTCAACAAGCTATCGAATTAGGTTTACGTCTTACTAAAATTAATAGAGCTGTGGAATTTTCCCAATCGTGCTGGTTGAAACCGTACATAGACTCGAATACTACCAGAAGAGCAGCTGCTACATCAGCCTTTCAAAAAGACTTTTTTAAATTAATGAACAATGCGATATTCGGTAAAACGTTAGAAAACCAAAGAAGACATAAAAACGTTAAACTTGTTACAGATCCGAACAAACTACAGAAACTCGTACAACAGCCGAACTTTAATACATCTATAATTATTAATGAAAATCTTGTAGCTGTATCTATGAAGAAAACAAGTGTGAAGATGGATCGTCCTTTGTATATAGGAATGTCAATCCTGGATATCTCCAAGACTCATATGTACGATTTTCATTACAAAAAGATGGTCACCTTTTATGGACGGGAAAACATCGGCATCTCCTACATGGATACAGACGCTTTTATATATTGGATAATTACTAACGATATGTATGAAGATCTTCGGACATTTGATTACAAAAACGACTTTGACTTTTCCGACTATCCAAAAGATCATCCAAACTACGACAATGACAGAAACAAAAAAGTGCTTGGCAAATTTAAAGATGAAGCCAATGGTGTTATACTTCAAGAAATTGTTGCACTAATGTCAAAATTATATTCTTTACAACTAAATGAAAACCAAGTCATTAAGAAAGCTAAAGGAGTAAAAAGTTTGTATTTAAAGAAGAATGTGCATTTTAATCACTATAAGAAATGTTTATTTGAAGATCAAGATATAACAGCAAAATTCAACACAATCAGAAGTTTCAACCATAAGCTGTACAGCGTGACGGAAGTAAAAAAAGCTCTCTCTTCAAATGATGATAAACGACACATCCTTGCAGACAACATCCACACTCTACCATTCGGCCACTATTCCCTCAACCCTATTGACGAGTAACCCTTTCATCGTCCTACATCCCTTTTCCTTTTCCTTTCCGTATAAAAGGGGGAACACAGCAGTATTTGCTGTGTTCCCCCTTTTATACATTAGTTTAGAATGACCTTGACCTATATAAGCAGATTTATACAAAAGAATATTTAATACCATATCAGCTATCTTCGTGAAACCATCATGTCAGACCTGAAGGAGAAGATTATTAATGAACTACACAAACCTGCAAGAATAATGTTTCCAAGAAGAAATACTGTTATAAAAGGGATAAATGATCTATATCAAGCGGATTTAATTGAAATGTGACCGCATAGCAGAATAAACAAAGGATTTAAATATATACTCACAATTATTAATTGTTTTACAAAAGTTGCAGACGCTTTGCCTCTAAAGGACAAGACTGGTAAAAGCGTAACAGAAGCCATGGAAATAGCCATAAAAAGAGATAAAAACAAAATTAAACATTTAAAAACTGATGATGGAACAGAATACTTTAATACAAACTTTGCACAGTTAATGAATAAATATAAAATAAATCATTATTCTACAAATTCAGAGAAAAAAACAGCTATTGTAGAAAGATTCAATAGAACCTTAAAAGGAGCACTGTATAAACAATTTTCAAAAAGAGGTTCTTACATATGGTATGATGTTTTACCACAATTAATAAATGATTATAACAACAGGTTTCATCGAACTATTGGTATGAAACCTAACAAAGTAAATAGAAGAAATGCAAAGGATGTATTAAAACGCATAAAGAAAAATACAAAGCCTAAAGTAGAAAAAATGCAGCCAAGAAAATTTAATGTAAGTGATAAAGTACGGATTAGTAAATATAAGGGAGTGTTTACCAAGAAATACCTTCCCAATTGGACGAATGAAGTTTTTACAGTGTATAAAGTACAACCGACTGTACCTGAAACGTATATCTTAAAAGATAACAAAGGAGATTTGTTGCAAGGTGCATTTTATGGACATGAAATGTTAAAGTCAACAGTAGGTGATGTATATCTTGTTGAAAAAGTGTTACAAAGAAAAAAGGACGCAGTTAAAGTGCGGTGGTTAGGGTTTAACAAAACTGAGGATTCATGGATACCTATAAAGGACTTGGTGTAATGCAAGCAGCTCATTTCATCGTTAACCTTTGAGCAGGATGGAGATTATTCACCATAAAGATCGATTCAATATTAATAACATAGATGATTTAACTGTGGATAACGTTAAAATCAACAATGGTAAACACGGTAGTTTACTTCCAAACACTGTTCGATGTATAGTAAGTGGCCCCTCAAACTGTGGAAAGACCAATGTCGTCTTTAATTTGATCACTAATCCACAGGGATTAAGGTTTAATAACCTATATATTTTTTCAAAGTCTCTACATCAACCAAAGTATAAATTGCTGGATAAAATCCTATCTGATGTGTCTGATGTTAATTTTTACAAATTTAACGCTAGTGATAGCATTATGCAACCAAACGAAGCGAAACCGTATTCTGTATTTATATTTGACGATGTATCTTGTGAAAATCAGGATACTATTAGAAACTACTTTGCCATGGGAAGACATAATAACATAGACAGCATATATATATAGGACAAACTTATAGCAAAATCCCAAAACAACTTATCAGAGATAATGCAAATATTCTAATTGTATTCAAACAAGATGATACTAACCTAAAACATATATATAACGATCATGTGAATGCGGATATGTCATTTGAAAAGTTTAAAGAGCTTTGCGGAAAAGCATGGGCGGAAAAGTATGGATTTTTGGTTATTATGAAAGATCATGCTATAAAAGATGGTCGTTATAGAATAGGTTTTGATAAATTCGTTTTAATACACTGATTAGCGGTATTACTGTACAAGTCGTCAAGGTGTGAAGATGGTTAACCAGGAAAAGCAATTAAAGGAAATAAAATCACTTAGTGATTCTATTAGACAAAAAAACCGAGCTTTAAAATCAGGTATAAATGAAAGAGAGCAATTTTTAGAAACAACATTCAAACCTGTTACTGAACCTTTAAAGCGATTAGCACAAAATATGGAAAAACCTTCAATTCGCTTCGAAGGAGACAAAATGCTACCAATTTCCAAATATGAAGAAGAATTTCCCAATGATGAAAGTTTTGGCCAGTTACAAACATCTGAAGAAAGCGACGAGTATTAAGAAAGCGGAGATATAGAGGATTTAAAGGAAAAGGACATCGCAGAAGATACAAGTACAGAAGATACAAGTGTAGAAGATACAAGAGCAGAAGAAGAGGATATTAACCCATCCAACTTAAGCAAATTAGGCATGGATATTATGTTTAAAGGAACACTTGGAAGAACATATACGTTAAAAATGTTACACGCCGCACATGCTAATCGAAATTATCATACCTATGGAGCTAGAATAGAGGATAAAGGATTAATGATTGGAGATAGCAAGTTAGATATAAACGAAAATGATGATATAGTTATTGGAGATAAGAAATATAAAGGTACAAAAGGTTTGTTTGAACTTATCTTTAAAAATAATCCTGGTAAATATACTAAAAGGGATTTACAATTGTTTAAACATATATTAGAGTATACAAATGCACATAGAAAAAAGTATTCCAAAGACCTACCTATTCATAGAAATCGGTCAATAAAATATACAAGTATTATATCTAGTCTTTTCCCCTCAAAATCAAAAAAAGCTCAAATTAAAAGAAGAGCTTTATCTTCTGCTGAATTAAATGTTTTGCATAAAAAGAGAAAAACAACTGACCCTACCACATCTGGAAGGGGATTATTGAAAAACTTGTATAAAACTAATATAATATATTACAACGATATAAATAAGTTAGTTGATCGAATGAGGTTATTACATGAAGCTATGGAAGCCGGGCACACTGGTTTAGAAAACGAATGGGTAGCTTTGGTTGATGAACTGCGAAAACAAGGAATAATTGTTCAGTAGACGTACATATATAATAAGAACCTAAACGATAGCGATTCAGTTACATCATGAGTGTGGACAAGTTTGGACGGTATTCCGAGTTTGGAGTAAAATCTAAATATATAGTGAAAAAAGAGCTGGGTTTCCGTTAACACCTGATGGCAACTATAATTTTGAAGGAAAAGTAATTCAAAATGTTGGTGATCCGCTTTTGTCTTCTGATGCGGTTACGGTAAAATACATGGATAAAAGAACCCCAACTGTACACGAAGATCATTGGGGGTTTTCCGGTAAAAGGTTAAGCAATATACAACATCCCGTTTATGATGGGGAAGCAGTAAATTTCGCTACTCTAAAATTGTTAACGATTTACAAAAGGAATGAAACTGACACAAGCTATGATGTAAAAAAATTAAAATTATCAAATGTAGGTGATTGTGAGCAGGATGGAGACGCTGTAAATAAGAAAATGTTTGATATTGTACACAAGAAATGGACTACGGAATATGAAAAACATTTGGAAAGGTTTGGTGCAGCTCTATTCCATTATATCCATCGGGCTTCAGGAAGAGATGCAGCTTCAGATGTTGACAGTCACAATTATTTAGACTGGAAAAATATACACAATCCAGAGAAACTTAATCAACGAGATAAACCGTCTGAGCCTTCTAAAGTCAAGACATTAGGAAAGGGGGATAAAGTGAATGTGATTAATGAACCAACAGAAAACAATGAAGATTACATAAGAGAAAAAAGAATTTAAAATACAACCATGATAAGGAATAAAGCATCAGTTATATTCGAGAGACGATACAGAGAGGATGATGGAATCCAATATTACTGCGTGGAGTTTAATATCTCAAGAGCCGAGATTTCCCCAAGGAGTGTTGACAGATGGTTTTGTTCAACGGTTTGATAGATATATGGATTGGGAACAACTTTCCATACATTACCTCTTCACAATGACTATGTTAAGAATTTATTTTCACAGAGTTAACTGGATCCATATTTTACAAAGACAACAGTTTTCAGAAGACTTCCTCGTAGAGATGACATCAAATTTTAATAACTGTTGGGAAGTAATAAGTAAATATCAAAATCTCTCTGAGAATTACATTGACAATTTTAAAGATAAACTAGACTGGGATGTGTTATTCAATTACCAACGATTTAGTGGCAAGTTTCTAAGGAAACATGACAACTATTTAAAGTTTATTCATTTTACCGAAGACAACAATACCA
The DNA here is from genome assembly GCA_963675035.1 of Allygus modestus. Taxonomy (NCBI): domain Eukaryota; kingdom Metazoa; phylum Arthropoda; class Insecta; order Hemiptera; family Cicadellidae; genus Allygus; species Allygus modestus. Next base: position 38,851,550 of record OY776114.1, on the reverse strand, counting down.
TCACCAGCGGAGAAACATCTGGAACATCTTCAATTACACCTTATTTCAATTTTTACTACTTCTATTTAATATGTCTACATTTAATTAATAAATCCATTTCTATATAATGAATGGATTTTAAACAGTATATAATACAAGAAACCAAAACTGATATTACATTCATTGTAAAACATTTATAGAGTGCACCTACTGATTGTAGGTTTTGCTATAAATAGCCATGTCGAGGGTTAAACGCATCAGTCATAATCGAGAGAGATTACAGAGAGGAAGGGGAATAGCATCAACAGCATTTTCTCTATTAAGTAAACCGGTTGGAGCTATAGTTAACAAGGCGATTGATTTATTACCTGTGGAATTACATTTACCTGGAGGATATCAATATTGTGGTCCTGGAACCAAATTAGAGAAACGTCTTGCTAGAGGAGATCCTGGAATAAATAAGCTCGATCAGGCTTGTAAACAGCACGATATAGCGTATTCCAAATTTGGTGATACTAAAAATAGATCAATAGCAGATAGAGCACTTGCTGAGAAAGCTTGGCAAAGAGTAAAATCTAGTGACGCAAGTATTGGTGAAAAAGCAGCGTCTTTAGCAGTAACAGCAGCAATGAAAGCAAAAACTACGTTTGGAGGAGGAAAGAGAAGAAGGCGTGGGAAAAAACCCGCTAAGAAACAAGGAGGTAATATCAGAAGAAAACGTCGATCTACCAGTGGTAAAGCTAAAAAGAAACCAACAATATGGTCAATGATAAAAAAGGGAGGAGGATTATACCTAAGACCGTATCGTGTGTATTAAATAAGAAAGAGCAATTAATAATTAAAAACAAAGAATTGACCAATGAAGAACTGATTACATATGCTTCTTGTTTGAAAATCCCATTTTTTAGAGGAGTATTTATGAAAGATGAGTTACCGGTTAAAATGTGGAAAAATGAGACTGGTATTGTAAATTTGGATAATAGTGAAGGATTAGGCACTCATTGGGTGTGTTACAAGAAACTTGGTAAAACCATTTATTATTTCGACAGTTTTGGAGACCTTCCACCACCGAAAGAACTTCAACAATACTTTCGTGCGGCAGAAAATGTTTTTTACAATCACACAAGAAAACAACCTGATGATACATCCATTTGCGGTCATTTATGTTTAGACTTTTTAGCTAAAAGTGTTAGTCAACTTTAAGATGTCCTCGTATACAGTGTCATTAACCGGTAACTCATGTACTTTGCGCAGTATTCTGTTTCCAGCGCTACGTTTGCAAAAAGGAAGACTATGGGAAGCCGCATTATTGGATTTAACAACATATAACTCTATTCCAAACGTTAGTGAAGGAATTAATAACAAAATACATTATTACAAGACAAAAGATGATAAAGGAAAGTATTCAGCTTTGGAAGAATTCAGTTTACCAACAGGAGCTTATGAAATTGATAATATAAATGAAGTTATACAAAACCATATGGGAAAAGAAAATATAACGATAAAAGGCAATAACAATACAATGAAAGCCGAAATTACGTCTAAGTATTATATTGATTTTAGTCAAGAACATTCAATTGGTAGTTTATTGGGGTTTTCTAAGGAAACAAAAGTATTAGAACCTAATAAGACTCATTCTGGGAATAAAACTGTGACGATCATCAAAGTTAATAGCATAGACATTACATGTAACATTATACAAGGATCCTACAGAGATGGAGAGAATCGTCATATATTACACACATTCTACCCATCAGTTGCACCGGGTTTCAAGATAGTAGAAAAGCCTCAAAACCTTGTGTACCTACCGTTAAACACCAGTTTCATTTCAGACATCGTGCTGAACATAGTGGATCAAGACGGAAACCTTATTGACTTTAGAGGAGAAGCTATTACTGTAAGAATACATATAAAATCATCCGCTTAGACAATGGGGTTATCATTTAAAAAGAGAGAGCCAACAAGCAAAGAGGTCAGTAGCTTATCAGCTGTAGAAGGGTTAACAAGTGACAACATTCGTTTTCTAGAAGAAATTGGATTAAAAGTCATTAACAATGGATATACTGGATATAGCGCAGGGTCCAACATTCGACGAGACCTTATGGGAAAAGGAATATCACACGCACAACCCTTACGCTTCGTCTAAATTAAACAATAACGATGAAATTAGGATTCCTATACAACAACAAGACATTTATACTCTTCCATGCGAAAGTTATTTATATATTGAAGGAAAAGTAACAAAAATGATGGTACTGCTGGAACCACTGTTCCGTTCATAAATAATCCTATGGCATTTTTGTTTGACGAGATTAGATATGAAATTTCAGGAGTTACAGTCGATTCAACAAAAAAGGTTGGAATTTCCAGTACATTGAAAGGATTAGTGTCTTTAACACCAAATGAGAAGAATCTGTTAGCTGTTGCAGGATGGGTTGCACCAGACAAAAGTACAATCGCTCCTGACTCTTCGGGAAACTTTGATTTCTACGTACCTTTAAGATTACTCCTAGGATTTGCTGAAGACTACAGAAGAATAATAATAAATGTAAAACAAGAACTAGTTTTATTAAGATCATCAAACGATAAAGATATTATTAAAGCAGCTACTGGAACAACTGATGCCAATTTAGACTGGAAATTAACATTAGACAAGATTGTTTGGAGAGTACCACATGTGCGACTAAATGATGAACACAGGATTACATTATTAAGAAAGTTAAAATCAGATCGAGACATTGTAATGCCATTCAGAAGCTGGGAGTTTCATGAATACCCCGTTTTACCTACAACACAACGACATACATGGACTGTAAAAACTTCTACTCATTTGGAAAAAGCGAGATATGTAATATTTGGATTACAAACGAAGAAGAAAAGTATAATAACTGAAAATGCTGGTGAATTTGACCATTGTAAATTAACAAACTGTAAAGTGTTCCTGAATTCACAATTCTTTCCCTACGACAACTTTAATATTTCTTTTGATAAGAAAAGATACAGTGTTTTATACGACATGTACGCTAGGTTCCAAAATTCATATTACGGCAAAACAAATACACCTCTACTATCTCCCGTTCAGTTTGAATCGAAAGCTCCGATTGTTGTAATTGATTGTTCCAAACAAAATGAATCTGTAAAATCGTCTAGTGTTGATATAAAAATAGAAATGGAATTTCAAGAAAACGTACCTGCAAATACATCTGCGTATTGTTTAATTTTGCACGATAAAATTGTTACATACACACCGTTGACCGGTATTGTAAAGACAGTATTGTAAAACGTTGTAACACCACCGGCACCGCCACTGTCGCTAACCTATAAATAGCGGAGCAGCAATGCAGGTCTTCAGTTGATCGTCTATCGGCGCATGGGTAACATCTTCTACAAAATGAGTTCTCCATCTGTTGTACAAGGTGATGCAGAGGTAGCACCGTTATTGGAACGTGATAATACTAGTGAAGCAGAAATCATCAAGGAAATAACTGCATTTTTAAAGTTTGGTAAAAGAGATAGAGAGGAGGAAATTAATGCAGACCCATCAAAGGTAGTACCAAAGAGGAAGAAAAAAGTTGAAGAAAATATTCCTCCTCACATTTTAACTGAAGTTTTTCTGCGAATCTTTTACCCCATCTCAGCATGCATCAGTAAAAGTGTATCAGTTGGATTGATGAAATCATTGGATTATTCCCCTACAGTAATACTACACCATGGAACAAAAAAGGTTTTATTTTCGCAAAATGCTTGGGAGTCATTTTTGAAACATGTACATTTAATAGAATGTTATTTAACTAACAGTTTGTGTGGAAGGAAAACACATATTCGACTTTTGGATTGTGACAATGAAATCGATATTGTTAAACATCGCGGACAACTACAAGTGCGAATTAGAGACTTGACTCAACATGAAAATAAGATTCTACTGTCACGTGAAGAATTCTACGTTTTAAACTACGCAACAGAACCTATTACAAGGTACATGAGACAGTTGGTATTTGCAAGCGCTATTATTAAAGAATATTTGGTCGATACTTTGGAAAAACAACCTGATAGCACCATCGTGTACGGACCTGTGGATACATCTATTTTTAATAGAATACCTCATGAAGTTTGCATGTGGAGAAAGTTAAAGGATTTTGAACCACTTGTAGAAATCGCTACAGAAGCTACAGAAGAAACAACACAGGAAGAAGAAGAAACGGAGAAACAAGAAGAAGAAGAAAACGAAACACAAGAAGAAGAAGTTAAAAAAGACTAAAGTTTGACTTAGTAAAGAAGAACACACGTGGGGTAGGCCTATTGGGGACGGTGCCCACGTTAAATATACACCAACGCGCCTGCAACTGTACGGCCTGGTATTTAACCTACCGTGGTGTGGAAAACAGTTTAGTTGATCGCTAGGTGCCATGATGAGCGGAGGGGATGAAGAAGTGAGTGTAAAGCCTTGTGTAATAGAATTTCAAGCATTTCGAAATAATGACGATAGGTTTATTATCAAGGAATTAGTAATTTTAGACTTGCTTACATTTGTAGCCTACCCATTCACGTTTGAAGCTCCTTTTTCTTTTAACAAACTTAACACCAAAGCAAAAAGTACAAACAAATGGATAACAAACTACTTTCATCACATACATTGGTATGAAGGATTTATAAGCTACAGTAATCTGCACAGTATTATGTTTAACTTTTGCAAACAATATTCACATATATACACAAGAGGATTAGAAAAAAAGAACTGGATACAAAAGTATACGCACGGTAATGTTTTCGATATAACTATCAGTAAGGACTTTAACATTAATCTCGGTAATATTTGTGTCGCTGTAAAAGATCTTAAACACGGTCAAACAAACTGTGCATTGTACAACGCATATCGTTTGGCTGCTTACTTGAAACAAACGCAGGAATGTGGTGGGGGTAGCGGAGAACAGAAATGTGGTGGAGGTAGCGGGGCCTATAAATACGAGGAGACAACACCGCTTCAGCACGAGTATTATTCGAGACTCCGAAGAGGCAACATTACAGAAGACACCACAACCACCACTGACGAAGATGGCATCACAACAGTTTCTACAAACACTGGTTGATCAATTCAACACTCATTCAAAATCCGACCTTCTGCTAACTAAAAAGTGTTCAGAACTAAAAGAACAAAAACACTACATTATTCATAACATCAAGAAAGTGGAAACCACACATGGAGAAGCAATTCTAGTTTCATTGAGCGAAGGACCTTTCACTCCAGGAGATGAGCCGAAGTTTCAAGTATTTCTTCCAAAACGATTTGTTCAACTGCTACAAAATGAAGATTTGCGAGATATTCAACCGGGGACGTTGTATTTGGTATCACACGGTGTAAGCGGCAACAACTCGACGGAACTCACTCTGCACATCACGCATCCTTGTACATAATGTCTTTGTTTGTATTTTTTCTGTTTGTATTTCTAGTCATCAATGTTAGACTTAAGCTTATTGTATTGTAAGATGTTTGTTTAATAAAGAAAATATAAAAAAAAATATAACAAAAAATATAAAAAAATAAAAACAGCAACACAGCAGTATATTATTTTATACACTGCTGTGTTGCTTTTTTTTTAAATTCAAATGGATGACCTTGAACTTTCATTCAGGGTTAACTTATGAAGAGGTATAAAAGAGAGGGAGCAGTGAAGTTAGTCTCAGTCTTGTCTAACACACGCTGCAGCTAACATGTCGGTGCCACCTATGAACAATTTATTTTTCGATAACAATTTGAAGACATATTGTTGCGAGTTACAATGTTTTAAAATACCAGGCGATCAAGTTGACGGGAAAGCTTGTCGTAAGTGCAAGTGTTTCAGCTATTGCATATGTAGATGTAAAACGTATCAAATGAACCGACAAGATAAAATACAAGAATTACGCCGAAGGATTGCATTACTGTGGTGGCGAATGTAGTAGCAACCATCTGCCTCGCACCAGCTGCCACCTGCCGCCTGCCATCTGCCGTCCGCCATCTGCTCCGCCCCACCACAGTTTTACCCCCACCATTTTGTTTGATACCAAAACGCTAGCTAGCGAATAGTCAGTACACCTCCGGCTCTTGACCAGTGTACATCGAGCTCTCTGTTAAAATGTCCATCAAAATTAGGTGTATTCATTATGACTCTATTCATCTGGCGACTTTCCAAGACCTCGAGGTTTTTAATGAAGAGTTAAGACTTCTCATTGCGTCCGGTTACGATTTATCTTTGGAACTTTACGCATCAAAAAACAACATGGACTCTGCGCAGGAATCGAAGTATCTACTGTCTTTCATCAGAAAGCGAAGTGATGGTCGCGACTCCGGATCAACAACATCGATGATGACAAACAACGGGGAACTATTGTAAACATAAATTATTGTAAACATAACTTATTGTAAATAAAAAGAAAACTAAAAATAAAGTTAAATGAAATAGTACTACCTCGCACTCGTATCATTCGATTGCTCCATTCGATTGTTTTCATTCGATATTTTTATCGAATGAAAACTATCGAATCACAATCGGATTTTACGCGTGCGAGGTAGTACTTTTTTAAAATTACCTCCCCGTGACCTTGACCTTTAAACTTTCCCTCATTTCGTCACAAAACCGCCTACGTCACTGGCTCAGCCTCAGATGACGTCTTTCATGACTCAGCGCATCCGGTCACGTGACCGGATGACGTCACTTCCGGTCTAGCAGCCCCAAATGCCCACTACTCTGACATATGTAGTAATTTTTAAAAAAAATACCCCCGTAGCAGAAAAACCTGCATACTCAGCGAATTTCCAATGTATGTATATGTTTCTCACTACTACACTCACCAAGTTTCATAAAAATACACGAATAAATAAGAGATATATAGCATTTTATTTATTCTCCACCAGAAAAACGTTGAAAGATGAGCACTCAGGTTTGCTGCAACAAGGAACACAAAATATATGTTTTTTATACAATTATCAATATAACTTAACCAATCTAAGATGCTTACCAAGTTTTACTAATTTATGTTTATAATTAAGGATACTTTTTCTCCATAAGAATAACATGGGGCTTAGTATGCAGGTTTGCTGCTGTGGGGATAATCGGAAAAAAATATTTTTTGTGCATATATCAGTATACCAGTACGATACTAGGCAAAGCCACATGCCAAGTTTCATCAACATTCATTCATAAATAATCGAGATATCAAATTTTAATTATTCTCCATAAGGATAACATTGGACAACGTACTGTTTTTAGCACTTGAATATCTCTGCAATGGTTGGACGTAGAATCACAATTTAAACACCGAAATGATTTTTTTGTAGAGCTGAACTTATTGGTAAAAGCAAATGTGAGGGTTACCTTAAAATGAACTGAAGAAAAGCTAAAAACCTTTTCCCCATAAGATGAACATGAGAGATTTTATGAGACCGTTTTTTGGATTTTTTCCGCAACCACTTATCCTGGGTTAGTGATTCAAAGTACACTATTTTTTTAAGCTCTATAGTGGTCGAAACCAAAATTAAGTGTTTTAAAACTTTCAGGGTGAAAAATGCAAACAACTGATTTTTGGAAAATTGTAACCCCCATAAACCCTCCTTCCCATGGTCCGATTTTTCTGGTTTTTGATCTTAAAGTCATGAATGTTACTTTACACATTTGAGCCAAATTTCATCAAAATCAGACGTTTTTTACTCAAGTAATCGTGTTAACGGACATATGTGTGTGTATATATATATATATATATATATATATAGATTTTAACTAGTAGTATTTTTAGCATCTGGGGATCAAAAAACAAAAAGTTAACATGGTCTCGGGCTTAACTCTTACCATGCCACATACGGTCATAGCTTCTTCCCCATAGGGAAAATTCGCTAAAAACTAAAAAAATCAAAGTGTAAGCTAGTGAAATAAATCAAACCTCACCTAAATTTTCTTAAGAGTGTTCTTAATGAAAACAACTTAGCACATCTAGGGGAAAAACGTACATAACAGTCCATGCCTTCTTTAAGGGGCCATGAATAAATTACGTCACGCTATATTCAGCCCTTTTTGACCCCCTCCCCCCTGCGTCACGCTCTGTCACATTGCTCATAACTCCCCCCCACCCCCTGTCACGTCACACTTATTAATTATTAAGTATTGGATTGTGATGTACGGTATTTCGTCACTGTAACTGACAATTTCGTAGGCTTTAACTCCATTAATCTAGTCTCTCAGACCTTAACCCCTCCCCCACCGTGTCACGGTCTGTCACTATGTGCCGCACCCCCTCGCCCCGGGGGGGGGGGGCGTGACGTGATATATGCACGGCCCCTAAGCTTGCACATGAACATGATGATAGGGTAGGAAAAAGTGTTGATAGACAAACGTGGTGATCACATACCGGTACTAACTTATTTTAAATATCAGTCATTACAAATACGACAAAAAAATTACTTACTGATATAGCCATGCCCAATGGCTTAGTGGGATAGATAATCTTCAGTTAGCCAATGTGACTAAACTGGACCATAACAATTATCTTGGCGGGACACATAGTGTTTCCAGCATATAGAAAATTGGACTGGTGGTAATGTGGCATTACAGCTGTTTTTGTTCTTTTAAAATTATATGAATTCTGCTAACAATGGCTGTAAGAAGTCTCACTCGGTTGACAATTAAAACCTGTGAAAGACCAAACAAGCAGACCTTTTGTTTGCACACCATCATGACACAGAAACCATAAAAGATTACAGAAAGCTGACTACTATGTAACAGGCAATTGTGTTTAAAACGGTTAGTTGGTAACCACCTGCTGACAGCTAGTGGTGCTAGATCCCCCAGAAGGGGTGCATTTGAGTATATGTCCACACGTCCCCCTCCACCAGCCGACTCCTCTCTCGACAACCCAACTTGTAGCACTGCCACAGAAGCGAGACCCTTCTCCTATTCTAGTCAGTTGTCTGAAGTGTTTTGGTTTTCTGTTATAATGATCACACGTTCTCTTCAAACTCTAACCTCAGTTAAAAAATACTGATTTCCTATGAAACGTTATCCTGACCATCCTGACCCAATGTATCAGGAGGCCCGTGCATTGGTCAGCTAAGCACTTTCGATCAGTGGTAGGGGAAGGAGCTGCAGGGATGGGAAAGACAGGACAGAAACAGCAAGTCACCCCAAAAGGGAGAGAGAATCGCTTCTGAACCTATCCAGTACTTAAAGGCTGGGCAGCCTAGATGAATTTTCTGTCTATACTGTATACCCTCTAGGGCCCATCAGGCAATGGTAGCACCTTCCCTACCAGAGAGCTCTCAAGTGGATTTCAGAATCCATTCCCTAGGATGGTTAAACATCTAAACTTCAAGCTAACCAACTAAACAACTAAAAGTTTCTTAAAACTGAACTGTGGAGAAAGAGGCTGTAAATTAATTATTCTTGGTAAGTTCACATGGCCAACACTGATTTGGCTACTTTTGTATGTCTACTGTGTGTGTGTGTGTGTGTGTGTGGGTGTGCCAATGGGACTCTTTAAACTTAAAGAAAACAATATTTTTATTGAAATACACCATTAATCCATTTAGAAACACAAATTTTCTATTCCAATTCATAGGTTTAAAAAATGACAAGGAACGAAAGCAGCTCATACGTCTATGCAAATAAAAGACTCTACAGAAAGGAAATTGTGCCCCCCCCCACTCTAGCCTTGTGATGTCATAAAAACAGCTGTTGGTTTAGGGCCAGTGCTATCACTTCATTTTTAACAGATTTAATACCACCCGACATGGCGAAATGGCTCAGTGGTTAAGGTGAGAATTTGGTACTGTGAAGGTTTCCAGTTCGAAACTGCACATTATGGTTATCGTTTTGAAAACGAAAAATTGTTAATTGTAGTGTTTCAACTGTTTGAACCAAAATAGTAACATGTTGTTTTTTTTAGTATTACATTGTGTTGCGAAATTACTTTTTTAAACGTAATACGCCATAAAAACGTTAAAAAATACGCAAATATTGATGGCTCTTCGTTCGGCTTTAATCATCTACATTCGTGAACGATTGGTTACGACGGAATAGAGGGTGCTATTTCCTCTCTGCAAAGTCTTGTTATGCAAATGAGTTACGTTAAATATTTAAATATCCAAAACAATGAAACAATTGCCATGGTGACGATTTTAACACATTTTTTAAAATCCTAGGAAACGATTTGATGAATTTGTTGCTTATCTAAAAGTACAAATAATTTCTACCATGGATGTTATCAGTGATAATAAGCTGAGGCAAATAAAAAACTGCTCGAAGAGGACAGAATGAATGCGGCAACCCTCTGTCACCCAATACTGAAAACTGGAAAAAAACTGAATGGAATGAAAACACATTGAGAGGTGCTGGAAGAGGACGAAATGGTTGCGGCAACCCTCTGCCGAAATCCAGCAGCTTCTAGCAGAAGAAGTGAGAATACCAATCCAAGCGATAACAATCCAAAAATAAGTGAAGTGATAACAATCCAGCAGAGAAAGGAAGATGGCTGTCACTCACTACTGAACAATGGAAAAAGAAAAAGCTAGATATGCTGGAAGAGGACGAAATGGATGCGGCAACCCTCTGCCGAAATCCAGCAGCCTCTAACAGAAGAAGTGAGGATACCACCAATCCAAGCGATAACAATCCAAAAATAATTGAAGTGATAACAATCCAGCAGAGAAAGATGGCTGTCACTCACTACTGAACAATGGAAAAAGCTAGAGATGCTGGAAGAGGACGAAATGGTTTCGGCAACCCTCTGCCGAAATCCAGCAGCCTCTAACAGAAGAATTGATAACAATCCAGCAGAGAAGGGAAGATGGCTGTCACTCACTACTGAATAATGGAAAAATTAGAGATGCTGGAAGAGGACGAAATGGTTGCGGCAACCCTCTGCCGATATCCAGCAGCCTCCAACAGAAGAATAGTGAAGCCGATTCTTGAAAACCAAGCAGAGCCAAGGCATCAAGAAGCCAATAAGCCCCACGATACCTAGCATGGTGGAAAAGGTTCTCCCACATGGACAATTAAGTAAATTTCAGCGTTGTGACATTTGTGACCAATGCGATTTAGTTTGTCTATTGAAATACATCTTTTAAAATAACTTTTGTTGTTCTTATTTACCGAGTGAGGGGTACTTTGGCAGAAAATTAATAAAAATTATCAGTTTTCAAATGAGTTTTCCAGCGAAAATTTGATTTTTTCTACGAAAATGCGAAAATTATTTGGTTAAATATTTTACTGATCAACTTCTGGGGCCCAAAAATCCACTTTGAAAGTTTAACGTAAAATTATTCTGTGGCATTCTGAGATCCTATTTAATTGCAGACATTGCTTGTATTAAAATGTATACGATTGACATACATTGGTGATGTATGTTTAGGTAAAATAGAGTAAAGTTTAAATAATCAAAAATAATCCTTAGTGTTGTAATAATTTTTTATAGGTAAAATTCTGGTCAAATAATATTTATGAGAAAAGCTAGATCCTTGCTTGTGCCATCATTAAAAATTTAATGAATTATTTGTACAAAGTAAGACATTGAACACAGAACAAGGTTATCTAAATTTTTATTTATTTCTATTTTATATCTAAATGGTATTAAATAAAGGAATGGCTAAAGTGAAAAGATTATATTCATAATTATTTGATACATAGGCAAAGAAAGATTCATTAGTTTTAGCTCAAACAAAAGCATAAACATTGTGAAATCATAATAATTCAGGGGGTTTTAAACATCAGCTGATTAGTCTTAGAACATCTCCCTTCTCAAGTTATATTCATACCACTTCACTGGCTTTACTAATCTTCCGGACTTAGTTCTGTGTCCTGAAATATTTTATCAGGACTTTTGGTGAGAGATTCTTCAGAGTTGATTTGCCTGTTTGATCTTGTGAATGATCTTGATCTATATTGATCTGATGCTCTTGTACTAGAGCATCAGATTGAGGTATTTGTTGATTTTGAATATTAATCCGACTATCTCGTCGAGTTTGGTAATCTTGCGTTTTTCGTTCCCCTACAAGATAGAGAAGGTTGTTTTTCACTGTTAGTTATAGTAATGGGAACGGTTGTTAATGGGTTTGAATAGGAAGTTTCTTTGTATGGAATCAAATGGTACCGCTTTCTGCGTACTGTGCTTTTTTCTGTTCTCTTAGCGTCCTGTTCACACATTCTTACAAATTTTCTGGTGCGGAGCTAATGCCAAAATATAGTTTCAAAAACTGAAAATGCCCAGAAGGAGTTAAGAAAGTGGTCAAATCCTGAGACTCCCTATCAAAACTGATTTGCCAGAATCCATGGTTTGTATCTAGTTTTGAATATACTGTCGCTCCAGAAATTTTAGCAAGTGTTACATGAATGGGTTGAATTGGATAGTACCTACGTTTTACGCTTCTGTTTAGTTTGGATAAATCCTCACATATTCTAACTTTATTAGTGTTTTTCTTTGGACAGTGACCATCGGAGCACACCAGTCGGTTGCATGGTGCACTGTACACCTCAGCAATGACTCTCATTGAAATCATGTTTTGGAGTTCTACCTTTGTAGCTTCCCAGAGTGGTAAAGGTATTCGACGAGGAGCGTTGATAGCGTAAGGGGTGACATTATCCTTTTACTCTATTTTGTATTTCTCTGTTACACACCCCAAACCGCTAAAAATATTAGGATGTTTAGCATACCAAATGTTAGAATTCAAACTAATTTCATTTATTCTACTTACAAGTTGAAGCTTTTCAATCGCTGGTTTCCCTAACAGAGGTACTGAAGTTCCTTTAGAAACAGAGATAGACTCACAACATGAATGAATTGTGTAAGACATTTTAACTTTAGCTTTCCCTAAAATCTATAGGATTTGGCCATTAGCACCTTGAAATATTTTGAAAGTTGGTTTCAATCTAATCTTTTTACTCGATTCAATATTGACTGGTAAAACAGTTACATCTGCTCCTGTGTCTATTTTAAAGGAAATATTATCACTGCCATTAATGTTCAGGGTTATTGTCCATGGATCAATAGAAGAATGAGATGAGTTTGGTGTTACAGAAGCAAAAAATGTTTGAGTATTATGTGGTGGGTCATTATCAGAGGAAGTATACCCCCGTTTCAGCAAACCTACATACTCAGCGAATTTCAAATACTACTTCACTAAGTCATGAAGCCGCTTACCAACTTTAATCAAAGCATATTACTACATAAGCGAGATATGATATGTTATTTATCCCCCATAAAAAAATTAGGGCTGAGTATGCAGGTTTGCTGCATCAAGGACCACAAAATCTGTCTTTTATGCAAATACCAATTGATCACCTCCAGATCACCTCCTTGAAGCAACATACCAAGTTTTCAATCAATTATCAATTTATGTTCATAAACAAGCAAGATATCACATGTTTATTATTCTCCATAAGAATAACATTATAGCTGCTGAGTACTCAGGTTTGCTGCAATGGGGACCAAATGGGTTTTGTATGCAAATAGAATTAAAACCCAACCATATAAAGCCACATACCAAGTTTCATTAATATATGTTCATTAATAAGCGAGATATACAATTTTACTTATTCTCCATAAGATTAACATTGGACAACGTACTCACTTTAGCACTCTCAGTATATCGGTAACCAGTTGACGTATAGAGCAATGATCAAAATACCAAATTATTTGCTGAATTTAATCGTCTAAACCAAAATTTGGGTTTAAAAATAATTATATGTAAAAAGTTTAAAAACCCCATTTTTGGGGTACAAAACCCCCCCAAAACCCACCTTCAGGTAGAGCGACCTTTCTGGTTCTCGAACTCATGAAAATAGATGCTGCCTTACACTTTTATACAAAATTTCATCAAGATCGGACCATTTTTACGAAAGTTATCGTGCATACTGACACACATATATTTATGTATATATATTTTTTTGTTCTTTAATTTTGTTAGATGTTATAGTTTTTATTTATACTTATTATACTTTTATTTTATTTTATACATCTGAAGAAGCGAAATGCGAAATATAGTGTAATGTGTCAGCTCCTTATTGAATTGTAGCTCTATATATTTATTTATTTATTTATTTATTTATTTATTTATTTATGCATACATATGAATTTGAACGAATGGTGTTTTTGGCATCTGGGGGCCTCAAAACGAAATGTTATCATCGTCCCGGGCCTAGGTCTTACCATGCCACCTACGGTAATAGCTTCTTCCCTATAGGGGAAATTCGCTAAAAATCGGAAAGTAATAATTTTTAAGAAATTCAAAAGAAATTTGTAAAGAAATTAATACTTTTTTGCAGTCAACGTTTGTTTTTGTTGTATCAGTTTTCTAGCTAACACCTTATATCGGTTAAAAGGAAATTTTATAAGCTACATGAATTTTATAAGCTACATCTGTTGTGGTCTATTTTTCTATCATTTTATAATTATAGATAAAAATTCAAACTTACTTCCAAAATTCGCAATCTATCGTTAGCAAACCATACATGAATGCATGAAACCGTACATGAATGTACGGGGTATCTTTGTACGACTAAATCTGGAGTTTCAACGGACGGGTTTAAATATTCAACACCTCATTGTACACCCTGAATTGTGTAGATTGTCGAATTATAATGAAATTCTGAAATATTTGTAATATGGTTAAAAAAGCGTTAAGTATTAATTTTAGAGAAATTCAGTAGACATTTTTAAATAAACTTATTGTTCTTTATCCATTCAATTTTTGTTTTTGCAGAAACAGATCTGTGGCTAATGCCTTACATCGATTTAAAGGAAATTTCATAATTATAAAAAATATAACATGGTTAATTTTCCACCGTTTTTATACTTCTAGCTGGTGAGCCGTTCTCCGCACGGGAATTTAGAAGGCAAAAAGCCAAATATTTTTAAAATGTATTTACATTTTAATCGCTTGATAAAATATAACTCCATAAGATTATCTTTGGAAATTTCAAAGCCTATGGGTCGAAACTCTGAAAGTGGAGGGTTTTTCAACACTCCAAAAGGCACATCTAAAGACCAAGAGCTTTTAATTGATACCAATCATGTATACAAAATGTTCGGTATCATTTCGGTCAATTATATAATAGTGTTTTAGACATAAAAAATCACTGAACAAAAATAAAGAAATTCTTTCAATAATATAGATAATGTAATAAATCAATACAACCTCCAAATTTTCAATCTATCTTTGGAAATATACGATGAATTTCAGGGGTATTTTCGTAAAACCAAATCTGGAGTAAACTTTCATTAAAATAATATTTAAGTTCAAAATACATTGCTCTAGAGACCGTTGTATTTTTTTACAACGGGCTTTGCAGCTAGTTTATAATACAAGCTTACCAGATAAGCTTTATTCCTTGTTCTGTTAACAGTTATAAAACAAACAAGAAATGCTAAAAAGTACCAATACATGCATGCATACTGGTTAAACATTCGTCAATTATAACTTTTGAACAAACGTTAAACTTAACAATTTGTAAGAAGTTTATTAAACTCATCCAGTTTTTTTTTTGTTTTTTTTGTGATATTATAGTTCACTTTGTATTATTTTATTGCAACAATTTTAATGAATTACCAACTATTATAAAAATATGTATCAAACATAACAATGGATAGGCTCACGAATGTGTCACAGAGTTAGTGGATTATATTATTAAATGACTATTAAAAAAAATAAATCCAAGTCATATTGCGACTAAAGCGTCATCTTGCGTGGGCGTCAATTCACCCGATTACTAAAAGTTTATAATAACCAAGTAGGCCTATAATAAAAAGTAACTAGTTGACCTTTGTTAGTGAATTTACCCTTTAGGGAAGAAGCTATTACCGTAGGTCTCATGGTAAGACAGCCCAAGACCATGATAACTTTTCGTTTTGAGGTCCCCAGATGCCAAAAACACTATACGTTCAAATCTAAAATATATACAGCCGCATGTGTAACTCACTCACTCACTCACACTCACTCACTCACTCACTCACTCACTCACTCACTCACTCACTCACTCACTGAGGTATACGAATTCTAGACCACTTCTAGACTAGCTAGAAACCTGAAATTTTGCATGCAGGTATCTTATAGCTTGTAACCCCCAGAAAAATTGCCAAAACTGTCAATTTTTAATTTTAACCCCCCTAAAAATATATTTAAAACCCCCCCAAAAAGGCTTATTTTAAAATTACAGTTTTGAGCTCTAGCGGCCGAACGGATTGACCTATCGAAAAACGAACAACACCACGTGTCACGGATTTTACAATATCTACAACTTTGTTCCTATGACTTTTTGTCGTATCTTGCTCCCTTCACCCTTAGGTAGTGCTAGATTTTTCAAATTTCATGCAATTTCGACGGTTATTTTTGTGGTCTTTAATTTCCTATCACTTTTATTTAGTATGTAAAGGCTTGATATTTGGCACTCAATCTGTTTACACATTAACCTTCACGAAACACTCGATAAACTAACATATTTTAATAATTAAACATCCCAAAAAAATTAAAAACCCTAATTATTCTATAAATGACAAACTGCATTATCGACTTACTCAGGTAATTCTAGATAAGCTAGAAACATGGAATTAGGCCTATATGTAGCTTGTCTATTGAAACCCCCAGGAAAATTGCAAAAAGGTATAATTTTTTATTTTAACCTCAAAAAAATTCAAAAGGGAGGAAATTTTGAACATCTCCAAAATAGTGCATGTTTTTGTGCTGCCGAACGGTTGGTCCAATCGAGAAACGGGGACTACTACGACATACGGGTTTTAGACGATCTATAACTTTGGTCCTATGACTTTTTGTCATAGGACTTTTTTATATCGTCTCCTGCACCCTTAGATAGCGCTAGATTTCTCAAATTTCGGCATATTTTCTATATTTTGTGGCCGTTTTTTATTTCCTATCACGTTAATATACTTGTCGGAGGCCTAATATTGGGCACGCAGTATGTCTACATCACACTTAGTAAATAGCAGCAGAAATATAACCATTTTTACTACTTAAACCTGCCGGAAAATCAAAAACTCTTAAAATCTATATATTTTAGTTTTCTAAGTATAAGTAGTAAGGAAATGACGGTTCTGGAACAATTGTTATTAAATAGAATGCACGTATCACCATTTATACTTTATCTAGGATCGTGAGATATGGCATGCGTGTGCGTTGCACCTTTTCTTCCCAAATCCTACTATTTTTAGTTTGAACTATCTAAAAAGGAATAAATAATTGTGAATAAAAAAATCAAAATGCAATATTTTTTTATTTGGGCTCTAGTGGCAGAACGGGCTGTCCTATCGAAAAACGAAGACCACCACGTGCCACGGATTTCAGACAAACTACAACTTTATTCATATGACATTCTGCCGTATCTCACCCCCTTCACCGTTAGGTAGCGCTAGATTTCTTAAATCTTTAGCAATTTTCCACCAAAACTTTGTGGTTTTTATTTATTTGACACTCAAAAATAGTACTTAGAGTCCTAATATTTGGTACGGAATATCTCTACATTACAGGAAGTATGTGGCAGAAGTCGCATGACCAATTTGAATTATTTGAACCCTAAACAATTTTGAAAATCTTCTAGTTTTTTAGATTTCCCGGTGTTTTCGATGATATTTGGGCATGTTAGAATTACATAGTGGGTAAAAACCAGCACAAATTTGTTTTGATTGGTTGGACATGTCCTAAAGACACCACATGTATTATTATTACGGTATGTTATGACGGTGTATCCATCCACAACATTTAAAAATCGCTATTTACAGGTCATACTAAAAAAATGTTTTAAAGTTATTCAATTATTTGAATAACTTGAATTATACCCGGAGTCTGATTATACCACTAATATTATTATTTACCTGGTTTCGGTTTTATTTCCACGTAGTATTATATTAATAGTAGTAGTATTTCGGTTACATTTCCTAAAGTTAGGAACTCCAGATTTGGCATTCATGTGCTTTGCACTTTCTAACCAAAGAGAAGATTCCTAAGCCTTACTTTTTCCAGTTTTACTACCTCAATAACATAATAATGGCGGATAGAAACAATCGAAATCTAGTGTTGTTTAAACAGTTCCAACGGCCATACAGATGCTCTCATATTTAAATTTCTGAAGATTGGTCTGTTTTCTTAGTATGAGTAGTAGTCTTATGCGGGTTCTTGGCCACTTGATTTGACGCCACTTCAAAATGAGACCAAACAGCGACCTGGGGGCTCCGCCCCCCACAGGGGTCTGGGGGCGGAGCCCCCAGCGAGCGAAGCGAGTCTAATATATATACAGCCGCATGTGTAACTGACTCACTCACTCACTCACTCACTGAGGTATACGAATTCTAGACCACTTCTAGACGAGCTAGAAACCTGAAATTTTGCATGCAGGTAGCTTATAGCTTGTAACCCCCAGGAAAATCGCCAAAACTGACAGTTTTTTATCATAACCCCCCCAAAAAATATTTAAAACCCCCCCAAAAAAGGCTTATTTTAAAATTACAGTTTTTGAGCTCTAGCGGCCGAACGGATTGACCTATCGAAAAACGGACCCCACCATGTGCCACGGATTTTGCAAGATCTACAACTTTGTTCATATGACATTTTGTCGTATCTCTCTCCCTTCACCCTTAGGTAGCGCTAGATTTTTCAAATTTCAGGCAATTTCGACGGTTATTTTCGATGTTTTTAATTTCCTATCACATTAATTTAGTATATAAAGGCTTGATATTTTGCACACAATATGTTTACACATTACCCTTCATGAATTAGACTATAAACTAACATATTTTAATATGTAAACACCTCAAAAAAATTAAAAACCCTAATTGTTCCATAAAGGACAATCTGCATTATCGACTTACTCAGGTAATTCTAGACAAGCTATAAACGTAGAATTAGGCCTACATGTAGCTTGTCCATTAAAACCACCAGAAATATTGCAAAAAGGTATAATTTTTAATCAGAACCACATAAAAAAATTAAAAATGGAGGAAAATTTGAATTTATCCAAAATAGTGCATTTTTTTGGGCTGTAGCGGCCAAACGGATTGTCCTATCGAGAAACTGAGACCACCGCGACACACGGATCTTGGACGATCTAAAACTTTGGTCCTATGACTTTTTGCGTATCTTGTTTCCTTCACCCTTAGGTAGCGCTAGATTTTTTAAATTTCGGCATATTTTCGAAATATTTGGCCGTTTTTTATTTCCTATCACGTTAATATACTTAATGGAGGCCCAATATTGGGCACGCAGTATGTCTACATCACACTTAGTAAATAGCACGAAAAATATGACCAGTTTTTAGTAATTAAACCTGTCGAAAAATGAAAAACTCTAAATATCTTTAGATATGACCGTTTTCTTAGTATAAGTAGTGGTGTATTGGGGGTTCTGTCTCAATTATTTTATTGGACATACACGTGACACCAATAATACTTGAGCTAGAGACGTGAGATTTGGCATGCATGTGCCTTGCACCTTTTCTTCCCAAATCCTACTATTTTTAGTTTTAACTATCTCAACTAAATAAATAATTGTGAATACAAAAATCAAATTGAAGTATTTTTTTATTTGAGCTCTAGCGGGCAAATGGGTTGTGCTATCAAAAAACGAAGACCACCCCGTGCCACGGATTTCAGACGAACTACAATTTTAGTCCTATGACATTTTGCCGTATCTCACCCCTTTAACCCTTAGATAGCACTAGATTTTTTAAATTTAAACTTTTTTCACAAATTGGTTTGTGGTTTTTAATGGTTTGTCGCTCTAATATAGAACTTAGAGGCCTAATACTTATCACACAGTATTCCTATATTACAATTAGTACCAAGCAATACTACCACGTCCAGATTAAGTATCTTAAAAACCCAAAAAAATCTAAGTTTTTGGGCTCTTGTAGACTTTTCGTTTTTTTTTTGGTACATTTTTTATGTTGCGCTCTGTCGAGGGTGAAATCCTTTATAAATCATGCCATATTTTTTGCAGAAGGCCTGTAGTTACCCAAAGTCATCAGTTGAGGGTATTTTTTTTTTCAAGCACTTAGGTAATACATGGAGGCTTAAAATTTAACATACTACGTCTCCATGCCAAGTAGTATTCATCAACAGGCAGATGACCGGATTTTATATGTTAAACCTTTAAAAGTAATCAAAGCCCTGGAGTAGTTGTAGAATTTAAGTCGTAACTAGAATTTGAACCAATTTACATTAAACATGGCTAAACAGCGACCTGGGGGCGAAGCCCCCCACAGGGGTCTGGGGGCGGAGCCCCCAGCGAGCGAAGCGAGTCTAATATACTATACAGCCGCATGTGTAACTGACTCACTCACTCACTCACTCACTCACTGAGGTATACGAATTCTAGACCACTTCTAGACGAGCTAGAAACCTGACATTTTGCATGCAGGTAGCTTGTACCTTGTAACCCCCAGGAAAATTCCAAAAAGTTACAATTTTTTATTTTAACCTCCTCAAAAAAATTCAAAATGGAGGAAATTTTGAACATGTCCAAAATAGTGACTTTTTATTTGAGCTGTAGCGGCCGAACGGTTTGTCCTATCGAGAAACGGAGACCACGCAAGCCACGGATTTTAGACGATCTACAACTTTGGTCCTGTGACTTTTTGTCGTATCTCGTCTCCTTCACCCTTAGGTAGCGCTAGATTTTTCAAATTTCGGCATATTTTCGAAATATTTTGGCCGTTTTTTATTTCCTATCACGTTAATATACTTGATGGAGGCCTAATATTGGGCACGCAGTATGTCTACATCACACTTAGTAAATGGCAGCAGAAATATGACCAGTTTTTATTAATTAAACCTGTCGAAAAATGAAAAAATCTAAATATCTTTAGATATGACAGTTATCTTAGTATAAGTAGTGATGTATTGGGGGTTCTGTCCCAATTTATATTATTGGATATTCACGTGACACCAATAATACTTGAGCTAGAGACGTGAGACTTGGCATACATGTGCCTTCCACCTTTTCTTTCCAAATCCTACTATATTTAGTTTGAACTATCTCAATAAAATAAATAATTGTGAATACAAAAATCAAAATGTAGTATTTTTTTATTCAAGCTCTAGCGGCCGAACGGGTTGTCCTATCGAAAAACGAAGACCACCATGTGCCACGGATTTCAGACGAACTACAACTTTAGTCCTATGGCATTTTGCCGTATCTCACCCCTTTCACCCTTAGATAGCGCTGGATTTTTTAAATTTAAATTTTTTTCACAAATTTGTTTGTAGTTTTTAATGGTTTGTCGCTCTAATATAGAACTTAGAGGCCTAATACTTATCACATAGTATTCCTACATTACAATTAGTACCAAGCAATACTCCCACGCCCAGATTTAAGTATCTTAAACACCCAAAAAAATCAAAGTTTTTGAGCTCTTGTAGACTTTTTGTGTTTTTCGGGTACATTTTCTATGTTGCGCACTGTCGAGGGTAAAATCCCTTATAAATCATGTCATATTTGTTGCAGAAGGCTTTTAGTAACCCAAAGTCATAGTGTTTCAGGTTGTTAACGGTGGTCGTATCCCTTATAAGGTTCAAAATACGACTTTTAAAGGCTACATTATACATCAGTTAAGGGTATAAATTAAGACAGGGACCAGGGACCTGGGGGCGGAGCCCCCAGCGAGCGAAGCGAGTCTAAAATATATACAGCCGCATGTGTAACTCACTGACTGACTGACTGACTGACTGACTGAGGTATACGAATTCTAGACCACTTCTAGAGGAGCTAGAAACCTGAAATTTGGCATGCAGGTAGCTTTTACCTTGAAACCCCCAGGAAAATCTTTAAAACTTACAATTTCATATTTGAAACTCCGTAAAAATAAATATAAATAATTTAGTTCTCGTTTTTTGAGGTTAACTGATGTCGGTAATTCAGTATGCAGCTCAATTGGTATGTTGTACTACGTTACTGACATGCATTATTATGTATTTCAATTTTACAAAATACAAAAATCTACATGTGTTTTTGCGTATAAGAGTTGTGTGGCAATCCAGTGACAATAAATGTCTTCCCTATTAAATATTTATAATTTTAAACTTAATTAAATATTCTTTCATGATCTCATAATTGCGTCAACTAATAAACCTGTTATTTATTCCTTAACATCGAAAAATATAATTTTAGGTTCTCACTGGTAAGAAAACTCATTGTTTTAACCACCCTTTTGATGATTCGAACTAACTTTAATCTTTCGGTGATGAATTATTGTCAAATTGATTACGTAATTATTGTAGCCATGACAGTTCCATGCGTTACCCGTTTTTTTTAATTTATATTTGAACACAATTTTTAATTAGTTATAAAACAAATCTATGAGTTACGTAAACTACTATGTTGACATGCATTATTTAGATTTCAAAATCTTACCGGGACTATAGTGAATGTAGTAAGCAGCTTTTGCTGTAATACAAATTTAACTATTTTCCTATTAAATCAATATATTTTTAACGCTTTTTTAAGGAATTGGTAGTTACCCTACTACGATATAACCTAAGGTTTTGTCTCGAGGGTAATAATATTTTCAAAATTCTGTAGGCAAGTACCCTTGAGGAACTATGTATTTCATTTTGTTCAAGGTTGTATGACGGTTTTATTATCACTTACATTTACTACTTAAGGCTTAATATTTGGCACACAATATCTTCGCATTTATCTTCAAGAAGCGGTAGTTAAACTATCATATTTTACTATTCAAACCCCTCAAACAAATTAAAAGAACCTAATTGTTTTATAACTTAACAATCTGCTTTACCGACTTCTTCACGTAATGTATTTTTAATATAGCTCTAGCAGCCAAAGGAATGGTCCTAACGAACAAAGCAGACCACCACGTGCCACGGATTTCAGACGATCTACAACTTTGTTCTTATGACCTTTTGCAGTATCTCGCCCCCTTCACCCTTGGGTAGCGCCATATTTTTTTTCAAATTTCAGCTATTTTTCAAGATTAATTCGTGGTTATAGTTTGTCACTCTAATGGAGAACTTAATGACCTAATATTTGGCACACAGTCTTATTAAATTACATTAAAAAAGTAGCAGCAGTCAGAATCCCATATCTGACCATTTAAACACCCTAACAAATTAAAGCCTTTGAACTTTTCTATGTTTGTTCGTGTTCTTTGGGTATATTTTGAATTTTGCGCTCTGCCAAGGGTAAAAATCCTCATAAACTATGCTCTATTTGTTGCAGAAGGCTTGTAATACCCAAATACATTAAACGTCTTATAAAGTTTATATTACAATATCAGGGCAGGGTTTTACTTTTTTACAAGCACTTACGTTATACATACCATGCCACGTAGTATTCAGCATCAGGCATACGACTAGTTTTGATTATTTAAACCCCTTAATACAGTATAATAAAAGCCTTCGAATCTTTTGGGTATTTAGGTCGTAACTTGAATTTGGCCCAAGATAGATCCTTGAGGGACTCTATATTTCATTTGTTGAAGATTGAATTACATTATTTCTATAAGAGCATTATTTACTGGTTTCTGGTTTTATTTTGCACAAAACATGTCTACACGAATCTTATCTTCACGATTCAGTAGATAAACAAACTTATTTTAAATTTAATGAATTTGAAGTATTTAAAACGCTAAAACCAAATAATTAGCACATTAAGTAGATTTGTTGGTCTATTGGTTGGTTTTTGTTTTACATAATTTGTGGGGAAAACCCTTCATAAATTAGGTTAAATATGTTACAGATGACTTTTATTCGCTACAAACATAATATGTTACTTTTGTAACTTTTATTGATGGAACTCTAATCCATTTAAAAATACAAGTTGTCAAACGGTACAGTCAACAGCATAGGGAAAAACGAGAAAAAGCGGTATGCACAGAAGGGGTCTGCAGTATTATGTGATTCAGCAGTCCTTTTGTAAAAGAATTTAAACGCCTGAAAAAAACATGACATGTTATTATTTGTTGCTTAATGTTATTGTATTTTAGGCCCACTTAAAGGATTTTTTTTTTTTTTTTTTTTTTTACGTAGGAGGAACGCTTTATGCGCGAACCCAAAGGAACAGTGTGGGACTCCCTCTTACGAGGTATACCCACTAAACCTCCTACGGAGCCGCGGGGGAAAAACCAGGCCGGAACCCTTATCGGACAACTTCGGCACTGGCCCGCGAGTCTAAAATATATACAGCTGCATGTGTAACTCACTCACTCACTCACTCACTCACTGAGGTATACGAATTCTAGACCACTTCTAGACGAGCTAGAAACCTGACATTTTGCATGCAGGTAGCTTATAGCTTGTAACCCCCAGAAAAATTGCCAAAACTGACAATTTTTTATTTTAACCCCCCTAAAAAAAATTTAAAACCCCCCCAAAAAGGCTTATTTTAAAATTACAGTTTTTGAGCTCTAGCGGCCGAACGGATTGACCAATCGAAAAACGGACAGCACCACGTGCCACGGATTTTGCAAGATCTACAACTTTGTTCCTATGACTTTTTGTCGTATCTCGCTCCCTTCACCCTTAGGTAGCGCTAGATTTTTCAAAATTTAAACAATTTTGACGGTTATTTTCATGGTTTTTAATTTCCTATCACTTTAATTTAGTATTTAAAGGCTTGACATTTGGCACTCAATATGTTGGTACATTACTCTTCACGAAACACTCGATAAACTAACATGTTTTAATAATTAAACATCCCAAAAAAATTAAAAATCCTAATTATTCCATAAATGACAAACTGCATTATTGACTTACTCAGGGAATTCTAGATAAGCTAGAAACATGGAATTGGGCCTACATGTAGCTTGTCCTTTGAAACCCCCAGGAAAATTTCAAAAAGGTATAATTTTTTATTTTAACCTCCTCAAAAAATTCAAAATGGAGGAAATTTTGAACATCTCCAAAATAGTGTATTTTTTGAGGCTGTAGCGGCCGAACGGTTGGTCCTATCGAGAACCGGAGACCACCTTGACACACGGATTTTAGACGATCTACAAATTTGGTCCTATGACTTTTTATCGTATCTCGTCTCCTTCACCCTTAGGTAGCGCTAGATTTCTCAAATTTAGGCATATTTTCTATATTTTGTGGCAGTTTTTTTTCCTATCATGTTAATATAATTGATGGAGGCCTAATATTGGGCACGCAGTATGTCTACATCACACTTAGTAAATAGCAGCAGAAATATGACCAGTTTTTATTAATTAAACCTGTCGAAAAATGAAAAAATCTAAATATCTTTAGATATGACCGTTTTCTTAGTATAAGTAGTGGTGTATTGGGGGTTCTGTCCCAATTTATAGTATTGGATATACACGTGACACCAATAATACTTGAGCTAGAGACGTGAGATTTGGCATGCATGTGCTTTGCACCTTTTAACCTTACAGAAAATTCCCAAGCATTATTTGTTTAGTTTTAACTACCTCAAAACAATTCATAATAACGGTTATAAACAATCAGAATGTAGTGTTGTTTAAACAGTTCTAGCAGCCAAACGGATGGTCTTATACTTAAATATCTGCTGATTTGTCTGTTTTCTTAGTATAAGTCTTATAGGGGTTCTGGGCCATTTGAAACAACACCTCTTCAACATGAGGCCAAACAGCGAGCTGGGAGCGAAGCCCCCCACAGGGGTCTGGGGGCGGAGCCCCCAGCGAGCGAAGCGAGTCTATAATATATACAGCCGCATGTGTAACTCACTCACTCACTCACTCACTCACTCACTCACTCACTGAGGTATACGAATTCTAGACCACTTCTAGACTAGCTAGAAACCTGAAATTTTGCATGCAGGTAGCTCATAGCTTGTAACCACCAGAAAAATTTCCGAAACTGACAATTTTTTATTTTAACCCCCCTAAAAAAAATATTTAAACCCCCCCAAAAAAGGCTTATTTTAAAATTACAGTTTTTGAGCTCTAGCGGCCGAACTGATTGACATATCGAAAAACGGACACAACCACGTGCCACGGATTTTGCAAGATCTACAACTTTGTTCCTATGACTTTTTGTCGTATCTCGCTCCCTTCACCCTTAGGTAGCGCTAGATTTTTCAAATTTTAGTCAATTTCGACGTTTATTTTCGTGGTTTTTAATTTCTTATCACTTTAATTTAGTATTTAAAGGCTTGATATTTGGCACTCAATATTTAGACACATTACCCTTCACGAAACACTCGATAAACTAACATGTTTTAATAATTAAACATCCCAAAAAAATTTAAAACCCTAATTATTCCATAAATGACAAACTGCATTATCGACTTACTCAGGTAATTCTAGATAAGCTAGAAATATGGAATTAGGCCTACATGTAGCTTGTCCATTGAAACCCCCAGAAAAATTGCAAAAAGGTATAATTTTTTATTTTAACCTCCTCAAAAAAAATCAAAATGGAGGAATTCCTATGATATTTTGTCGTATCTCACTCCCTTCACCCTTAGGTAGCTCTAGATTTTTCAAATTTCAGGCAATTTCGACGGTTATTTTCGTGGTTTTTAATTTCCTATCACATGAATTTAGTATATAAAGGCTTGATATTTGGCACTCAATATGTTTACACATTACCCTTCATGAATTAGTCTATAAACTAACATATTTTAATAAGTAAACACCTAAAAAAAATTAAAAACCCTAATTGTTTCATAAATGACAATCTGCATTATCGACTTACTCAGGTAATTCTAGACAAGCTATAAACGTGGAATTAGGCTTACATGTAGCTTGTCCATTAAAACCTCCAGAAAATTTTCAAAAAGGTATAAAGTTATAAAATAATTTGTTAAAAACACAAACAGACCGACAGACAGAAAACTAGGCATTTCAGACCCGTATTTATGAGACGTTTTTGATTGTATTGACCTAAGGAACAAATACACCAAATTTTTCCAGGGAGTTTGTAAATACCCTGTATATTATTGGACATACACGTGACACCAATAATACTTGAGCTAGAGACGTGAGATTTGGCATGCATGTGCCTTTCACCTTTTCTTCCCAAATCCTACTATTTTTAGTTTGAACTATCTCAACTAAATAAATAATTGTGAATACAAAAATCAAAATGTAGAATTTTTTATTTGAGCTCTAGCGGCCAAATGGGTTGTCCTATCAAAAAGCGAAGACCACCATGTGCCACGGATTTTAGACGAACTACAACTTTAGTCCTATGACATTTTGCCGTATTCCACCCCCTTCACCCTTAGATAGCGCTAGATTTTTTAAATTTAAACTTTTTTCATAGATTTGTTCGTGGTTTTTAATGGTTTTTCGCTCTAATATAGAACTTAGAGTTCTAATACTTATCACACAGTATTCCTACATTACAATTAGTACCAAACAACACTCACACGCTCAGATTAAATATCTTAAGCACGCAAAAAAATCAAAGTCTTTGAGCGTTTGTAGATTTTATTGTGTTTTTCGGGTATCTTTTTAATGTTGCGCTCTGTCGAGGGTAAAATCTCTTAATTATGTCATATTTGTTGCAGAAGGCTTTTAGTTACTTATAGTCATAGCATTTCATGTTGTTATTGGTGGTCATATTCCTTATATGGTTCAAAAGACGCCTTATAAAGGCTACATTATACATCAGTTAAGGGTATTAATTTGTTTCAAGCACTTAGGTAATACATGGAGGCTTAACATTTAACATAATAATTCTCCATGCCAAATAGTATTTAGCAACAGGCACATGACCATATTTTATAGGTTAATCTCTTAAAAATAATCAAAGCCTTGGAATAGTTGTAGAATTTAGATCTTAAATAGAATTGGACCAATTTACATTAAACTGTGACCTGGGGGCGAAGCCCCCCACAGGGGTCTGGGGGCGGAGCCCCCAGCGAGCGAAGCGAGTTTATATATATATACAGGGTTGGTGAAAAGTCCCGGGACGGCTTAATATTTTTTTAACCGTTACAGATGGAGCTATACAAGTTGGTACACTGTTACTGGGCATAAAACACTATTTTACTACAATTTCAATGAGCCGCTACCACCTCAGGGGGACGGCCCACAAGGAGTCGGAAGAAAATCTTAAATAGAAGCATAGGTTGATATGCACATCAAATTAAAGGTCTTTATTAGTAGAATACAATTCCGCAAATCCGACTTTAAACGGACAACCGAGCCAAAAATGGCAGCTATTCAAAGATAGCTTGAATTTGAAATTTTTATGTGCTGAAGTTTTGAATCGGTTTAGTAATTTATTAGCTAGGAGAGTAAATTATTGCAAATTAAATTTAAATGTATTACGTTAATGTAATTTTACATTTTTTAATGTAAAATTTAAATGTGTTACATTAGATTACGCACAGCTACTTTATCAACACTTCAAATTCAAGCCATCTTTTAATAGCTGTCATTTTGTGCTCGGTTGTCCGTTTAAAGTCGGATTTGCGGCATTGTATTTTAATAATAAAGACCTTTAATTTGATGTGAATATCAACCTATGCTTCTATTTAAGATTTTCTTCCGACTCCTTGTGGGCCGTCCCCCTGAGGTGGTAGCGGCTCATTGACATTGTAGTAAAATAGTGTTTTATGCCCAGTAACAGTGTACCAAATTGTATAGCTCCATCTGTAACGGTTAAAAAAATATTAAGCCGTCCCGGGACTTTTCACCAACCCTGTATATATGTATACATATATGTGTCCGGTAACCCGATAACGTGAGTAAATACCCCGTAGCAGCAAACCTGCATACTCAGCGAATTTCCAATGCATATTAATTTATCTTGATACCACATAAAGCCACACACCAAGTTTCATCAATATACATTCATAAATAAACGATTTATGACATTTTAATTATTCTCCATAAAAATAACATGGCGGCTGAGTATGCAGGTTTGCTGAAATAAGGAACACTAAAAATGGGCTTTTATACAAATATCAATATAACTCAACTAGGTAAAGCCACATACCAAGTTCTATTAATTTATGTTCATAATTAAAGGAGGTAACACGTTAATAATTATCCATAAGAATAACATGGGGCTGAGTATGCAGGTTTGCTGCTACGGGAACTATCGGGAAAAAATGGGTTTTTGTGCAAATATCAATAGACCACAATGAAATGAATCACCAAGTTTCCAAGTATACCAAGTTTCGTCAGGACAAGTTGATAAATAAGCGAGATATACAATTTTTCTTATCCTCCATAAGAATAACATTGGACAACGTACTGTGTTTAGCACTTTCAATATCTCAGTAAACAATTGACGTAGAGCAATGATTAAAACATCAAATTTTGCGTCTTTTCAAGCTGATTCCAATGGAAAACAATAAAACTTTACTTTTTCAAAAATTGTATGTAAAATACTCAAAAAACCATTTTTGGGGTACAAAACCCCCCCTAAAATACCCCTTCGGATAAGTCGATCCGTCTGGATTTCGAACTTAAAGTCATAAATGCTGCTTTACACGTTTTTACCAAATTTCATCAAAATCGGACCTTTTTTACGAGAGTTATCGCACCCACGGACACACACACACACATATATATATATATATAAATATATATATATATATACAGTTTCGAACGAATGGTGTTTTTGGGGTCTGGGGACCTCAAAACGAAAAGTTATCATGGTCCCGGGCCTAGGTCTTACCATGCCGACTACGGTAATAGCTTCTTCCCCATAGGGGAAATTCGCTAAAAACGTCCGATTTCGATGAAATTTGGCAAAAACGTGTAAAGACACATTTATGACTTTAAGTTTGAAAACCAGCAAGATCGAACCATGGGAAAGGGGGTTTATGGGGTTTCAATTTTTCAAATAATCTGTTTTTTGCATTTTAAAAACTAAAATTTGTAAAACACTCAATTTTGGTTTTGACCATTTTATAGTGCTTAGAAAAAAAATAATATGGTATTTTTAGTCATTAACCTAGGTTAAGTAGTTGCAGAGAAAATCCAAAAAACGTGAAAAATAAATTTGGTTGAAGCGCTTTTCATTGCTGCTGAAATTTACACAGTAAAATTAGTTCTGTGTATGCTGGGTTGGTAGAGAAGAAGCTACAACAGTTAGTAAATAAAGGACAACAAAGAAAGATTATGTTATCAGATGATCTGGATAAAAGAGCCCTTCCCCCTCCCCCGCTGCCACCGCCCTCGGAATCGTCAGTCGTGGTAAGGCGATCGCAACGGTTGCGCGACCGTGACGCTAGGGTTAACCTTGAAAACGCCGCACGTTAACACCGTGGTATGGTGAAACGTCGGACTGCTGATCTATTCGGTTGTTTATGTAAATAGTGTCGTTTTTTTGTAAGTTTTATGACGTCAAATTAGTTTATGTGTATTTTATGTGCATTCCTGACAAGACCGGAAATGTTCCAGTTTATTAAATAAGGTGATTAGATTGCCCAAAAGAAAAGTATCATTCATAAAAATACCTCACCTAATACCATGTCTTTCAAGAATAAAATCTCCTATGTTAATCTTATGGGAAAAAGGTTTTTAGCTTTCCTTTAGTTAATTTTACTATAAACTTCACATTTGCTTCTACCAATCAGTTCAGCTCTAAAAACAATCATTTTGGTGTTTAAATTGTGATTCTACGTCCAACTGTTGCAGAGATATTCAAGTGCTAAACACAGTACGTTGTCCAATGTTATCCTTATACAGAATAATTAAAATTTGATATTTCGATTATTTATGAATGTATGTTGATGAAACTTGGCATGTGGCTTTACCTAGTATCTTACTGGTATATTGATATATGCACAAAAAATCATTTTTGCCGATTATCCCCTTAGCAGCAAACCCGCATACTCAGTCTTAATGTTATTCTTATGGAGAATAAGTAATGTTTTATATCTACCTTAATTATGAACATAAATTAATAAAACTTGGTATGTAGCTTCACCTATTTAAGTTAAATTTTAATGTATAAACACAAATTTCTTGTTGCAGAAAACCTGCATACTCACCCTTGAATGTTATTCTTATGGAAAATAAATAAAATGTTATATATAACTTATTTATTCATGTATTTTTTTAAAACTTGGTGAGAGGCTTTATGTGGTATTGAGAAACATATACATGCATTGGAAATTCGCTGAGTAAGCAAGTTTGCTGCGAAGGGAGTATTTTATTTTTATACCTAGAAACTAACTTTTTTCATTGGTACAGTGTATGAACAAATACATAATTACTGAATCAATTTGTTGCCTTATTAATAAAAGCAATTATTTTATTAAAAATGTAGTTTTCCCTTTGACTAGTTCTTAGGAAGATTCGGTGGAATAAAAACGTCTGATTTAAAGATGTACAAGAGTCGAGTGTATAACCCAAGTACCTGTACAAGTATTTATGTTACTGTAGTTTCTGTCACGAAAGCAACTGAGACAAGAATGGAGGGGGATAAACTGTAAAACTAAAGACCCGGACCTGCTCCCACGACAAGCTAGGCTGTAAATACTTTGCTTCATAGAACCCGCTCTGTGATCTGTACCTTGCTTCTATTGAACAACAATTACTCGCATATTTTGCCTAAGAAACAATAAACAAAAATGTGTTTACTACATGATCCGAAATCCAATTTTTTACGTCAATTCAGCAGTCGGTTTTTTTTGTAATAATTGTCCGTGATTTTACACTGTTGAGGTTTTTATAAAGCAGTGAAACAGAATTAAACATTCTAACAGAATTTTACCCTATTTATTTTGACCACATGTTTTAGCCGATTCATATAATGGAAGCTGAAAGCGATTGTAGTTTAGTTCTACTGTTGTGAAAGTTTAAAGTTATGCAGGCTATTCAGTCTCAACATTATATGCCTGCAAACGTATTTATTACTTATTATTTCATGGGTTTTATTTTTCAGGGTTTGAATTAACCTTCAAAGAAATTACTAATGTAAACCCCGTAATTAAACTAATATCTCTAGTTTTTTTATGTCAGATCTATATCTAATATCTGTAATACTAAAAAGAGTTTATTATATAAATTTCTTTAGTTTATGTTATATGCTTATAGTTTGTTAGTATCTTATACATGTAAAAAAATATTACTAGATGATAACCAATGAAACGAATGTTTAGGAATTGAAAAAGTAAGTCTATTTCAAAATAAATTTAGGTTTGATTAAACAAAAAATAAGTCACTGAGGTACGAAAAAGCTTAATACATCTAGAGCTCTCTTTAATCTCTAAGAAAAAGTGAAGCCTACATGGCGGCCACCATTTTCCCTAAATTCATAAACAACCCCGTATACATACAAACCCCTACGTATCCATTGTATTCAATTATAATCCCCCCACCCCGTGACTTTTGCCATATATTTTGTTTATGTAGAGCGGAAATGGCGGCCACCATGTTCGCTTCACTTAATCCTCTTTCAGGGGCTCAAGACTTCATTTGATTTCCTCATCCATAAAAGGAAAACCATGATTTCATCCCTAAAAAAACAAACTGATAAAATAAATTACTCTCGTTGACAGGATGCGGAAAGGCCAAGGAATTTTTCCTAGCCATTCACTCAAAACTTTGTTACATTTATAAAATGCACATACATGCTCGTACAACATTTTTAGTTTTGAAAACATTTTAATTTTGAATACTTTTAAAATCGACATTAGATCATGCTTCACTTGCAATCTAGTTCGTCAAACTGTCAGATCGCTTAATTCTAGTCCCATCCACTATTTTAGGATAAAAGACACTAATTGTGGAATGTGCAAACAACAAATATATATTTCACTACATACAAACGTGTACTGTTTCACATAAAAACAAAGCATATTTCGTTAGCTGTACACTTCTCAGTGATTCCAAACCGCCCAGGATCACGCCATCTACCGCTTAAACCACATTACGATGGGGATATCGACAACTCACAAGCAGATATATAGTCTTTGCTGTTGTTAGCTCGAGCCACGTGGCATACCTCCTCTCTGTCTTTTGTCATTTTATTAAATAACAAGAATTATGTAAGAAAGGTAGGAAATTCCTAGCATCTTTTGTTGAGTGTACGTGGTAAGGCATGTTATGCTCATTGCTTTAAACTCCTGTTAAATTCTAGAGAACTAGGGGAACAGTAAAATGTTAAATTTAAAAGTACACGAAGTAATAAATTTAAGGTTTTAATTTGAACTTGTGATTATTCAAAATAATAAAAAAACTTGATACGGTTTAACTTCTTTGTAATTTTAAACACTAAATCAATAAGAAGATGACTCAGTGGAATATTAGTATTGAAGTGTTATATCAGTTTAAGTGTTGATGCCAATAACAAACACTTATTTGTTCCTACTTTGAATTAAGTTGATTAACACTTATCCTAACTATTATTGTGTACATTTGCTGTTTTACTTTTAGTAATTTTCATTTTTTTGGTATATACTGTATTTAATACAATTGTTTTAACTTTGGTGTGGTTTTAGATTTCCATGGAAAAATATAGTGATATTTTAAATTAAATTATGCTTTTAAATTCAGCAAAGCTTCCTGCTTAAACAAGTTTTCAGCTTAAGGTTCTACATGCATTCAATTCATAACAACCTTTAAAAAAACGCTGGCATGTTACTCATGTATAACACACAGAATGTCTCAAACGCAAGGTATCTTAAACAGATTTCAGACGAGCCGATTGACTTAGGATGATGAAATAAAATTATTTCACACTAACTTGACCCCAAGGAATAAAGTAGGAATATTTTTAATTTGTTAAAAAACAGGGTATTCCTAAAACTGAGACTACCTAGTTCGAGTCTCGGAATTTCATGTATAAACATATATCATTAAATACACCGTTTTAAAGCTCTACAACAGACAAACATTTTTGTGAAAATAGAACTCACTTATCTTTATCCGATTTAAAGTGGCAGCCATTTTTTTTAATACTGCCATTTACGGAATACCCTTGTATATGCTAAACTACAAGACATAACTTTGTTCTGATTCAAAATTATTGCTCGTATTCAACTCAGCGTCCCCCTGATATGCTACATAACAGTATTTAAACACCCCCGTTGCAGCAAACCTGCACACTCAGTGAATTTCACATGGCACTTCCCTACGTTATGAAAGCCACTTACCAACTGACATCAAAGCATATTAATTATGTAATTTGATTTATTTCCCATAAGAAAACATTAGGACTGAAATTATCTCATAAACACGTGAGATATCACACGATTCTTATCCTCCATAAGAATAACATTATAGTTGCTGAGTATGCAGGTTTGCTGCCATGGGAACCAAAAAAATGGGGTTTATATGCAAATATCAGTAAACCCCAACTATATGTAGCCACATACCAAGTTTCATTAATATATGTTTATTAATAAGCGAGATATTAAATTTTACTTGTTCTCTGTTAGATTAACATTGGACAACGTACTGTGTTTAGTACTTTTAATATATCGGTAACGAATTGACGTAGAACGATGAATAAAATACCAAATTGTTTGTTTTCTTCAAGCTGAATTCAATGGTACAAACTTAAGTTTGGCTTTAAAAAGCAAGTGATATGTGAAAAGTTCAAAAATCCCATTTTTGGGGTACAAACCCCCCCCCCCAAAACCCCCCTAAAAAAGTGCGACCTATTTGGTTTTCGAAGTCATGAAAATAAATGGTCCCTTACACGTTTATACCAAATTTCATCAAGATCGGACAATTTTTACGAAAGTTACCGTGTCTATGGACACACATATATACTGTATATGAATTTGAAAGAATGGTGTTTTTGGCATCTCGGGTCCCCAAAACGAAACGTTGTCATGGTCCTGGGCCTAGGTCTTACCAAGCCGACTACGGTACATAATAGCTTCTTCCCTATAGGGGAAATTCGCTAAAACAAAATAACAAAATCAGGAAAATAATTATTTTAAAAATGTTTATATTCCCAAAAATGAAAAATGTAAAATAGTAACATGAGTCAAAAAGGACAACATTTTAAAGACCTTGGCATTCCTAGCAACATTCTAATCTACACCACCTCGTATCTCTTTTTTTTTTTTGTTTTTTTTAGCAATCATCGAAAATTATCATTTCCCCATATAAAATGTATGCAAGTTATTCCCCTCTTATACGAAAGGTCACACAATATTTGGAAGTGTTGGTCACAAATAACATGCATCAATGCATCAATCCAAGCTTAGCTTCATACACGATGAATGACCTGGACAATAGAGCCAATTTCAAACTCGAGGAATGACCCTGCACAGTAGAGCAAAGCTCCGATGCAAGACAAGTTCTTGGGAGAACGATGTAACTTACACGACTAGAAATGGAAACTTGTTACTATGGGCTATCTGTATATCCATTAATATTAACTACTTTAAAGTACCACCTTTAAGTAAACGGTGTGATAAACAAACTTTAACCATCGTGTAAACCTAACCCCCTTCCCCTCAAAAGACAAACATTTATTTAATTTTACTTTAAATTTCAAGAACGATACTAAAGCGTTGATACTAAAATCCTTTAGTTAAGCCTCTACGAATCTTTTAGTTGTATAAACATAGGATATGACCTTGAAAAAATTGCAAGAAATTGTTTTATAATTTTTTTGTTAGCTAGTGGTACGAATACAAAAATAGTAAAAGTTGGAAAATATTAGACTCCTATTAGAGACAATAACACTATATATCTAAAAGTGCTATTAAATCCTTGAAATTCTGTTCAAATGTATAAATAAAACAACGTTTAAAATTATCAGCAAGTTATTTATACTGCAGCTATTATATATTTAACAAATTACATAGGTTTCTTTTTTATGCCAATTTTACGGGGAGGTTTCAAGGTCTTCTTCAACTGAAACCAGCTCCCTAGTCGTATTTTCACAGTTTTCAATTTGACGTTTTCAACGAGCTCTGGTGTACTCGACTCCAATTTTTTACAGCTGCGTCGCATTGTGTTGCATCGTCCAGAACAGTTGCACCTGACCATTTTAAGAAGGTTTTCTGGTGCTGGACTACTATCCATCATCTATAGAAGAGGTTTTCCATCTTTAAATAACCACCCCCAATTAGTAGGATCCATGTCATCATTCTTGCCCAACCACTGCATCACTTGCAAGTACTCGACGAGAGTGAAACTTTCTAGCTGATGGTGTTGAATGTAATCTTTCGGGCTTCACAAATGTATCTGCAGTTGATACCTTTCTGCATAGGATGTCATCACGTAGCGACAACAAAGACTGAGTTTATCCTCCGTGAAACATTGAAACCATTGCTTTGCATCCTGTCATTTCCACAATATTTGGATCAGCATTTGGAGTGCAAAATACTTTGGAACAACTTTGCAGAACGGGATCACCTAATTTCTGAGCACTAGCTTCTAACCAACTACAAAAACTTTGTGATGTGGTGTCATAACTTGAAAATCCGTAACAACAAATCGTAGCATACATTGTCACCTAGTAACTGTTTCAAAACTTTAATCTTATATACATTTGTTTTTGCTTTACCCTTGTTTGATCTAAAGTAAAGATCTTTGCAGTCGTTTGTAGCTTGTTATGACAACAATACCAATAGGACTGTATCTTCTCCAATAAGGGTTGTTGACTTGGAAGCAAATACTTCTACAATTAACTTACTTTCACAATATCAACGTCTGCATCACCATCAGAGGGAATAACGTGACAGCCTTTCTGAGTTAAACTCTCAGCAATGAGGTTGATGAGGGCTTGCTTTTTCTTGTCATTATTAAGAAAATCACCTGTTGGAGCATGCGGGTGATTGAATTCAAGCTTACGACGTGTACTCTCTGCAAAACAGTATTCCATTATTTTGGCAACTGAAATGGAAATCGGGAAAACATTGTTGACATAAAGACTATCGGCCATACATTACCACCTTGTCCCTTATTTTACAAGGATTTAGTATTGGTATCTTTCAATATAAATTTAATTTGTATTTAACCTAAATATGATTACAATTTACATTTATATTTTTAATTTAAACGTATATTTTGATTAGTCAAGTTTAAAATTAATTTTAGAGTTTATAGAAAAATTTATAATTTTTGACAATAGAAATTTGCTCTGGTTTACTCTGGAAATTTTTAGAGTGTTATATATTATTAATAACTCAAATATTATTAATTTAAAGAACTGATCACTTATAAGAACACGCCCAAAATATACTAAGGTATCTAGGACATGAAGATAACAAACTGAGTCCTATAACCTATAAGCATAGGTTATATCAGCGCCTCCTCATCATCCGCCCCAGCCCGAACAGCCAGTCCCACACCGCTCGTTTAAACGCGGTGACTCTGTCAGCTTCTGTTTTCTCCGATACAACATTACACATGTTGTTGGTATCCATACAACACACATGTTGGTTGCATGTTGGACCATGCTGAAATCTATTAAGATTTGGAATACGCATCAGCGTTTATTTGCGATATAAACTGTGAGCAGTGAAGAAATCATATTATGTTTTTGAAATGCTGGTCTTAGTCTTGGTACATTAAAACCAACATTTAAACGATTTCTAGTTGGGCACTGGAGTTTTAAAAGCGAAAAGATATCCACTCTTCTATTACGGATAAACATTAAGGTGTTAACATTATCAAACAGAGAATATTAGAAATTATGATTGCTAAATATAAGTGGGATATCTAGTGATTTTATTGAGGTTAGCTTTCGCTATTGTCTACACAGGGGCGTAACGCAATAAAACAGGGAATTAGTTTCTGTTTTAATTCCCCTATTTAAAAAAAGCTAACACCCAATCCTTAGCTATTTAATCATAGCAAATGAACACTTCAACCATATAAATTTCCATTAAAAGTTGTGAAACCAAAATTCTAAAAACAAAGAGCAGTGTTATAAACTAATTAATTGAGCAACAAAGTTTACAGGAAGAGCAACAGAAAGAGTTCCTTCAATACTAAGTCAGTTGATAAAACTGGAGATGTTTCCTCTTTAATTTCCTAATCCCGAGGCCCTCTAGGCGAGTGAGTATTGCTAGTCTCAGCTGTGTAGCTGTGTAGTAATTTCTGTTATCAATACCTTAAATATTTTATTAATGCAACTCCAACACGTTTGCATACAACACGTCAACGCATTCAATTAAATTAGATCAGATGTGTAAACTAAATTATATTATATTTGTCTTACGTATTGTTGGAAAAGCATAATTTATTGATCATTGGTTGTTTTCAAAGATCTTTGACAAATAGTTAAAAAAATAAAACAGTAATAAGGAAAAAGTCTAACAGAGAGAATCAATCCTCCTTGCACGTTTTGCTTCCCAGGAACCTTCCGCTTAAGGTAACCTTGGTAATAATTTGTCTTTACATTCAAAGGTTGTCAGCTTTTTTTAAAGTAACTGTGTATCCTAGCTTAGAGGCGGCATAGAATGTTCGTGAAGTAGCTAGCAGAAATCAAGGGGAACGGAAGGTATTCTCTCTGGACAGAACAAATTATTTCCGTTACTGAGAATAATGTGTTAATTTGTCCAGTATAAATTTTCCAACCTGGTATATTCTGATAAGAAGTATAGGTAATTATATCGTGTAGCAGATTAAAGTTCATATTATATTTTAAGCTGAACTATTTAATAACTGAACAAGATTAGATTATTTTCACACCTACATGTCACTATATATTAAGATACTTTATGTTTAATCTAACTATATGGCTGAATAAGGTTTTTTATTTGGATCTTGCTTTAACTCTTCCTTTCTAATTCAACTTGGTTTCATACGTACTTTTTTATTTGACAAAATTGAACTGAACAACAACGTTTTAAAATCACTATATTTTACATTTCTTAATCTATTATTTTTGAACACAAACAAAAGTACAACTTTTATATATATTACTTGTACATTCAAAAACCCAAAAACAAATTTACTATTATTCTGCACGAAATCCACCTGTTTTTGTTCTCTAAATAGTACGCAAAACGTCACTTTATTGTCCCAGGACCTAAAAAATCAGCTGTGATATTTTTTAAGTCCTAGGACTAAAAAGTCAGCTGTATGCTTTATTTATACATGATAGAAGCTTACCACACGTTATAACAAGTATTGTTTCTAAATAACAGAAATGTAAACACTGTATATTACGTACTCTGTAAACATAACTTCAAAAATATAACTTTTTAGTTAAAATTTTCAAAGATTAAAAGTCTAATTCCGCATTATGATAAAACACGTTCATCACTCGGAGCAAAATCACTCGGACGAGTGACTGTCCTAGTGATGAAAACTACTATAATAATATTACGTCCAAAATAAAAATGTAACATCTTGTTAATGATACAAAATAAACAGTAACGGGTAATATAAGGGGGAGAAAAAGAGAACCAAAATGTGGAAAACCACGAGGAACGCTTGACAAATCTTTGGATCACGTCATTACTCCCAAGGTAATGCACTTGTCAATACCCTCCACTCCACGCAGAGTTTACGGACTACTACAGGTGAACAGCTGATCGCATGACCAGCTGCTACCGGGCGAAATGTGACGTAACGGATTGTGTGGGGCTGCACATTTACCTACCCTCCTTTGAACCATACACTGAATAAAAACGTTTTTACGATATGGTACATTATAAAATTTTATACTTTGTATTTTTGATTGCTGTTTCAGATAAAAAGGGTTCAAAAATCTTCCAAAAACTGAAACTAAAATAAAATAACTGATATTTGTTATATGTTCTACATTTCTTAACACTCGTTCATTTTGTACAGTTAGATATTTTAACTATGTTATTCTTTTCCATTACATTTGGTACCAAAAGCTTCATCACATATTTTTCAAATAGGCTATTAAATATAGACAGAGATAAAGAAAAGTTTTACCTTTAGCAGATAGTGTCATTATGGATAGATAGAGCAGCTTAAATTGAAATGTTCGGTTATTGTGCTTTAAATTATAATTTAACAACATTAAATACTAAATAAATATTGTATAATTATGGCTGTTTTTTAAATTCTTGTACTTTACTATTTTCTAAATTTGTTTACAAATAAAAAGTATTTACGGGGATTTAGTAGTTATACTCTTTTACTCCTCCCCTATACATAGTATCTATATGGAGAAAGTATTATTTTCGTCAAAATTTTCAAATTTGAGTTGGAAATATTCGTTTTGGTGACCGTGAATTCAAAAAAGTGATTTTGAATGATAATCTGTTTGTCTGGATGTGTACGGAGCTAGAGACAACAGACTTGGATTTTACAGGATATAATTTAATTTTTACATGCCTAAACACATAATCTTGGCTAATTGAGAGAATTGGAATTTACAGAATAAATGTATTTTTTTTCCTATTTATATTAGTAAAATCTCAAGACTATGTAATGGTTCCCATCGAAAGTGGAGACAGTTGAACTTATAACCTCGATAGATAACAAGTGTTGAACCAATCATATTTCACAACAGGCGGAGCTTGGCGCAAGATAACAGACCTCAGACGGACAGACGGCGTGAGTCAACCAATATTTATTGAATTTCAACGATAAAATGGAGTTTTCTCTTTCAAAACTGATTTTTTTAAATATATGAAGTGTGAGTATTAATATTGGCTTGGATATCAACGGGACATTGACCTCCAACCGCGAGATAACAGGCCCCCAAGTGGACGGACTCTGCCCGCAGCCGAATGATAGCGGCGCGCGGCTTGAGTCACATTTCATCTCAAAATTTAATTTTAAAATATAAAATTTATTTTAAAAATTAATTATTTAATATAATAAGGGGGATTGGCAGCCATGAGGGTGTATGAAGTGTACGAGATCAAAGGTTAAGGCACGAGGTCAAAGGTCAAGGGGACTATGAGATGTGCGTGGGGTATGATGATGCACGAGGTCAAAGGTTAAACTTCTCGCGAAAACGACCTCGAAACTACGTTTTATTCTTATTTAAAATTTAATTTTCACTTAAATAATTCATTTTTTAAATAAATTTTATATTTTAAAATTAAATTTTATAAGGTAGATGTTCAATGCTATGTGTAACAAACCCACTTAATGTAATAATAAAATCCATTAATATCAACTATAGCTACACCAAAAACCCATCAAACTTGTCAAGGAAAGTATGCATTGAGGGAAAATTTAGTGGTTAAATTCATTAAAGCTCTAGCCAAAGTGTAACAACTATATCTACCGTATGCTCAACACTGTAAAATGCAAGCACATTTACACAGTTAGCAGTCATCACAACCAGCTTAAAAATTAATACCAGGCTGACCGACAACATGCTGCAATTTATTCATATCTGGAAGGGCCATTATGGTCGCCTGTGGTAATGTGGCCGGTCAAATATTTACGCTATGTTTTATGACAGATGTTAACAGGGTTATGGTATGTCTCAAAAACAACAATGACCCCAAGACGTTTGTATTTGGCCAATGTATTTTATCACACGGCCACTATTAATTTTGTTTGCTAATAAGATGTCTACCATAAAAACGTGACCAATGGTACAAGCGTGAGTAGTCATAATATAAAACAAAAACACAATAAAAGTAAAGAAGGAAAACAACCTTGTTTGGCGGTCCAGTGTTTCTCTGAACGTTGATGTAGACGTAATAATCAACCCGGCAACTATCGACCGCCTGGAGAGTAATTATACAAAGAGTTACAGACAGTGGTTGGGAGATTAACTCTACGTGGTAAGTCATGCACACTTTCATTATATGAATACTATGTAACAACACTGACTTCATGCGAGGGTTTATTACATTTAACTTCAAACGCCAAAGGTCAGAAATGAAGTTACTACACCGATTGCCCCAAGACAACTTCAACTTGTTATATGTTTTAACTGTAGTTTATAATCTTAATAAATCAATACAAACGCATATCATGTTGAATTTTATAATTTTCTTTGTCATGAATTAGATTTGGTTGTACATGTTTATTTACTAAGCCAGGAAAACCTTAGGGGTTGGGGTTGGGCGTTTATAAAAACCAAGGAAAAACATAGCTTGTTTAGTTTTATTGTAACGCTTAAACGAGCAAAGCAGCAGTGCTTCCTTTCAATTTATTATCATCCCTTCGAAATTTTGTGATGTAGATCAGTGGTTCCCAAAAGGTGGACCGCGGACCCCCAGGGGTCCGCGAGTGGTTTTCAAGGGGTCCGCGGCGGCTAGCTGTATTTTAAATCGAACTACGGTATATGTTTTTATTCAAGAAATTTAATTTCTTTAACAACAAATATACTAAATATAATCCATAACCTGTTTTGAATAATAATAATTTTAGCTGTTGAGAGAGTTATAGCCTACAAATATAGAGGATCTATTATGGTGTTCTTCCCACTATACGTGCATAACTGGCATCTAGCACCAACATCGCTCCGTCCCTTCCACCCATTAATCTTTTCCGCGCTGCATAAATTACCCAGTTTTGGGTATTGTTAAGATTGTCTAGAAATTATGCGGGGATTACAACTGCCTGTATTGCTGACTATAAAAGATGGTATTTTCTTGGCGGATGGCAGGCAATATTTCAAAGTCAGTCTGGCAACACTGTGTAAGTGTAGGCCTAAATGAAGTCCAGCTGTCAATATCCTAGTTCCAGCTTTAACAGCATGCATAACAAATTTAATTCTAGTAAAAAAATTAGAAAGTACACCAGTAAGTATTTGGAATTAGGATTTACATATGTTGGCTCTGAAGAAGAGCCACGTCTTCAATGTGTAATTTGCCTTGACGTTTTGCAATTATTAGATTTCTGGCTAATTGTGCAACGAGACCACAAGACGTTATCTTTGAAAGCAATGACACATTTAACACCATTTTGTACAACCTAAACATGTGAATAGGTTTTACTTGAAGAATAAATATAGAAATCTTCTCAACATGCATGATGGTTTCTGTGTGAATTTCACCAAACAGTATACCAATATTGAAGACATTTTGGGAAAAAGGATAGATTTCATCACTCAAATTAACAAAGAACAACATTTGTTTACGTCCACTTACTAATTTATACCTACTTACTAATTTCAACTGCTTTGTCAATAAATATAACTCACTCATATTCTTTGTAAAATAAAAATAATTTGAGTTTTATGGAACAACTTTGGAAGTTTTTTCCATGAAAAGTACCTTTAATTGGTTATACCCAATTGGATGTTATATTACTTACCACTAACACTTTTGGTAATTAATAAGGTAACGGAGCATAAAAAATGTGATTTCAATCCAACACAGGTTTCAGGGTTCCCCGATGGTATAATTTATTTACATGGGGGTCCACGACCGACTGGCATCTGGGAACCACTGATGTAGATGGCAGTAGGTGATGGGACTTTTTGATTTTGCAAGAAAAAGGCTTAATACTATTACTATTAATTTTCACTATGGTTAAATCAGTGTTTCCTAAAAAAATTAAAGAAGTTTACACTATATTTTAATGCATTGCTTGCAGTTTAGTGTAATGTAATTAATTGCGGAACATAACAAGTAATGGAACAGAGTACAGTAGTGCAATCGGCTGGGAGAGATTGCATAGCTGGAACCCTGCTCTAAAATTTATGAGACCCGTACACACTGCTAAATGATGCCGTGATCCACTCATGTGCCCAGTTGTAGATATCGCTACGATCCAAAGACATACAATGTAATACGTACTTGACGTTGTTTTGTGTTCTGTATTACGGCACATACAATTTGTAGTATTGTATATTGAATTTTATAACATTTATTTTTATAGTAACACAGTAACACGTTATTCTATGGATATTATTTTTAATAAACAAAATATATGAAGAAACAATTATAACATGTCTTAAGTTTTAAATCATTACAACTAAAGCTAAACTAACTGAGCTATAGATTTTATGTTTTAGTTTCAGAGCATGCTGCATCTTGTGTAGTACCACTCAATCATTAACACCAAAATGGTAATAACAATGTAAATTAATGATAATGAGTCAGTTTACTAGATAGCTTGCTTGTCATCCTATACTCTAATATGTGTAAGATTTGCTTGCTTGCTTGCGACACTGATCTCAAAAACGGCTCCAACGATTTCCTTAAAATGTTCGAAATAACTAATTTCTGGGATAAAAATAAGTTCTAGACAGGCCTAAACCCCAGGAAAAATCAAATAATGTAAAAAAACTAAAATGAAAAGTTAAAAAAATTAACATTGGGCTTATGGAGTTTCAAATCAAAACAAAAGAATTGTAACAGCTGTTCATAATCTACCAGGGAACTGTCAA
This sequence comes from Allygus modestus, assembly GCA_963675035.1. Lineage (NCBI taxonomy): Eukaryota > Metazoa > Arthropoda > Insecta > Hemiptera > Cicadellidae > Allygus > Allygus modestus. The sequence goes on along the minus strand of OY776114.1, from coordinate 38,807,447 downwards.
AGTAATACCATTGACTATAAATACTGAAGGAGACATCCCATCCATATGGCCCAGCTGTCCCACTTTTAGTGTATGCTAGAATATAAAATTGAAGTAGTTTTATTGGGTCACCAACAGATTGTGCTGCTGTCAACTTTCTATTTTAGTTATTTCCGTTTACTTTTTAAATATCTCCACCCCAGAAAGCAAGTGATAATCAACTTATGTTTGCTTCCTGACACACCAACTGTTGTATTATCCCCTCCTTGACAGGATGAGTAATAGTTGACAGCAGTGTACTCTGTTGGTGATTAGTGTAAACTACGACCTCTTTCAATCCTAGCATACACAAAACTAGGGACACGTTTTACAATGGTAATGGGAAGTCTACTTCAGTATTTATAGTCAATGGTAATACTCATGTTGTTTATGATTATTAACATGTGGTTTCCTGAGAGCAGAGATTAAAATATTTTAGGGAAGATTACATAAATAGAGTAGTAAATTAAATCAAAGGGTCATTGATCTATAAATAACAACTGGAGTGACCTTAAAAATGTATAAAAGAGGCAAATGAGTTATACAAATCTGATTATCAGTAGGGGGAAGTGGTGAAATATTACTCCAAGTCATCTAAACTAACTGACTAGCCTTTCCCCGAGAAAAGCTCGGCCCCCCAGGAATTTAATACTAATATTAGAACAAAATTGTGTTTAGTCGCACAATGAACACAATTTAACACAATATATAAAGGTTATTCTTGCCAATTATGAAGTTCTACAACTGAATCTTCATTTTATACATTGCAAAATGTATTAAATCGTTCATTCAGCACCGGTTGAATTATTTTTCAACACATTGCTATAATCGTTTTTATCAAACACATAAAGGGTTGAAAAGAGTTTACTTAGTTTAAACAAATCTTGCGTCACAAAACTTTTCTCTAGAATTCCTGTGATAACCCAAGCCACTTTAGTGTTTAATATTTGCTGTTGTTGTAAAGTTTTGTTTCTCTGGAGTTTGAAGCACGCTCTCCGAGGAAATTGAAACACGTTATTGGATTTCCCGCAACACGCAGTTTGTATTAATTTGTTCTGCAATATTTATTTTATTTTATCATTTATATGGTTTTATATCGATAATTAATTGATATATAAACTAAATAAGGATATTTAGTTTATATATCAATAAAGCCACTACAGTGCACTACAAAATGCATAGTGTGCAATTTAAAACTGTCTCCAAATAATATTAATTTAATAATTGATTCGCTATTCTCTTATGGTGGATGAGTCGCAGTATCGCTGTGCTCATTCGATTTTCTCTTTATTCGCTTTTCTTATTCGCTATTCTTTTCATGCCCTCGAGGACCACTCCATTTGCTTTTATAAATCGAAGGGCCATCAAGTTGCATTTATTATCAATCTATATAGTTTAACAACGCATAAACACGCGTGGTCACTCTATTTATAATGTTAAGTTTAAAACATATTTCTGTGTATCGGCATTGATTATACATCCTAAGGATGTAGGATGTATAATCAATGGTATCGGTCACGTTTAGTTATTAGCTGATTTATAAATGTTTTTGTGCATAAAAGAATTTATTTTCTTTAAATAAAAACCGTTTTCGATTAAATTATTTTGTTTGTATTCACAGTTTATTTATCTCGAATAATTTATTATTTTCTCTTTGATATTTCAGCAAAATCTTAGGTATCTTTTTGTTATAGTCCCCAATACAATCACACGATGATATCTAATCACGTAGTTACTGAATTTTTCGGGTGTTAATTCAATTACAATTGTTCTGTGGTCTGTGGTTTGTTCTCAGGCCATTTTTTAACAGTGGCTATAATTACTTTGCTTCGATTAAAACTACATTTTGCCATGTTGGTTTTTTTTCAATTCTCAAGTTATTCTCAAGTTATTTAATGGAACTATATTTTATGGGGATACCCATAAAACCACACTTTTAACAAGAAGTAAGGAAGTTAAGGTTATTTATTAGAGAAGATTATTCTGTTTCTGAGATAACTGTGCAAGCAATAAATTTATCAGGTATCTATGTTTTGATTTTTTCTAAATGGATCAACTATTGACAGAACAACCAAGAACCATAAGTAAGATTTATTTTTAAATTACTGGAGTTATCTTTTCAGTGCAGCATTGGTGTGGATTTAGAGTGTACAGCAGGCACAACTGATTTTATTTTGTTATTTGTTCATATCTGGTGACGATAACTGCATTAATTTTGATGCCACCAAATAAACTCAAAACAGATGTAATACACAAACAAAACAAGAAAGTGTAATAAATAAAAATATATATAAAATTGTGGAAATTAGATTTACAAATTAATTTAAAAGTTAAATTCTATGATACAAAACTTGAATGAACAGACAATATAAGCTAATAATTAGTTTAATAACGAGATTCAATATGTATTCATTTACCTGAAAATGCAAAAGTAATCAACTCTGACCAATTAGCTCCAAGTCATATTCTGTTGATGTGTTGTTTCATAGTTTGATAAAGTGTTTACTCTTGGGGTACAATTGATCGATTATTCACATACGTCTGTTATTCTATTCAGCATTTATCTGCCTACCCGTTTACATTTAGTAGCCTGAGTCCACAATTCCTATTATTTCAAATTTCCAAATCGTTGGCCTCCCTAACTTCGTAGTTATAATTATTATAACTATACATCTTAATTTTATAATTTTCAATAGGAATAATGTTGTTTATGGTTCATATTGTTTACAGGATTGTAAGCATGTGAACGGTTTACAAATGCGCGCTGAATTTCAATACTAGTTAAGAAACATTACATTTAATAGTCGATTATTTGGTAACGCCTTACAGGAAACGATGTCATCACAAACTTTCTGGTGTGGCAAAAATGTACCTTGTTTGACAGAATATTTTGAATCTTAAGTTATATTACACTTTCCTTGCCTTTATGTGTTTATGAAACACTGAAATTGTAAAAGCTTAAAACACAAAATTAAATACCAAATTAGCTTTTAATACTTTGGTATAATAACAATGACAAGTTTTAAGTCGGCACCTCTAGTTGTTTGTAGGATATGATGTATTTATTAAAAAAATTATAGAGACACGTGCGGAAACGAAGAGAGCTAGGCCCTCAAATTCAATTTAAAACCTTTTTTTTCTTTTAACTCCTGAAACAAGTTTATGGAGAGTTTGGAAACACCCTCTAAATTATCTAATTCAATAATAACTAAATGGAACGTGAATACTACATACAAATTCAAAATGCTATTTTTCCAAGGTGTTCATCAACAAACCTATATGGGCCAAATAAAGCATTGTTTGATACTATTTAGCACTACTTTATTTTGGCAAGATTAAGTTAAACTAATTAAATAAGTGTTTTTAAACTTTTGGGATTTTGTTTATTTAAGTAATGGTAGGAAATTGAATGTTTACGTTTGTTAAATAAGTTTCCACAGCAGTGATGAAAAAAATAAAACAAAATGTGTGAGGGACATGCAATGTGCCTGGTTTAAGCTGTGATAGCATTTGTTATCAGAAATCTGTTTGATAAAATGTTTTTCTAAATGCTGCACTCTAGACATAAATAAAATGGTATAAAATGCTTATACACACACACACACATATATCATATGGACTAATTGTATGGGGTTCAAACCCAAATGCCAAAATTGTATTTAAAATGCAGAAAAAAGCTATAAGAACACTTTGTCAAGTCTCAAGAAGAACATCGTGCAAACAACTATTCAAACAATTAAATATTCTAACATTATCGTTAATTTTTATATTACAAGCAGCAAGTTTTGTACATTTGAACCTTGATAAATTTTCCTTCAGAAGACAAATTCATAATTATAACACGAGAAATCTCAACCATATAGACTTGCCACATCCAAATTCAACATGCGACAAAGATGCCCAGACTACATATCAATCAAAATTTACAAAAAATTCCTTCATAAATAAAATCTTTAAATAACATAAGACAATACAAAAATAAATTAAAGCAATACCTTATCGTTAAATGTCCATACAAAATTGAAGATTTTTTAAATGAAAACAACAATGGAAATATAATATAAATTTAAAATCAAAATGTTGTGGTTTCAAGATTGGATGAAGATTATTGTGTAAGATTCAAGGATTTAAATAATCAAAATTCGATCAGTTATTATTAGCATTACATACTCTGTCAATTTAATTTAGTCTTAACCATAATTTAACTATGGCAATTAAGATATTTACCAATAAAGAAATAAAGAATATTGGTAAATTTAGTTAATTTAAACATTTGTAAATAATTATTATTATTAAATGTATATAAGGACTAACAGTTGTTGTAATTGCATGATTGCAATAAAATGTTGAATACTTGAACTTATTCAGGCTGTAATGTTATACAAATTGGATAACTCTTGTTATAACAAGATGACTTGGTACTTCTATTCGATCACAGTCAATAGTGAAGTAGGCATTCCATTTTCCATACCCTCATGATTCCCCCTCATTCGCCTACTCGTACAAGTGTGATTTGTGACTTAAATAGTGATATCATGTTATTGAATATCTTCTGACCTGAATCTACAAGTCATCACTAGATACATTTGAAGTTTAAAGAGGTTTCTTGCAAAGCGATTAGCATCTCATGAATAATGCCCCCAGTCCTAAAAGGTATTAAAATAAAGAGCTAATACAAGTGGAATATTATTACAGTAGTTTACAAATAGATTATTCTCAGGATAAACTTTATTTTTTATTATTTATGACTTGATTACGAACTTATCTAAGAATTAAAATGCACAAAGAAAACCGTTTGTTTTAATAAATGGTTATTATATGGATGAAGCAATGTGATCAGCAACTGTAAACTGTTAAAACTAGTATTATATACTTCATGTACGTGTTTTTTTTCATTTAAATTCCATTACATACAATATTGTTTTAAATTTAAGGTTTAAATAACTGAGAATTACGTGGAAACTTAACCGAAATGGCCTGTGGGTAATATTCTCACGTTAATATCAAAATAATAATATCTCTCGTAACATTACTTCACCGCTAGCCAAGTTCTCTCTAGTTGCATTTCCTTGCAAATTAATATTTGATAATTATTTAGGTTATTCTTGCCCATTATGAAGTTCTACAACTACACATTGAAGTTCTTAATTTTACACATTGCAAAGTAAATTAAATCGTCCAATCAGCATTAGTTGAATTATTTTACCGACTGATTAATCAGACTTCTCTTCTTAAAGAATCGTTTTGAGGATTCGCATTCAAATTGTAATCATGTAACAATTATTAAAATAATACAAATATGTTTTGTGTGACTAAACACAATTTAGTTTTATCATTCATATCAATGACAAGCAACCTAACAGTATGTTTCTTAGTAAACTGTCTCATATTAATTTACATTGTTATTATCATTGCAGTGTTAACGTTTGAGTGGTTCACAAGATGCCGCCTGTTCTAAAACTGAAAACGTAAAACCCATCAGTCAGTTTCATTTTAGTTGTTTGAATATTTAATTATTTAAAATCTAAAGAATTTTACTAAATTTTCCTAAAATATTAAAATAACGTTTATTTTTTAACATAAATAGCATTAAGATTACAACGAGATATTTTGTTATTATGAAAACGAATGTTATAAAATGCGATATGCAAAACTACAAATGTTATGTACAGTCATATTTACATTAAATACATCATTTTGTTGCAAAATCTAAAACTGGGCACATGAATGTAACAACAGCATTTAGAAGTGTGCACGGAACTCATAAATGTTAGAGCAGGGCTCCAGCTATGGAATCTCTCTCAGCCGATTAGACTACTGTACTCTATTCCATTATATGCTGGGTTCCCTATTTGATTATGTTAAACTTAAGTACAAACAACGTATTAAGAGAGCGTATATATTTTTTTAATTAGTGTTTTTTAGGAACTAATTTAGGTATGGTGAAAATTAATAACAGTTCTATTAACTGTTTTTTTTTTGTTTAAAAATCAAAATGTTCCATCACAAACTGCTGTCTACGTCACAAAACTGCGTATGAATAGATAAATGGATAGGAAGCACTGCTGCTTTGCTTTTGGTTTTATAAACCCCTAAGCATAATATTTCCTTAGTAAATAATCTTGTAAAACTAAAAATGTAATATTTTCTAATTCATAAACAACGAAAATTGTAAATACAATCGATATGCATTTGAATGAATTTTAGAAAGATGATTAACTACAGTTCATCCATTAAAATGCAGCAATCGGTGTAGCAATTTCATTTCTAACCTTCAGAGTATGAAGTCGAATATAACAAAACCTCGCATGAAGTCAGTGTTGTCACTTAGTACTCAGATAATTGTGTATGACTTACCACGTAAGTCTCCCAACCACTGTCTGTAACTCCTTGTATAATTACTCTCCAGGCGGTCGATAGTTGCCGGGTTAGTTGTTACATCTACATCAACGTACAGAGAAGCACTGGACCGCCAAACAAGGTTGTTTTCCTTCTTTACTTTTATTGAGTGTTTGTTTTATATTATGACTACTAACACTAGTTCCATTGCTAACTTTTATATCTGGAACGGACCAAATCCTTATATTGTTACTAAAGAAGGTCTTTCTTAGCCTATGAATAATTATAGTCCTATGTAAAATGTCATGAAGCCCAATGTTATGTCATGAGTCTTGTTTCAAACCTTCATAAGAGATTTGACGTTGATTTTTAATCATTGATTCACGTTTTTCATGGTCTAGATTACGAGAGAAAGAATTGCACAATAAGTGTACAGAGTAAATTTACTTCAAGTAAATTTGGTAATGGTTTAAACAAAAAGTAAACGTCAAATAATTATTATTGATGGGGAGATCATCCAACATTATTATGAACAATTTTGATTCATACGCAAGCCATTTAAAACACGTCTTGTCAAATATTCACTTTGCGGCAATGTTGTATTTGAGACGGAGCATAACAGTGGCAAAGACCTGCCGTAAAACAGCGTAAATATTTGACCGGCCACATAACCACAGGCGACCATAATGGCCCTTTCAAATATGAATAAATTTCAGCATATTGTCGGTCAGCATGGCATTAATTTTCAAGTTGGTTGTGATCGACTGCTAACTATGTTAATATGTTTGTAACTTAAAATACTTGTTTAACTTTATTTGACTGAAATATTCCTATAATTATATTGTATGGTTCCATATGAGTGGTTCATTTATGACTATATGAGTTAGTAAAAATGCTACACGTTTCCTAGCATTTTATTGCATCTAACCACTAAATTGTTCTTCATTGCAGACTTTCCTTGACAAATTTAATATATCTTTGGATTATCAATGTATGTGTGTATTTATTGATTACTATAATTTATTTTTGTAACCTCTGAACTGTGCGTATTAGACTAAAATAGGTACATAATTGTAGTTCAAATTGTAGTGCTGTAGGCTAATCTACTACATGTTTCGCCGTGAATACGTTTAGATATATGTTCTGCCTATTAAAAAACTAGTAAAAACTTAAAATTGTTGTTATTACCTCTGCGGGTATTTAATAGACTATTTGACAAATGTATATTGAAGCTTTTGCTACCAACTGTAAGGTTGAAATAAATAACATTTTAAACTATTTAACTAGCAACAATTAACTCATGTTAAGAAATGCAGAACTTTTAAAGTATGAATTGTTATATTTTAGTGACAGCTTTTATGCTCAATTTGTACCATTTTTCCTTGAAACACCTATGATATTCACAAGTACAATGTTTTATGATATTATCATAAAGTAAAATTGTTTTATTCAGTGCATGGTTCAAAGGAGGAAAGGCATATGTGTAGCCCCAGACAATCAGTCACGTCACAGTTCGCTCGGTCGCAGCTGGTCACGCGATCAGCTGTTCACCTGTAGTAGTCCGTAAACTCTGCGTGGAGTGGAGGGTATTGACAAGTGCCTTGGGAGTAATGACGTGATCCGAGGATTAGTCAAGCGTTCCTCGCGGTTTTCCACATTTTGTTTCTCTCTTTTTCCTCCCCCTTATGTACCCGCTAAGGTGAAGTTTCATACTATTAACCGAACAGTAAATCTTTATTGGAGCCGTGATGTTATTTAATTTGTTTTAGGTTCTCTTAACGAAGAAGTAAAACTTACACGTATTACTTTTAATTGTGTTGAATAATACTAGCATAAGATATGTTGTAAATATAGTTATTATATTATTCAGCTTAGTATTATTTGAATTACCTTATTACCTTGAATTACCTTATTACCTTCCTCTTCATACTGTACACATCCAATGAGGGATTGATTGTGTCAGAATATAGAAAAACAAACTCACAACACACGCACAAACAACAACAAAAAACATACTTGCGGTTGACCTTCCGGTTAAGAGACCAAAAAATATGGACTGACTAAAGGTCACGCAAGTCGTCATCCACGAATTCCCTGAGTGAATAGAAGGCTCTACCCGTCAAGTAGTTGGACAAGCGAGTCTTCAAACAGGTCTGGTTGAGTGTCTTGGCTTCATCTGGTTGAATGTTAAACTTCTCCCCGATGCTATTTCCTATTCTTCTAATTAGAGTATACAGTTTGGATTAGCAACACAATGTAGAGTACAACAAATAAACATTATTCTCAGTAATATGAATTCGCCTTGATTTCTTTCTGCTATGAACATATCCCACTATGGAATTTCTATGGTCTAAGCTAGGATTCACAGTGACTTAAAAAAGCTAACAACTTTTGTATGCTTAAACATCATTTCCAAGGTTACCTTAGGCAATGTATACATAGGCGAATATTCCATACAATCAAGACGGGCAAGGAGGACCGATTCTCTCAGTTAAAATTGTTCCTCGTTCTAACTATTCTTCAAAGTTCTTCCTTGAAAAACGTTTAATTTGTTTTTGTAATTTCTCATAAACTGTCAACTCCAACATGTGATCTATAGTCTGACACATTTTTTTCATCAACATTTTCTAATAAAATAATTAATAAGTTTGATTTTAGTCCAATTGCATGTTAGAAACATGTAATATATTGAGTTGCTACACTTCTTATATTATTAAATGAATAGCGATGATGTATTATAAAGTCTTGGAGAAGCATAAAAAATATGTATTTATAGTTACAATAACATAAAATTACCAAACAGCTGACACTAGCAACACTCACTCGCCGGGGGGCCTTCGGGATTAGGAAATTAAAGAGAAAACATCTCCAGTTTTATCATGTGACAGATTGAAGGAACTCTTCCTGTAAACTTTGTCGCTAGATTAGTTTATAACACTGCTCTTAGTGTGTTTTTGAATTTTGCTTTCACAACTTTTAATGGAAATTTATATGGTTGAAGCGTTTATTTGCTAGGATTAACTAGCTAAGGATTGGTTGTTGGCTTGCATTGTTATTTTTTAAATAGGGGAATAAATAACAGAAACTAATTCCCTTATTTAGTGTATTAGTAGCTGAAAACATTAAAGTTACGCTGAAACATGAAGAATAGCGAAACCTATTCTAAAAAAAAACATTAGATATCCCACTTATCTTTTGTAATCATAATTTCTAATATTCTCTGTTCGACAACTGTACGTTAATACATTAATGTTTATCCGTAATAGTAGAGTAAATATCTTTTCGCTTTTACAACACCAGTCCCAACTAGAAATCGTTTAAATGTTGGTTACTAAGAATATATTTTCTAAAAAACCAATTATTTCTTCCTTGCTCACAGTTTATCCTGCAAATATAATATAAACAGAGCGGCGAGGGACTTTCTGTTCGGGGTGGGAGCGGATGATGAGGAGGCGATAATAATATGGTTACAACACTCACTTCATAGCACTTAGTTTGTTATCTTCAAGTTATAGAAACCTTAGTTTATAGTTAGGTGTATTCATATGAAGAATGCAATTTTCAAGATCAAAAATACTTTAATTATTAACTAATATCATCTACACTTATACATTTCAATACCTTTGATTTTTATATTTGATCAGAGTCATATAAATTAAATATTTTCTAAAGCATCAAAGTTGTTTGACGTATTACAACTACACCTGTATTACCCATAATAATATGGGTTCGTGTGGTGGTTTTTATTTGTGTTATTTAATACCATTTCCATTATTATTCAATTTTATTTTTAGTATTACATTTTCCAACATTTTACAATTGATAATATTGTTTTTCTTTATTTTTTAAATCTAGAATTGTATGTTTTATTACTTAATTCCGTATCAATACTCTGCGGCGTCACTGCTGAAGGGCAATGAAATTGATATAAAAGACTTAATATCATTCGAACTCAGAGACGTAAAGCCTTTGTGAGAATTAATTACATGCAGTATTAGTCTACTCATTGTGAACTTGTATTGTTTAACATTTATGAAGTTGGAATCGGACGAGTTGATCTTATTAAAAATAAATTAAAGTATATACGATCCATTAAACTTGTCAATAGCAGTCTAATTAAATCTGCTATCCCATTGTGTTAGATTGATGCAGTAGTGTGCGAATACTAACGAGTTCACACGCAGCACGCTGACGTGACGGAAGTGAATTTCCACATAAAAAACTTTTAAAACTCAAAATCAGTGTAAACCATACATTTATTTCAATTTTTATTGAATTCTGAAAACATTGATTTTTTGGCTGTTCTGATGCTCCTGGTTTCATTTACCTGCAATGCTGAGAATACAATTTTGCGCATTATAAGGTTAGGAGAAGGTCCAGTCAGGCTTGAAAGTAGGCGTGAGGTTGCTGGGGATGATAAAAGTACACCAACAAATGAATAACAGGCTTTTCTAATGTAAAACCCCCATAAGACAACGTACTGTGTTTGGTCAATACACATTTTCTTCTATAACTTGGTAAATAGTTATGCTAAAATGACGGGAGAGGGCTTAAAAGTTTCGCCTCACTAATTCCCATCTTTTTACATAGATTACATCCGGGGCTTTTTACATCCGGGGCTTTTCTGGCCCTCTTTGGGCCCAAAAACTCAAATTTTGAAAGATTAATCCCCAAAAAAAGGGTTTAGAGTTTTTCGATTGTTTTGCCCAACGAACTTGTCTAACTGATTATAGAAAGGAATGTCCCTACCAAATTTGAAGTAAATCGGACAAAAAATGCGACCGCTAGAGTGCAAACACACACACACACACATATATATATAACAATAACAGAAAATTACCAAACAGCTGACACTAGCAACACTCACTCACTTGAACCATGAAAATGCAATATTTGCATAGATAAAAGAAATAAGAAATTAAGAAATAAGAACCAACATATAATAAAAAAAAAATCCAAAAGCATATGCAAATTTACTACATTACTGTATACAAAATTCGATCCATATGTTAATTTTAATTTACATGTTTTGTTTTAGTTTTTAAGGTTATTGATATTTTGACTTGAAAATGGCTTAATAGACCGAAACTAGTCGTCAAAATATAAATTATGAAACTAAATAAGGGTACTTTGTTCTCATAATGATAGTAAAATTAATATTATTAGTAGCCCTATTAATCAAATCCTATAACATCCTATTGGAAATGGCTAACAACCATAAAATCGTTCACACATACAAATACTTAAGTCTAAAGTCACATAAAATAAAAGAAGATATCAATTTCAACAAAAGTTGTTTATCAAAAGGTTTGATCCCTAACTATGTACAAATACATATAAAATCAACTACAAGATCTGCACTGCAGACATTAGAAACAGCTAAAAGAATTTGGGTAAAAGAAGAAATAAATTATTTATACTCTAAACTGAAATCAATTAACGATTCTATGAAAAATGTATATGAAGAAATGATAAGTAAGTATCACAATGAAAGTATAGTTGAAATATTACAATATATTTCAAACTGGATTAAGCCCATAATAATGAAAAAGAGAGAAACTCATGAAAAAAAGTTAGATAAATTGTTTGAAACCCAGAAGACTAATGTTTTAAAATCATATGAACAAATTCAAACAGAGTTCAGTCCAGCCTTAACAAATCTGACTACAATAAACTTTACAAATGATGAAACCTCGTTACTAAACAAGGCGATAAAATACAATATAAACCTTGATGAAAAGAAAAAAATAATTGAAGAAGATCTCATTGACTTTGAAGCTGCCATTAGAATGAAAGATTTAAACATTCAAGACCCTATCAGGTACAGTTTTGTTCATGAACTTAACAAATTGCAACCAAAAACTAGTAAACCCAATGTTAAAAGAAAGACTGAAGAAGATATGAAACTAGTGCATTCCATTTCAAACAAATTAATAGAACACAATTCAATTATAACAAAATCGGATAAAAGCAACTCAGTAGTAATTATGAGTAAAGAAGATTATGATTTAAAATTAAAAGACTTCTTAAACGATGACAATTTTGAAAATATCAACTATGACCCAACGGAAGAATTCTCAAAATCAACCAATAACTTGATAATGAAATGCAATAGCTTGTCAAGAAGAGAAAAGATTGAACTGAAAATGGACAAGCCTAAACCACCAATACTTCGTGGCCAACCAAAAACACATAAAGAAGATATCCCTATTAGGCCAGTGATAAATTTTCAAAATGCTCCTTGTTACAAATTATGTAAGTATTTACAAAATAAAATTAAAAACAGTTTTACGTGGGAAAACAGATTTGATGTGAAAAACACATATGATCTCATAAACAAAATCAAAGACACAGCGATACCACAAAACTCGTTATTGATATCTTTTGACATAAGCAGTATGTATACAAACATACCCATAAAAGAAACATTAAATATACTTAAATCAAACCTAATTGAAAATAAAACTTTAAAAAAGAATGAAATTGAAGATCTAGTTAAATTGACGAAAATATCATTAGAACAAAACTACTTTGAATACAATTCTTCCTATTACAAACAAAAAGATGGTCTGCCAGTGGGCTCCCCCCTTTCGGGATTATTAGCTGACATTTACATAAATAATTTAGAAGTAAATAAAATTATCAGTGAAAATAATCCTTTGAAAAACAAAATAAATTACTGGTTTATTTATGCAACTATGCAGACCACCTTTTAAAAGCAAATCACAACTACACCAAAATAGAAGACAATTTAAAAATACTTGAGTATGAAAATAATAAAGAAAAACTAAACGTAAAAGAAGATTTATGGATATATTTGAATAATAAAAAGTGTCCACAAAAACTACTAAACACAACTCACTTGAACCATGAAAATGCAATATTTGCAAAGATAAAAGAAATAAGAAATTAAGAAATAAGAACCAACATATAATAGAAAAAAAAATCCAAAAGCATATGCAAATTTACTACATTACTGTATACAAAATTCGATCCATATGTTAATTTTAATTTACATGTTTTGTTTTAGTTTTTAAGGTTATTGATATTTTGACTTGAAAATGGCTTAATAGACCGAAACTAGTCGTCAAAATATAAATTATGAAACTAAGTAAGGGTACTTTGTTCTCATAATGATAGTAAAATTAATATATATATATATATATATATATATATATATATATATATATATATGTATATATATATATATAATTTTGAACGACCTCCCAAAACGTGTTCAGGGGGTCACGTTAGGAACTTCTATGGTCGTCCCGGGCTTAAGTTTCACCGTGCGGGTCATGCTAATAGTTCACTTTCCAAAGGAAATTCACTAATAATAATTATAATGGAAAGTACCAACTAATCCCTTGAAAATGAGGATCAATGCGGATATAGAGGGCCGATAGTCTTTATGTCAACAAAGTTTCCGGAATTAAGTTACGATTTAATTTAATTTTTAGGCTTTTACTAATCTAAATAAAATTATAAATACTAATAATTATTATAGGTTACTTGGGCCGGAATTATAACATAAAATACTCTTCTTAAGAAATAATTTCATCATACTATATAAAATTTAAATCATCTCTATTACTTCTCTTACCGAAAAGGATGGCAATGAAGAATAACTTGATTGTTTTGGGCTCTTTGCAATGTCTCGATAAAAAGACTTAATGGACTTGGCTGCGGCGCACCTAAAGGAGAACAATTGGCAATCAACCAACGATTCGTAGCTATGCCTCTAAAGCCTCCCTCACAACGCTTTAGTATCGTTCTTGAGTTTTCAAATCAAATAAAATAAATGTTTGTCCCTTGGGGAAAAAGGGATTGGGAAGTTTGTTTAAAAAGCTCTTTACTTAAAGATTAAAAAGAAATTGGTTAATATAAATCGATATACGGATAGCTAATGGTAACAGGTTTCCATTTCTAGTTGTATCAGTTACATCGTTCTCCCCATAACTTGGTTTGCAGTGGAGCTTTGCTATATAAATTGTGTCAGGCCCATTCCTCCTGTGTTTGCAGCCAAGCTTGGCTCTTCTGTGCCGGGCTTGGCTCTTCTGTGCCGGGCTTGGCTCTTCTGTGCCGGGCTTGGCTCTTCTGTGCCGGGCTTGGCTCTTCTGTGCCGGGCTTGGCTCTTCTGTGCCGGGCTTGGCTCTTCTGTGCCGGGCTTGGCTCTTCTGTGCCGGGCTTGGCTCTTCTGTGCCGGGCTTGGCTCTTCTGTGCCGGGCTTGGCTCTTCTGTGCCGGGCTTGGCTCTTCTGTGCCGGGCTTGGCTCTTCTGTGCCGGGCTTGGCTCTTCTGTGCCGGGCTTGGCTCTTCTGTGCCGGGCTTGGCTCTTCTGTGCCGGGCTTGGCTCTTCTGTGCCGGGCTTGGCTCTTCTGTGCCGGGCTTGGCTCTTCTGTGCCGGGCTTGGCTCTTCTGTGCCGGGCTTGGCTCTTCTGTGCCGGGCTTGGCTCTTCTGTGCCGGGCTTGGCTCTTCTGTGCCGGGCTTGGCTCTTCTGTGCCGGGCTTGGCTCTTCTGTGCCGGGCTTGGCTCTTCTGTGCCGGGCTTGGCTCTTCTGTGCCGGGCTTGGCTCTTCTGTGCCGGGCTTGGCTCTTCTGTGCCGGGCTTGGCTCTTCTGTGTCGGGCTTGGCTCTTCTGTGCCGGGCTTGGATCTTCTGTGCCGGGTTTGGCTCTTCTGTGCCGGGTTTGGCTCTTCTGTGCCGGGCTTGGCTCTTCTGTGCCGGGCTTGGCTCCTCTGTGCCGGGCTTGGCTCTTCTGTGCCGGGCTTGGCTCTTCTGTGCCGGGCTTGGCTCTTCTGTGCCGGGCTTGGCTCTTCTGTACCGGGCTTGGCTCTTCTGTGCCGGGCTTGGCTCTTCTGTGCCGGGCTTGGCTCTTCTGTGCCGGGCTTGGCTCTTCTGTGCCGGGCTTGGCTCTTCTGTGCCGGGCTTGGCTCTTCTCTTGGGTTTTAACCAAAGCTTGGTTCTACTGTGCTGGGTCATACCTTTTGAGGGCCGTTAAAATGCTTCATTATCCTTACTATCTTTTAGAGTATTTTCTAATTGTAATATTATATTTCTTTTGGCACTCCCCTTGAAGCGTATTTTAACTAACCTCGCTAACATGATCATCCATAGCAAATTTAGGAAGAGGTATAATGTCAAAAATGTTAGAAATATATTTGGAAATTATTATAAGTTATGGGCGTTGTCATAAGTGTCATATTTTTTAGGGAAGTTGTTCATATTTCGATTAAAATAACCGCTTATAAACTGTTCCATAAACATAATGATTCGCCCCAAAACAAATAGTTTGCGATGTTCTATGAAAGGGTAAAAGGTTAAGTAATATTTAACTTATAAGCTACTAACTAATTACAATGCTGTTTCATGGTATCACTTAATCCAAACACTTTGGTAACTCAACGTAATCTTGAAACATTTTATTTTCGCTGACAACAGAATTAAAAAAAAACTCATGACCTATAATATTGGCTTACGTGATTAATCGTTGCACTCTTGTGTATCTTTAGTAAAGAAATAAGTCATCATAAATGTATGAGTATTTGCACATATGTACAAGCATTTAAATAGTTTTTCATTAATGATGTGTGTGCTTAGAAATTCACATCTAGCCACAACTAAACCTGGTGTTGATTTTTTGTAGGATCAAAGTATACATTTCATTTTCCTTCCAACTAAATCAAAACCAAATTACTCGATATCAAATTTAATCCTAGCTATTACTTAACAAATTTATGAGTCATAGCCATACACTTCCATACACATTTCACTTGAACATGGGACATTACTAGTCTGAAATTCACCAAACATAGATAAAATCCTTCTCGCTAGCCTAACAGTTAGTGTCTTGGAATCCGTTTCAAGGGATCACGGGTTCAAATCCCAGTGTATCAAGGAAAATTTGAGGGGTTTGGACCGCTTTCCCTAAAAGTGTTTGTGCGCTGTATTAAAAAAGTGCCGTTGGCGTCGAATACAAAAAGAAAAAATATAAAATATAAAAAATTTGTTTTTTCTTCATTTCATAATTTTCTTTCAGAACCAGATATTTTGGCATGTGATATTAACTACAGCATTATTATATCTTGCTGTACTACAAAGCGCCCCTTGTAGAACCAAGGTGCAATTGTAGGCCTACGAATGTGAGCCATATTGTTTACTCTCAGCTCAAGCGGCGAAACCGAAATTGAATAACATGGGATGTCGCTGCTTATAGGGTTATGAATACTTTGTGGATTGTGACAATTAATATAGTAATTGCAACATGTAAAATATATCATCTTCTTTGGGCCAGCTAGAATCAACTTCAGTAATTGCAATATATGCGATGCTTCGTTGTAAAATGCACACCACCACTAATGATTTTCTCTAAGCCGGCTGATTCTCTTTGTTCTGTCTTTATGTACGTGTTTAGTACTCAGCTAGTTAGAAAAAACCTAAAATAGTGATAAAATTTGTTTTAAAAAGTTATTTTTGTATATTCTAAATGAAATTATTTCAAAAATGGAAGTGAATTGTGCAAATATAGAGAGATTGATCGTTCATTTAAAACAAGTCGCGAGTAAAACGGTTTAGTGGAAACCTCAAATAAACTGATCAAAGAGGTGCAACCTTTAAACTCTACCCCATGTTAAATTGCAATAAGAAAATTTGTAATTTCATTTTTTAAATAATTTCTGGCCAGACACCAAAAATATAGGTGTTAGTACCTTTCATTTGACACTACCCACGTGTAAATCGGTCCAGTGGAAGTCACACGTTCTACCGGAAAATTTTTTATTTTGTTTTTGAATATATAGGATTATACATGAATAATAGGCCAGTGTTTGTTTAAAGGTTGTTATGAGATGAATGCATATATAACATTAAGCCGAACGATTTTTAAGCAGGCAGCTTTGCTGAATTTGAAGGAATTATTTCATTCAAAACCTCACTATACTGACGTTTTATTTAAAACACTTAAATTTACCTAGAATGTGGTAACCTTTGATTGTAATTCAATAATTCCCAGATACTAAGATTCTATACACATGTACGGACATGATTGTTGTATATATTGGGATGTGTCCTTGCATTTTATCAAACTCTAATATATTGGAATAAGTATAATACCAAAAAATACTGCAAATACTACATATTTCATGAACGTCTACAAATAAATTTTAGGTTTGATTCTTAAAATCATATCCTGACACATAAAACATATATTGTGCTCGGCTGCGGTAGAACAGCATTCTCGTTAAGAGTTATAGGCTGATTCATATTTATTATACAGAATATTTAGTTTTTAGTCAGTGCCCGTACACGATTTTCCTCGGTTGAGACTAACAGTTCCTTATTGATATGTTATGAGTCAATAATCGTAAGAATGTGTGCACTACATTTCTTTCGCAACGAATTTTTCATTTGTAATGATTATTTAGTTTGTTCACCTATTTCAAAGCAATTTCATCTACTGGTTTCTGCTAAATATAGATCATTAAACCTGTTGAATCAAAATGGACATATTCAGCTAAATTTGTTTACCAACATCTTTATAATAAATAGCCTATTAGAAGAAGTATAGGAAATTTGTATTCTTAATCGAGTTTGGCAAATTACTGCACCCAATTTTCAAACTGTAAAAACTCCCCAAAACTATCTATTAACGAAGCTCTGTATTTATACTCTTGATGCATATTCAAAGTAGCTTAATTCAAAGAATTTTTATGAGAGTTTTTATGTTTAGTTATTCAACTAGTTTTTAGTTAGTATGTTATTCGCCTATTAGTTTGTTTGTAGATAAATTGATAAATTATTAACTGTTCTTGAAATCTTGTTCAAAGCACGGATGTCCTATAAATTAATATAATAAATATATATGTGAAATAACATTTATCTAACAATGTATTTTTAACATAGTTTGAAACCCGCTTCGGTTTTAAATGCTAGTTTTGTATTTAGCATATTTAATCATTCTTGTCAATGATACGAAGGGCATTAAAACCATGGGGCATTGGGTTTAAACGAGCACAGAAACGATTACTTACGAAATAACTCTAAGTTATCTGCGTTACTTTCAAACTATACTACGTTTGCTGTACATATCTCAGTAGCAGTTTATAGTTTCGAGTCACGCTATTCGCTGTTTAGGTTACTTTATGAGGAAATATCGACAGCTTGGCGGTGCTTACAGTCAAATATATAGACTTTTGCCTTGTTGAATCACCCCAACTTGCATCTTTCTACGCCGTTGTAAGAAGAATAACATGGGTCTATTTTATATGACTAATAACAAATAATGTTTCAGCTTAAGTTTAAAATTTAAGTTTTTATTTGAATTATCTTTTTCATGCCTATTGAGCCCAAAGACTGGTTTTGGCTATAACGTCTGGGTGAAAACACAATTGGATGGAAATAAACCTACCAATTATCTGATTTTTATAACATTTGAGAGCACGTAATCCAAAATAATATCCCTAAATTGTTGGTTTTTTTAATTGCTTGGAAGCGTTTTAAACCCACTGACAATGTATTTTGTTAAATGGACTTTTATAATGTTAACTAATATGTTATGGAAAACTGAGGCTCTGTTTTATTCCAAATGATAAAATAAATTAACTTTTATCGTTTTGTTTTTACCCTTAGATGTTTTCCGATTTTTCCTGAAACTGCTTACTGTCGGTTTATAAATTCATAAACAAATTTTAATTTTATAATTCTTCCCGTCCAACCCGAGGTATTTGATTTTTTTCAGAGTGCGGAGCGCTCGCCAACTCGCTTATCGCGGCAACGTCGCACTCCGTTCTTTTCAACACACCGCAGCGGTAGCCAGCCTCGTGCGCGCACTGATTTATTACTTAATAATCACTCTGAATAAACCGTTTCGAAGTAAATTTGGTTTAAGTACTTTCAAAATTAGACTATAAAAATCACAAACTTCATAACAAGCCATCAAACAAGTTTTTAGCTCTTTTAAGTGCTGAGAAAATATCACTTTACGAAATGGATAACAGCTTTCATAAAATTAAGTTTAAAAATCTAAAATTATACAAATAAACTAAACATATGTCTATCTATGACGTATACAAATTTGAAATCGATAAGTTGACCCGTTTCGGAAATATGAATTTTTTAAGTACGTAGTTGCTAGAAAAACGGCAAAAATCGTGTACTTTTTAGATTCTACCCGCAATAAAAATTAGTTACAATCAAAATTTGAAATTGTTGTTCACACCGAAACACGAAGAATAAGACAAGGACAATTTTGATTTAACCGCCGTTGTTGTAGCTTAATCGGTTAATTTTTGGTGGCAAGGCAAACTCGAGTATCCATAATTTTGAATCCGACAGTAGTCACATCAAGTATCTAAAATATGTATCCCACACACACATATGAGAAATGTATGGTCAACAAATTGGCTTCTAAACTAATCAACATGTTTGATTCATACCTTTTTGAAGTACAGTAGTCTTCAGTCTTCTATTAGATAAAACCGTAAAGAAATAAGTAGAATAAAATAACACACTTGCATTTATACACTATAAGGATTGGTTTTGGAAAACTGAGGCTCTGTTTTATTCCAAATGATAAAATAAATTAACTGTTATCGTTTTGTTTTTACCCTTAGATGTTTTCCTATTTTCCTGAAACTGCTTAATCACATCAAAAAAGCAGGATTTTAACTTCAAAAAGTTTGTCTGAAACTGATTAGCATCTCATGAATGCACTTTGACGTTTTAAGTGGAAATATCTTAGTTCATCCCCGATTCATAAATGCCAATTATCTTTCTTTTCATGAAAGATTGTCCTGATTCCCTCTTTCACTTTGGGTAGTTGCGAACACATGTTGCAATCACATTAAGTTTTACTATAATAATATTGTTAACCGCTGAAATATATACTGTTACCAATTACGAAACTGGTAACAAAAAACTGTACACCCAAGTAATATCAGCCTTCATTTAAAGACCTTCAATATATTTTTAAATCTACAAATATATGAAATTTGCCAAATTATTATTTTATTAATTCACCCTCCATTAATTTATAAGGGGTTGTAACTCTTAATTTATGATACATATTTATAATGATGTGTCATATTCAGGGATGCCAAGAGAATTACTTGTGTAAGCTACCACCACTTTTTGAGTGTAAACATTTATACCAAAGCAAGAAACTTGCAGTATTACTGCTAATAAAAGACTCGCTTCAATTTATTCGCGGGTTGAGGAAATTAAAGAGGAAACATTTCTAGTTTCGTGATATTACAAGCTAGAACATTCGACAGCTTTCTTCCAGTAAGTAAACTTTGATTTCAGAATGTGATATTGAGAATGTGACATTCCTGTTTCGTTGTTCCTCGCAAGTAAATATCTTCGATATTGCTGTTGGATTGCGATATCGTGTTATATTTTTCGCGAATATGACAAGGAACGCGCAGTGTTTTCCGAACGCACGTTTGTATACCATACACTGTAATACCACTAATTTTGGTAAATAAAACTTTAACTGGTTATGACAAAATTGTTTTGAGAAACAATCTCTGTCCTAGAACTTGCTGGCCCAACAATTAAAAAGAGTTTTGTATTAAAAAACAAAAATATTTGTTTGGTCAAGAACTTCTAGTGAATTATACTTCTAAAAACTAATAGCCCGTTTTGATATAAATTTATTTAATTCATAATAATTAGACTGATATTAGTATGATGAATACCTATAATTGTAAAACTATATTACATAAATATATTCACGTCAAAACATCTCAAAATTGGTAATTGATGCTTTAGTAAACGTTTTAATATTAATATATCATCTTCAGCTGCTTCTGATGGTCATCATAATTAATGTGAAGGTGTCAAACGGATGGTTTCGTCAAAAACACAATCAATTACCAATTTTGAGCTGTTTTGACGTGAATATATATAAGTTTTATAGTCTTACAATAATTGTTCCTACAGCTCAGGGGGTTTAAACATGGATTATGAATATGAAGAATATCCCCTTCCACTTTAATTAGTATCAAGCCTCCATACGTTGTATGTGCATACAATCAGAGTTGGGGGTTGAAAATGAAGCAACCCCACTTAAACTACCCGTACAGTGAGCGACAGCATTGGCGGTGAATTTCACCTATATTATTTTACCTATTACCTCTATTATTAAAACTTATACCTTTAAATAATTTGTCATGTGTACGCTTAATTTTAGCGTTTGGGAAATAGCATTTTAGTACAGTAACACAAAGTATAAAACTGCTAAAAGTATTAGTGTTTGTAACCAACAACAATATATCATTATCTATCATTGCTAGATATCCCTCTCTCCTGGAAAATTCTTTATGATAATAATATAGGTACCCACCAAATATCATGATGATAATGATGAATCCACGGTCAATATTGTTGTTGAAAGGAGTTTATTTAGTATTACAATAAACAGAATATATTAAATACAACTTTCTGAATTGTATTGTAAAGGAGGAACAGAGGTGAAAGGATGTAATTGCTTATTAGAATTATTTTTCCACAAATTTTTCAATAAAGTAACTTATATTCTATTGAAAAAAAATTGAATATAAGGAGTGTTTTATATAGTGTTTGCAGCAAGGGTGAGAGTCATTTGTATGATAATGAGGCTGCTCGACCCCCAAATGATAAGGCACGAGCTCCTCTTATCACCAACAGAAGATATCTCTCCTCAGTAAACACCTTAAAACTGAAGGATCTTTTAAAGTTTGTGTATATTGTCTTAGGGTTGCCTCAGGTGTGTCACGTGATTACCGATATTGCATTTGGTTGTCACTTAAGGAAAAGCACAATTATAGTACCAATAGTCTGAGTTTTAGTTAATTTAATAGTTTAATAGTTAGTTAAGTTATAGATCATTTCAAAGGTCTCGTTAAAATATATATTTGGGTGAAAGCAGAACTCACTTATCTTTATCCTTTTCAAAATGGCGAACATTTTTGTATACAATTTTGACATTTACGGAATACCCTGTATTTTCTAAACCACTAATCGTATATTTTTCCGACTCAAATTTCTTACTCGCGATAAACTCAGCTTCACTCTGATATGCAACATGACAGGCTTTTTTGAGAAAATCTAAATTTCAATAAAATATTTATTTTGAAAATGCCTATATCCGCAAAATTCAAAACCGTCAATAGGAGCGTATGTCAAAAATCATACCATTAAAAAGGTCTGGTAAATCCTAGCAACTGTCAAATTTACACCAACATCGTATCTCTTTCGTTTTCCTGCCATTAGCAAAACACATAATTTTCCCATTTGAAATGCATGTTAATTTGGGTAAACACTTACATTTATTCTGTGGCCATATTCATTTTATGTGTTATGCAAATTAAGATAATACTCCATTAGAACCGTGGGGTCACCGGGACATACCTCGCCAAGGCGGGGCAATCATACTGCCGAAATCGGGACGCATCGCCACCTTGATTGTAAAGCATTCATCATGTTTTATATAAACTTATAACTTTAATAAAATACCAACAATCAATTAATTTGTTATAGGTTGGCAGGTACTTTCTTATGTTATTGGCTTATTTTGTAAACAACACATTTTTGATTGTAAGATGTAATTGTAAGATTAGACAAGACAGCAAATTAAGATGAACCCTCGTTGTAGTTTCTGTTAACGTAAATGTGAACAAAACATAGGATAAACTGTAAAGCTAGGGTCCCGACCCGCTGCCACGACAAACCCGACTGTAAATACTTCGCCCCCCACTGAGCCGCGCAATGTGATTTGTAACTTGGTTCTATTCTTACCTTACACCACCGATCGTTTTATATCTCATTTCAATACAATTTCAGTAAAATTTAAAGCCCACTTCTCTATGAAATGACTAATATTGTTTTCTGAACGGCACTTCATAAAAATCGAGTTATTGTAACACTTTTTGTCTTGTGGCTTTCAACATGGGTGTTTAGAAGAAATAAATAGTGAAACAAAAACTTGACGTTTTATTTCAAACACTTAAATTTACCTAGAATGTGGTAACTTTTTTGTAATTAAATAATTCCCGTTACTAAGATTCTATATACATGGACGGTCATGATTTTTGTATATATCGGGATGTGTACTTGCATTTTATCAAACTCTAATATATTGGATTACATATAATTATCTGTCGTGTCATGTAACGTGTGCCCCAAATACTGCATATTTCACGAATCTCTACAAATAAAGTTTGGATTTAATTATTAAAACTATATCCTGACACATAAAACATATATTGTGCTCGTCTGCAGTAGAACAGCATTCTCATTAAGAGTTATAGGCTGATTTAGATTTATTATACAGAATATTTTGTTTTTAGACAGTGTCTGTTCACGGGTTTCCTAACCTAGCTGTGACTGACAATGCCTTATTAATGTGTTATGAGTCAGAACTCATGTATAAACGGTTGCACTACAATTTCTTTCGCAACCACTTTTTAATTTGTAATGGACATTTAGTTGGTTCACATATTTCAAGTATATTGCAAGAACTTTACTAGTGTCTGCTAAATATAATTAGTTCTTTAAACCGGTTGAATCAAAACGGTGATATTGCTAAATTTGTTGCATTTTACCAACATATTCTTTGATAGCCTATTAGAAAAAGTATATGAAATGTTTTAGAATGGAAGAATTAAGAAATTAGAATGAAAGAATTAAGGATTTAGAATGTAAATGTCCCATAAATGATTAGAAATCAAGTTTGATGACGTTTCGGGATCTGAAACCTGAACCCATGTACTGGTGTAACAATGGTGTAACATGGTGTAACTGGTGTAACAAATACTTAAATTTAATAAAGTTAGTGGCATCAACCCAGACAAAGCTGGGTGGAAATAGTTCGACAAAACAAACTGGTGAAATCAGGTTAGATCCCGAAATGTCGTATAACTAGTTTTTTGTTGTTATGACACTAACATTCCAAACATCATAAACTCACAAAGACTAATAACGAATAGATCAAATACACATTATTATTTATTCTTATGCTGTTATTCAAGAACTTTTTGACACATATTCATGAAGCACTTGCTTAAATTACTTAAACTTATTTTAAATCAAATTTGTTCACATGTTGAGCCTTTATAAAGTACAGTGGCGCAAATATGTTTTTTTGTTTGTTTTCCTAAATTTTATTTGATTATCAATTTGTTTTAAGGTAAAGTGAATGAATTGATAATTTTATATGGTCCTAAATCATATAGTTTAAATCACGGATGTCCTCTAATGATGTCCTCAATGTGCATGTACAATAACGTTTAACTAACAATGTATTGCCATCGT
Source organism: Allygus modestus (assembly GCA_963675035.1). Classification (NCBI taxonomy): domain Eukaryota; kingdom Metazoa; phylum Arthropoda; class Insecta; order Hemiptera; family Cicadellidae; genus Allygus; species Allygus modestus. The sequence goes on along the minus strand of OY776114.1, from coordinate 38,782,800 downwards.
TTAAAATCCGCTTCATTTTAGTGACAAATTTAGTATTTAGTATAGGCCTTTATATTTTCATTCTTATTAGTCGCTAGAGAGGCATTGAAACCATCGGGGCCTTGTGTTGAAATAAGCACAGAAATGATACTTGTAATATAACTCTACGTTATCTATGTTACTTTCAAACTATACTATGTTTGCTGTATATAGTTTCAAGTCACGCTATTCGCCGTTTAGGGTACTTTATGAAGGAATATCGACAGCTTGGCGATGCTTACAGTCAAATATATAGACTCTGGCCTTGTTGAATCACAATAACTTTCATCTTTCTATGACTGTATATGGAGAAAAACATCTTTCTCTTTTATATGTCTTAAGAATAAAGGGTGTTTTTGGTAAAATATTCGGATTTTAGTTTTCAATTAGGAATATATTTTGTATGTTTTCTGAGCCGAAAAGCAATTTTTGCCGTAACGTATCTCTTTTTTCTGAGTGAAATCACGTTTGGATGAAAAAACCGTACGAATTATGCTAATCGAACAATATTTGAGAGCACTTACTCCAAAATTATATCCCCAAATTGTTTTTTTTTTCAAAATAATTTAAAATAGTTTTTAAATGTGTTGGTAAAATAATGATTTTCACTATTGGATCTTAAAATTTTGACTAACATGTTTTTAAGTATGTTAAACATTGATCCCACCCACATATATGAGAAAAGGTCGGAGGATATAAACCATAAAATCTTCCAAAAACCTCTTCAATCTTCAATGTCATGGTAATGCGTGATGGAAAAATAAACGAATAAACAACTTTGCTACATTAGTAGACTTATTAAAGAAACACATTAAATCGCAGAAAAGGAATATTGTATAAAAAGGAAAATTTATATAAAAACGAATTTATATACTTTATTCTTCGTCTTCGTCTTATTATTCTTTATCTTCGTGACACGTGAGACTATCTAATGCAATTGCATACATTTTATATGTATTTCAAAATGTATTTATCAATTGAAAATTAGTTATAAAAGGCAACTTAAAATTTAATTTGTTTAGTTTTCCGGATGGCCTTGTTTATAGTGGTTTGCAGTGGTTTGTATGGTGGTTTTTCGGCAACTTAGTTTCTCAACTATTTAATAAATTTCATTCAGACGTTTAGAAGAACATTCTTCTACAAGATAAACATGTTTAATAGAAATCAAGATTTTAATTAATACTTGTTTAAAACAAAATAATATCAAATTAAAACACTTGTATTTATATACGATAACGGGTTGGATTTAGAAAGTTGAAGCTCTGTTTGAATCCGAAAAATCAAATAAATTAACTTTTATTGTATAGTTTTTCCGTTGGATGTTTCCGATATTTCCGAAACTGTTTATTCAGAGCGAGTAAAGGAAGATTTGAACTTCAAAAAGGGTTTCTGTAACTGATTAGCATCTCATGAATGTTGTTCGACGTTTCAAGCTGAAAATATATTAGTTCATCTTTGATTCATAAACGACAATTATCTTTACTTTTGGACAAATGTGTGATTACCTGTTTCCGTCGAAGAACTTATAGGTTAGTTCATTCACTATGGCTAATTGCGAATCTCAGTTGGATTTAAATTGAAGATTTACAGTTAAAATAATGGGGGCCGAGCTTTGCTCGGGGAAAGGCCAGTCTGATTGTTTAAATGAATTGGAGTAATATTTCACTTCTTCCCCCTACTGATAATCGGATTTTTATAACTCATTTGCCTCTTTTCTACGTTTTTAAGGTCACTCCAGTTGTTTTTTATAGCTCAATGCCCCTTTGATTTATTTTACTACTCTATATATGCAATCTTCACTCAAATCTTTTAATCTCTGCTCTCACGAAACCACATGTTAATAACCATAAACAACATGAGTATTACTTTGACAGTTCATTGATTGATTATGAACAGCTGTTGCAATTCTTTTGTTTTGACTTTAAACTCCATAAGCGCAATGTTATTTTTTTTTATTTTCAATTTTGTTTTTTAACATTATTTGATATTTATTGGGGATGAGACCTGTCTAGAACTTAGTTATTTCCAAAATTTGAAGGAAATCCTCGGAGCCGTTTTCGAGATAATTGTGCAACCAACCAACCAATCAAGCAAACATTGCTCGTATAAGAGTATAGGATATTTCACTATTGTTAACCTCTTTGGTATACACTGTTACCAATTTCAAAACTAGTAGACTCTTCAAAAAAACTGCACATTTAAGTAAATTCACTTGATAGAATTATTATTAATCAACCTTCACTTAAAGACCTTTAATATATTTAAATCTACAAAACCATAAAATCCGCAAGAATGTTGTTTCAATGATTCAATCTCTATAAGAGGTGAATCTTAATTTATGGTATATATTTCTCACGATGGGATAATGTTCAAGGGTGCCGAGATCATAACTTGTACGATTATTTTGCCTGTAAACATTTAAAACAATACAAGAAACATGGAGTACTACTGCTGGTAACGAGACTCGCTTCAATTTCATCGCGGGTTGAGGAAATTAAAGAGGAAACATTTTAAGTTTCATAATATTACAAGCTCAAACGATCAACAGCTTTCTTCCAGTAAGTAAACTTTGATTTAAGAATGAGACCTTCCGTATTGTTGTGCTCGCATATTAATATCATCAATGATACTGCTGAGTCACAAAAAGCTTGTAGCATATTGGTCACGAATATGTTAAGGGTGCGCCCTACCTCCCTTCCGCACGCTAAAATAAGGGGTTTGCATCTCCCACATTGTAGGCTCAATTGTTAACCTATTAAAAATAATTTGTTGTTATTTTATTCACTAAATGTTCATCTATAGATCATACGATTTAAAAATCGTGATTTTAATCCAAAATAAGTGGTAGGCCATTAGTAAAGTTCTCAAATTAAGCGTTTTTCTAAAGGTTCCTAACGTATGGAGAAAAATTATTCTGGAGAAAAGGAACCGTATGATCCCTAGATTGGAATCTGAAAAGTGTGAAACTGCAAATAGTTTGGTAGAAATCTGTAAAATAACAGTGCGATCGAGGAGAACAAAATGATCTTCAAGCGTAAATATGCATGGCCCTGCTTGTTGGCGGCGCCGGCGCGGCGCTAAACAACAATGAATTCAATCTGGGTAGGGCGCACCCTTAAGGTGCATATTTACGCTTGAAGATCATTTTGTTCTCCTCGATCGCACTGTTATTTTACAGATTTCTGCCAAACTATTTGCAGTTTCACACTTTTCAGATTCCAATCTAGAGATCATACGGTTCCTTTTCTCCAAAATAATTTTTCTCCATACGTTAGGAACCTTTAGAAAAACGCTTAATTTGAGAACATTACTAATGGCCTACCACTTATTTTGAATTAAAATCACGATTTTTAAATCGTATGATATCTAGATGAACATTTATTGAATTAAATAACATCAAATTATATTTAATTGGTTAACAATTTAGACTACAATGAGGGAGATGCAAACCCCTTACTTGAGCGTGCGGAAGGGAGGTACGGCGCACCCTTAAGGGTGCACCCTACCCAGATTGAATTCATTGTTGTTTAGCGCCGCGCCGGCGCCGCCAACAAGCAGTGCCATGCATATTTACGCTTGAAGACCATTTTGTTCTCCTCGATCGCACTGTTATTTTACAGATTTCTACCAAACTATTTGCAGTTTCACACTTTTCAGATTCCAATCTAGGGATCATACGGATCCTTTTCTCCAAAATAATTTTTCTCCATACGTTAGGAACCTTTAGAAAAACGCTTAATTTGAGAACATTACTAATGGCCTACCACTTATTTTGAATTAAAATCACGATTTTTAAATCGTATGATATCTAGATGAACATTTATTGAATTAAATAACATCAAATTATATTTAATTGGTTAACAATTTAGACTACAATGAGGGAGATGCAAACCCCTTACTTGAGCGTGCGGAAGGGAGGTACGGCGCACCCTTAAGGGTGCACCCTACCCAGATTGAATTCATTGTTGTTTAGCGCCGCGCCGGCGCCGCCAACAAGCAGTGCCATGCATATTTACGCTTGAAGACCATTTTGTTCTCCTCGATCGCACTGTTATTTTACAGATTTCTACCAAACTATTTGCAGTTTCACACTTTTCAGATTCCAATCTAGGGATCATACGGATCCTTTTCTCCAAAATAATTTTTCTCCATACGTTAGGAATCTTTAGAAAAACGCTTAATTTGAGAACATTACTAATGGCCTACCACTTATTTTGAATTAAAATCACGATTTTTAAATCGTATGATCTCTAGATGAACATTTATTGAATTAAATAACATCAAATTATTTTTAATTGGTTAACAATTCAGCCAACAATGAGGGAGATGCAAACCCCTTACTTGAGCGTGCGGAAGGCAGGTAGGGCGCACCCTTAAGGAACACTCAGTGTTTTTGAAGGCACGCTTGTCTACCACAGACCAGAACTAAAACTAATTTTATAACTTCAACTGGTTGAACAAAATTTCTTTTCACAAACAATCTCTGTCTTTGATGAAAAATAGGAACATATTTTATGCAAAGAGCAAGTGAAATTAGTTGCCTGACTGATGAATTTGCTGATTAATGAAATAAATAAAAACAAATAATGTTTGCTGGGCCAAGATCAGAATATAAATTTTACTTTTAAAAATCAACATCATGAATATGGTGTAATTGAAATCAGTAGGCCTATTACCTTTACAGTGATCGACATATGATCATAAGGCCTTATGCTTATATGATATAAGGCGATTTTTAACTATATTATGCTGTTGTTAAAATTATACCTTGACTTTTTTACCAGACCAACGTTTATTTTTAACGGTTAGGAAAGACACGTTTGGAACGGTAACACAATGCATTTTCACTACTATAAGATAGAGTTACTGCTTTAATAAATGCTTTAGCATTTTGTAGTCAGAAATAAATGCTTCGGAAAAAAGAACGTACATGAATAGAATTACCTGACATGAGTATCTTATAGGTAAATCCTTAACTATGACCTGTAAAGTAAGTAAAAATAATGTTTAATCATCGTATTCTAAATTGTAAAAATAATTCAAACACATTAATCCTCGAGTGCGACAACGCCCATAGCTTTACTGGTATGACATTAGACTTGTATGTAAGTGTGTTCGTAACCAATAACGATATGTATTTTACTGTCATTGCTAGACCTTACTAGTCCAGTGCAATTAGCTCCAAAATGGCAAAAATGGGAAATTAAAAAAAGTTGAAACCTGTTGGAAATAATTTATTAAGGTCTCCTGAACCCACAGAAGAAAGTCCCAGAAAATCCCATGTGGACTTTTCTGCCTTTTTGAAAAATCAGACGGCCATGTTGGATCTGTGCAAGTGTTACGGAAATTGCTATTACTAGTAAACTAATTGACTTAAAAACCTCCCGTATATGTATCCATTTTTTTTACATTTGGTTAATAATTTAAAACCTATTTATTTCTACATATTGTAACTAATAGTTAGCATTTTTCACCAAGTATCCTTATAAATTGCATATGTAATAACAACTGTTAATACAAATTGTAGAGAATATTCCCTTTCAAATACACTCTAACAAGTTTTACCTGATTATTTCAAACATCCTACTCAGGAATCAATAGAAGCGTTCGCTACACTTTCACTCAGGAGCTCGGTGCAGCGCTCGGCCACCTAGCCCGAGCTAGGTAAATGAAGGTAAATCACGAGCAAATGTCGGAAGAAATTATCAACAGCCAAAACACATACCAGTTGATGGCACCCATTTAGAAGAACAGATCCCCAAAGTACCCCAAATTATCCCCTAGTGCTTAACTCGTATCACCCCTTTAAACGCCCCTAGCCCCCCTTCTTGCAAGCATTTACAAAAAGAGTCATATCTCCATTATTATTGATTGTTGCTTCATATTATTTTTTATTACCAACATTACGATATACAACAAAGGTCCTGTCAATAAATTATCTAAGAGCAACGGTTAAGTATGTATTTGCATTATAATAATAAATATTTGAAAAATGTAAAATATTTAAAAATACTATTTAAAGTTATTCTTCTCTAAAATACAAAAACTCAAGTTTTCAAGAAAATACTATGAACAAAAGTTGTATTAAATTGTATTCCGCGTAAAACGATATATACATTGCTGTACTTTTAACAATGGGAACATAACTTAAGAGGCCCACGCCACAGCGGCTGCGGAATTTCGGCCATTGCGCCGCGCCACGTTCGTCGCCCACGTTTTAAGGCTGAGTATGACGCACAATAATCATATAGCCTATATTAATATTGTGAAAAGACTGTTTAGATTAAGATATTATCCAAACATTTATTATGTTACATGGATTTTGGCTGATAGACGAATGAAAATATTTTTCCAGAAACAAGCGTTGTATATTGTATGCATAATATAGATCAGTGTAGTTGTAATGTAAATAAAATTTTAGATTTTAAAAAGAATAATGACAAAGGTTCATATTTGACTATTAATGCTTTCGAAATAAAGCAACAGGTATAGAAGTTATTAACGTTTAAAGTAGTGATGGTCAAAACCAGAAATTTCGAATCTCGAAACCGAAACCGAAACTTACAAAATCGAATCTCGAATCTCGAAACTCAAATCGCGAAACCCTATTTACTTGCCTGGGTATGGTTATGAAAAATAAATCCAGAAGAATTAATTAAAACTAATTATATATTTTGGTTAGAGTTGTTCTTTCAGAAATAAAAAATCAATAATCCAAAAAAAGGTGAAGGTAGACGACCGATGACAGTAGGCTTTTGACCTTTGCATTGTTTATCGAAACACGGGTGTGATTTCTGTTAAAAAAACAACAATAAAGACACAAAAAATCTCAGCAGTTTCGAGTTTTGATTCTCGAAACTCACCGATCGAATCTCGAAACCGAAACTTTTCCAAAGTTTTGGTGGTTTTGAGATTCAAGTTTTGGTTTTGACACATCACTAGTTTAAAGCAAACATTGTAATGTTTCTAGAGCGCTATCTTGGCGACGTCATCATAGGGTGTTGAAAGCTCTGGGAGAGTGTTTCTTTATAAGCTAGTCAGATGAAGAAATAACTTGAAAAATTTGGTACCGGTAGCCAGAGGTGAAATATTTTCGACCTAACGCCACGGGCTATAAATCACAAATCGCGATGCAGCCGGCGCCGCACCAGATCTGCGCTGGTACGGTAGCTGCTGTATATCGAGCACCAAAGATGCGCGCATTGCATTTTAGTGTTGCACGCACTTTATATATACTTATACTTAAAATTTCAAAATTGTTTTTACATGAACCTTTGTAATTATTCTTTCTAAAATGTTATTGTTTATTTACCTTATAACTTTCCAATTCCAATGTAATTTCCAATATAATGGTTGTTTCTGGTAAAATATTTTCACTATAAAATCCGATATCAACCAAAATCAGTTCTACATAATAAATTTTTGGATACTATCTTAATTTACTGAGTCTTTTTACAATATTAATATAGGCTGCAAGATTATTATCCGTGCGATGATCAGCCTTAAAACGTGGGTGGCGAACGTGGTGCAGCGCAATGGCCGAAATTCCGCAGCCACTGTGACGTCGTGGCCTAAAGTGCACGCGCCGTGTGAACCTGTTAAGTTATGTTCCCATTGTTGAAGGTTCAGCAATGTATATATCGTTTTAATCGGAATACAATTTACTACAACTTTTGTTCAAAGTATTTTCTGGAAAACTTGAGTGTTTGTGTTTTAGAGAAGAATAACTTTAAACAGTATTTTTAAATATTTAACATTTTTCAAATATTTATGATTATAATGCAAATATATAGTTAACCATTGCTCTGAGATAATTTATTGACAGGACCTTTGTTGTGGATCGTAATGTAGGCAATAAAAAAATAATTTGAAGCTACATTCAATAATATATATGACTATTTTTGTAAATGCTTGCAAGAAGGGGGCTAGGGGGGTTTAAAGGGGGGCTACAAAATAAGCACCAGGGGAAATTTTTGGTATTTTGGGGGGGAATTTTACGTCTAGGTGGGTGCTATTGAGTGGTATATGTTTCGGCCTGTTGCTAATTTCTTCGATATTTGCTCGTGATTTCCTTCATTGACTGGGCTAGGTGGCCGAGCGCCTGAGTGAAAATGTAGCGAACGCTTCTATTGATTCCTGAGTAGGATGCTTGAAATAATCAGGTAAAACTTGTTGGAATGTATTTGAAAGGGGATTTTACTCTGTACAATTTGTATTAACAGTTTTTCTTATGTATGCAAACTACATGGATACTTATCAATATAACTCAACTAGGTAAAGCCACATACCAAGTTCTATTAATTTATGTTCATAATTAAAGGAGATAACACGTTACTTATTCTCCATAAGAATAACATGGAGCTGAGTATGCAGGTTTGCTGCTACGGGAACTATCGGCTAAAAAATGGGTTTTTGTACAAATATCAATAGACCACAATAAAATGAATCAATATACAAAGGTTCGTCAGGATAAGTTGATAAATAAGCGAGATATACAACTTTTCTTATCCTCCATAAGAATAACATTGGACAACGTACTGTGTTTAGCACTTTTAATATCTCAGTAACCAATTGACTTAGAGCAATGATTAAACACACACCAAATTGTGTGTCTTTTTGTTGATTCCAATGGAAAAAAATAAAATTTTACTTTTTCAAAAATTATATGTAAAAAACTCAAAAACCCATTTTTGGGGTCCAACCCCCCCCCCCCCTTCAGATAGGTCGATCTGTCTGGTTTCCGAATTTAAAGTCATAAATGCTGCTTTACACGTTTGTACCAAATTTAATCAAAATCGGACCTTTTTTACGTGAGTTATCGCACCCACGGACACACACACACATATATACAGTTTCGAACGAATGGTGTTTTTGGGGTCTGGGGACCTCAAAACGAAAAGTTATCATGGTCCCGGGCCTAGGTCTTACCATGTCGACTACGGTAATAGCTTCTTCCCTATAGGGGAAATTCGCTAAAAATGAATATATATCTTTTTGGATAATAGCTAGCCTGGTTTTTATAAGACATTTTTTTAACAAACGGGAGGTTTTTAAGTCCATTAGTCTACTAGTAATACCCATTTCCGTAAACCCTTGCACAAATCCAACATGGCCGACTTATTTTTCAAAATGGCGGAAAAGTCCCCATGGGATTTTCTGGGACTTTCTTCTGAGGGTTCAGGAGACATTAATAAATTATTTCCAACAAGTTTCAACTTTTTTTTAATTTCCTTACTCAAATGCTAATTACCTGCTAGACATAACCTCTACCGGAAAACTCTCAATGGCAATGATAAAGCCTTGGTCAAGTTTGTTATTGAAAGGAATTGATTTACTATTAACATAAATAAGTTGAATACAACTTGTTGAATTATATTGTAAAGAAGGAACCGGGAAAACATAAAGGTTCAACGGATGCAACTATTTATTATAATTATTCTTCCACTTACAAAGCTTTTTATTATTTTAAAAATTATAAAATAAGACGTGTTTTATACAGGGTGGTTATAACGTCCCTTTTTCCCCTCCTGCTTTCTACATTTGTTAAAATATCAACCCTGGACCAATGCCGATCATAGTCGGGTAGTATATTCTTTATTTTGCTATTTTCAAATTGTTGGCCGCAATCTTGGATCAGCCATATTAAATTCAAAAATGGGTTTCCCAAATGTGAAGGTAGAGTTGTGACCTATCATTTTGAACTACATTTTTTGCGCAGATTACAACGGCGCAGTCCGTTTTTTTGTAAATATTTATTCGTTCTCAAGATATTAGTATTTTACAACAATTTGAAGTAGGTTTTAAATTTCACAAATATAGTCTAGATAATAATTAATAAACTGTCTAAATACTAAATATACTAATTATGCCAACAGTTTAAACAAATAATTGTATTACAGATAATTTTATGTAGGCCTAAGTAATTAATTTTTGACTATGAAAAGCCTCGCCAGCGGCGGAAGTTGCTTGGAGTTGCAGTTTTCATCTATATGGAGATGCGCTGGAAACGTCCCAGGCCTCACCGTCTTTTTATTTTACACTCTAATATTCCTCTTCATATGTTTATTTAGTGGTTTTAAATATTACCAACAAAAACCCTACTGTCTTTAGACAGAGAAGTTATGTTTAGATGGCATTTTCACGAGCAATCAACAAAATATTGTTTTGTTAATCTGTACTACAAAGTATTTTCGTGAGTCTCAACATCAAAAAGTTCCTTATAAATTGCATACACTAATCACCTTATAGTCAAAAACTCGTACCCATACCGGCACTGATAAATGGCGTGGTTACTGTTTGAAAATTCGCCTACCAACCTCTTCTATTGTATTATTTATTGACTACTAGTTACATACACTCCTTAGAGTTTTGGAGATATATTTGTGATTTAATTTTAACTAAATTATCTAATACCCCCGTAGCAGCAAACCTGCGTACTCAGCGAATTTCCAATGCATATATATGTATATTAATACCACATAAAGCCACATACCAAATTTCATCAATATACATTCATAAATAAACGATTTATGACATTTTAATTATTCTCCATAAGAATAACATGGCAGCTGAGTATGCAGGTTTGCTGAAGCAATGAACACAAAAAATGGGGTTTTATACAAATATCAATATAACTCATGTAGGTAAAGCCACATACCAAATTTCATTAATTTATTTTCATAATGAAGGCAGATAACACGTTACTTATTCTCCATAAGAATAACATGGGGCTGAGTACGCAGGTTTGCTGCTACGGGAGCCTTGGGTAAAAAAATTGTCTTTTTGAGCAAATATCAATGGTCCACAACCAGATGAAGCCGTATACCAAGTTTCGTCAGTATACGTTCATAAATAAGCGAGATATAAAATTTGTATTTTTCTCCATAAGAATAACATTAGACAACGTACTGTGTTTAGCACTTTCAATATCTCAGTAACCAATTGACGTAGAGAAATGATCAAAATACCAAATTGTGTGTTTTTTTAAGCTGAATCCAATGGGGAAAAATCAAATTTGACTATTTCCAAAATTATATGTAAAAAAATCGAAAAACCCATTTTTGGGGTACAAAACCCCCCCAAAATACCCCTTCGGGTAGAGCGATCTGGCTGGTTTTCGAACTTAAAGTCATAAATGTTGCTTTACATGTTTATACCAAATTTCATCAAAATCGGATAATTTTTACGAGAGTTATCGTGCTCACGGACACACATATATATATATATATATATATATATATATATATATACAGTTTCAAACTAATGGTGTTTTTGGGGTCTGGGGACCTCAAAATGAAAAGTTATCATGGTCCCGGGCCTAGGTCTTACCATGCCGACTACGGTAATAGCTTCTTCCCTATAGGGGAAATTCGCTAATCCCTATAGGAAATTCGCTAAAACTAATGCTATATTGTTGAAATGTTAACATTTATTTAGAAATGAGTACGAAGAAACGATGTTATACTAGATACGATTTAAGATACTTCTTTATGCACAACCTTTTTATTTAATGAAATTACAAGTACCTGGAGTAAACATTCCTCGATGTCTTCAACTAACAACTGTTTGAGACTTCACTAAGCCTCGGTGTTAGCAATGCGTCAAGTATTTCTATTCTCATTAAACGTAATAGCATCATGTTAATACTGCGATAACCTCAGAGGCACGGCGATACCTTAAGAAATAAATAAATATCAGGGATCTGCATTCGGGTGTACTGTGTTTGTCTGTGGTGAGGTCTTAATCAACTGTCAATGACAAATGTCAGAGTAAGTAAAGACTGAATAAAACCGCAATGGTTGAATTGAAGATTGAGTTCAGTTTTCAGTTAACATGATATTTCATTGAAACACAACCAAGTTTTCTTCATTAAGTCTTGCAATTAATTTTATTTGGTATCTACCTTTTATAGTATACTGGCTGACGTACCCGTTCTTCGCACAGGGGTTTTCTCCACCCGTTCTTTAGTCAACGCAAATTGCAATTTAGTTAGCTTGAAACAGCTGTTCTTGCTTCTGCTCTTTAAGCTGTCAAATGTAAGTATCCACAGCTGTTCGCATTACAGTTTCTGAATGTTTACTTTATTCTGAAATGTAAACATTGAACTTGAGACGTTCACGGGGCGTAGCCCGAGGTGATTTTAAGGAAGTGAATAGGCCTATGTGTTGCATGGGTTCAGGATCTACCTATGTGTAAAGTTTCACCCCAGTCGGTTCGGTAGTTTTTGCGCTCACCCGGAACATCAGACAGACAGACAGACAGACAGACAGACAGACAGACAGACAGACAGAAACCACCTCTTCTTTATAATATTACTAGCCGACGTACCCGTTCTTTGCACAGGGGTTTTCTCTACCCGTTCTTTAGTCAATGCAATTTCCATTTTAGTTAGCTTGAAGCAGCTGTTCTTACTTCTGCTCTTTAAGCTGTCAAATCGAAGTGTCCACAGCTGTTCGCATTACAGTTTCTGAATGTTTACTTTCTTCTGAAATGTAAACATTGAAACTTAGGACGTTCACGGGGCGTAGCCCGAGGGGATTATAAGGAAGTGAATAGGCCTATATGTTGCATGGGTTCAAGATCTACCTATGTGTAAAGTTTCAGCCCAGTCGATTCAGTAGTTTTTGCGTTCACCCGGAACATCAGACAGACAGACAGACAGACAGACAGACAGACAGAAACCACCTCTTCTTTATAATATTATAGATAGAAGATAGATGTAACTATCACAATTTAATTATTTTTTGAAGCATGATTAGATTCATCTTTATAAAATAAAATTTGTGCTCTACTTTAGTTTGAGTGAAAATTATTGTTCCACAAAAACTAATATTTATGAATCATCCTTAAATCATACAGAGGATTTTAAGCGGTGGATTTTAGCGAAGTTTAACATTAAAACCTCAAAACTTATTTGACACGTGTGTCATTATACGGACGTCCACAATGACAATGTTTGCATCAGGAGGTCAATCCTACAATACTATCAGTAGTTACCAGCAGATTCCCGCCAACATACAGCTTATAGATAAGCCTGGCTTGAGTATAATCCCCCCTTGCACTAAATCGCTACAGAGAGTGCTTTGTTCTTGAGTGATGTTATAGTAAATCCTTGTATAACTAGGCCTGACAGTCGCAGGTACAATTTTAAAATTTAAATATATACTTACTATGCTTAAATTATCACCTGACCAAATAAAATTATCGTCTGAAACAAATAAACATTAAAACGTTAAGTGCCAAAAGGGCGAAGCCCAGGAGAGTTTACGAATATTTTCTGGATTTTATAGTAACGAGGAATCATAATAAACTTGTTAGTAGGCTATAGGAGAATAAGCTTGCCACACAACACCTTTAAATTTGTCACTGCAGATTACCCACTTAATTACGCCCTAAAATTTGTGTTTTTTATAAATATATTAAATATTCTTGGGTATAATATAAAACAATAAAATATATTTAACCGTCTCACCTTCCATAAAATAATGTTAAAATGCATTAATTTCACTGTTATGCATTAAAATGTGTTGTAAAATTCAGAATAATTTTTGACTTATTTACTAAATTACAATTAAAATGTCCATTTTTTTTATTAGGCTAGAGTTTGATTTATTATGCTCTTAATATAATACTACTTGCTTATAAGGGCTATGTAGCTTCATCGACATTTGTGTTTGTTTTTTCTTTTGTTTGTTATGTATGTGAGTATTTTACTTACTTAATTTGCTTAAGAAAACTAATAGAATATGAAATTATGAAAAAACAAAGATAAAGCTGAAATTACATTAGAAATAATTAGATCCAACCAATGTACATTTCACAGTATTTAAATTTTTGTTGAACTTTAAATACATTTTTAAAGGAAAATGTTAGCAAAATACGAAAATCAGGCTCCATTGAGTTATTTTCCGTATTGTATTTTATGCATGTTCCGAATTTCAGATTTCTACGTTATTCAATAGCTCTATAACCCTGCAAAAATATACAAATTTACTATTTTCTTCCTTACGCGATATCCTCTGCAAAGGTAAATAATACAAATTTCCTTATTAATATGAGAGGTAAATTTAACTTTTTATAATTTTAACAGGCGTTTGTTTTCGTGAAAATTTAACAGTGATTTATTAACAACTTTGTTTTGGTTGTTATTTATTCAGTTTTTTTTTTTCATTCGTTGTAGGCTCAATACGTATAATTTTAACATGGAATCAATTTTTGAATTTTAACTTTTCTTTAAAATAAGTCTTCTTTTCAAACATTTAACAACTAAATAATGCTTTGATTACTCAAGACAATTACCAAATATTTAATGAAAATTAATATTTTCATCAATAAATCTAAGTACATTGTAGTCCACCGCGTTGCTTCTTATTCATTACAAACATACAAATAAAAATAAATAAAATCACTGAAAACGCATCGATCAGTGATTAATTTTATTACTGAATGAGACCTTTACGATACCCTTCATTTATCTGTTATTCGAAAACCTGATGAAAACATTTTGTTAAAACGACCTTGTGAAAAAATAAAATGTAATTATTTACTGATGTTTTAAGTGTTAGATTTCGTAGTCCTGGGACGTCCAGTTTATGAACCCGCGAAAGTTATTCGGTTCTACTAAAACTTGCACAAGCTATTTCTACAACCCAAACCATCAAAGGAACTTTGGGATCTCGATAAGTCTGACCACCAATAAACCATATACTTGAATGAAATGTCTCAGTAAGAAAATTGTGTGGAAAATATTAGTTTTTATAATAACCCTTTCTAAGGGTAAAAAATTTAAGTGTCAAATTAAAAAAAAATTTAACCATTGGAATTTTATAAGCTGAGAAATTTATTGTCTATATAACCTAAATCAGGTGAACAAGCGACATTGTTGGGAAACGCTACATATAATTTATTTGTATTTACAAAGGCAGAAAGAGTTCTGGCAGGTAGAGTGGAGGGTTTGCATTTTTAACTTATCGAGATTCAAATCACGGGAAAGAGTTAAACAAATCTACTTAGTTGTTCTCTACTTCCCTAAACCTCTGAAAACTTCTTTGCGGACTTTCCCTAAAAAATAAGTTGTTCATTAATTTTATTTTCAACTAAAACATAATTTCTCCATTATTATTATGATATATTTCCAATTATTTGTTTGAATTATTAATATTGTTTTTTAAAACCTAAACTATTGTTTTACCAAATCTTATTATATAATCGCCAGTATTTTTTTTTGTCCGATGTCCGGATTAAAATTTCTCAGTTACCAGAAGCGCCCCAATTACAAGATTTTAAACATAAATAGTTTGTAGGTCGTAGGGGTGCAGAAATATATTTAAAAGTTCATTATCTAAGGCCCCGTAGGGTAAAATATTAAATTAAAGTTAAATTTCGCCATTATGAAAAACAAGAAACATATGTTTCTTCAAGCCACATTCGTTAGCTGGTTGTTCTAAACAAATAGTTCTATTTGTTTTTACGAATATATTTTCAGTTTAAAGGAAACAGCTGATTTGTGTAATGAATAGTTCATATCAGTAATTTATACCAACCATATGGTTTTCAGTTCTTTACTGGCCAGTATATTATAATTTCAAATGTTACTATATGTTTTAAAATGATATCTGTAATATTAAAGCGTATAAAAAACAACCGGCTTCAATTAGTTGGTTGATATAAGTAAAGAGTAGACTAATTATGACAATTGAGGATTGAAATGCTGGTTAAAACAATTTTAAACGAGTTCGCACGCAGCACGCTGACGTGAGGGAAGTGAATTTCCACATAAAAACTTGTAAAACTCAAAATCAGTGTAAAAACATCCATTTGTCCAATTTTTATTGAAATCTGAAAACATTGTTTTTTTGGCTGTTCTGATACTCCTGGTTTCATTTACTTGCAAAGCTGGGAATACAATTTTACGCATTATAAGGTTAGGACTTCTCCTAACCTTATAATATAATATATTATTACCTTCGTCCAGACAGGCTTGAAAGTAGGCGTGAGGTTGCTGGGGATAATTAAAGTACTCTAACAAAGGAATAACAGGCTTTTCTAGAGTAAAACCCCCATAAGACAACGTACTGTGTTTATCCGATACACATTTTCTTTAATAACTCGGTAAATATTTATGCTAGAATGACGGGAGAGGGCTTAAAACTTTCGCCTTTCTAATTCCCATCTTTTAACATGCATTAATTTTACATCTGGGGCTTTTCTGATCCTTTTTGGGCCCAAAAACTCAAAATTTGAAAGATTAATCCCCAAAAAATGGGTTTAGAGTTTTCCAATTGTTTTGCCCAACGAACTTGTCCAACAGGTTATAGAAAGGAACGTCCCTACCAAATTTGAAGTAAATCGGACAAAAAATGTGACCGCTAGAGTGCATACACATATATATAAATATATATATGTCTATTTATATATATATATATATATATAAAATTTTAAACGACCCCCCAAAACGTGTTCAGGGGGTCACGTTAGGAACTTCTATGGTGGTCCCGGGCTTAAGTTTCACCGTGCAGGTCATGCTAATAGTTCACTTTCCAAAGGAAATTCCACTAATAAATGTTAACACAAGAGGTTTTAGTAATTTATAGAAGAGTCGCAACTCAATAACTGTAGTCTAGCTATCCTCAAGCAATTAAAATAAAACGCGTTATTAGTTTTTAAAAACTTTGACTATGCTCAGTAATTGGCGATAAAATTACTATTTACTGTTTACGTGAGTTTTCCCATATACCTTTTAAACAACAAAAACAATAGGACAAAGAATTATTTATTCGGTAATAATAATTTAGTTATTTGATCAACCACATGTTTAGTTATTTGATTAAGTTGGTAGATAGGTCGCATACACTAAGTTCTAACTAAATATTGGAGTTAACCTACTTATCAAGGAACCTGCGCGCCGGCCGCCCGTTTCTGGTGAAGGTAATTATAATTATTTATAAATTAATTTACAAGTACCTGGGGGCCGAGCTTTGCTCGGTGAAAGGCCAGTCAGTTTCTTTAGATGACTTGGAGTAATATTTCACCACTTCCCCCTACTGGTAATCAGATTTGTATAACTCATTTGCCTCTTTACTACAGTTTTAAGGTCACTCCAGTTGTTATTTATAGCTCAATGACCCTTTGATTTATTTTACTAATCTATATATGTAATCTTCACTCAAATATTTTAATCTCTGCTCTCAGAAAATCACATGTTAATAATCATAAACAACATGAGTATTACTTTGACAGTTCTCTGGTTGATTATGAACAGCTGTTACAATTCTTTTGTTTTGATTTGAAACTCCATAAGCCCAATGTTAATTTTTTTAATTTTTCATTTTAGTGTTTTTACATTATTTGAATTTTCCTGGGGATGAGGCCTGTCTAGAACTTATTTTTATCCCAGAAATTTAGTTATTTTGAACATTTGAAGGAAATCGTTAGAGCCGTTTTTGAGATCAGTGTCGCAAGCAAGCAAACCTTACTCATATTAGAGTATAGGATAAATGAGGCTGGTGAAATAAGATAGTATTATTAGTTTTTAATTATTATATTATTAAAAAGTTTCAATAATGTAACCTACCGCAACCTAACTATCGCAATAAGAACATGCCTTGTAATGTGTTTGAATTAGGTTTTTTGGTGCTGTGTAATCTTGATGACTACAAATTTAGGTAAGATGTACATGCTTTATACGATATACATGTTTTGTATTACACATTCTATGTGATGACCTGCTATGTTATCCTGTAGCGTAAACGTCTATATGATGTATGATCAGCTGGTTGAAATATAAACAAATCACTTTTAATTAAATGTCAAATCAATGTTATGTGAATGAATGTATCTACTACGGATAATGATTTAAAAGGTATATAATTTCAATTCTAAACAGTGACTAGAAGAAGTTTTAACGAAAAAGCTAAGTGACCGCGATACTTAATTCTTGATAATTCTTTTGTATTAGTAATTTCTTAATTTTACAACGTTTTTCACTCTATTACTGGCGATATTTTTTAAAGAGTATACTGTTACCTACTTCCTTATTGCTGGAAATTGCAAGTACTTTTTCGTTGTCTTTCTTATTCGTTTGGAACTTGATGTTATCATTTCCAAAAATGCTTAAAGTATAAGTAAAGAGGTCAAAAGTGGTTTCAAATATTAATGGTACTTGACTGTTAAAGGTTATGGTAAGACCATTGTAAAACTTAATTGCACGGAGTAATTTTGACAAAGACACCGAGTTCATTACGTCTACACATGTATTTATAAAACTGCAGTGCATAGTCGGGGATGCATCCGAGGTGATGAGTATTTCCAATCTCATGATCTCAAGCTCAACCAATACAAACTATTCTGCAAATCGAAAGTTTCTTTGGTTATACTAACCCATTTTAAAACTTGAATTAGGTTCTTATATTTTAGAATGGACATAATTATAGTTACGATATGTTATTTTCAACGTATGGTTTGTCATTTAAAATTAAAAAGATCCTCGCTTCCAAAATCGATTGTGAAAGCAATATAAATCTACCTTAAAACCTCCTTTGATTATTGCGACGCCCGTGATTATTTTTTCGGAACTAGATAAATTATTTTATCATTGTTGATTTATTGCTAATGTTAGGTAGTGATAATAATTGCCATTGATTTTTCAACGGGCGTTACACTAATAACTAAATAGTTAGTAAAACATTCTATAGCTCCAAGCCGTTGACGTTTATCAACCTTCAAAGACAAATATGACAATTCACTATCGCAGCATTTGCAAGGACAAAGCTTAACACAGTCATTGTGATTTTCAACCGAAGCTTTGAACCATCCCAATAACGTCCACAGTTGAGAGTCGAGAGTTCATTTCGACGTATCATCCACTCTGATCTTCTGCTTGTTTGACTTCAATCAAGTGCTTTCTGTCAAAAGGACTGCCTTTGATTATTTATGCACTAAAAGTAAACCGTTCGTCGTTTTTGTGTGAAAATTGTCACTGTAACATGTTTGTATATTTGCATGTGATTCGGCTAATTTAAAGCTTAATGTGAGAGTGCATAGTACTGTCACTTGGATTTTGGTCCTTAGTAAGGCGTTTTGGGTACTGGTGGGGACCGAGCTTTGCTCAGAGAATGCCAGTCAGTGAGTTGAGTAGGCCTTTAGTCAATTTCACCAGCCTCCTTCTTGTGACGAACAGATTTGAATAGCTTATTTGCCTAGTTTCTGATGCATGTTAGAGTTATTCTAGGTTATAACACCCCTATGTCTATTCAAGTAGTGTTTTTGTTATATGACATTTTACTCATTTTGAATATGTCTATTCTGTAAACAGTCTTCATTCAATTACCCAATGAATTTTTTTTGTTAACCAAATTGAAGCTTTCCTAGGTTTTATGTTTTAAAAAATCGGATTTTCAAGACCAAAAGATTTAGTTCCAAAGTTTTAAGCAAATTACTTCCACTGTTTTTATAGGTAAACTTTGCAAGCCGACAAACCAACAAACATTGCTCTTATACGAGTGTAGGAATATTATACTGATTTCTAATACTGGTTACCAAGATATAACTAAAACTGCTGCTGTTTGCATGCTCCTGCAAGGTAGGTTCTTGTGGTAGTTTGATCACGTGGTTTTGGCCGTACCAATCGCCAACGACTACGCCATAATACCCAACCTTGAGGATTGGACTCCACGCCATACATTCACTTATTTACATTACCTACATGGGTATAAATCAGAAACCATTAGGGCAGGCTATGAGTAGGGGACATCCACACAATACCATATGTATAACAAATTAGTTATAAGTATTTTCTTATAAATAATGTGTTATCCTAAGTGTAATGTATTTAGATATGAGTATACTAAATACTTAAAAATAATGTTTATTATAACGAAATTTATAATATAAATTAATTAATACCCGCAAAGAACTTATAATAATATCAAAAGTGTATTGCACCGTAATGTAACTGCCAGTGTAATATATCGGTTTATAATAATTCAAAGAGAACACATTTGGAGCTTATCTACAAATATGCGATCACCTCAACCCGCAGTTTTCGTAGTGTTCATTTACGATACAATATTAGTGAATACTATTGTTATTCTTTGAACAGCATTATGGTAACAACTATATTACCATTTTTAAACTCTGAACTTATGAATATTAATGGTTTACATTAAATATATATTAATACTAAGGTTTTCTGAATTTGTCAACAGCTTATATTATTTCAACTGACTACACTAACCCATGTGCTATATTAATATACTACTTATGTACTACAATATTTAAATTTAAAATATATACATTACCATTTAATACGAACATTAACTCACTGGAGATCAGACTTACAAACAAGTGTTTCAGAGAACAACTTTGTTTAATAACTATAAAATGAACGTTAAAACTAAATAAACATTCACACTTGTTAAGACCAAGTTGTCATTATTAGATTTTTTTCCATTTCAAAACCTAAGGCATTTTGATTGAGAGGCTGAGTGTTGGGATTGTTTGGTGAATAATTTAAATTATACAACATTCATTCACAATATCATATATTAGTACTTTTAGAAATTTAGAAATTTTAACCCTTTATATATTTCAAACAATATTATATAATATCATAAATTTAGTTGTTATAGGCCTTGAAGAACACAACTCTACAACTGGTATCTTCCTGGATTTATCTAAAGCTTTCGATTGTGTCAGCCACCATAAGCTTTTGGAAAAACTGTATGGCTATGTCATTCGAGGGTTGCCACATAAATGGCTAACTTCATATTTAACGAATAGAAGGCAGCAAGTAGAAATATCTGGTAAACTATCTGGAAGCTTACAGTTACAATTTGGAGTACCGCAAGGCTCTATACTTGGACCACTGTTATTCTTGCTTTATGTTAATAAATGCAATAAGTCAGTAGAAATTTCAAAGGTTATTCAATATGCAGATGATACAACTCTCTGTCTAACAGAAAAGTAAATTTCTGAATTATAAATGAAGGCTTTTAAAGATTTAAATTCATGTATTCAATTTTTTGATGAAATCAACCTAAAAACTAATAATTCAAAATCAAGTTTTATTAAATTTTGCTGCCGCCAAAATCTTGAGGATAAATAATGTCCAACCATTATGATGGACGATCAAATTTCTGGAAGAAATTGACTGTACCAAGTTTCTAAGACTTTATATTGATAGAGGACTTACTTGGACAGACCATTTAAATATTCTATGTTCAAAGGTGTCTTCAAACATTTTTGTTTTGCGAGAATTATCAAAATACTGCCATTAAAATATGCTGCTGATAGCGTATTATGGTTTAATATATCCATATTTGTCGTACTTTATTACTCTTTGTGGTAGCTGTAACGAAAAGGAATTTAAAAGACTTTTCATCCTTCAAAAAAAGTCTATACAATTTATGTTATGATTAAATTGGCAATTTAACATTCAGAGAGACTTGCAGATAAACTACTTTTAGGGATTTTGAAATTTTAACCCTGCCATGTCTTTATAGATTTCAAACAATATTATATTCCAAATTTAAATGTGAACAAATTTTAGGAAAGGATATTCACAATTATGATACTAGAAATTCTAATCTCTCACGGACACAACAACATCGACTAAATCTTTTTTCCAATCTTCCATCACAAGCAGGTATGACCTTTTTAAATAAATTACCTAAATGTATAAAATTTGAAAACAACTCAAATAAATTTAAAAAGAACTGAAACAATTTTTAATACGAAACACATTTCATGATGTTTCTGAATACATGGACCATTCTTTACTATGAAATAATTAATAATATATATAACCTGATTGAAATTAATATTCAAAAGGCATTCTAAAAGGCTCTGACATTTCTGAGAAAATATTCTTGTTCTTTTATTTTTTCAAATATTTATATTATTTATTTTTTAATTATATAGTATAACTATGTAGTTTAACAAATTTATAAATTTCTGTTTTATTCAACATTGATACACAACATTTGTTTTTACTTTCTCCCCCTATACATAGTATATGGAGAAAGTATTGTTTTCGTCAACATTTTCGAATTTGAGTTGTTAGTGGAAATATTCGTGTGTGTGTGTGTGTGTGTGTGTGTGTCCGTGTGTGTCCGTGTCCGTGTGTGTGTGTGTGTGTGTGTGTGTGTGTGTGTGTGTGTGTGTGTGTGTGTGTGTGTGTGTCTGTGTGGATGTGTACAGAGCTAGATCCCTAACCAATGGGCCGATTCTTATGAAATTTGGTTTGTAGCTACTAATCCACGATATCTCCAGGCATTTTTTTAATTTTTTTGAAATTTTGATTTTTAAGGGAAATTATCCCCCAAAAACCACCAAAAAACATGAAAAATCAAAATTTCTCAAAAACGGCTCAAACGATTTTGATTAAACTTAAGTCGTTTGTAGAACTTTAGTTTTCCAACAACATTACACCACCCGCATTCCTGTAAAAATTCGGGTTCAGAAATTACAGGACTTAAAACATCAAAAATTCAGTTTTTTGGATTTTTCATAAAAAGACATAAATATAAAAAAATATTACTACTCACCATTAAAAAGAGCTCAAAAAACTAAACAATTTAGTATTTTGAATTACTGTTCTACGATTGCTGGTTTCGGAGAAAATTGAAATTTTCATTTTGCAGTAAACACAGTACGTTGTCCAATGTTATTCGTATGGGGAATACAAAAATTACTATATCTCTCTTATTTACTGATCAATTTCATTCAAACTTGATATGCTTGTCAATTTAGCATTGACCAACAGAGGAAATTCGAAATATGTTGCCCCTTAATAACCCTGGCAGGGGGGGGTAATAGGGGGCATTTCCCCTCTTAAAACCACGAGTTTAGCAATGGATTCTGTAGTGCCTCCAAAACAGGGATTTGGTTGGATATTTTTTAAAACAACTTGTTTACAAGATTTTCTGTACATTCGACCGTGCTTTGTATTCTATATTTAGTAAATAAAAAGTAATTTATTCGTTAAAGTTGGGCTAAAAGGGAGAAAGTATGTGTCAGTTTCCTGATACCGTTTATTTCAGTAAAGTTATTATTATTATTATTATATTAAATAGGTTACAACCACTGGCAACATTTAAGGTTTGTATGTAAAAATATTCTTTAAACCAAAACGAGGCTGAGACTTCGGTTTTGAGCTCCGGTGTTCCAAGTTCAGCTTCGGTTAACTCCCTTTCATCCTCACATTTAAGGCATAACTCATCCAGTGAGTGTTTCACTCACATTTATTTTTTTATATACAAAATAATAATAATAAAGTGATCACTATTCGATTAAGTTAATTAAATATGAATAATTAAAAGATAAATTTAATAAATCAAATTTATAGTAAAACCTATATTAAGAATTAAAACCTTAGTAATAAATTCACTCAATCCCTTGCCAATAAACTGAGGGACTCAGGATCAGTCAAGAGTATTTGGATTCTCGTTAATTGTAATTCTGCGAAACGATTAAAACAGTAAAACGACATCTGAGGCTTAAAGGCTCTTGGTAGGATCAATATGCAATTACGTGTCGTCAAGTGAACTCGGTCTCGTTTAATTCATTAATTCGCTTCAATTAAACGAGATGTTTAGTTGTTTGTTCGTAATCAGTATATTGCATAAGGATCACTCTGCTAATTAAAAATCATACCTTTGATAACAGTTACATAACTTTAACTACCTTGCAGCCGATTCGACTTTCATGGCTATTTATAAGAGAATAAGTGGGCTCTCATTTAATTTAGTCGGTAGAAATATTATACCTTACTCGTGAATATAAATATGCAATTTGACGGTTACATCAGAGTAAAACTTAGGTTAAACTCTCCTTGTCAAACATGTAACACAACTATTTACAGACTTTCACTATGCAGTTTTGGACCGAACCAGTTTTATGGAAGTTTTACATTTTCAGTTACAGTTTCTAACTAACAAAAAGACTTTAATTTGTATTGTTATTGGTATATGCGCATTACTACTTCCTCAAGGCAGTTTGTTTCCTTTTTTGCATTCTGTGGTTAGTAAACATACATAATATAGTAGAGAAAAGTCAAAAAACGCGTCCATAAAATTTCCCATGTTAATCTTATGGGAAAAAGGTTTTTGGATTTTCCTCAGATAATTTTACTAAAAACTTCACATTTCAGTTTACCAATCAGTTAAGATCTACAAAACAATAATTTTGGTGTTTTAATTGTTGTTCTACGTCCAACCGTTGCAGGGATATTCAAAGTGTTAAACACAGTACGTTGTCCAATGTTTTCCTTATGGAGGACAAATAAAATGTTATATCTCGATTATTTATGAATTTATATTGATGAAACTTGGTATGTCGCTTCAACTAGCTGTGGTATATTGATATTTGCACAAAAAAGGTTTTTTGTTGACTTTCCCCGAAGCAGCAAACCTGCAAACTCAGCCCCCATGTCATTCATATGGAGAATAAGTAAAGTTTTATATCTCCCTTTGTTATGAACCTCAATTAATAAAACGTGGTAAGTAGCTCCACCTGGTTGAGTTATATTGATAATTGCAAAAATACACATTTTTTATCTTCCTTGTTGCAGCAAACCTGTGTACTCAGCCCTAATGTTATTCTTATGGAGAATAAATAAAATGCTATATATCACTTATTTATGAATGTATTTTGTGAAACTTGGTAAGTAGCTCTATGTAGTAGGGTGACACATATATAAGCATTGGAAATTCGCTCAGTACGCAGGTTTGCTGCGACGGGGATATTTTATTTATGTTTGTGCCGGGGTTTGTTTAGCTTTATACTCTTAGCTTATTTATTATTTCTTTACTTATTTATTGCATATTAAGTCTGGTTGAAACACTAAATTAGGAGGAGCAATAGGAGAAAGAGACATATTTTATCAGGTTTGGCCCATAATAGTAAATCTATCTTTGGTGAATTATAGAATATTTACTACGACGTATAATATCGTAACAGTAATTGTAACTTGTATAGTATAACATGAGACATTTTTAAATACCCCATATTCCACAAGGAACCTTTTATGCTGTAATGGTCCAGCGAGATGGAGCAGCAGTTATCAGCAGAGGTGGAGTGGAGCACCAGTTACCAGCACAGGCGTGGTGGAGCATCAGTTATCAGGATATGCGTGGTGGAGCGCCAGTTATCAGCACAGGTGAAATTGAGTACCAGTTACCAGCAAAGGAGCAAAGGAACACTAGATATCAGCACAGGGGGCGTAGCACCAGTTACCAGCACAAACGTGGAGGAGCACCGGTTATCAGGATAGGTGGGGTGGAGCACCAGATACCAGCACAAGCGGGGTGGAGCATCAGTTACCAGCACAAGCGTGGTGAGCACCTATTATCAGGATAGGTGGGGTGAAGCACCAGTTATAAGCACAGGTGGAATGGAGTACAAGTTACCAGCAAAGGAGTAGTGCAACACCAGTTACCAGTAAAAGCGTGGTGGAGCACCAGTTACCTGTACAAGCGTGGTGGAGCACCAGTTACCTGCACAAGCGTGGTGGAGCACCAGTTACCTGCATAAGCGGGGTGGAGCACCAGTTATAAGCACAGGTGGAATGGAGTACGAGTTACCAGCAAAGGAGTAGTGCAACACCAGTTACCAGTACAAGTGTGGTGGAGCACCAGTTACCTGCACAAGCGTGGTGGAGCACCAGTTACCTGCACAAGTGTGGTGGAGCACCAGTTACCTGCACAAGCGGGGTGGAGCACCAGTTATAAGCACAGGTGGAATGGAGTACGAGTTACCAGCAAAGGAGTACTGCAACACCAGTTACCAGTACAAGTGTGGTGGAGCACCAGTTACCTGTACAAGCGTGGTGGAGCACCAGTTACCTGCACAAGCGTGGTGGAGCACCAGTTACCTGCACAAGCGGGGTGAAGCACCAGTTATAAGCACAGGTGGAATGGAGTACGAGTTACCAGCAAAGGAGTAGTGCAACACCAGTTACCAGTACAAGTGTGGTGGCGAACCAGTTACCTGTACAAGCGTGGTGGAGCACCAGTTACCTGTACAAGCGTGGTGGAGCACCAGTTACCTGCACAAGCGTGGTGGAGTACCGGTTATCAGAATAGGTGGGGTGGAGCATCAGTTATAAGCACAGGTGGAATGGAGTACGAGTTACCAGCAAAGGAGTAGTGCAACACCAGTTACCTGTACAAGTGTGGTGGAGCACCTATTATCAGGATAGGTGGGGTGGAGCACCAGTTGTAAGCACAGGTGGAATGGAGTATGATTTACCAGCAAAGGAGTAGTGCAACACCAGTTACCTGTACAAGCGTGGTGGAGCACCTATTATCAGGATAGGTGGGGTGGAGCACCAGTTATAAGCACAGGTGGAATGGAGTACGAGTTACCAGCAAAGGAGTAGTGCAACACCAGTTACCAGTACAAGCATGGTGGAGCACCAGTTACCTGCACAAGCGTGGTGGAGCACCAGTTACCTGCACAAGCGGGGTGGAGCACCAATTATAAGCACAGGTGGAATGGAGTACGAGTTACCAGCAAAGGAGTAGTGCAACACCAATTACCAGTACAAGCGTGGTGGAGCACCAGTTACCTGTACAAGCGTGGTGGAGCACCAGTTACCTGCACAAGCATGGTGGAGCACCAGTTACCTGTACAAGCGTGGTGGAGCACCAGTTACCTGCACAAGCATGGTGGAGTACCGGTTATCAGAATAGGTGGGGTGGAGCATCAGTTATAAGCACAGGTGGAATGGAGTACGAGTTACCAGCAAAGGAGTAGTGCAACACCAGTTACCTGTACAAGTGTGGTGGAGCACCTATTATCAGGATAAGTGGGGTGGAGCACCAGTTATAAGCACAGGTGGAATGGAGTATGATTTACCAGCAAAGGAGTAGTGCAACACCAGTTACCTGTACAAGCGTGGTGGAGCACCTATTATCAGGATAGGTGGGGTGAAGCACCAGTTATAAGCACAGGTGGAATGGAGTACGAGTTACCAGCAAAGGAGTAGTGCAACACCAGTTACCAGTACAAGCATGGTGGAGCACCAGTTACCTGCACAAGCATGGTGGAGCACCAGTTACCTGCACAAGTGGGGTGGAGCACCAGTTATAAGCACAGGTGGAATGGAGTACGAGTGACCAGCAAAAGAGTAGTGCAACACCAATTACCAGTACAAGCGTGGTGGAGCACCAGTTACCTGTACAAGCGTGGTGGAGCACCAGTTACCTGCACAAGCGTGGTGGAGTACCGGTTATCAGAATAGGTGGGGTGGAGCATCAGTTATAAGCACAGGTGGAATGGAGTACGAGTTACCAGCAAAGGAGTAGTGCAACACCAGTTACCAGTACAAGTGTGGTGGAGCACCAGTTACCTGTACAAGCGTGGTGGAGCACCAGTTACCTGTACAAGCGTGGTGGAGCACCAGTTACCTGCACAAGCGTGGTGGAGTACCGGTTATCAGAATAGGTGGGGTGGAGCATCAGTTATAAGCACAGGTGGAATGGAGTACGAGTTACCAGCAAAGGAGTAGTGCAACACCAGTTACCAGTACAAGCGTGGTGGAGCTCCAGTTACCTGTACAAGCGTGGTGGAGCACCAGTTACCTGCACAAGCGGGGTGGAGCACCAGTTACCTGTACAAGCGTGGTGGAGCACTAGTTACCTGCACAAGCGGGGTGGAGCACCAATTATCAAGCGGAGCTCAAGTACATCTTATCACACGTCACTCATTGTCTGTGTTTAGTTTAAAAATTCCCAAAACTCTTTACTAATACTGGCGTTACTCGGCAACCCTCATTTTCTCTCCAGCATGTCTCATTAAAACCTCATTTTCCCCAGGATCAGTATCAACCCTGATCTACCGCTCAGTACAAATTAGTGCAATTAACAAAGTATCTG
This sequence comes from Allygus modestus, assembly GCA_963675035.1. Taxonomy (NCBI): domain Eukaryota; kingdom Metazoa; phylum Arthropoda; class Insecta; order Hemiptera; family Cicadellidae; genus Allygus; species Allygus modestus. The sequence goes on along the minus strand of OY776114.1, from coordinate 38,754,907 downwards.
TTAAACAAATTTTAAATTAATGTTAAGTTTAAACAAAATATAAATTCGTAAGCGAGTTGTGCCGAATCAGCTGGCACCAAAATAGGAAATTAAACTGTACACTTACCCCAACTCAAAGAAAATACCCTATATTAGAATTCTTTTCCGCCATTAATCTTAGGTTTTAATGAACATTTTCAATAGAATTTTCTTAACACCCTGTGGTCATTATAGAAACAATTTCTATTAACTGATATTCGTTATCTGTTGATAACTATTATAACCGTAATAGTTTTCATCTTGGACTTCGTGAAGCCTAACGACTAACAAATATCCTAAAACCCCTATCAAGTCTCAGAAAGGCATTGTGGTAAGGGTATATTTTACTATGCGAAAACTCTTGAGTTTACCTACGGATCTAAGTGACATGATTAATTTCTCTCTCATTTAACTAAGAACAAAGAACCCAGTGAGTTGCGATTCAGCATTGTAATGAAGCTCAAGTTGGAACCTAAGCCTACAAGGTGGTGGAGGTAGGCTTTGGGATCCACCGTTTTCATCTATATGGAGATGTGTTAGAAGCATTCCAAGCATATCGCTTGAAACGCGCTACTTATTTATTTATCCGTGGTTTTAACCACTAAAAGGGTATGTAAACTGCATCTGAATATTAAACCACTTATATTGAATACACTGATTATATTATAGTCCACATCTTATAAAACTCACAGTAATAAATTAAGAGATCAGCGTAATTTCCATACATTGTCCACATGTTGTTGTTATGCCAGTTAACATTTTATTAAAATTCAACTGATATTTGCTAAGTTATCAACCTTTCTTACATAGCAGAAAAAAATAAACAAGGAATCAAACATTTGAGTAGTTAAAATTCAATATAGCGGCCAAAATGGGGTTCAGAAGCAGGAAGGGCCATGTATCCATTTTTTCAATTATTTACCTAGTTCAGTAAAAATATTAATCGTCTAAAAAATTAAAACCGTTTCAGACTTTTCGCACTCTTTATGACGACGATTCCTTTTACCAAAACGATTTTTAAATTTTTGTTGTTGCAAAACCTATCTTTTTTAATGAAGTATTATGAAAAAAGGTAGTCCGGAGCAGTCAGTGAAGGATTATATTTATATGTATGTTTATGATAGATCTGACGATCACATATACTTGTAAAAATATTAATTAACTTAATTGAGACACAAGTCAAAACTGATATTGTGTTTCTACAGTACATTAGATGAAGTGTAGACTAAAGACCAGAGTCGTTTATATGCTTACGAGACGGCGGCGGCACGACCTGCAACTGAGACTGATAAGGCAAGGGCTCCTTATCACGAAATATCTCAGCTAATAATCCAATATATAACACACAATTATTTAAAAAATAATTTACAATAAATAATATTTAGGTATCGTATTTCAGTACATGACATTCTTAAACCGGTAAATAAACTCTCACGATATGATGAAATGTAAAGCATTTCCTCTTCGTTATTGAAAAATAATCATATACCTAACCAGAACAAATATTTAGTTGGTACATGTACCTTGTATTAGGTTTTACAAACATCGCGTTTTAGCGTTAAGCAAAAAAAATTAATATGTTCTAAATAGTTTTCTACAACTGTCTGAGATGGGTTTATATACAGTACTAATGCAATTGGAAACCTCTAAAACATTTGTCGCCTTCTAACTCCGTTGCGTTCATTTTTCTTTAGCTCAAATTAGTAGATTCAACACAAATCTAAATAATCATCTATTTGATGTATCAAACATTCTGATATAAAACTATTAGATGGAATACTGTGCATTTTTATTGCTAAGTAGAATCTTCATAAATTGATATTGTTTTACCAAGGAATTGATTTCCATTTGCCTAAAAACTATTAAGAGTTTAATTATTTCTTCAACACATCGTTCGTTAAAGGTATTATTCTTAATTAAACAGGATAAATAAAATACGTCTTACAACACTATAAGTATATTTACACTTATTCTGTACTTACATACAAGACAGTAAAATATATACAAAAGATGGTACAAGTCGATCGATTTCAACCAGTTACACCGGTTATCATCAGGCCCAATTAGAGATTCTCTGTAAAATCGATCGCCTTGTACCATCTTTTTTTATATTTTACCTTCTTGTGTAAATATACTTATAGTGTTGTAAGACGTATTTTATTTATCCAGTTGTAACAACACATATCATGCTAATAAAGAAATTATTCTTAATTTGATAAACTTTTTAACACACAAGACGTGAACTCAGGACAAATACTAAACCTTTTTTCTTGTAAAAGGAAAATCTGTAAGCGTGCACCGTATAAATAATAACACTTTCTTCACTGCGATTTACAAATAGAAATACAATACCAGTAGATGTAATGCATTGTCAGGTGTAAAAGAGCTGTTGAGTAACATTTTCCTAACAATTTAAAAAGTTAGGAAAAAGTTAATGGCCCTGTGTAAAAGTCCTTAGCGTTGCTTTAGAATATCGATCAAATAAGGAAATAAGAGGTAAGCAAAGGAGATAAGATAGGATTTGGATTACTTTTCCTTGGAGCAAAAGTTTAATCACGCCTAAGTTTCCAGATTGCGAAAATTTTCTAAGTTGTTGAAGATTTCACGTTGCAATGGAGTTTCTTTTAGAATGTTAAGAACTTCTACAGTCAATTGCTTTGTTTATAAACCTACCCTAAAATAAACATTATTTTTGTAGGACGTGAATAATTTATTAATTTACCTTTAAGATATTACTGATACATTTATATTTTAAAATTATTTTATTATGTGATCATTTGGTTTCTCTAACTACTGAAACATGTGGTTCTATATTATGCGTAGACCATCTCAAAAACGAGCCCACTCAATAGGGCTTAGTTGTGGCTTAGAACACTAGTCAAACTTAACATTATTTTATTATGTGATCGTTTGGTTTCTCTAACTACTGCAACACGTGGTTCTATATTATGCGTAGACCATCTCAAAAACGAGCCCACTCAATAGGGCTTAGTTGTGGCTTAGAACACTAGTCAAACTTAAAATTATTTTTGAAGTTTTCGCTTAAGATTATCTAGTAAATTCCTACTGAAGCTTAGCACTACTAGTAAGGCTTAACATATTTTTAAAGTTTATGTTGAGTAAATATTTATCGAAGCTTAGCACACCTTGAAAAGCTTATCGTCATTCTAATAAATGACACTTATAATTAGGCTTAATAAAGCTTAACATAACTGATAATGCTTAACATACTAAGTGCAGTTCGAGATTATTTAGTAAGTAAGGTTATTACTTAGTAAACCTATAGTGAAACATATAAAATAAATTAGCTTTGTTAGTGAAGATTTTAGAGATTCTGGATGCATTTTCATATTTCCCAATTTTCAAAGGAGTATATTGAACTTTTCCACATGATCAGCTCAGTTTTGTATGTAGGACTAATTTTAAGTACATTCTGCCTACTTTAAATTTGTATCAATGCACATACAGATGTCACATACAATGTTTTATCTTGTTACAAAACAACGCATTAAGGTATTGGCAGGTCCTCCGCCAAGCTTGTAGCATGATAAAGTGGCTCCGGGTAAAATATGCGAGTCGCAGGTGTTTAAAACACATTCTGATCCACTTTGTTTGTCTCGTGTGCAAAACAGTAATAGCATATTCAGAGAATACCAAGTATGTAAGATATGTAAAATGCTTACAAAAATTCTTTTAAAATATTAAAAATAAAATATTTTTAAAGTTGTTATTTAACAGGATAAAAACAAATATTTTGTTTCAGGGTATATATAATAGGAATCGCTTTGCTCGCTGGGGGCTCCGCCCCCAGACCCCCGTCAGGGGTCTCCCCTCAAATTTGTATTAGGTGGGAACGTTTCACAACGTCAAGTTTCATAATGTAAAGTGGCTGTTTTTCTTCAGTTTTCTTATTTAGTGATTTTAAATTGTAAACTTTCAAAACGTCCAGATCCTATGCAGTGTTTGACAAAGTAAAGTTTGACCCCGCAGGGGTTTCTCCTACCAAATAAAATAGTTTTAACTTTAGGAGCCTTTGTAAACCCGTTTTTAGCGAATTTCCTCTATAGGGAGGAAGCTATTACTGTAGTCGGCATGGTAAGACCTAGGCCCGGGGCCATGATAACTCTTCGTTTTGAGGGCCTCAGATGACATAAACACCATTCGTTCCAATTCATATATATATGTATATGTCTTTATAGGCATGATAACTTTCGTAAAAATTTTCCTATCTTGATCAAATTTGGTATAAACGTGTAAGGCAGTATCTATTTTCATGAGTTCGAAAACCAGATAGATCGCACTATTAAAATACGGGTTTTAGGGGGGTGTTATACCCCAAACATTTTTTTACTTTTTACATATAATTATTTTTAAAGTCAAACTTTAGTTTGCACTATTTAATTCAGCTAAAAAGTTTGTATTTTGTTCAATGTTCTGCATCAATTGGTAACCGAGATATTGAAAGTGCTAAACACAGTATGTTATCCAATTTTAATCTTATGGAGAATAAGTAAAATTTTATATCTCGCTTATTAATGCACATATATTAATTAAACTTGGTACCGTATGTGGCTTCATATGGTTGGGGTTTGCTGCTATTTGTATACAAAACCCATTTTTTTAGTCCTCATGGCAGCAAACCTGCGTACTCAGCAGCTATAATGTTTTCTTATGGAGAATAAGAAACATGTGATATCTTGCTTGTTTTTGTTTATGAACATAAATTGGTAAAACTTGGAATGTTGCTTCAAATAGTGATCCATTAATATTTGCATAAAACCCCGATTTTTGTAGTCCAATATGCAGCAAACCTGCATACTCAGTACTAATGATTTTCTTATAGAGAATAAAAACACTTTTTCTTTTCTTATTTGTGAACGTGCTTTGATGAAAGTTGGTAGGTGGCTTCATGACGTAATGAAGTACCATTTGAAATTCACTGAGTATGCAGGTTTTCTGCAACGGGAGTATTTATAAGTTATAATAAGCGTAGTCAGTACTAACGTGGGTCAACCACCTAGAGTTTAGGGGTGAGTAAAATTATCCCCTACTTTTGAGAAATTCATGAACTCATGGACCTGTCACTCAGCAGGGCAGGTCGATCAGCTGGCCTGTAGCTGAGGCTTGACCACTGTTCTGGCCGGTGGACAACATACACATCTTCTCATCTCACATACTTTGCACAGCTTCATGAGATCATAATTTAAAGTGTAAATATACTTTGATATTATTTTAAAAATTAAATTTGTAGGCGTAACAATTGCGTTTTGAACTTCTATTATCCGAATGAAAACAATATATGCCAATATCATCAATTTAGTTGCATAACTCTGCTATAAGTATATGATTTGAGGCCTTGTCAGTAGTAAAAGTTGAAGTTGGCCCAGACTTGCAGTTTTCATCTATATGGAGATGGGCTGGAAACATCCCAGACCTCGGATACCTGCAAGCGCTTCTTTTCAAAATATGGCACAAGTTCAATCCAGGTTGGTCGAACTACTAAGAATAGTATAATCACATCATATTGAATGATGAAGGAGCCGCGACAAGGAAAAACATTGTCTTGCCCTCGATTTGTTTTATAGGCGTCTTTGATATATTTAGTTACGTTATCAAATTATCAGAGTTGGGCTTGCCTATATGTTCAGTTGGCCGCCGCAGTTTTAAAATACGAGTACAGTACATATTTTGTAAATCGTTTATATAAACCGATTTACAAATTGGTATGTCCTCTGACTCTTTCTGCCACCTATTATTTGTTATGTTTGCTTGCAAACTGATCTACCTTATTAGTTGTGTTATGGAAAATGTCTCGTATTGCATTTTAAACGTACGTGAAACCTTCTTATGTGCCTATTCACAACGCAAATTTTTAAAAAGGGGAGATGCATTCAAGACAAATCAAAGGTTTTTCTCAAAGACTTTTTAATCAAATATTTGATTATTGTTTGGTTACTATTGTTGATAGTGATTATTACTATTTCTAATGTTGTCATTTTTATAATTTCAAAATTATGTTACAGACGGATATTACAAGAAAACCAAATATAATATAGTGTGAATGTGATTACAAAATCCATTTTAAGATTTTAAATATAGTCTAAATCAAATTTATAACAGTTCCATGAACCCTCTAGTTTCTTCTGATGTGTTCTGAATGATGCGCTTTATACAGTTTTTTTCAAAACCCTTTGGTGATCTCAACTATTAAAACTAGACTTAAGGAAGCTTTTGTTAAATGGGGCGGCGAAATGTCAGAGAGAAGTTCGCATTATAACACTTTCTCACTGACTTTTCTCTCAATACCGTTTGGTTCCCTTTACTTGCGTGGATAGTTTTATATTGAAGCTTGCTGGTTTATTTAACACATATGACGCTTTCCCCCGTATTTCTGTGTATTTTTAAAAAAATAATAAATACTAAACTTGATCTTGCATATTTAATGTTTAAAAGTATTGTTTTATTTTAAAGGTATGACTAAATTAAACGACGGAAAAGGGCGGTTGTAAACGCTGTAATTTTATTTTACGTTTTGAAAACACCGTCATGCTGTTTTTGAAATAACTTCTTGAAAGAGAAGTTTGAGCGGCTGCCATTGTGACCGAGTGGATTGTTTGAGGTCGGGTTGTCGGCATTGTATCCCACTAGTTAAGATCTTAAATCTATGTGCAATTTGACTTATGTTTTTATTTTATATTTTCTTCTTACTTTTGCCTTCTTATCAAAGGATATATTGACAACCTATTTTTATTTTAAGCTTACTATAACTGACTATGATCGAAATTACAAATGGACCTATGCTAAAATGTAAATTCCCCATTGCAGCAAACCTGCATACTCAGCGAATTTCCAATGCATGCATTGTTTCTCACTACCACATAAAGCCACTTACCAAGTTTCATAAAAATACATAGATAAATATGTGATATTTTGCATTTTATTTATTCTCCATAAGAATAACATTTGGACTGAGTATGCAGGTTTGCAGCAAAAACAAAGATAAGAAATATTTTTTTGTTCTATTATCAATATAACTCAACTAGGTGAAGATACACATAAGCGTTATTAATTTATGTCCATAATTAAGGGAGATATAAAACTTTACTTATTCTCCATAAGAATAACATTAGGGCTGAGTATGCAGGTTTGCTGCTACGGGGATTATCAACAAAACTCAATTTTTTGTGCAAATATCAATATGGTAATACGTGAAGCCACATACCAAGTTTCATCAATATATATTAATAAATAATCGAGATAATCGAGATATCAAATTTGATTTATTCTCCATAAGGACATTGGGCAACATACTGTGTTTTGCACTTTGAATATCTCTGCAACTGTTGGACGTAGAATCACAATTTAAACTCCAAAATTATTGTTTTGTAAAGCTGAAATTATTGGTAAAAACAAATGTGAAGTTTTTAGTAAAATTAACTGAGAAAAAGCTAAAAACCTTTTTCCCATAAGGTTAACATGGACAATTTTATGAACACTTTTTTTGGATTTGTTTCGCAACCACTTAACGATATTTAATGATTCAAAATACTATATTATTTGTTTTGTTTAAGCTCTATAAAATGGTAAAAACCAAAATTAAGTGTTTTAAAGATTTTAAGGTGAAAAATTTGTAAAAACCCGTTTTTTGGAAAATTTAAAACCCCCATAACTATCTTCCATGGTCCGATTGTTCTGGTTTTCGGATTTAAAGTCACGAATGTCACTTTCATCGAAATCGGACGGTTTTAGCGAATTTCCCCTATAGGGAAGAAGCTATTACCGTAGGTCTCATGGTAAGACTTAAGCCCGAGACCATGATAAATTTTCATTTTGAGGTCCCCAGATGCCAAAAACACCATTCGTTCAAATTTGTATATATGTATATATATATTTTTATATATATATATATATATATATATGTGTGTCCGTAAGCACGATAACTCTCGTAAAAAAGGTCCGATCTTAATGAAATTTGGTACAAATGTGTAAAGTACCATTTATTTGAACGAGTTCGAAAACCAGATGAATCGCACGATACGAAGGGGGGTTTTTGGGGGGTTTTTTGGGTTTTTCACTTTTAATTTTAATTTAAATCAAATTTTAATTTATACCATTGATTTCAACTTAAAAAAACAAACAATTTGGTATTTTGATTATTGCTCTACGTCTATTGGTTACCGAGATATTGAAAGTGCTAAACACAGTACGTTGTCTAATGATATTCTTATGGAGAAAAAGAAAAATTGTATATCTCGCTTATTTATGAACATAAACTGGCGAAATTTGGTATATGGCTTGATCTGGTTATGGTTTATTGTTGTTTGCACAAAAAAATGTTTCGCCTATGGCTCCTGAAGCAGCAAACCTAGGTACTTGGTCTCCATGTTATTCTTATGGAAAATACTTAAAATGTTATATATCGCTTATTTATGAATGTATATGGATGAAACTTGGTATGTGACTTCACTAAGATGAGTTCTATTGATATTTGCATAAAAACCCATTATTTTGTGTGCCTTGTTGCAGTAAACCTGCGTACTCATCCCCAATGTTGATCTTATGGAGAATAATTAATATTTTAAATATCGCTTGTTTGTGAATACATTTCTTATGAATCCTGTTAAGTGTTATAATGTATTATGTTATATATTCATTGGAAATTCGCTGAGTATGCAGGTTTGCTGCGACGGGGGTATTTAGCGAATTTCCCCTATAGGGAAGAAGCTATTACCGTAGGGTCTCATGGTAAGACTTAAGCCCGAGACCATGATAACTTTTCATTTTGAGGTCCCCAGATGCCAAAAACACCATTCGTTCAAATTTTTATATATATATATATGTGTGTGTCCGTACGCACGATAACTCTCGTAAAAAAGGTCCGATCTTAATGAAATTTGGTTCAAATGTGTAAAGTACCATTTATTTGAACGAGTTCGAAAACCAGATGAATCTCACCATCCGAAGGGGGGTTTTTGGGGGGTTTTGTACCCCAAAAATTTGTTTTTTTGGGGTTTTCACATGTAATTTTAATTTAAATCAAATTTTAATTTTTACCATTGAATTCAGCTTAAAAAACAAACAATTTGGTATTTTGATCATTGCTCTACGTCAATTGGTTAGCGAGATATTGAAAGTGCTAAACACAGTACGTTGTCTAATGTTATTCTTATGGAGAAAAAGAAAAGTTGTATATCTCGCTTATTTATGAACATAAACTGGCGAAATTTGGTATATGGCTTGATCTGGTTGTGGTTTATTGTTGTTTGCACAACAACAAAAATTTTCGCCTATGTTTCCTGTAGCAGCAAACCTAGGTACTTGGTCCCCATGTTATTCTTATGGAAAATACTTAAAATGTTATATATCGCTTATTTATGAATGTATATGGATGAAACTTGGTATGTGACTTCATTAAGATTAGTTCTATTGATATTTGCATAAAAACCCATTATTTTGTGTGCCTTGTTGCAGCAAACCTGCATACTCATCCCCAATGTTATTCTTATGGAGAATAATTAATATTTTAAATATCGCTTGTTTGTGAATACATTTCTTATGAATCCTGTTAAGTGTTTTAATGTGTTATGTTATATATTTATTGGAAATTCACTGAGTATGCAGGTTTGCTGCGACGGGGGTATATTTACTCAAGTTATCGCATTCACAGACACATATATTTATAAATTTAAACGAATAGTGTTTTTGGCATCTGGGGACCTCAAAACAAAAAGTTATCATGGTCTCGGGCTTAAGTCTTACCATGAGACCTCTCATGGTAATAGCTTATTCCCCAAAGGGGAAATTCGCTAAAACATTAATTTATAAAATAAATTGTTGTTTTGTTGTTGATTTGTGACTTTAACTTTTTTATTTTTTGAGTGGATCTGCTTAGGCCTATCAAAACTATTTTTATTTTAAATAATAATGTTATTTCCTTCTTAACATCTACTGATAAATTACAGTGTGTAAATAGAATTGTGCAAAATTTAAATTATAGTCACAAAAGTTTAATATCCAATGATTCTAGGAATTAAAGACGAATAGCAACATTATTTTTAGTTAAAACACATTGTGGAGAGTCGCAACGTTTTGGTTCACAGAATTCAATCCGGTGTGATAAATTGTTCCGAGTGAACTGATAGTAAAAAGTTTACAATAGCGTGCTAAACAATGAACAAAGCATTTCTGATGCCTGCTTTGTAGTTTGGACCTGTTCAATGGCCAACAATAGAAACTCTACCCAAAAATATCGCTACATTAAAACAAAGACAAGCAGCTAAAAAAAAGGCTGCTCCACTGGAAGTGGAGTCATTTCCTATGTGAGCGCTGCCAGTGTAAAACTTTGAAACCACACCAAGCGCTACCCGTTGCAAATTTTAAAATCACAGCGCCGTCTACTGCTTGATGAATTGTAACTTTGACTTAGTCCGATACGCCGATACGCTATATGGCAGGCTAATAGATATGGCACTGGATTCACGATCATGCGGTCCCAGGTTCAATTCTATCTTTTCATGTTTACTTTTTGAGGTACCCTTTTGTGTACCTCACAAACCCATTTTTGTAAAATGTTATAAAGAAAAGAGCTTCCATACAGCGCTCTGCGGAGTTAGGTTAGGTTAGTTTACTATAATTTGTTAGTAAATGTAGGGTAATTTTGTAATATAAGTAGTTTTCTTCTATGTACATTTGAAAATACTACATTTCACTTGTAATTTTGCATCTGTTGCGGATAGTTCGTTCGTCATCGGACGAGTTCGGCTGTTCAGCTTCCTCGATTGGCAAAATCTCTACCTTCAGTGGAGCAGCCTTTTTTTAGCTGCTAGTTAAAACAATGGGTAGAATTGTATCCGTGGATTCACGCATTGCTTTATGGATCATTCGACTGTCCTGGAGACAAACCATGTTATCGCCAAGATTTAATATTGAAGATGAAGATGAACGTTAAGATTGAAGATTTTAACACTGCTGGGTTGATTGATACTTTATTATTTATATCCATCTAAATTATTGATTACGATAAAACAACATCCATACAATGGTTTTATTATTAAACAAAAAATAGCATAATATACTCTACTAACTAAAAAAAGTAACAGGATATATTTAAGTTCAGTCTTTTATTTTTGGTATGTGTTCTTTTCTTGAAGGGTTCAGTAGGATTAACCTCATCAATTCCATTGTAATGCCTAAAACATGCTGTTGACTTGAGAAAAAGAGACATAGGATTCAATAAATGTTCAGTGTTATTTCAAGATAAATTTACTTATTCAAAAAGTAATGGTATAACTTTATCAACTAACTCTAATTTTATGTTGGTTGTACGTGTTTTTTATTTAATATCATTTCATAAAATCTGTATAATTAATTACTTTTGACCTCAACATTCCATATTGAAAGCTAATTACGTGTGGATCTGTTATTAAAACTCTGCGGCTAACCAATCTGAACAACTGGCGTTAATTCCTATTTGCAAATTCATCACTTCTGGGATATTGCCCCATTCATTTGTGGTTATTGATCTGTTGAGTGCTATTGGTATTGCTAAATCATTTACATTGAGTTTTAATCTTTTCTGAACAGCATTCCAAGTATAAAGTATTTGCTTTTACGTTATTTAAATGGGTTGACACTTTCGAGCAATGGACAATGTAAACTTTAACTAATAACAACTGTAAACGTATTTTTACAAATTAGGCATAATATTTATCATTGTAATTTATATATTATATTATTTTATACCTATAAAAAAAGAAAATTTAAGGATGTTTTGGCTACGGTACTCAATGTTAAGTTCAAAGTAAAAGCATAAAGTAAAATTTTATCTCCAAGCTTAAGAAAACAAGAGAAAATATATTTAGCTAAACTTTCCACCAAATTGTTAAGCAAAATTTAAGGGTGTTTTAATAGATTGATTGGGGGGACTTGTTTATATTGATTCTTAAAACTTCCAAGTTTTATAAAAACTACCACCCCAAAAAAAAAACTAAAATCCTAAAACCCCAAATAAAACACTCTTCAAAGACGTTGAAAAATATCTCCAACTAAAGCCTCAAAAGAATATAAACAAGGTAAATATCCTTTAACTACGTATTTTAACTATAATTTCTCCAAGCATGTATAAGCTTAAAACACAGGTAGGTACTGCAAGATGGAGGGCAAACAGGGCACTCTGTACCAGGCCCCCATTTCGTAGAGCCTCCCAGCCCACAGGATATAAAGTGTCTAGGCCTATTAAAAATATTGAGTTGTCAGTAAAATAGAGCCACATACAAAAATTCTGCCCCAGATCCCAAGCCCTTATCGACGGCCCTGTTGAAACGTGATTGGAGGAGATAGAAAAATCAATTAACTGAGAGCTTCCTTAGTGTTTTAAGCTACTACATTACAGATGAAATCATCCATAATAACTGTCAGCAAAAGGAAAATTGTTACATAAAACTTATAAGAAAACCAATGACAGCACCACGTATTTATTTTATTATTTTATGCAGTGCATCAGTTTTTGATATCATAAATAAACATATAATTCCTAAGGCAACAGGCACTAATAATAAATATAACTACAAACTGACTCGAAAGTGGAAAGTTAACTGATGGTAAAACATCCATTGAACAAACTTTGCTCTCCTTACTTCTGGGGCAACTCTTAGGAATTTTAAACTGCATTACAAGCATGTTCTACAAATTCAAGTTATTTCAACATTAAATACTCTTATCTTATAAAACACCACTCTGTTTTAGGTGAAAATTTGCCACTGTTGTAATCTGTATATTCAACCAAACTTTTTATTTCAGCGGTTTCCCCTGTGAGAAAAAAACTATTGCCATAGTCGGCAAGGTAAACGTAGGCCCACATGATAACTTTTCATTTTGAGGTCCCCAGGTGCCAAAACACCATTCGTTAATAACTATTTGTTATGTGGAAAGTTTCCACATAACAAACTTTTAATAATCCAAATCAGTGTTAAAATCTCAAATCTGAGAACATTTTTTTGGCTGTTGTGATATGATTATTCACCTGGTTCTATTTACCTGCAATGCTGAGAATACAGTATATTACACATTATAAGGTTAGCAGAAGGTCCAGTCAGGATTGAAAGTAGGCATGAGGTTGCTGGGAATGATACCAGCAAATCCAACAAATGAGTATAACAGGGTTTTCTAATGTAAAACCCCATAAGACAACGTACTGTGTTTAGTCCTTATATATTTTCTTTTAATAACTCGGCAAATATTTATGCTAGAATGATGAGAGAGGGCTTAAAACTTTCGCCGCATTAATATCCATAATTTTGCATGCATTTTCTTATGTCCAAGTTCTTTCCAACCCTTTTTGGGCCCAAAAACTCAAAATTTGAAAGATTAATCCCCAAAAAAGAGGGTTAGAGTTTTCCGATTTTTTTGCCCAACGAACTTGTCCAACTGATTATAGAAAGGAATGTCTCTACCAATTTTAAGTAAATCGGGCAACAAATGTGACCGCTAAAGTGCAAACATATATATATACATACAATTTTGAACGAACTCCGAAAACGTGTTCAGGGGGTCACGTTAGGAACTTCTATGGTGGTCCCGGGCTTAAGTTTCACCGTGCGGGTCATGCTAATAGGTAGTTCACTTTCCATGGGAAATTCACTAATAAAATAAAATTGCCTTTATTTACAAGCATCTCTCAGTACAAAACTGTTTTATAGAGGAACTCAAAAGGAAATGAGATCGCAAGCAGCACGCTGACATGAGGGAAGTGAATTTCCGCATCAAAACCTTATAAAGATCAAATAAAGGGTTTAAACTATCATTGGTTACATTTTTTTGTTGAAAATTGAAAAATGTTATATTTGGCTGTTTTGATGCTCCTGATGGTTATATTTAAATTTTCTAATAGGATGTCAATGTTGTTCATTATAAAGTTAGAAAGAGTCGGGATATGTTGCAATTATTGTAGTATTAATTGACACAATTTGCAATGCATACATAACCCTCTAAGTAGTGAATTCCTTTTTTATTCATTTTTAGTTTCACTCCTTGAGCTGAGAGTAAACAGTAGCGCTGATGTTCATAGGCCTGTTACTTCTCCGAGGCTCCATCAGTGGCGCCTCATTTAACCCATAAAATACAGAGTAATTATTGCGTGTTAATAATCCAATATTTTAGTTTATGCCGGCGGCAGCAACAAGCAGCTAGTACTGATTTATTTCCCTTCCTATGTAATCAGTAAAAAGAATATTCACATTCACAAAAACCAAATGTAAAGAGGTTATTTAGCCCCTACAAGCCACTCGTATGTATATATTTGCGGGCAAGCCACATGCGTACAAAAGCTTGTCACTCTGCCTGACTAACTTGTTTCTTGATCATTCACCTAAATCCTAGAACTGGTAAAAGACACTAAGTCTTCTTTGCAGCAGCGCCAAAAATATTTAAAATTCCTATTTAGGCAAAACAATGTAAAATATCTTATGTACAAAAGTAATAATTAACGACCAAATATCATACCGAATAACGGTAGGTGTAGGTACCGGTTTTTAGTATACACTATTATATCAGAGTTACTTGTATATTGTATATCAAACTTAGTTGTCTTTGAATAAAAAATAGATGAGCTTAACATGTTTTATGGATATCCTTCAACCACGTTTTAATTTAGGGGTTTTAGAAACATACATCGTAAAATATTTTTGAATTTCATGTAACAGAGTGAAATTAAGATAAATGCATCGATAGGATAATCAATCCATTATCCTAAAAATGTTACAATTTATGAATGAATTATAAATTTGTTTAGTACGCAGTTTTGCCACAACCCTGCTAACTAAAAAATGATCATAGTATCTTTCATATAATATTTAAAAAGTGTTTCGATAAAGTTGCAACCAATAACAGATATTTACTTTATTGATGTTCTGTTCATGATGGTCATGAGTTACATAAAATATGGATAAATACCCCCGCCGCAGCAAACCTGCGTACTCAGCGAATTTCCAATGTATGTATATGTTTCTCACTACTACATAAAGCCACTTGCCAAGTTTCATAAAAATACATGAATGAATAAGTGATATATATCATTTTACTTATTCTCCATAAGAATAACATTAGGGTTGAGTATGCAGGTTTGCTGCTACAGGGACAATCGACAACAAAATATTTTTTGTGCAAGTACCAATATATCAGTACTAGGTCACATGCTAAGTTTCATCAGTATATATTCATAAATAATCAAGATATAAAATTGTATTTATTCTCCATAAGGATTACATTGGACAAAGTACTGTGTTTAGCACTTTGAATAACTCTGCAACAAATGGATGTAGAATTACAATTTAAACACCAAAATAATTGTTTTGTAAAGCTGAACTGATTGATAAAAGCAAATATGAAGGCTAGAGTAAAATTAACTGAGGAAAAGCTAAACAAATTTTCCCATAAGATTATTATGGGAGATTTTATGAAGAGGTTTATTTTGGATTTTCTCCGCAACCACTTAACCTAGGTTAATGATTCAAAATACTATATTATTTGGTTTTTTAAGCTCTATAAAATGGTTTAAACCAAAATTGAGTGTTTTAAAAATTGTTGGGTGAAAAGTGCAAAAAACTGATTTTTGGAAATTGTAAACCCCCATAAAACCCCCTTCCCATAGTCCGATTTTTCTGTATTTCGAACTTAAAGTCAAGAATGTTGCTTTACACGTTTTTGCCAAATTCCATCGAAATTGGATGTTTTTTTTTCAAAAGTTATTGTGTTAACTGACACACACACACACACACACACACACATATATATATATATATATATATATATATATATATAAACACCTATATACGAATAGTGTTTTTGGCATCTGGGGGCCTCAAAACAAAAATTCATTATGGTGTTGGTCTTAGTCTTTCGATGAGATCTACGGTAATAGCTTCTTCTCTATGGGGGAAATTCGCTAAAACAAGTTTATTTTGTTTATCTATCCAGTTACATAACATCAATTTTATTTTAGAGGTAAGTAGTACGAAAAGTGGCCTTAAATAAAACAACAAAGAAAATAGCAATTCAAATTATAAATATGACATGTGAAGTAAAGGTAACTACAATACAATTTTAATTACGATTAATTACAGATATAAAAATTCAACTTAGGTACACTATAGAATTACAAAAAAAATCTATGGACAGTTTAAATAGCCATCAATTAAATAAAACTATTTATTAGTAAATATTCTTTAAATTTATTTTTAAAACATTTAAATTTTTAGTTCATTCAGAAGTTTATTTTCCCAATTTTTCAAATGAAGAAGGCTCATCAATATATATTTTTGTGTTCTATTCAACAGACTTGCCTAAACAAAAACCAATTTCATAGTTCCAATGAACACCAAAAACTTTGCAACAAGCTACAGAATTCTACCCCGAGTTGGGTCTTTCAGTGTTTCATTTATATGGAGATATTCCGGTAAAGTTCCAACCCTGCCTTAACATTTTGTTGGGTTAGACTTTGCATAAGGTATTTTTAAATATTAGTCATTTGGTAGTTTTTACCATGATAAAACTTTTTCGTCATACTGCTTCAAAAACAACTGTTTTTGACAGATGCGTTGAGATTCAAAAGTTCTTCTTTTTAGTCATTGGATAATAACATATGTTTTGATGATCATTATCGTACTAGGACTAAAAAGATCATTGTTGATGATACTTTTGATTCGAGGTCGTCATAAATCGATTAAAATTCATTCGGTTATAAATAATCGAAACATTCATTGTTATTATCGAAACATTCATTGTTGTATTGTTATTTGAAGAACAACCGATTGATTCGAACCACAATGATTGGTTTGAATGATCGACTCAACAACCGATAGATATGAATGAACCGAAGTTATGCATGTGCAACAGCTGATTGTTTCAAGAGACAAGCTGAAAGAAACATTTGAGGTTATGAAGACACAGTACGTAAATTTTACTTTTGTTTTTGTTTAAACCTTAAGTTTTTTGGCAGTATGACGAAAAATATAGTTCGTCACTCGGATCAAAAGTGTCTTTTTAATACTCGCTCATTTCCCAGCCTCGGCTTCGCCTCGGCAGTTAAACTGGAGCTCGTATTAAAAAGATCCACTTTTGATCCTAGTGACGAAATATACTATTAACTTAAATAACTTACAATAATGAAAATAGTAAGTGAGCCTCGATCCGTCTTTCTCTGTTATTCATCATGGTCTGGCATTGTAAAAAGCTAGTTTTCGACTCCATTAAACCGGTATTATTTATTATAAGTGTCTAGACAAGCCAATGAACAATGAGGTGTAATTGTAGTACTCGCCAATAGGGCAGCAAGGCTACTGAACTTGAGTTTGTCAACCCCCGCCCAAGGTTAACTTGAAACATAGAATGAAAACTTATTCTGTGTTTAAAAGTTACCTAAAGCTCACTTAACTTAAAAATATATTATTAGTGAATTTCCTTTGGAAAAATGAACTACTAGCATGACCCTTACGGTGAGACTTAAGCCCTAGACCACCCTAGAAGTTCCTAACGTGACCCCCCGACACGTTTTGAGGGGTCGCTAAAAACTTTATATATATATATATATATATATATATATATATATATATACGTGTGAGTTCCCACTCTAGCGTTCACAATTTTTGTCCGACTTACTTCTAATTTGGTCGGAATATTCCTTTCTACAATCGGTTGGACAAGTTCGTTGGGCAAAACAATCGGAAAACTCTAACCACCTCTTAGGGGATTTTAAGTTTTCTAATTTTAAGTTTTTGGGCCCAAAAAGGGTCAGAAAAGCTCCGGATGTAAAACTAATGCATGTGAAAAGATGGAGACTAATAATGCGAAACTTTTAAGCCATCTCTCATCATTCTAGCACAAGTGTTTACCAAGTTATTAAAAAAAATTGTCTTAAAACAGTTTGTTGTCTTGTGGGGATTTTACAACGGAAGAGGCTGTTTTTCATATCTTGATGTAGTTTTATCACCCCCAATACCCCTATACCAACTGGTTATCCAGACTCCTCCTAACCTTATAATGTACACCACTGTCATCGTATACTGAATTTAAATATAACCAGGAGCATCAGAACAGCCAAAAAATAACATTTTTCCTTTTTTTATGTTACCAGTGTTGTTTTAAACCCTTTATCAGATTTTTTTTAAAGGTTTTAATGCGGAAATTCACTTCCATCCCGTCAGCGTGCTGCATGCAAACTCGTTTTACTGATTTTGTAAATACATAATTTTAAATTGTGTTTGGGAGACTGTAGCTTCTTTCAAAATTACAGAGCACAACTTGTTTAACTCTTGGGGCTCCTCCTCATTTGCCTGATATAAATAATTCCTAAGTATCCTATCCTATAAACCTACTCTAATACGAGCAATGGCTGCCTGTCAGCAAAATTTATCTCGGTCTCGGAATCCACCGAAACAAATTTGTTAAAACTTTGGAATTATGTGCTTTAGGACGAAAAAATACCATTGGTAAAAAGCTCAACCCCAGAAAATTTCATATTTTATTAAAAATCTCATTTGAAAATTGGAATTTTTTACATTGGTCTTATGGAGTTTCGAATCAATCCAATACAATCATAACAGCTGTGAATAAATTAACCAGTAAACTGTCAAAGTAGCACTTACCCAAGGTAACCTATACATGATTTCTTGAAAACTCTAACTATAACCATTGAATGAAAATTGCATATAGACATATTTTTACCTACGAAATAATAAATATCAACAAGCATAGCTCGGTCTCACCGATACTATCATTTTATGTATATCCGTTAGATGATTATTTGAATAACTGTTTAGTCAAAGGGTTCGTTAGGTTCACCATGAAATGCAGTCAAGCAACCATAATAAAAAAGGAAGGAAGGAGAGTGACCTTAAGAAAAGGCAAATGACAAAACAAATGCAAATGAGCAGACATTTTTCCAGTTTAACCAAGTCATTAGGCTTGCTTAAATATTAAACTCTGAAGTTAAAGCCTGAGGTTGTTTTCAAATTATAACTCGTCCGAATGCTGCCCGTCATTTTAGGCGCTCCCTTATCCTTGTCTCCCCACCACAAAATAAAAGTATAAATACATTTTGTAGTAATTGGTTATAACAATTATGATAACAGGAAAAAGCTGTTAACTTATTATTTATGCTGTAGTTTTAAAATGTAATACGAATCTCAAAATCAGCTCTATGATGTTCAGGGAAAAGTTTTACAAACTAAAAGTGACAAAGTGAGAATGTGTTTTTGGTTTCAGACACAATTTTATAGCTACAGAAAATTAGGCATAATTTGACAAAGATAAAGAACCAGATTTTAAATCCAGAACCCTACACCGGTAGATCACGTTAACTAGTTAACTTAATCTTGTTTGTGTAGGTTAACATAAACAAAACTAGTTGGCAGCACACTGATGTGAGGGGAGCCAATTTCCGAATTTATAACTTTCAAACATTGAAATAACAAGTTTAGACAAAAACTTGTGGCATTTTTTTTAAATTGGAAAAAATTTATCTTTTGGCTGTTCTGATGCTCCTGGTTCTATTTATCTGCAATGCTGGTATGAAAATGTAAGCGAAATTCGTAATTCAAAATTGTGGGAGTTTGGCAAATCACAGGATGATGGGATACGGCTCAAATTAAAGGACTTGATCCAAAGTCCTTAGGAAAAGTAGCATCAGTATTTCTAAAAAGTTCCCAGCAAACGAGAAATAACGTAAAACATCCCCCCTAAGAAAAGCATGGGAATTTAAAGACGACTGCTTTGTTTACATTGAAACATATGATTAAGAGAATACTTTGTTTGCGAACTGACACGTAAGTAGTAAACAAAATCAGAAGAGGCAGTGCATCGGAGCAAGGTTAAGGGATATGTCCACTTCAAGCCACTAGTACTGTATATATTTAATTCCGTAAGCGAATCGGTTCCCAAGAAATATCTCGAGCTAGGAAGAAGTTAAATTAGGTTATGACGATTCATTCTAAAGCTTGAGGGCCAAGGACAGTGGGAAAAATATCAGAAGTATATATTATTTTTACATTAAAATAAGTTATGTGTTCCTACTTATATTGTTTTATTTTCCTCAGCATGTAAAGAGTAAATGGTAAAAAGATGTTTTACATATGGAGTGTCAATTAATGTCTTTGTTATTGTATTATGGCTGTGAGTATTCTTTATTACATCTCAATTGAAATTCGGATGTGTTATTGTGAATAAAACAGGAAATTTGTAAAATATATAATGATGCTATAGTTAAAAATTTGTGACCTTGAAACAAAGGCCGACATGAATCTGTTTTAGGAATTTTAAAAAGTGATCATATAGGTCTTTTTAAGCGAATATCCCCTATAGTGAAGTAGCTATTGCCGTAGGTCTCATGGTAAGACTTAAGCCCGAGACCATGATAACTTTTTGCTTTGAGGTCCCCAGATGCCAAAAACACTATTCGTTCAAATTTATATATATATATATATGTGCGTGTGTGTGTGTGTGTGTGTGTGTGTATGTCTGTAAATGTGATAACTTGAGTACAAAAAGGTCCGATTTCTATGAAATTTGGCACAAATGTGTAAATTGACATTCATGACTTCAAGTTCGAAAACCAGAAAAATTGGACCATGGGAAGGGGGGTTTATGGGATTTCAAAATTGTCCAAAAATCTATTTTTTTCTTTTTTTCACCCTAAAATATTTAAAACACTGAATTTTTGTTTTCACCATTTAGCTTAAAAAAACAAATAATTTAATATTTTGATCATTAACCTAGGATAAGTAGTTCCGGAGAAAATCCAAAAACGTGCTCAGAAAATCTCCCATGTTAATCTTATGGGAAAAAGGTTTTTAGCTTTTCCTCAGATAATTTTACTGTAAACTTTACATTTGCTTTTACCAATCAATTCAGCTCTACAAAACAATCATTTTGGTGTTTAAATTGTGATTCTATGTCCAACTGTTACAGAGATGTTCAAAGTGCTAAACACAGTACGTTGTCCAATGTTATCCTTATAGAGAATAAATAAAATTTGATATCTCAATTATTTATGAATATATATTGATGAAACTTAATATGTGGCTTCACCTGGTACTGTTATATTGATATTTGCACAACAAATTGTTTTTTGTTGATTATCCCTGTAGCAGCAAACCTGCAAACTCAGCCCTAATGTTATTCTCATGGAGAATAAGTCAAGTTTTATATCTCCCTTAATTAAAATAAAACACTTAATTAAATAAATAAATAAGTGGGGCTCTGCCCCACTGGCCCTTAATAGAATAATCACAATCAAACTACTTAACCAATATAGCTGAAATTTGGTACCTTAAAGGACATAAGAAACAACAACATGACCCATACTGGGGAGTCATGGTGTTGTTCTCTAGAGATTTCATACTGACACTTTGTTGTGCTTGAGACATGGGGGGGCGAGATCTATGCCTCTCTAAATAAATCTTTTTTCAAGCCAACCATTGAGTGTCTCAACAGTACATTTGAAAATTATGTTTGTAGAAGATAAAGCGGTTGAAAAGTTTTCTTAGGTCCTTTTAAAAATTGGGACCAGGACATTGGAAACAGGTGGTCTCATAAACATCCCTCCTTCACTCGGTACAATCGACGAAATCACAGGAACTACTGATCGACAGTTTTTTCCCGAGGTTCATAAACTGATTAATTTGGAAAGTGCCTTGTGCCATCCTCACGTCCACCAATGAACAAGCAACAGAGATCAACTTAAAGACGATGTATCTCTTCCAAAAGCGAGGAAAGAATAAGTCAATTTGTTATAACCGTCCTTTTAACCAGGACCACGCCATTTACTACCCGACAGAGTTCCTCAACTCAGCAACAGTACTTAAATCATTTTCCATTATCTTTCGTTAACTTTTATTTGATTGTACTCTAAAAATGTCAAATGTAATTTAAATATTGTAAAATTAATTTGGTTGTTATTCTTTTCAAATTAATCTATTATTTAGACATACAAACCGTACGAAGGACGGGAACACAGCTAGATAAAATAAATATCCTATACACAACAATTATCTGCTGCAAACGTTAACTGTATTTACAGACTAAACTATTAACTATTATTAATTCAGATAGGATGTTTTTTCCTACTATTGGTATTTAAAGTACATAATTTACATAATGACGTAAATATTGTATTAAAAATGAGTCTTCCAAAATATATAAATTATTTAAACGTACCTAGTATAATTAAAATTCAAAAATTCATAATCTATGTTTAAAGAAAGATCATTAAACAGTACATTTTCTGCCAGAAAAGACATAAATTGTTTATTAAAGCTCAGTCGACCCGGTAAAGAGATCTATTAAACCCTTTTGATTTACTCGGGTCGCAATGGTGAGGGGAGGAGGAGGAGGGGGTGTTTTATTACGTTGTAAAAAGTGGCACCACCTGGCTTCTCCCGCCTTCACAAACTCTACCGTAATTAGTTTTGCTACAAAAATAATGTCATCGACCTTAATGTAGTTTTTACTTTTATACCTCCATCTTTCTTATAACTGTTGTTTATAAACATGAAAAGAATGTAACGCTAAAAAATTACTTACCAGAGACATGCTATGACAGGAGTATAACAACAACCTTAGATGGTCAATAGTCAATAGTCAAAATATCTTTATTCATAATGGTATACATGATACATGAATGGTGTCAAGTTAATTACTTAAAAGCTAAACATAATAATCACATAACAAAATAACACAGCTACCTAATTTAACACAATCTTATGCAAACTTATCATAATATTCATTTAAAGAATAACATGGGTTATTACACATTATTTTTTAACTTTGCTTTGAATTTTTTGGGATTGTTTTAATTTTTTATATTTAAGGGCAAGTAGTTAAAAAACTTTGCGCCAATGTATGTAATTTTTTTAAAATTCCAAGTTATGATTTTCAAATTTAATATTTTTCCCATGCCTAGTATTATATTGATGGCTACAGACTAATAAAATGTCATTAGACATGTTTTCTTTTACATATAATATACAATCATAAGTAGCCTATACAAACTGAAGACTATTAAAATTTCTAGTTCACAAAATTTATATTTTACATGTGCTTTATAATCTAGACTCAGCATTATTCTTATACACTCTTTTTGAAGCTTTAATATCCTTTCTAAGTTATAGTGTGTTGTGGCTCCATAAACACAGATATCCTATCCTATATTCTAATATGAGCAAGGTTTGCTTGTATGCTTATTGCTTGCTTGCGACACTGATCTCAAAAACGGCTCTAAAGATTTCCTTCAAAAGTTGGAAATAACTAATTTCCGGGGTAAAAATTAGTTCTAGATAGGCCTCACCCCCAGGAAAAATCAAATAATGTAAAAAAATTAAAATGAAAAGTTAAAAAAATTAACATTGGGCTTCTGGAGTTTCAAATCAAAACAAAAGAATTGTAACAGCTCTTCATAATCAACCAGGGAACTGTCAAAGTAATACTCATGTTGTATTGTTGTACCTTGGGGGTATGTTGTACCTTGGGGCCGAGCTTTGTTCGGGGAAAGGCCAGTCAGTTTGTTTAGCTGACTTGGCGTAATATTTCACCACTTCCCCCTACTGATATTCAGATTTGTATAACTCATTTGCCTCTTTTCTACATTTTTAAGGTCACTCCAGTTTTTATTTATAGCTCAATGTCCCTTTGATTTATTTTACTACTCTCTATATGTAATCTTCACTCAAATCTTTTAATCACTGCTCTCAGGAAACTACATGTTAATAATCATAAACAACATGAGTATTACTTTGACAGTTCCCTGGTTGATTATGAACAGTTGTTACAATTTTAGCGAATTTCCCCTATAGGGAAGAAGCTATTACCGTAGGTCTCATGGTAAGACTTAAGCCCGAGACCATGATAACTTTTCATTTTGAGGTCCCCAGATGCCAAAAACACCATTCGTTCAAATTTTTATATATGTATATATATATATATATTTATATATATATTTATATATATATTTATATATATATATGTGTCCGTAAGCACGATAACTCTCGTAAAAAAGGTCTGATCTTAATGAAATTTGGTACAAATGTGTAAAGTACCATTTATTTGAACAAGTTCGAAAACCAGATGAATCGCACCATCCGAAGGGGGGTTTTTGGGGGGTTTTGTACCCCAAAAATGTGTTTTTTGGGGTTTTCACATGTAATTTTAATTTAAATCAAATTTTAATTTATACCATTGAATTTAGCTTGAAAAAAAAAACAATTTGGTATTTTGATCATTGCTCTACGTCAATTGGTTACCGAGATATTGAAAGTGCTAAACACAGTACGTTGTCTAATGTTATTCTTATGGAGAAAAAGAAAAATTGTTTATCTCGCTTATTTATGAACATAAACTGGCAAAATTTGGTATATGGCTTGATCTGGTTATGGTTTATTGTTGTTTGCACAAAAAAACAATTTTCCGCCTATGGTTCCTGTAGCAGCAAACCTAGGTACTTGGTCCCCATGTTATTCTTATGGAAAATACTTAAAATGTTATATATCGCTTATTTATGAATGTATATGGATGAAACTTGGTATGTGACTTCACTAAGATGAGTTCTATTGATATTTGCATAAAAACCCATTATTTTGCGTGCCTTGTTGCAACAAACCTGCGTACTCATCCCCAATGTTATTCTTATGGAGAATAATTAATATTTTAAATATCGCTTGTTTGTGAAGACATTTCTTATGAATCCTGTTAAGTGTTATGCTATATATTCATTGGAAATTCGCTGAGTATGCAGGTTTGCTGCGACGGGTGTATTTTTGTTTTGATTTGAAACTCCATAAGCCTAATGCTAATTTTTTTAACTTTTCATTTTAGTTTTTTTACATCATTTGATTTTTCCTGGGAACGAGGCCTGTATAGAACTTATTTTTATCTCAGAAATTAGTTATTTCGAACATTTAAAGGAAATCGTTGGGGCCGTTTTTGAGATTAGTGTCGCAAGCAAGCAAGCAAACATACAAGCAAACCTTACTCATATAGGATAGGAGTACCTGGGGGCCAAGCTTTGCTCGGGGGAAGGCCAGTCAGTTTGTTTAGATGACTCGGAGTAATATTTCACCACTTCCCCCTACTGATAATCAGATTTGTATAACTCATCCTTTTTTCTACATTTTTAAGGTCCCTCCAGTTTTTATTTATAGCTCAATATCCTTTTGATTTATTTACTACTCTATATATGTAATCTTCACTCAAATCTTTTAATGTCTGCTCTCAGGAAACCACATGTAAATAATCATAAACAACATGAGTATTACTTTGACAGTTCCCTGGTTCATTATGAACAGCTGTTACAATTCTTTTGTTTTGATTTGAAACTCCATAAGCCCAATGTTAATTTTTTTAACTTTTAATTTTAGTTTATTTACATTATTTGATTTTTCATGGGGATGAGGCCTGTCTGTCTAGAACTTATTTTTATCCCAGAAATTAGTTATTTTGAACGTTTGAAGGAAATCGTTGTAGCCGCTTTTGAGATCAGTGTCGCAAGCAAGCAAGCAAACCTTACTCATATTAGAATATAGGATAGGATTATTAACATGTGGTTTCCTGAGAGCAGAGATTAAAAGATTTGAGTGAAGATTACATAAATAGAGTAGTAAAATAAATCAAAGGGATATTGAGCTATAATTAACAACTGGAGTGACCTTCAAAATGTAGAAAATAGGCAAATGAGTTATACAAATCTTATTATCAGTAGGGGAAGTGGTGAAATATTACTCCAAGTCATCTAAACAAACTGACTGGCCTTCCATCGAGCAAAGCTCGGCCCCCCAGGTGCTATGTGGGAATAAGCTATGTGGGAATGAATCAGCCCAAAGTAAATTATTCTTAAAGTAGCCAAGTCAGATAATTTGGACAGTCTTCTGAGTACAAAAATTCCTGAATTGATTTTACTAATATTTTGTTTATATGAAGATCCCAACTAAAATCTATTATCAAACCTAACAATTTTGTTTTATTGACTTCAGCTATATTTTGATTAGTTAATGTCTATTGCGATGTACATCTGTTTTTATCTCTCTTTGCGTTAAAGCTAATATAATTGGTCTTATGAAAACTTAAGTTTCAGATTGAGAGAACTACAAAATTTTAAAATATTTGTCAGCTCCATTTCTAATATATTTTGAATTTCTTGATAACCTGCACCTGATATTTTAAAATTTGAATCGTCAGCATACAGCACCGCTCTATTGGAGTTTTTTTTTTTCTATTTTCTATGGCATTATTCATGCCATTTATATAACAAATGAATAATACTGGGCCCAGAATTGACCCTTGAGAACACCATACTTAATAAATTATGTTTTTGAATTTATTCTTGTTTGTTTTGTATTTGTTAAATGAGAAATTTCGACAAACTGCTCTATATTGGTTAAGTATGATTTGAACCAATCTAAATATTTCCCTTTGATACCATATTTATGAAGCATCTTAAACAATGAGCTATGGCAAACACTATCAAAAGCCTTATGCAAGTCCATAAAGAAGCCAATGCATTTGTCAATATTATCTATTTAATCAATGACTGATTCAATAAATTGTACTGTTGCTGTTTAGGTTAATTTTCCTACTCGACTCGAAACCCGTGTTGATCTGCCAAAATCGACAGATATACAGTGGGCAAATGCGACACTTTTATCTTCTTTATATTTATCAATGATTCCTTTCATGTCTGCATCTAGTATTTGAATGTTTGCTGTAACTGGAACTGGTTTAGGTGGACTAATGGCATGGAGTTTGGTGGAGGAATAGTTTTGTTAATGCCTAATTTTTGTGGAGCTAGGGGAGGAAAAACTTCCATAGACGATCTTTCAGGAGTTTGTGCTGTGGAGACAGATTTGAAAGGATGTAGAATAAGAGGTTGCATTGTGTTTACTTTTTCCAAAATCATGTAAACGAGTTTCTTTTTTCTTCGGTTGTTTAGGTGAACACTTTTCTTCGAAAAATGTTCTCAATACATTCACTTTTAAATAAGAGCACTACTTGTGTTTACATGCACTTTACTCCATTTTCAGAATTCTTTTGCTTGTTCTCTCAAAACAATCAAAACCTTTCCTACACAGTTTCAAAACTTGTTAATTGTTCATTGTTTACAAAAACCCTAGTGCATTTTTCTTTTACAATATTTCTTCTTTGTTACAAACTAGTTTGTGACATTCAAGCTTACCAGAAAGAAAAATGTATTTAAATTTAAAAGATGGAAGAAAGGACTTTGCCCTGACTTTTTTTGGGGTTTTATGGGGGTATACAATTTTCCAAAAATCGGTTTTTTTGCAAATTTGACCCCAAAATGTTAAAAAGACTCAATTTTGGTTATAACCATTTTGTAGAGCTTAAAAAAGCAAATAATTCAGTATGTTGAATCATTAACCTAGGTTAAGTGGTTGCGGAGAAAATCCAAAAAAACGTGTCCCATGTTAATCTTATGGGAAAAAGGTTTTTAGATTTTTCTCAGATAGTTTTACTAAAAACTTTACATTTCTGTTTATTAATGTGTTTAGCTCAACAAAACAAACATTTTGGTGTTTTAATCGTTGTTCTAAGTCCAACCGTTGCAGAGATATTCAAAGTGCTAACCACAGTACGTTGTCCAATGTTATCCTTATGGAGAATAAATAAAATTCTATATCTCGATTATTTATGAATGTATATTGATGAAACTTGGTATGTGGCTTCAACTAGTTGTGGTATATTGATATTAGCACAAAAAACAAGTTTTTTGTTGATAGTCCCCGTAGCAGCAAACCTGCATTCTCGGCCCCCATGTTATTCATATGGAGAATAAGTAAAGTTGTGTATCTCCCTTAATTATGAATCTACATTAAGAGAACTTGGTATGTAGCTTCACCTGGTTCAGTTGTATTGATAATTGCAAAAAAAAACTCATCTATCTTCCTTGTTGCAGCAAACCTGCGTCCTCAACCCTAATGTTATTCTTATGGAGAATAAATAAAATGCTATATATCACTTATTTATGGTTTTATTTTTGTGAAACTTGGTAAATAGCTCAATGTAGTAGTGAGTCATATACATATGCATTGGAAATTCGCTGAGTACGCAGGTTTGCTGCGACGGGGGTATATATATATATATATATATATATATATATATATGTGTGTCCGTTACCGCGATAACTTTTGAAAGAAACACCCGATTTTGATGAAATTTGGCGCAAATGTGGAGAGTAGCATTTATGACTTTAAGTTCGAAAACCAGATCGATCACACTATGGGAAGGGGGTTTTATGGGGGTTTACAATTTTCCAAAAATCGGTTTTTTGCAAATTTGACCCCAAAATGTTAAAAAACACTCAATTTTGGCTATTGCCATTTTATAGAGCTTAAAAAAACAAATAATTTAGTATTTTGAATCATTAACCTAGGTTAAGTGGTTGCGGATAAATTCCAAAAAAACGCGTCCCATGTTAATCTTATGGGAAAAAGGTTTTTAGATTTTTCTCAGATAGTTTTACTGAAAACTTCACATTTCTGTTTATTAATGCGTTTAGCTCAACAAAACAAACATTTTGGTGTTTTAATCGTTGTTCTACATCTAACTGTTGCAGAGGTATTCAAAGTGCTAAACACAGTACGTTATCCAATGTTATCCTTATGGAGACTAAATAAAATTCTATCTCGATTATTTTTTAATGTATATTGATGAAACTTGGTATGTGGCTTCAACTAGTTGTGGTATATTGGTATTAGCACAAAAAACAAGTTGTTTTTTATAGTCCCCGTAGCAGCAAACTTGCATACTCGGCCCCCATGTTATTCATATGGAGAATGAATAAGTAAAGTTGTATATCTCCCTTAATTATGAACCTAAATTAATAAAACTTGGTATATAGCTTCACCTTGATAATTGCAAAAAAAATATTACTTATCTTCCTCGTTACAGCAAACCTGCGTCCTCAACCCTAATGTTATTCTTATAGGGAATAAATAAAATGCTATATATCACTTATTTATGGATGTATTTTTGTGAAACTTGGTAAGTAGCTCTATGTAGTAGTGAGTCACATATATATGCATTGGAAATTCGCTGAGTACGCAGGTTTTCCGCGACGGGGGTATTTACTTTTACATAGTTTCTTCTTTATATTCAAAACTGTTCAGAAAATACTCCGATTTATAACGATCCTAAAGAAACCCCTTTTAAATAATTTAATTATATATAAGTACAGCAATTAGGGGTGTGCGAGTACTCGAAACTTGGAGTTTTCAGCAGGGTATTTTAATACTCAAACTCGACTCAAAGTTTTGAAAACAACTCAAGAGTTCGAGCGAGGATTTCCCGATTTCCGGACGATCGCTAACGATTGCGACCGGCCAAAGCGCGTAGTAACGGCCGCAAAAGGCAATCGCATCACGTAAAATCGGCCGAAAATGACGACCGCGAACGACTGCGACCTGCCAAAACGCATAGTAACGGCCGCAAAAGGCGATTGCATCACGTAAAATCGGCCGAAAATGACGACCGCGAACGATAGCGTCCGGCCAAAGCGCGTAGTAACGGCCGCAAAAGGCAATCGCATCACGTAAAATTTGCCGAAAATTACGACCGCGAACGATTGCGACCGGCCAAAACGCGTAGTAACGGCCGCAAAAGGCGATCGCATCACGTAAAATCGGCCGAAAATGACGATCGGACCGCGTAATTTCGGCCGTGACTAACGATTTTGGCATTTAATATTGATTATAAGCGACATCTGGACCAGGTGAAATTGGCCAAATGACAACCGGGCCCTGTTTCATCGGCCGGAAACAAATGTCAAACCATGTTTTGTTTGTCGATACGTAATCCAGTTTGATTGTACTGGCCAAAACTTTGTATTGCTACTCATGTATTAGTTAGAAACCATGTTTTGATTATCAAATCTATGGTAGGGTGGTATCCAAATCCCATTACACTATTTTAAACTACCAACTAATGGCAAATACTCGCTCGAAAATATTCAAAACTCGGAAATAATTGGCACTACTCGACTCGATTAAAAAAATCACTAATCACCCCTAATAGCAATAGCTTGTTAATGATAACATAAATATATTTTTTTAATCAATGAAACCGGTGTTTGATTAGAATGCTGTAATCATACTAATATTTTAAAGCTGAAAGTTTGTGAGCTTGTTTATTTGTTTGTCGCTCAATCACGATTCAACTACTGAATCGATTACAGCTATTGATATTTGTTAGGAAGACAGCAAATATCCTAAAGTAACCTATTCATGTTTATAATTCCTGTAGGGCTTTGCCCTAGTGGCCACTAAACTTCCCATGTTAATCTTATGGGCATTAACATTTGCTGGATCAGATAATAACTAAAACAGGTGTTCTGCATTTCAGATTTTGAGTTTATTTATTTGATTATATTTATTGTTTATACTTTTAATGCAAGTTTGACCACAAAGGTATCTGCAGCATATTATGCCAAGAAAATGGAAATCAACCTGTCACAAAGTGATATTGATGGAATTGTATAGGCTACAGTAAATCAAGGATGCCAATCTAATGTAATTTCAAAATATTTCTAAAATTGTTTTTACAGCAGTTAGTTGTGACTGGAGTGGTTAGTTGTGACTCCAGTTTCTTAAATACTTCGGAATAAATCAAGCTACAAGAGAAAATAAAAGGTGATATTTAGTTAGCACAATAATAACAACTCCAACATTTGTAAACAAAAACATCTTTTTTATAATAAAACATGAAGTTTGTTTTAAATTAAAATTACATAATAAGTTTTTACGAGTCAGTTGTCACTAAAAGCGTTATTGATAAACCTCAATATCTGGAGCTAAGATAATCAGTTACCTTAAGAAAATCTAATGCCCCAGCATTCTACAAAAGATAAAGAGGGAGCAGCATTGTTTAGTAAATTTGAATAATTGAGGGTTATTGAGAATCACTTAGTTAAACTTTGTCTTAAACTTCAGTCCTTTCTCTCTCAAGGCAAAGGAGTTGACTTCAATATGCAAAGAGGGTCCGATTTATCTGCTACGTCACCAATGTTACTCAATTGTGTACAGCTCTTAACATCCCTAAGAACTCCTTCAAGATGTAATTACTGGCTGATTTATTTATTTTTTGCTGGCTATACCCATGAATTACAACATTTGTGTTTGTTGCGTTCTGTAGTTAGTCTTTTGCACTGTCTGTTCTACAATAAACTAACCGTCTGGTCCAATGTCATTAAATGTTTATAAGATTAGCATTGGAACTTTAAAATAAAAAGTTAATATTTTAATCCATCAAATAGACATTTACAAGCAATGAGCATTGTCAGGCTCCATAATGTTAATTACATATTTAAACATATACTATGTATAAGCGTATAAAAATTCCAAAAACAAGCTAACGGAGCAGAGCCAAGAAAGATTTTTAAAATGGGAATGAGAAAATGGGTACCTTTTCTGTATTATATTCTTATAAAAAGTTTCAGTAGCATATACAGGGTGTTTAAAAAAAACATTCCAAAACTTTGGGATATGATTCCTCATATAAAAAATAAGAAAAAAGTTCTTATAAAGGTAGGTCCGAAAACGCTTCGTTTTCCGTCTATCTGTCTGTATGTGTTTTTTTACTTAATTTCTCATATTTTTTAAACCTTTTAAGCTATCAACTTCAAACTTGATACATTTATTATGTGTAATAAGAACCACTTTTTAATATAGTATCAAGTTTCTACTTTGTACCATTTAAAAATGGCGGCCATTTCAAATTTTTAAGTCTTAATATCTCAAAATCCGCAAATTTTACAAAAAATTTACAAGAGACCAAAAAGTTGCAAAATTGCATTATTTAAATAAGGACACATTTTGATTTTCAATATCTTAAATATTAACTCACTGATCACAATTATTTGAAAATGACCTTATGCAAATTTTCTGGTTCTTTTAGCTAAATTTAATGTTTTTAGTTTAAAATTTGTAAATATTAAGTAATTTACAGGTCATTCCTCACATTCATCACGTAATTAATAAAAAGGCACATCTTAATCATTATTTTTACTCTTCTTTTATTCCATCATTTAAAGTTCTTGATGCTGAAATTAAATTTTATTTAGGAAATAAAACATAAATCTAGTAAAATAAATTTTTATTCACTACAATAATAATACTGTCATCTTAAACTCTAACGATTTGCTTGTTTAACACTAGTACACATACTGTATGTACACTAAAGGAACTGTTCAAAATGTCCGCCCCGATTGGTGATGCACGCATTGAGGCGTCTTTTCATTGAACTCCTTACTCTTCTAAAAATACCTGGTGTATGACGGATACTCTCAACACCATTTAAAATTCTTTCCTTCAGGTCTTCCAAGGTATCCACTGGCGTGGAATAAACTAGAGTCTTTAAATGCCCCCATAAGAAAAAGTCCAAGGGGTTGAGGTCGGGTAACCTCGGAGGCCAAGGAACTGGACCGCCTCGCCCAATCCAATTGTTGCGGTAGGTCTCATTTAAGAAACCTCTAACTCGATTATCAAAATGAGCGGGTGCCCCATCAAGCATAAACCATGTGACACAGCGCATGTTCAAAGGTAGGTCTTCCAATAAATTAGGAAGATCAATTGTTAAAAACTGCAAATATCTGTCACCATTCAATGTTGCAGGTAGGAAACTGAAAAACAAATAGTTACCCAAAATGCCACCCCATACATTTACCGAAAATTGATACTGGTGACTACGTTGTGTGATTTCATGGGGATTTTCCATGGACCAAATATGAGTATTATGAAAATTAGTAATTCCTGTTCTTGAAAAATTGCATTCATCTGTAAATAACACGCGCCTTAAGAAATTTGCATTGGTTCGGAATTTTCGTAAAAACCATTGGCAGAGAGTAACTCGTTGAGGGTAATCTCGAGGTAACAGAGCCTGCACTTTCTGTACATGATATGGGTGTAACTGTTGTTCATGCAATATGTGCCAAATTGTTGCATTACTTACATTATGCCGTTGGGCAAGCTCTCTTGTACTTTTTTCAGGGTGGTTTGATATGTAATTTAAGACACCCTCCTCAAATTCAGGTGTTCTTACTAGGCGAGGTCGTCCTGATCTACCAACCTTTTTGGGTCCTAAACTTCCTGTTTCTACTATACGCTCATGTATTGCCTGAAAAGTTTTGTTACAAGGCAATACGCGATTTGGAAACTTATCCTGATATAGTCGTCTTGTTTCCATACTGTTGCAGTTCGCAAGTCCATACATCAGATGCATGTCAGCCATTTCTAAGTTTGTAAAGCGATGGTTATGGTTATCAGCCATGTTTAACTACACTATAACATTCACAAAATGAACTAATAATACAATTATTTAAAAACCAAAGAAATATTTAAATACAGATTAGTATTAGGAAACACAACACTACAATAAGAAAATTAGCTACATATTGATTGTTTGTTGTTCTTACAATGAGCTATTTACAGTTAAACAACAATGGATCATCAGCTGGACATCGAAATCAGCTGTTATTCGACTCCCAGCTGTTAAGCCTGTGAAAATACAGTACTGTTATTAGTGCCACTGTTACACTTTGGGGAATTTCCATTGATTTGAGGTAGGCTTTTAAGCCTAATATCTCACGCCCAATGATGTTGGAAACAAAACAAAAAATGTAAAATAATGATTAAGATGTGCCTTTTTATTAATTACGTGATGAATGTGAGGAATGACCTGTAAATTACTTAATATTTACAAATTTTAAACTAAAAACATTAAATTTAGCTAAAAGAACCAGAAAATTTGCATAAGGTCATTTTCAAATAATTGCGATCAGTGAGTTAATATTTAAGATATTGAAAATCAAAATGTGTCCTTATTTAAATAATGCAATTTTGCAACTTTTTGGTCTCTTGTAAATTTTTTGTAAAATTTGCGGATTTTGAGATATTAAGACTTAAAAATTTGAAATGGCCGCCATTTTTAAATGGTACAAAGTAGAAACTTGATACTATATTAAAAAGTGGTTCTTATTACACATAATAAATGTATCAAGTTTGAAGTTGATAGCTTAAAAGGTTTAAAAAATATGAGAAATTAAGTAAAAAAACACATACAGACAGATAGACGGAAAACGAAGCGTTTTCGGACCTACCTTTATAAGAACTTTTTTCTTATTTTTTATATGAGGAATCATATCCCAAAGTTTTGGAACGTTTTTTTTAAACACCCTGTATATGAAGGAGCAACAAACAAATACACAGTCAAACTCATTAAAATAATCAGATAAAAAGAGATTTTACTTTGAAAAGTGATTATTTCAATAAAATTGAACAACTATCTAACTGTCGTTGTTAAACTTTACAAAATTTATAAGTACAGTGGAACCTCAATAACTCAAACCTTAATAACTCAAATTCCTTTACAAGTCAAATTTTTCTCATTCCCCTTGTATGCTTGTTTACCTCTATATGTCGAAGAATTACCAGGAAACATCTTGAGAACTCGAAGTTTCAGCTGTAAAACCTCTATAACTCGAAACTGTAAAGTGGCCGTACTTCTATAAGTCGAAGTTTTGACTGGAGAACCTCTAAAAGTCTAAAGTTTACATTTGTTTCGGATTCCTAATCCCTAGTGACTGTATTTTTGAGCATCCATCATTCATGTTGCAACCTGACATTCCCACCTTCCTTCCCTCCTAAATCTACTTCTGTCTCGCGTCATTAGTTAGAGAGAGTTTTAAGGTTCTAGTGTGAACCGTCGATGATATTATCATTTAGAACTGATTTAGCTTCAAAGGTGGGGAGGTGTGTGTTTTGGGGCAAGCGATAAGAAGGGAGAAAAACGCTTTTAATAATAGGCGGAAAGTGGTCAAAAGGGCAAAATTCACCAAATTGCCGAACTGTGAGTCATTGTTTGTTTACTATCCTACTCTGCAACATGTACGCTGTTCACTGACAGTTGTTTTTCATCATCTAGTTCGTTCACCAAAAACATTGTTCCACTTAGTTCCAAGCTTAAAACATTGTTCCACTTAGTT
The DNA here is from genome assembly GCA_963675035.1 of Allygus modestus. NCBI lineage: Eukaryota > Metazoa > Arthropoda > Insecta > Hemiptera > Cicadellidae > Allygus > Allygus modestus. The sequence continues at coordinate 38,719,860 of OY776114.1, read as the reverse complement.
CCAAGCTTATCGTAGATAAGTGCAATCGTTCAAAATATGTTTAACTATAATTTTACGGTGCGATTAGTTAGGATACACTGTGTACAAAACACAAAATAATTTAAGGATTCTCCTCCTACATGACTCATACATTGCGTCACCGGGACCCATAAGTCGTAGTCTGTGTACGATCACCTTAATAAGTCAAACCTCAATATTTCAAAATATTCGATAAATAAATTTTTTCCGTTCTCCCTGAGGTTCGAGTTACTGTGGTTCCACTGTATTTCAATAATTTTGAAAATGGTCACAGACCATGTAATGTTCATTAATTAATGACAGTTTTATTTCTCCGATTTTAAGTCCATAATTGAACATCTTTCCTGCTTTTTTTAACCATCCTGATTTGTATACACCAAAAAACAAACAAGAGCAATTACTTTGATCATAGCAGGGAAGGAAAAAACCGTGAAGCATATATGAACATTAAAAATTTTATTTAAATAATGCTTATAAAATTAGTAAATATAGAACAATAAGGATAGAAAGATTATGACATCACTAACTATTGGGATGAGCATCATCAGTAACTAGGAACTTACAAATACTGTACACTGTTAACACCCACAGGTCAAGAACGTACATAACAAGTATTTACTTCTTGGATTTCTTCTTTTTCTTGGTTACCTTCGCTACTTTCTGCAACATAGAAATAAATTAACAATTAAAACTCTACAACTTGTGAGTTATCAAATGAATAACATAGAAAAAGGGATAGGTTAAATTGTAATACATCATTTCTGGCAATAACCCTAATTGGAACTTATAACAAAGGTTCTAACTAGAGAACATCCACCAATAGGCATTGGGCGAAGCTGTTACCATCGCCACAATCTTGCTATCATGAGATGACAGTTCGATACGACGGTGTCACTATAACACAGTAACTGCAACACTGTGACAGACAACACAGAACCACTACAATGTAGTCTGTCTAACTCTTCTCTTTGGAACATCTCTGAAGCAGTTCCGTTACCACTGCAATGTTGGAACACTGATATCTTACCATTGCAACGTTGGATCACTCACCTCTTACCACTGCAATGTTGGAACACTGATATCTTACCATTGCAACGTTGGATCACTCACCTCTTACCACTGCAACGTTGTAACACTGATATCTTACCATTGCACTGTTGGATCACTCACCTCTTACCACTGCAACGTTGTAACACTGACCTCTTACCATTGCACTGTTGGATCACTCACCTCTTACCACTGCAACGTTGTAACACTGACCTCTTACCATTGCACTGTTGGCTTACTCACCTCTTACCACTGCAACGTTGTAACACTGACCTCTTACCATTGCACTGTTAGATCACTCACCTCCTACCACTGCAACGTTGTAACTCTGACCTCTTACCATTGCACTGTTGGATCACTCACCTCCTACCACTGCAACGTTGTAACTCTGACCTCTTACCATTGCACTGTTGGCTTACTCACCTCTTACCACTGCAACGTTGTAACACTGACCTCTTACCATTGTACTGTTGGATCACTCACCTCCTACCACTGCAACGTTGTAACACTGATCACTTTCCACTGCATTGTTGGATCACTCACCTCCTACCACTGCAACGTTGTAACATTGACCTCTTACCACTGCACTGTTGGATCACTCACCTCCTACCACTGCAACGTTGTAACTCTGACCTCTTACCATTGCACTGTTGGATCACTCACCTCTTACCACTGCAACGTTGTAACACTGACCTCTTACCACTGCACTGTTGGATGACTCACCTCCTACCACTGCAACGTTGTAACACTGACCTCTTACCATTGCACTGTTGGATCACTCACCTCTTACCACTGCAACGTTGTAACACTGACCTCTTACCACTGCACAGTTGGATCACTCACCACTTACTGTTGTAACACTGGCCTCTTACCACTGCACAGTTGGATCACTAACCTCCTACCACTGCAACGTTGTAACACTGACCTCTTACCATTGCACTGTTGGATCACTCACCTCTTACCACTGCAACGTTGGAAGACTGACCTATTACCACTGCACAGTTGGATAACTCACCACTTACCATTGTAACGTTGAAACACTTACCTCTAACAAAAAAAGGGTCTTTCATCGCTTCAATCTCCTCCTTTCAATAAACTCCTTATACCTGTCCTTATCGTGGACAAGATAGTTCAAATGTCATTTACGGTTTTACGGATAAAAAATTCAACAATGTAAGAAACATTTAAAAACTCCAGCAAGTGGTTATCAGTATAAAGGCATAAGGCCTACTAAGGAGAAGTTTATACTATAATTTCTAGGCTAAAGCTATGTTTAATTCAGATGCCAAGAAAATCAAATACTAATCCTATCAAGCAACTACTAGGATTACATTTGCTTAAGAGTAAAGTTTTACTCAAAATTATCACTCACTTAGTCTCTAGGTTACGCTTACAAATTCTAAGTGAAAGCAGTGCTTAGTTTTAAACTTATTGTTTTGAAACAATTTGTAAACACCAACGTACCTGTTCAATTTGTTCCATTTGTGTTATGCCTTCGGATCTGATTTTCTCAAAATATGCACTTTCCTGAAAACATTTAAAATGTGTTAAATTTAGATTTTGAAATTAAATTAATATCGAATAAAATAATAAACAGCTTGAATTGACCTCAACCAGTCCGTCTATACCGTGGAAAGTGGCTAGTTAATTGACTTCAAAATGTACAAATCAAAATCTTCTTTAATTTGAATTTTTCTTTTGCTCCTTAACAATTTCATGGCTGATTTGAATTATATTGGGGATATTTTCAACTTTCTACTCAGGCTAGATAAAAAGCGGCTGTAATGGAGTTATCAAAGATAGGAATGTCTGGAACAGCGTAGCCCAGTTACTTCTATTTTATTTCGTAGGCGTAATTTGGGAGTGGCAAGGGGGAGGGGGCAATTTCCCCCCCTCCCCAACAATGATGTAACTGTAATTTATGTACTGTAATGATGTAACTGGAAAACATATTACTGTAATATATGAAAAGTTACAACTGTAACGATCACGATCATTTTGCCCCTCCAATAGAAATATTCTAATAATGCTCATAGTTTCTTTTGTCTACATGCATGGAGCAACAACGTAATTATTTTAGCCATACATTTAAAATTCATGCATCTTTAATTACTGAAACAGGTAGTGACTATTTTGTTGAACAATAAATATGTAAAGTATGTATTCCTTCATAACTATGCTTTTATATTTGTCATATATGTTGTTCAGAAATATAAATCCAAAAAATTTAATAAATGAAATGTGAATGTACCTATAAAAGTATGTGTAATTTGATAAGTTTATAATAATACTGTGTTACCTCGTAACAGAATAATTCCAACAAAATTTTAAAATTGAGAAAATATTTACTTACATAAAACTAACTTTTTCTTTAATGATATCTTTGAAAGTTTCATCTAAATTATAAAGGTCATGACTTATGAAGGTTCTGAATGGGGTGATCGCGTTGGGCCGGTACGGCGGTCGGCCAGCTCCTTAATGATTAAAACCTTGTTCTGAACTTTCTTTAACAACTTAATTTTTATACTATATGAATGTGATTAGATTTTACTTTAAAAATGAAACCAGGTGATCAATCGGACTATTGGGAACAGCTCATTACGTTTATACATTGGATGAATTTAAATTTAGTTTTGAAACTACGGTCTTGGTTTATACACACACACACACAACTAAATTACTTCTTAAAAACTACTTATTGTTTATTTTATAATGTCTTGCACCGTGTAAGTTTTATAAAAATATGTTAGTCAACAATGAGTTTAGCTAGCTGTTTTAACACCACAGCTGATCATTGGGCTTCCCACTGTTGCCAACACGATTAAACAGAGTGCACTGTCAAAATATGGTATAATAGGTGTATTTGAACTGGGTGTAATACATAAGGGGATAAAGAAAATGTCGGTAAACTATTTTGGAAGATTATTTATTTTTCGTCTGTCGGTCTGTGTGATATTTTACAACATTTACTAAGTTTGCAGCCAGTTGGGCCGGAATCAGAATAGTTATGATAATGATAGTATTAAATATTGAAATTTTATAAACAAAGTATAAGTAGAAATACATAATTTACATAATGTAGAAAAATGTCTTGGTTTTCATAAGAAAGATCATTTTTAGATAGTTATGGTTGTAACAAAATCGAATAGATAAACTAATTTAAAAATAATTGTAAGAAAGCAAAGTCTAAGCTTACAGCAATTTAACTTTCCTTTGTAATTTGTGTATCCTTAAGTGTATTGCAGTATTATACAGTAAATCATACTAATATAAGTGAAAGATATGGATTTTCCCTTACTCCGAATAAAATTTTACAACTTTTGATAAATTTGCAGCCCAATTGGTTGGTTAGTTTTTCTGTGGATGCAGTTAAATGTGAACAAAATATTTTAGGCGCAGTTTTTTAAATATAAAATTGATCTTTGAAGGACTATTACCGAATGTCAGTCAACACTTTTGCTTTAAAAACGAATGATTCTCATTCATAATTTCCTCCTCTTACTGACCGTGTAAGTTTTATAAAAATATGATCACTAATAGTTTGTCTATAAGTCCAAATATAAGTTAATTACATGTAAAACTAAAAAACATTATTTTTGGCTGTAGCAATGCAACGAATGAGTTTAGGACCTATGTTTATATAACATTTTTGTCTTGTTTTGACCCAAGGATTAATTTCCCGAAGTTTGTCAGGGTTATCGTGAAACACCCTGTATAGTAACACTTTTGCCCAATAATTCAAATATTTTTTGTGAACATTTAAAATTTGAACTAGGCTATATATTACAGTTTTACTAGAATTAAACGCATGTTATATAATATTATGTAAAAGTTAATATATTTAATGGGGCCAAGTACCATTCATGAACAGTAATTAAAATATTTTGATTATATTGAAAATATGAAATAGGCTATACAGGGTGTCACAAAAATCCGGAACTGGTTATACATAACCATATTCTACATACAAAAATAAATCGAAAATGTTCAGTAAAATTTGTTTGATTTCAACTTCGTTTAGCCGCTATCCGCCATTTTGTTTTTTTCACTTAAACATTTCTATTTCCGTAATGGATTAATGTATCAAGTAAAAATTTGGTATGGAGCTTTACAGGATAAATGTCTAAATCCACAAAAAAAATTATTTTTTTCCGACGTTTATTTTCAAAATGGCGGCCACTTTAAATTTTTAAAGTCAAATTCCATGAAAACTAGCAACTGAAACAAAATTTTACAAGATATACAATTTAAAGCACTTTGTAATCCAAATCTAATGACATTTTTACTGTAAAAATCGGTTAATAAATAAAAAAGTTATGGTAATTTTGTTATGATAAATTTCAAAATGGCGGCCAAATACAAATTTCAAAGTCAAATTCCTGGAAAACTAGCAACTAAAACAAAATTTTACAAGACATAAAATTTAAAGGACTTGGTCAAATGCACTAGGGAATTTGACTTTGAAAATGTTATATGGCCGCCATTTTGAAATTTATTATAAAAAATTGCCATAACTTTTTTTATTTATTAACCGATTTTTACAGTAAAAATGTCATTAGATTTGGATTACAAAGTGCTTTAAATTGTATATCCTGTAAAATTTTGTTTCAGTTGCTAGTTTTCATGGAATTTGACTTTAAAAATTTAGAGTGGCCGCCATTTTGAAAATAAACGTCGGAAAAAAATAATTTTTTTTTTTGTGGATTTAGACATTTATTCTGTAAAGCTCCATACCAAATTTTTACTTGATACATTAATCCATTACGGAAATAGAAATGTTTAAGTGAAAAAAACAAAATGGCGGATAGCGGCTAAATGAAGTTGAAATCGAAAAAATTTTACTGAACATTTTGATTTATTTTTGTATGTAGAATATGGTTATGGTTATGTATAGCCAGTTCCGGATTTTTGTGACACCCTGTATAACTAGGGCTTATTGCTATTATTGTAACCTTTCCTTTCAAACATATTTTTTGTTGGCTTACAATCTGTTTATGTGATTCCCATGCACTGAATAAGATTTAAGCATTTTAATTTCAGTCACTGACTGATTTTAAAATTTGCATAATTGTTCTAATATTTAAGTTTGTCAGAAAAGTTTACCCTTTGCCTTTAATGTTTATATTTTTTGTTCTCCAGAATGAATTGAAGACGATTATAAGGACAAAGTTATTCTTCGGACTTCATTTTTCGGTTGTTAAATGTATTATTATTTGTGAGGCAGAAAGCAAAAAGGGACCTCTTGTCGGCAATTTACGATTTTGAGTTTTGTTATTTTCAAATTAAAGCTTTTAATAACGAACCGTTTGTTAACACATTCGCTGCAAAAATCTTATATTAAGCGCAACCCAATGACTGAAAATGTTTATTTCATAAAAACTTTTCTTTTTACATTATAAAGTTAGGAATAAGTATCATAATCCATATTCAAGACTCTTATCATTGGTTTTGGGCGTCAGAAGTTATATGTCACCGGTGGGCCACCCGCAGATTAGTAACTTTTATAAACGTAGTCCCCACCGGTGGGCAACCCGCACCTGCCGAAATGCACACGCCGAAACGCAAACAAAGGATACGCAATACGCAAACACGAGTCTATAACCTCAAAACTACCAAAACAACAACTTCGCGGAGGTTATCGACCGGTTATCAACCAGTGGTTGCACCACACTGGCCAGGTAAACAAAGGGATGCGCCCTCCCCCTCCCACGGTCGTCCCGCCCCCACCGCGAACGAGCAATTCTCGAACCAATGGTACCTTACTATGACTCACACTCTATGGAACAATGTTGTAGCAGTTCAACCTTCCCGCCCGAGTAGCTGAACCACACTGAGTCCACAAACACGAAATGGCGCAATATGTCACCGGTGGGCAACCCGCACCTGCCGAAATGCACACGCCGAAACGCAAACAAAGGATACGCAATACGCAAACACGAGTCTATAACCTCAAAACTACCAAAACAACAACTTCGCGGAGGTTATCGACCGGTTATCAACCAGTGGTTGCACCACACTGGCCAGGTAAACAAAGGGATGCGCCCTCCCCCTCCCACGGTCGTCCCGCCCCCACCGCGAACGAGCAATTCTCGAACCAATGGTACCTTACTATGACTCACACTCTATGGAACAATGCTGTAGCAGTTCAACCTTCCCGCCTGAGTAGCTGGACCACACTGAGTCCACAAACACGAAATGGCGCAATATGTCACCGGTGGGCAACCCGCAATTTGGCGGCGAATTCTGTATGTCACCGGTGGGCCACCCGCAATGAATGTGTTAAAAGCATTATGTCTCTTAAGATTTTTTTGTTCAAGTTACAGAATTTATAGTTTTGTAAAATAAAAATGGGCTTTGTGAGAAAAACTCTTTTTAAACTTTAAAACACTACAAAATCTTTATTTTTTTATATTTAAGGAATGAATTAGATATGAAAACAAAGCCTAATATCTATTCTTTAAAACGATATAAGAAACTTTTCTTAAGTCTTATTTTTATTTGTTCAAACTGATCGCTTGCGACGCTTTGTCGAAGGCAAGGAACGGCTGGCAGGTGGTCAGGCGGAGCCTCATCAGCATCATCCATGGGTAAATCGCAGGTCCTGGTTGTGGGCAAAGAATATCCTTAAACTCTTCTTTGCAATACTCTCCGATGTTTTTGAAGAGATATTCTTTTCGTTTCTTATTGTGTAATACAACGACTGAGGACAGAGTGACTGTGATTCTCTGATTGCGACAACATAAAGTTTTAGACGTGGGGTTCTGTAAATAATTACAGGAACCTAGGTAAGAACCGTAAAACCAGTGTGATTATTGGACAGTATTAGCGGATGATAAAGTGGGAGTAGATTCTCAGGGAAGAACGGAGAAACAACTGCTGTCATTGACTGACTGATAATGCATGGCTGCAAACCTTTCTGCTTACAAAATAAGATTTACAAACTTACCACGAATGCTGTAATAGTAATTATTAATAGTCATTAACAGTTAATTAACAGTTATTAACAGTTAGTTATTAAGAAAAATTAATAATATTACTGTAATAGTAATATCAATAACATTCATCGGCTTGTAAACTTACAAAGAAAAAGGTACCTGATGTCGGAGCAGGCATTATTATAACCAGACAATGTTCTCCTGTTATGAGAAACTCGTCGTAATTCTCTCAGTTACCACTAGAGATCAGGGAAGACTGGTTGTAAAGTAATTCAAAATGGACTTGTGTGCTTGAGAAATGGGACCTCATGGAGTAGTAATATGCAAAAAACGAAAAAACTGAAAATAAATAATTTATACCCCGATGACTTACTACGACTGTACTGAAAAATCTACTTTGCCGACAAGAGGTCCCTTTTTGCTTTCCACCTCACATTTAGTAAATTACGAACCGCTCAGCGATCGACGCTGAGAGACAGACGCCGGGCGGTGATCACTGTATTGCTTTCCTCCACTCCAATCGCTAGCGTCCGTGTCGGCAGTGGTGCTATCACTGCTATAGTGCGGTCTTGTGTGAGCTTGGGGTTATACACATATTATGTAACGCAATTTCCGTCATCTCAAGCCCCCTCCCTCCACCACGTAACACACCATAACACCTGAGCTTACCCCACCCCCCCTGCCACCCCCACATAATCATAGTAAATGTTAAAACGCTGCAATCGTTTAAACATCACTATTTTGCAAACATTTCAATGAGGTATTGTTTATAGTTCCTAAACCAAATTGATTATACTATCCATAACAAAATAATAAAAATAAAAATAAACCTATTCTTTAAACTAACAAAAAAATTAGATTATGATAAAGCTCAAAACGATAAGGTTTGAGGTAAAGAACAACATAGAAGTAACATTTACTCTACCTTTTTTCTTACTTAACATTTTTGAGATTCAAATAAGACAATAAACTAAACCATCTGAAACGTAACAAATTTTAATAACTGTCATAAATTCAAAACAAAATTTGTTTAATGAATAAAAATAAATAAATAAAACCGTAGTAAATAGTAAAAAGGACACTAAATCAGATCATGAAATGCAATTTTATTTTTAACTCCTACATTATCTATAATATTATAAAGAAGAGGTGGTTTCTGTCTGTCTGTCTGGCTGATGTTCCGGGTGAACGCAAAAACTACTGAACCGACTGGGCTGAAACTTTACGCATCGGTAGATATTGAACCCATGCAACACATAGGCCTATTCACTTCCTTAAAATCCCCTCGTGCTACGCCCCGTGAACGTCCTAAGTTTCAATGTTTACATTTCAGAATAAAGAAAACATTCAGAAACTGTAATACTTCCATTTGACAGCTGAAAGAGCAGAAGCAAGAACAGCTGTTTCAAGCTAACTAAAATGCAACTTGCATTGACTAAAGAACGGGTAGAGAAAGCCCCTGCACGAAGAACAGGTAAATTAGCTAGCTATTAATTAAATATTAATGAACAAATATTAATGTGGCTTCATCTGGTTGTGGTCTGTTCTATTTGCACAAAAAACAGTTTTTACCCATACTTCCTATACCCCCCCCCCCCCCCGATTTTAGCGAATTTCTCCTATAGGGAAGAAGCTATTACCGTAGGTCTCATGGCAAGACTTAAACCCGAGACCATATAAATTTTTGTTTTGAGGTCCCCAGATGCCAAAAACACTATTCTTTCAAATTTATACATATGTATATATATCAGCGTTATGTAACGCTGAGCCTGGCCCATCCATATAACGCAGAGTAACGCTACGCCGTACCCTAGCCCCCCCCTGTCGTGTGTTACATAATATTTGTATGGCCCCTTTGGTAGCCTAGTCACTTTCTTATGATTCTTTAATGAGTTTCTTTCGTATAGAAAAGTTTATGATACTGTGACTCAATTGATCCAGCAGGGGTCTTATTATAATTGGCGTCTTATTATAATTGATTTTTTTATATGATGAAAGCCATACAATTTTTTTTAATGGCTAATAAAAGTGAGGCTTAGGTTCTAGTTTAATAAAACAGTTTTACTAAAGTTAGCAGTGATCGATCGGCAAAAGGAAAAAACGGAACACCGTCACATGGGGGGATGAAATTACGCCCATGCCAAAGGGCTGGTCCAGGCCCGGTGGAGATTTTCTCCCCGAATAGTTGTAATACTTATGGTATTTTTATAAACACATTAATCAAGTTTATTCTCTTAAAAATTAGACATTAACTTATTAACACGATTTTAGAATTCTGCGTATCACTCGAATTATTGATTTACTCATTTTGGTGAATACGTAGTTGAAATCGTAATTTTATCAGTTCCGATGGAGTTTTTCGTGAGAATAGGACATACCGCAAAAACGGTATGAGACCGTACAAATTTTGTTTTTCTAAGACTCTGATACCCAAATAATACCCTTGTCTCGCCAATATTTGTACATAAAATTAAAAAATATAAACTGCAGGGTGAGGTACTAACGCCTCAAGCAATTTCTCAATTGATTGATAAAAAAAAGTAAACATTCCTACTTCGGAGCACATTTTGTGCTGAACACGCGTACACCAGCACAACAGACGCGCGGCTGCAGCGTCTCCAACTGGTCCGAGAGCAGTCGGGCCTGAGTCTGATGATGAAGACACTAAAGCCGCTAGCGTCAGCTGCTCGGAGGAATACAGAACCATGGAACTCAGGTAAGAGCAGTAGCGTGCGATGATTGCAGAGCGTTGATCGCTGAACGATTGTCGCAACAGCCACTCCGAGCAAAACAGACCTTAAGCCTCAAAACAAATTCAAAGAAGCAAGATTAATTTATTTGGTCATGTTTTAAAAGTAGATAAAAAATGAAAAAAAAACATGAACTTACTTGATTCAAAATCTTCTCATATTCATCTTCGAAGGCCTTCACATGAGCCTTTATCTTTTCCATTATTGAATTTATGGCTTCTTCAACTGCCGCTTCCTCTTTTAGACCGACAATCATTTTATTTCTGGCACTTTTTTCGCTACTCAGCTTACTGAAACACAAGAAATAGAATAATTTAACTACCTGTCATCACACATTTTAGTTCTCAACTCATCATGTTAAATTCGGTATCCCCAGGTGGTGGGGCCTTTATTTTTTGTTTATAATTAACGATCTTCCTTGTACTTTGATATGTAGTGCAACAATGCATGTTGACAGTACAACTTTGTTTGGTTGGGATTTGTTTCTGGAGGTTTTTTAAAATAAGCCTTAAATGTATAAACTAGATTTTTTTTATTTCAATACATGAAATAAAAATTATTGATACTCAATGTGTAACATTTTTAGGCTCGACATTGATAGTGAGTTTTTAGAAAGAACTTCTCTTTCATATTACATGGGATTAATAAACCGTTTTAAGAAAATGTAAAATGCAGGTTACTGAAAATTGTTCAATATTAACCTATTTTACTTTTACTTCCGAGTTCAGAGAATAATCCGATTTGGAATTGTATTATGTGATAAAGTGGTAGAAATCAGTAATTTTTCAAAAACACATCACCATTTTTCAGAAAAAATGCACAATACATATTGCTTTTTTGAAGACAAGTCATTTGACAAGTTTCAAGTAAGTAAATGAGATATAGTTAGTTTAGTAAAAACCCCATTCATAAAGACAGTCAGAAAACAGGCACCAAAGACCTATTTGAGTATTACAAAATATTCTTGTCTCTACACAAGGAACAATTTTTACTGATTTGTTCTAAAGGGTTCCGGGACACCTATATTTCATTTCTATTGGAAATACTGAGTTGATTTTATTTTATTACAGGAAATCCTGACTTTACTCCCCTATCACACAGCAAAAAAGAATTATGTGAGCGGCATTTCCGACTGCAGGACATCTTGCCAAGTGGTCAGCTGTTAAAAGGTGCTTTACCACTCCCATATATCCGATCAGAAAGCGAGACAAGTACACCTTCCCCTTCTCAAGCTAGAAAGTCTTTCCCCTCAAGTCCAGCGAACTTAACGTCACCGAAGAAGTATATCCTGGTAAATTATCTGAGAAACCATCACCGGCAGTAAACACTTCTTCAGCAACCTTCACTGTCAAAGAGATGACCCCTTCAGTTTGCGTGGATAGAGAATGCATCACCTGATAATGTAACACCATTCCTGATTTGTTATGTTTTTAATGCAGAAATTCGGTTCCCTCAGGCCAGCGTGCTGCGTGCGACCTCATTTTATAAATATCTTTTGATGAAACTTGATAAGTGACTTCAAGTGATAATGAAGCATAATTTGAAATTCACTGAATACGCAGGTTTGCTGCGACAGGGGTGTTATATATTATTAGATGATATAATATATAACTTTTGTGTATTTGGAATTTGATGTAATTTTATTAAAGACATTCCCATAATCTTGATATTTTCACTAATCTGGCACCACCCCATTATGATATCTGATGAATCAGTGAGAGTTTATTGTATTTGGAAACCATCTAACAAACAACAGTAACAATGATTACTGCTGATAGCAAAACATCTTTAGAAAATTTGAGAATAACTGGCAAGACTCAACCCGCCAAATTTGAGAAAAAATTCAACTTGATTCTAAAGAAAATCATCGTTTGTACAACCCCAAGAAATAAGTCTCTCATGTACCATTAGCTGTAGCATTGAACAGCCTACCTACAAATATTTTTGTTGTTTAGGCGAACATCCCCTATAGGGAAGAAGCTATTACAATAATCGGAATGGTAAGAACTAGGCCCGGGACCATGATAACTTTTCGTTTTGAGGTCCCCAGACAGGCGCGGATCAAAGGGAGGGTTTGTCACCCCACAAACCATAAAATTATTTTTTTTTAAATTTTATTATTGAGGCCTACAATGAAAGATTGAATACATCCAAATGAAAATTTAATTAGCAAAATTTAATAACAATCGTTTTTAAAGCCACACAAAATCCCGTTTTTCGGTTGCGAGAGTCAAATTTTGCCACTCCCATCTTTGTTACATTGAAATAATCATAAATCAAAGTTCAAGAAACAGAATTATATATATACCATTAGAAAGGTGAGATTCTAAACTTTTGTGTTAATACATAACACATTACTTAGATCCATGTCTTTCACCTAAAAGCGTCTTAAAAAAACATGAATATTCCTTTTTTTATTGGAAGGTGGGAATGCTGTTCGCACATACCCGCTCCTGCGAGGGTAGTGTGGGCTACCCCGAGAGCAGACTACCCACTAAACCCACCTCCCCATGACATAGGAGGGCGACCACAGCATGGGCGGGAGATCTGCCTTGGTTGAGTGTCATGAAGTGGCTGCAGTTTTGCCAGTTGGCAGGCCAAAAATTCAGTGTTTTCAACATGGTTTTGGAGGTACATTTTAGCCACAGACAGATAAGGTTGGTACCATTGTATACGTTGATAATTTTTCACTGGATTTCGCCTGTTGACTTTACCCAAGGCAACACGAAATAAACTATTTAGTCTATTTGGTGTTGCCTTGCTTTACCTTGTTGCTGTTGACTGTTGTTGGCTATCAGCTGTGGTTTGTTTATAAGTTAGATTTTTTGAAAACCTAATCCGTTGCGTAGGCAATAAATTTTCAGTGGCTAGGCTAGAAGCAAATATTGCATCGAATTATGCATAGGTAATGAAATAAGAGGAATCAAAGATTAAATTTGTACACCAGAAGCTCATACACCAAGTATTTCATTTTGTAAATGTGGTATGAAATTTTCATTTATCGAGCAGTTGACCTTGGCTGTCACTCTCATACCTCATTGTTTCCTCGCGTTGATTGTCTTTTCTGTGTTGCTGATTTCAAATAAGTTTTGTAAATAGTTTTTCACGTGTGCGACTACTAAAATGGATAGTTTATGTAGGCATCTTATTTCTTCTTAAAAAATAGATGACATATACAAAAGTTGAATGCCTAAATATTTGTTATTTTTATTTACGGTCGGGCGCAGCAGAAAATAAAGTTAACTTTTGTTTAGTATGTTTAGAAAATTGTGATTGATTTTTTTTCTTGAGTACAAGGTGATATATATACAGAGTGTATCTCTATATATTCAAACTTTGGGATAATGTTCCTGAGGTCAAAACAAACAAAAAATTTCAAATAAGAAATAGAATGTTTATAGCCATCTTCATCTAGCTTTGTTTTCCGTCTGTCAATCTGTATGTGACTTTTTTTTTAATTCATAATTTGCAAACCGCCTAAGATATGTTTTTCAAACTTACAACAAATATTATGTGTTACTCCGAAATTTATTATTATTATTATATTATTATTAAATGTTATTACAAATGTAATGACATCTAGATTTTAAAAATCAGATGAAAAATAAGCGAGCTATAATTGTTTAAGTGTGTCAGGTCACAGCTCTGCAGGCGGCCTCAGGCGTGAAGCGCACGCGGGTGGCTCGTCAGTGCCGTGACCTGATCCACTTAAACAATCATTGCTCGTTTATTTTTCATCTGATTTTTAAAACCAAGATGTTATTAAATTTGTAATAACATTTACAATAAAACGTTATTACTATAATTTTTTTTAAACCTACCGATTTCGGAGTTATTGTTTAACGAATAATTAAAATGGTTGCCATCTTGAAACGGTTAAGGTTAGAAAACCAAAACTTAATAAGGCAACATACCTTATACCTATTAATATTAGTTGTATGTTTGAAAAACATATCTTAAGCGGTTCGTAAATTATGAATTTTTTTAATCACATACAGACTGACAGACGGAAAACGGCTAGATAGGCTATATAGTTATATGAAATTTGTTGATTGTTTTGACCTCAGGAACAATATCCCAAAGTTTGTCGGTGTATTTCAGATACACCCAGTACACTATGTTAACGTTTCTTTCATTCATTTTATAATTTATATAGTTTTGAAATAAATAATAAGGGCTGCCAGTGACCGCCCATGGGGAGGGGGAGGGGTAACATTCAGTGACCCCCCTCAAACCTGACCTCTGGATCCGCCCCTGTCTCCAAATGACAAAAACACGATTTTTCCGGTTTTCATGAAATCTGGTACAAACATGTAAAGCAACATTTATGACTAAGTTCGAAAACCAGACAGATCGACGCATCCAAAGGAGTATTTTGGGGGCGGGGTTTGTACCCCAAAAATGTTTATTTAATTTGTTACATATAAATTTTAAACAAATCACATTTTAGTTGTAACCATTAGATTCAGCTTCGAAGGAAAAACAAGCAATTTAGTGTTTGATCATTGTTCTACGTCAATTGGTTACAGAGATAAAAGTGCTAAACATAGTACGTTGTCCAATGTTATTCTTACGGAGAATAAGAAAACATTTTTATCTCACTAATTTATGAACATATAATGACAAAACTTCGTATATTACTTCATTTGGTAGTGCTCTATTATTATTTGCTTGAAAACTCAAATTTATTGCCAATGCTTCTTGTAGGATCAAACCTGCATACACAGCCCCATGTTAATCTTATAGAGAACTAGCTGTTCCCGCAGGCTTCACCCCGCAAATAATTTATAAAAACTATGACAGTTGTGTGTGCTGCATTCTGTGGCTAGCCCGTGGAACTACTACGAATCAAGATCAGCACAGCCCCATGTTAATCTTATGGAGAACTAGCTGTTCCCGCAGGCTTCACCCCGCAAATAATTTATAAAAACTATGACAGTTGTGTGTGCTGCATTCTGTGGCTAGCCCGTGGAACTACTACGAATCAAGATCAGCTATTTGTATTTTCATTAGCTCAAACAAAAGTTAACGTCCATAAGAAATACATGGGAACTTTGTCGGGATCTCTGGCGGAGCCCTAAGGTCAGATCAGGATGAAAACCATTTAGTTTTCCTATTTTATGCCTAAAGAGTCAATGTACAAAATTTCAGCTCTCTACCTACATGGGAAGGTGAAGAATTAATGAGTCAGTCAGCCAGGGCTTTGCCTTTTATAGATATAGATGATTCAAATTTTCAGGTTATGTATTGGCAGTTTTCCATTTGTTTGTGTATTACACGTGTTGTATTAGTGCATTGTATTTGTTTTTTGTATCTGTATTTGTTAGTTTTGTGTTTGTGTAAAATAAAATGTAAAATAAAAAAACTGAAAAAATAAAAATAAAATGGAGGTTGGTTAGGTGTAAGAACTTGATATTTAGATGTAAATAGGGTTCACTTGATAACAGGAGGAGCTTCCTTACCTCCCGAAACGTAGTGTGGTTTTAAACATTAGCAATAGGTAAAGTCCAAATAAATCAATAATAAATTCAAATCCATCGCTATTATGAGTATCAATCAATGTTAATCCATCGCCATTATGAGTTTCAATCAATATTAAAAATCATTTCGTTGAAACTTGGGACGTGGCTCCTCCTAGTTGAGTTCTACTACTAGTTTTAATATTTGCATAAAACTCATTTTTTGTGTTCTTTGTTTCAGCAAACCTGCGTACTCAGCCCTCACATTATTCTTACAGAGAAATATCAAAATGTTATCACTTATTTATGAATGCATATTGATGAAACTTGGTATGTGGTTTCACCTAGTTGAGTTCTATTGATATTTGCATACAAAACCATTTTTTTTTTCCTTGTTGCAGCAAACCTGCGTACTCAGACCCTATGCAAATTGTATGAAGAGTAATCAAAATGTCATATATCGCTTATTTGTGAATATATTTCTATGAAACTTGGGAAGAGGATTTACATGGCATTAAGACATGTATAAATATGTGTTGGAAATTCACTGAGTATGCAGGTTAGCTGTGACGGGGGAATCAATAGTTTTATTTTAATTGTTTTATAAATTACTAAACTCTGAATTTAATTTTGTCTTTTGTCCGTTTCATCTCTTTATGAGTGTAATTAAAGACACCAAAAGGGATAATTTTACTTCTTATATAACATTTTTGTAAACCAAAATTAGACTAAAGATCACACGACTCCCTAAACTTCGAGCCACCAAAGTTGATCATACCTTTTGACAGCTTCCAAGCTTTGAGTTAGTTGATCTTTCTTGGTCTTCCATTTCAAGTTCAAGGCCTGCAACTCTTCCTGGCGATTGCTCTTCTTGCTCATGGCGGACATAAGGGACAATTTTAATTTTTTCAGTTCCTCTTGGTGACCAACAATATTTTTTTCAATATCTGAAACAACTTGCAGTAGTTTCCTACAAGACAAAAAATTGATAAAACAATATTTTCAGAAATACAGACATTGATTCACAACATTGATTATTGCATGTCGTTGAGACATACTGAATATTTTAATTAGAAGTTTAAATAAGAAAACGAACGCCCACTAAAACTTGAGCGAGGTAAAGTCAGTTTTCTGTGATCATTAAATCATTAGCCTAAGTAAATTTTTAAGTCATTCAAAAATTAAGAAATAAGCAGTCAGAATAAGTTCAGAATAGTGTTTTTGGCATCTGTAGACCTCAAAACAAAAAGTTATCATGGTCTTGGGCTTAAGTCTTACCATGAGACCTACGGTAATAGCTTCTTCTATGTAGGGGAAATTCGCTGAAACGAAAATATCTTGCAGCTTGTGAACACAGACATGCTTCATTCATGCCTCTTATTAGATCAGTTGATGGCATATTAGGAAAAGAATTTCAAACAGTAATAAAAAAAAAACCTGAAAGACAAACTAAAAAATGATTATCCCTACAGCTTGGTTATCAACTGGATAAGGGTCAGGTTGACATATGGCACTCAGTTTTAAGGGCGACAAGCTTGAGCATGAGAAGAAGCAGAAAAAAATGGCGGTCAGCCAGGGAATTTGAAGACAGAGCTGGAGTTCCTAATTTATTTTAAATTGATTGTAATTTTGAAAATGTGTTGTATCTAAAATTGTAATTTAAAATATATTATATTGTTTGTCTAAAAGAAAGGTATGACTACATTTATTTAAATGGCCACTTCAAAATGTTCTGCCCTGAACCTGTTTTACGTTTTAATAATAGCAGTCATTCCACGTAAGTCAACCTGGTCATGACACCCACCTCTTCAGATTTTGATGAAACTTGGAACAATTGTTCCAATTAAGCATAATTGTTTAGGCATATTTGTTCCTGATAACAAATATCAAATTTTTTGCTCTATATCTTAGTTTTTTAATTAATTTTTTAGTTTTCTAAACACATTACCTGCGGCGGTGCAAGGTCAATAATTGTTCCTCCGGTGCGGCAACCGATGTAATAGGCGCGGTCACATTTTGAATTACCGGCTAACGAATGACAAAAACACTGTACGGTGCTGTACTGCATTGCAACACAACTGGACGTAGTTCCACAAAACGCCAGCAGGTAGCAGCACAATCCAGATGGCAGTAGTCAACCAGGGACTACGTTGGACGAAAATGAATGCGGGGAAGTCCCGTAACGGCTGGGATATTGGGGAAATTTACTACCAACCTACACCAGAATAAAGCTCACATTCCTAGCTAAACGTTGACTTGAAATACCCGTCCTTACGACAGTGCTGCCAGCACGAAACCAAATGAAACTTGCATCTAAACAGAGCGCCATGTGGCGCTCTCAGATCGCGGTGTAGTTCTGCCAAGCGCCACATGGCGGTCGCCGCAGCCAAAGTGTTAATTTAACGTGATTTGCGGCCTCGGAAATCGCACCTTTTCATGTATTTTACATCTTTAACAATTTATTTCTTAAAAACTATTTGAGATATCTCCATGAAATTTTGCAGACAGTTCAAGTGTTACATCTAGAAGATGGAAAAAAGTTTTTACTGACCTATCTCAATTCCTAAAATATTAAAAATCGAGGTCGGGTTTTACTAAGATCACAATATCTAAAATCTCAGATCTGGTAGAGTGTCTTAAAGTGGTCTTAATGTTTGCCTACTTTTGGTGATTTTGCAGCGTTTTATTCAAATAAATTTAAAAAAACTCAAAACACTCCAAACTGAATTATTCTATAGTTTTTCTTGTCCAGAAAATCATGGGCTTCAATATTATACATATAACATCTCACAAAAGTTATAAAAGGAAAATTATGAAGTTAAATCTTAAATTATCTTTTAAAAACAAACAAAAAATAAAAAAAATTAAAGTTTGCGCTTCATCAAATTATAAACGGTTCTAGAATATACAATTTTCAAAATAGCCAATTTGTTCTAAATTTTATAAGGATACTAAGTATATAAACAAATAATCAGGTAAAGCAGCAAATAAAAAAGTTTCAGATGATAAACTGTTGTTGCGCACTATAGCAAATGAGCAAAATGGCCTTGGCGACATAAACGTCAGAAGGATAATTTACCTCGATATCACTGCCGCCTATCTCTCCAGGAACATCAACCAACCCTTCATCATCACTAAAGCCCCACGTATGTCACTACTGTCCATTTTTACAAATAAAAACAACGAAAAACATCTCAACACAACACCATTCCCGAAGTGAGGTTAGCGACGCACAACAAAATTTCACACTTCAGCTGTCTGCTAAAGTACGATTGGCACGAATGTAAAAAGCGTCTGCAAATAGACACCGGGAGAAAGCTTAGAATCTGCCGTAAACGGCAATACCAATTTCGATCCGGTTCATTACGATTCAATGCACCCCAGAGCCTATTCCGTAAACGCTGTTTGACTGTCGACGCAGCGACAGTGAACACCCCAGCCGATGTGTTTTGTGTCGCTTAAAACGCCTGGAGGGTTAAATATATTCTTCGCATAACATTCTATTAGGCCTCATTGAAACAAGAGGCGATTGAGTAAAAGAGGGAAGCACTTGCTTTTTAACTCTAAACTAATTGTTAACACTCATATTTAATGATGACGTACTGATATAAAACAACGATTTTTTTTGTTTTTTTTAATCAACTGCGGTACCTGTATTTATTTAATTTTATAGTTTTTTAGTCACAAAAAATAAACTGATTTTACATAAATTCAAATACTCCCACTAATTAATTTTTAATCTTAAAAGTTATTATTTCTATATTACCTTCCTAAAAGACAAGTAATTTAAGATAAATAATATGAATAAGTTTTAATGAAAATAGCTAGTTATTCACTGTAACTGTTATTATTCACTAATCACAAAAGGTTTGCACTGTATGCCCTCTCTCACTGAAAGCCAGCTTAAGACTACACCAGTTAAAACAGTGTTTAACTGTTGATTAGGTGCATGTCACAATATGAAAGAATGAGACAGGATTGGTGAGTCAAGCAGACAAAAGTAAATATTTATACCGGTACCTACTGCCTTAATTAATAATCTGGATAAGTCTGAGTTATGACTTACTCTATCAATGATTGATTCAAGAACTTAATGATAATAATTAACAAATAAATAAACTGTTTCAAAGCTCTTAATAGTAAATACTACAAGCGTGATAGTAAATAATGCACAATTTGTCTTTAAAGGAATTTTGTAAACAGTTTTAAATTTATAATAATGAAATATTCTTAGTATACTTGAGTATTTTAATACTGATTCAAGAACTAAAGTGAAATTAAAAGAAATTAAATTTTAATTTACCTTTAAACTACATGTTTTAAACATATATCTTTTTAAATAAGGCGTGTATTTATGACTCAATGATAATGTTGTACTGCAATTAAACATGTCAAAATGCCAACCATCTTATATGTTATTTTGATAGCCTATTAATCTAGGAGCATTTGAATGTTCTACCAGGTCTGAAATTTTAGATATTTCGAATTTCGTAAAACCCGACCATGTTATTTTCTATTTCTAAAAACTTTAGATTAAAATATTTTTAGTATTTTAAGGAATTGAGATAGATTGGTAAAGACATTTTTTCCCATCTTCTAGATGTAACACTTGAATTGTCTGCAAAATTTCATGGAGATATCTCAAATAGTTTTTAAGAAATAAATTTTTAAAGATGTAAATACATGTAAAGGTGTAATTTTCGAGGCTGCAAATCACCTTAAATTAAGAAAACTAAAAAATTAATAATAAATACCCCCGTCGCAGCAAACCTGCGTACTCGGCAAATTTCCAATGCATAATATATGTCTCAATACCACATAAAGCTGCATACCAAGTTTCATAACAATATATTCACAAATAAGCGATTTTAATTATTCTCCATAAGAATAACATTGGTAATGAGTAAGTAGGTTTGCTGAAACAAGGAAGACAAACAATTGGTTTTTATGCAAATATAAATAGAATTTAACTAGGAGAAGCCACATACCAAGTTCCATCAATATGTAATCATAAATAAGCGCTTTATAACATTCTAGTTATTGTCCATAAGAATAACATGGGGGCTGAGAAAGCAGGTTTGCTGCAACAAGGAACAAAAAAAAATGAGTTTATATATAATTATCAATATAACTCAACCAAGTGAAGCTACATACCAAGTTTTATTAATTTACTACATACCAAGTTTTATTAATTTATATTCATAATTAAGGGAGTCATTACATTTTACTTTTCTCCATAAGAATAACATGGGGCTGAGTACACAGGTTTGCTGCTAGAGGAATAATCAACAAAAAATCAATTTTTTGTGCAAATATCAATATACCAGTACTATGTGAAGCCACATACCAAATTTCATCAACATACATTCATAAATAATCAAGATATCAAATTTTATTTATTCTCCATAAGGATATCATTGGACAACGTACTGTGTTTAGCACTTTGAATATCTCTGCAACGGTTGGGCGTAGAATCACAATTTAAACACCAAAATGATTGTTTTGTGGAAATGAACAGATTGGTAAAGGCAAATGTGAAGTTTACATTAAAATAAACTGAGGAAAAGGCAAAAACATTTTTCCCATAAGATTAACATGGGAGATTTTATGAGTAGGTTTTTTTTTATTTTCTCCGCAACCACTTAACCTAGGTTAATAATTCAAAATACTATATTATTTCTTTTTTTAAGCTCTATAACATGGACTAAACCAAAATTAAGTTTTTTAAAAATTTTTGGGTGAAAAATGCAAAAAACTGATTTTTGGAAAATTTAAAACCCCCATAAACCCCCCTTTCCATGGTCCGATTTTTCTGGATTTCAAACTTAAAGTTATGAATGTCATTTTACACGTTTGAGCCAAATTTCATCAAAATCGGACGTTTTTTACTCGAGTTATCGTGTTAACGGACATATATATATATATATATATATATATACATAAATAAATACCCCCGTAGCAGCAAACCTGTGTACTCAGCGAATTTCCAATGCATATATATGTATCTTAATACTACATAAAGCCACATACCAAGTTTCATCAATATACATTCATAAATAAACGATGTATATGACATTTTAATTATTCTCCATAAGAATAACATGGCGGCTGAGTATGCAGGTTTGCTGAAGCAAGGAACACAAAATACCCCCGTAGCAGCAAACCTGCGTACTCAGCGAATTTCCAATGCATATATATGTATATTAATACCACATAAAGCCACATACCAAGTTTCATCAATATACATTCATAAATAAACAATTTATGACATTTTAATTATTCACCATAAGAATAACATGGCAGCTGAGTATGCAGGTTTGCTGAAGCAAGGAACACAAAAAATTGGGTTTTATACAAATATCAATATAACTCATGTAGGTAAAGCCACATACCAAATTTCATTAATTTATTTTCATAATGAAGGCAGATAACACGTTACTTATCCTCCATAAGAATAACATGGGGCTGAGTACGCAGGTTTGCTGCTACGGGAGCCTTGGGTAAAAAATTGTCTTTTTGAGCAAATATCAATGGTCCACAACCAGATGAAGCCGTATACCAAGTTTCGTCAGTATACGTTCATAAATAAGCGAGATATACAATTTTTATTTTCCTCCATAAGAATAACATTAGACAACGTGTTTAGCACTTTCAATATCTCGGTAACCAATTGACGTAGAGAAATGATCAAAATATCAAATTATGTGTTTTTTAAGCTAAATCCAATGGGAAAAACTAAAATTTGACTATTTTCAAAATTATAGGTAAAAAATTCGAAAAACCCATTTTTGGGGTACAAAACCCCCCCAAAATACCCCTTCGGATAGAGCGATCTGGCTGGTTTTCGAACTTAAAGTCATAAATGTTGCTTTACACGTTTATACAAAATTTCATCAAAATCGGATAATTTTTACGAGAGTTATCGTGCTCACGGACACACACACACATATATATATATATATATATATATATAGTTTCGAACGAATGGTGTTTTTGGGGTCTGGGGACCTCAAAACGAAAAGTTATCATGGTCCCGGGCCTAGGTCTTACCATGCCGACTACGGTAATAGCTTCTTCCCTATAGGGGAAATTCGCTAAAATTTGAACGAATAGTGATTTTGGCATCTGGGGACCTCAAAAAAAAGTTATCATGGTCTCGGGCTTAACTCTTACCATGAGACCTACGGTAATAGCTTCTTCCCTATAGGGGAAATTCGCTAAAAACTATAAGAGATAGAGCAAAAATTTGGTATTTGTTATCAGGGTAGCAATTGGAACAATTAAACAACTTTTTTATTAGCATATTACGTGTTGTTATTACTTACGGGATGTAATAAAAGACGTCTTACAACACTTAAGATATATTTACACTTATACTGATTCACATACAGACGGTAAACATATATAAAAGATGGTACTAGGCTATCGATTTCGACCAGTCACACCAGTCATCATCAGGCCAATGAGAGAACTGACAGAATCAAAAAGGCGTCCTTGCTTATATCCTATTGGCTACCGGAAGTTCCGTATACAGGTTCCTAAATGTGCCACCAGAGTCGAAGTTAACTTGTTCGTTAATCAATTTATCTCTATTTTTACATTTTTCTTTAAATATAAACAATTCTTCCCATGCATTCATTTCATTTCCTTTTTTACAATTTTTGAGGATGCTGAGGTTTTCTTCTATTTTCCCTATGGTGTGGCCATTTTCTAAAAGATGTTTTGCTACATTTGATCTTTCGGGTTTCCTGTTCTTCCAAGCTGATACATGGTTCTTAAATCTTTTAATACAATTAACAGTTTGACCAATATAAAAGTGATCACAATTGTTACAATTAATTTTGTAAATGCCGGGCATGTCGAATTTGTTACAATCTTCTATCTTGGGATTTAGAATTTTGTTCATGGTGTTTTGCGTTCGGTAGGCAAACACCATATATTCCTGTATATATATTCCTGTATATATATTCCTGTATATATATTCCTGTATATATACAAATATTCCTGTAAATGAAACGATTGAACTAATCAAGGCTAGACTCATACGTAATAAGTTGGATAATGATTATGTAAATCAGCTTGTAAAACTGCTCAGAATCGTATTGAAACAAAACTATTTTAGGTTTAACAATAGATTTTATACACAAACTGATGATTTAGCCATGGGTAGCCCCCTTTCATCAATATTATCAGAAGTATTTTTGCAACATAATGAGGAGATCATTTTGGAAAAGTTGAAGAAAGAACATGAAATCATAATGTATGTCAGATATGTGGACGATATACTCGTTATTTTCAAGGAAACCGAAGAAAAGGAAGCGGAACAAATGATGAGATTATTTAACAATCATCACAAAAACTTAAACTTTACTAGGGAGTATGAAGAGAACGGCAAGATAAATTTCCTAGATCTCACGATATCAAGAAGAAATGATGAGCTAGAGTTTGATATATACAGAAAGCCTACGCAGACGGATACTACAATCAACAACAAGTCTCTTCATCCCACCAGCCATAAGACCGCTGCATTTAGATCGATGTTATATAGAGCCTTCAAGATTCCTCTAAATGAAGATAACAGAAGAAGAGAAATAACAACTATAAAGGCGATTGCTCGAGCCAACGGATTCAACCCGACAATAATAGATGAACTTGGAGCGAAAATACATAAGAAAATAAAGAACCAAGAAAAATTGCGTAGAATAACAACGTTAGACGAAAGAAAAGAAATATCAAGTAATTTTGCAACATTCAGCTTCACAGGAACTAAGATACAAAAGGTCGCAAATCGATTAGAGTCGCAAGAAATATGGAGTTAATATAGCCTACCGAATGCAAAACACCATAAACAAAATTCTAAATCCCAAGATAGAAGATTGTAACAAATTCGACATGCCCGGCATTTACAAAATTAATAGTAACAATTGTGATCACTTTTATATTGGTCAAACTGTTAATTGTATTAAAAGATTTAAGAACCATGTATCAGCTTGGAAGAACAGGAAACCCGAAAGATCAAATGTAGCAAAACATCTTTTAGAAAATGGCCACACCATAGGGAAAATAGAAGAAAACCTCAGCATCCTCAAAAATTGTAAAAAAGGAAATGAAATGAATGCATGGGAAGAATTGTTTATATTTAAAGAAAAATGTAAAAATAGAGATAAATTGATTAACGAACAAGTTAACTTCGACTCTGGTGGCACATTTAGGAACCTGTATACGGAACTTCCGGTAGCCAATAGGATATAAGCAAGGACGCCATTTTGATTCTGTCAGTTCTCTCATTGGCCTGATGATGACTGGTGTGACTGGTCGAAATCGATAGCCTAGTACCATCTTTTATATATGTTTACCGTCTGTATGTGAATCAGTATAAGTGTAAATATATCTTAAGTGTTGTAAGACGTCTTTTATTACATCCCGTAAATTGGAACAATTGTGCCAAGTTTTATCAAAATCTGCAGAAGTGGGTGTCAAATTGATTTTTGATTGGGTGGTTTGACGTGGAATGACCCCAAATTTAGATAGATAGTATTAGTATTACAGGATTTTCCTGCAAGGTTATTAGTTTTCCGCACTTGAGCATACACAATTAACTTTGCCACAATACATAGTAGCCTACACAGCAAAACAATAAAACTGCAAATTTCCATCTTATATTTACCTTTGGTGTTCGATCACTTTAAGCACCTCATTCAGCTGGCCGCTCTTCTCCTCAGCAGAGCTCAGCACTTCCTCTAGATTCTTCTGAGCCTTCATCTTACTCTCGACCATGTCTCGTTTCTGATCTGAGAGATTCTTCATTTCTTTATCTTTTGCACGCAATGTGTCCACGTCATTCAGAATCGTGGTCGGAGAGTTGACGATTTGGTTTGAGTATTCCTTCATTTTGTTGCTTACCTGAAAAAACAGCAACTTTTTTATTCAGACCTAAACCTTGTAAGGTGGAGACTTCCGACCATTATAAAAAATTAAGCTTATTGTTATTATTATTATTGTGGTACTAATGAAGACATCCTAGCATTTGCGATTTCATATGTGTCTCGATTTTTGGAAACTTACAACTTCTGAACACTGAAACATGGTGAAACAAACGCATCATGCATTATTTGAAAGAGGTAACTGATTTTCCCCTTTTATCCTACAGTACCTACTATAAAAGTACTGCTGATCTAAACAATTCCTACCTTAGTTGGGCTTGGATTTCAACCAAAATTACACTCAAAGGATATCTATATGAGTGAAAACACATCTTGGTCACTAGAATAACACGACAGAAAAAAACATGTTTTATTTATATTTATTTCATTTAAAGCACCCCCCATGAAGTGTGTATTCCTACGCGCTTGAAAGAGAAAACATCCGTAAGAGCATAAAGAAGTGAGAATCACTCATTAAAATAGATATACCTTTTATGGTAAATGAATTTTAAATTACTATTTGTTAATAGTGGAGGGTGTAAACTTTAGTGGAGGGTTTTTTTATGGTACCTTATTTATCAAATTTGGTTACATATTAAAAGAGAAAGTGGTACCCCAGCTCATAATTATATATGTACAGAGTGTTCAGAAAGGGTCTTTATAAACTTCGGGGGCTGGTAGTACTTGTCAATTTGAACAAAAAATTTGATATACCAAAACATAGGTCAACAAATTCCTCATTTAGCCGCTCGCCGCCATTTTCTATTTTTTTACAAGAAAAAACATATCTGAAGAACTTTTTAAGCTACAGAAACAAAACTTTGCACTTACATTAAATAGTTGTAGAAGCAAATAATAAAAATTATTACTAAACTGTCTTAAATATTTCCAAAATAGTGCCCTTTTTAATATTTTAAAGTCAAATAACAAAAAAAACATTCACTTTATAAAGATTTTACAGAATTAGTAATGTGGGCCGGGTAAATACCCAGCAGATAGGTAAATAAAAAACCCAAACCGAGGATATTTATGATTTGGATAACATTTAGAGGATTTTTACTAGGTTCATTAAAATTCCCATCCTGTGAGGATTATAAAATTACTATAAATACTGTTTTGAAGAGTATAACATCGTTACCACACACATTTAACTTCCGAACAAGATCAAGATAAATACCTAGGACTGGGTATTTACTACTTTGATAGTCTTTCATAAATTTAAAATTTTGAAGAAAACAAATTTAAATTAAATTAAGTTACATTGTGATTTTGCTCTGTATTTGTCCAATTATAAAATAACATATTTTTAGATTTGTATATAATATCTCCTATTTAACCATTTTACCAGTTTCTTCATAGTTTGGCAGTGGTACCGTTTGTACGCTTGACAGGTATTTTTTTTAAATTGCCATATTATTTATTTATTGGTAAACTAATTAATATAATTAATATAATTAATAAAATATTTTTAAATGTTTTACATTGGTACCCTAATAACAATAGTAGTAAGGGTAGATGAAAATTACATTGGAAAGTAGTCCAGTATGAAAGACTGGATACCATGTTAATTAAAGCATTAATTTTGCAGAGTTGTTAGGCCCACGAATATATTTAGCTAAGCAACATCTTATAACAAATATATTAGTAAATTGCTTTTGTTTCCCATAGTTTGACATGTTACACATTCCCCTTAGCCTGCACCAGATAGTGTTACTGTAACATTATTGCAATAGACCATTATTGCAATAGTTGGTCCTTACTTCCTTATATAGTTTCAAACATAATTTATATAATCCCTGGTTTCAAATAATATTACTAACTGTAAGCAAAAATACCCCCGTCGCAGCAAACCTGCATACTCAGCGAATTTCCAATGAATATATAACATAACACATTAACACTAACAAGATTCATAAAAAATATATTCACAAACAAGCGATATTAAAAATATTAATTATCATCCATAAGAATAACATTGGGGATGAGTACGCAGGTTTGCTGCAAAAAGGATCACAAAATAATGAGTTTTTATGCAAATATCATTAGAACTCATCTAAGTAAAGTCACATACCAAGTTTCATTCATATACAGTTATAAGTAAGCGATATATAACATTTTAATTATTCTCCATAAGAATAACATGGGGACCGATTACCTAGGTTTGCTGCTACGGGAACCATACGTGAAAATTTTGTATTTTGTGCAAACAACGATAAACCCCAACCAGATGAAGCCATATACCAAATTTTGTCAGTTTATGTTCATAAATAAGCGAGATATACAATTTTTCTTTTTCTCCATAAGAATAACATTAGACAACGTACTGTGTTTAGCACTTTCAATATCTCAGGAACCAATTGACGTAGAGCGATGATAAAAATACCAAATTGTTTGTTTTTTTATGCTGAATTAAATGGTAAAAATTGAAATTTGATTTGAATAAAAATTACATGTGGAAACCCCAAAAAACCCATTTTTGGGGTACAAAACCCCCCAAAAACCCCCCTTTGGATGGTGCGATTCGTCTGGTTTTCGAACTCGTTCAAATAAATGGTGCTTTACACATTTGTACCAAATTTCATTAAGATCGGACCTTTTTTACGAGAGTTATCGTGCTTACGGACACATATATATATATATATAAATATATATATATATATATATAAATATATATATATATATATATATATATACATATATAAAAATTTGAACGAATGGTGTTTTTGGTATCTGGGGACCTCAAAATGAAAAGTTATCATGGTCTCGGGCTTAAGTCTTACCATGAGACCTACGGTAATAGCTTCTTCCCTATAGGGGAAATTCGCTAAAAATGGTTATATTTGTTGGAATAGGGAGAAATTGAGCTTTAACAGTGTAAGAACCGTTAAAAAAATGTATTACCCACTTCATGTTAGTAAATAAATAGTTATTTTTGATAAAATCATCCAAAATGAACATATGTTTAGACCTATGTATATTTTTAAGAGGATTTTAAAGCCAAATTTTTCTCGTAGTCCAGCGAGAGTGGTGGCCAGGAGAAGAACTACAGGATCAGACATCTGCGCCCCTGCACGTTGAAAGTAGTGCAATGTAGTACTACTACCTGCCCTCCCGTGATAACGCTGGCGCCATCCCACCACCACCACGCGCCTGCGCCCGTCTGGCAGTACGGCCCGGCTCAGCCTCAGCACGGCCCTGGCTCTACCCGCGATGCAAGACATTCGTTCGATTGCATAATTCCCAATATTTTTTACATACCAATAATGATGTGTATTTCCCTGGACTGTAGAAGATTTTATGAAGTTTTTAGAGGGCTGATCCATTGCACAACTGCTACAAACCTTATACATATTAATTCACTATGGAATTTCGTTTTCGGCCCGCTACGTCGTTATTTCTCAACCGATTTGGATAATCGATGTGTCATTTTAAACGTTTTACACTGCAGATTAACAGAAAAATATAAAACTCAAAAATTCTGCTTTAATATTTTAAATATTGACATTTAAAAAAATTAATCCGTGTTATTTAAATGGGAGAATATTTTTTTAGGAACTCGGCCTTAGTCTGAGAATACCAGGCAACGTGCAGTCATGGAATTTGTACCAATTTGAAGCTTTATCATTCCGATGTTTCCCAAAATTGTCAGATTTATCAATTTCTCCCTTTAAGATTGTTAAATGATGTAAAGTATAAAGTCCTCACACGTTATTCATAAGGGAGAATTTTCGACCAGTTGCTCGGCCTCAGCTTGAGAAAACCAGGTAACGTGTGGACATGGGGTTTATACCAATTTGAATCTGAAACATTCCGATACTCCCGAAAATTTTCAGATAAATAATTTTCTCCTTTTAAGTTTGTTAAATGATACACACTGTTTTGGTGGGATTTATAGCATGTTTTGTTTACAATAAACAGCTGATCGTAATCCCAATTTAGTGATGATTGTTAATAGACAGCTGACGAGCTCATTAAGCTTTTGACTTATGTTCGAGCAGGGTTTAAGCTGCGGTCGCATTTGTCGCAAAATGCGACATGCACCACGAAAATGTGATAATATTTGGGCAGGCTGTCGCATTTTTGCTACAAAGAAAAGTATAGAAATTGTTTAATTTAATGGCAGAAAATCTGGTTTTAACAATACAAATGGTATTAAAAGTTCATTTGCTTCAGCAACTTATTTTTATGTTACTTTAAAATATGAGCTAAATAGTAAATATTGAATGCAATGTGATGTGATCACGATCCACAACCAAACAGAAGACTAGAAGAACAGTTGGGATGTTGCGGCGGCTTGACAAGGTGTGTTGATCATTCACTACGTCACTTTACCGATCGCTTCTGAGTAAGTTTCAACTGTGTACCGTATAAACGGAACGCGCAAGTTACTGATATGACAGTTATACAGTGACAATATCTAACCGACTCGCAGACGTCATGCACTGTGACTTGGCTTGGCGCGCACTCTGTAGTAGCCGAGTCTAGCCGAGCGATGGCAAATGCGAGAATGAGGAGGGCTAGTTCACCACCGCTCAGGATAGTTGCGCTTGCCTCGCCATCTCTCCGATTCTTGTCGGTTTTTGTAACCGAATCAAAGGAGACGATCGGCAGGTCCTCAATACTTAGTGCCGCTCGCGGACTCGACTCGCTGCAGTGTGGATGGTCACAAGAGCATGAGTCGCTCGCCCGAGTCATTCGGACGAACAATTGGGCGAAAGTTTAGAGGTACCTTAGCAAAAACAGACAACTCAAAATCGGTGATGCGCTAATGCGATTGTGATGTGCTTTGAGGTTATGTTGTTTTTATTTTCAGTTATTTTGGTGCTACATTAATCTATTAGAATGTTTAGTTTATTTCCACTACAGATATTAGTGGTTGAAAATGGATAATTTACCAATAAAAGTAGACTCTAAATGATATAGGAATCAAAATAAATTTCACGTTACATGTTTCTAATACTCAAAAAGCAAAAGGAATTTCAATGAAATGCGTATCACAGTTTTTAATAAATTACCGACTGATTGGAAAAATGTAAATGAAAGAAGCTTTAAAAATAAAATCAAGAATATTTTACTTAATGACTGCCCTTAGAAAATTGATGAATGTTTGAAGAACAATTATTGGACCGAGAAGAAATTTAAGTAAATAAATGTACCATATTGTTTCTAAATTTATTGTTCTGTTAACTATTGTCATGCATTATTTTTAATGTCCAACGACAATAAAGTTATTTATTTATCATAGCCTATTATTTAAATGATAAACCTTAAAAACAAATATATGCAAAAAACAACTTACTATTACAAATCGTAATGACATGCAATAAAAATGCTCAAAGAGAAATATTTTTGCTACAAGTCTTTAAGAGCTTGTAGCATTTTGACTCAAAGAATTTTGTTCCCAGCTCAAACCTTGTGTTCGAGTATAGTAAACATCAACGTATACATCAAATGCAACCTTCAAAAGTTAACCTATTTTTGAAGTGTTAATTTTTACTTTCTCCCCCTATACATAGTATATGGAGTAAGTATTGTTTACGTCAAAATTTTCAAATTTGAGTTGTTAGTGGAAATATTCGTTTTGGCGCTCCCTGAACCCAAAAAAGTGGTCTTATGTGCTGTCTGTCTGTCGTCTGTCTGTCGTCTGTCTGTCTGTCTGTCTGTCTGTCTGTCTGTCTGTCTGTCTGTCTGTCTGTCTATCTGTCTGTCGTCCGGCCGTCCGTCCGTCCGTCCGTCCGTCCGTCCGTCCGCCCGTCCGCCCGCCCGCCCGCCCGCCCGCCCGCCCGTCCGTGCGTGCGTGCGTGCGTGCGTGCGTGTGTGCGTGCGTGCGTGCGTGCGTGCGTGGATGTGTACAGAGCTAGAGCCCTAACCATTGGGCCAATTTTGATGAAATTTGGTATGTAGGTACTAATCCACGATATCTCCAGGCGTTTTTTCATTTTTTTTAATTTTTGATTTTTAAGGGTAATTATCTCCCAAAAACCGCCAAAAAACATGAAAAATCAAAATTTCTCAAAAACGGCTCTAACAATTTTGATTAAACTATAATAGTTTGTAGAACTTTAGTTTTCCAACAAAATGACACCACCCGCATTCCTGTAAAAATTCGGGTTCAGAAATTACAGGACTTAACACATCCAAAATTCAGTTTTTTGGATTTTTCATAAAAATACATAAATATAAAAAATATTACTATTCACCATTAAAAAGAGCTCAAAAAACTAAATAATTTAGTATTTTGAATTACTATTCTACGACTGCTGGTTTAGGAGAAAATTGAAATTTTCATTTAGCGGTAAACGCAGTACGTTGTCCAATGTTATTATGGGGAATACAAAAATTACTATTTCTCTCTTATTTACTGATCAATTTCATTCAAACTTGATATGCTTGTCAATATAGCATTGAGTTAATTCGAAATATGTTGCCCCTTAATAACCCTGGGGGGGAATAGGGGGCATTTCCCCTCTTAAAACCACGAGTATAGCAATGGATTCTGTAGTGCCTCCAAAGCAGGGATTTGGGTGGATGTTTTTCAAAATAACTTGTTCACAAGATTTTCTGTACATTCGACCGTGCTTTGGATTCTATATTTAGTAAATAAAAAGTAATTTATTCATTAAAGTTGGACTAAAAGGGAGAAAGTATGTGTCAGTTTCCTGATACTGTTTATTACTTTTGTGACTTTTTAACTGTATTGTGCCACATATAAAGTTGCCTTTTCATAATTTGTAATATTTTTAATATTTGTTTGTTTGTTTGTATGTATACTTACAAACCTGCAAGTATTTCATTGTATAGGTGATTGGATTGTTCCTACAGGGTATACCATGAGATTACTCAACCTTAACATTGTAGCCGTCAAATTTCGACGGGCACCCACTAGTATTATTAACCACTAAATAGGCTACGAAGAATGGGTTTTAAGTCATCTATTTACGGTACGTGTGAATGGATAAAATAACTAAATATAACTTTTATCACAGACAATCATTTCAAAGGGCTTTACACTATGTAATTACAGTACAACCATTTTTACATATTATAATTACACATCTATGTAATAACCCAGTATATTTAAAACTTGATAAGCGATACTTGTAAATCGTTTGATGGTTTAAACAACGATAATATTTTATCTAGTTTACAGGGCCTCTAATACAAGCTACCACTATCAATGAAAAAAAAATACTTTAAAACCCTTGTAAAATGTACTTACATGTAAATTTATTAGTTTACAGCTGTAAAACTTAATGAAACACACTATTCTAATTTTAATCAATAATACAGAGAAGTTACCAGTAATACAGGCCCTGTAAGTTTTATGAAACGGGCCCCAGCTCTTGCAAATGTTGTACAGTACTTATTTTTTACACCAATATTTATTAAATTTCGGTGAAAAAACCTACAATGGCTGCCTAAAATAAAACAAATATATTCAATCCACAGAATATTTAACACTGGTAAAAACCGGATTTTTTACAATTGTTAAACCTCCATAAAAACCCCCTTTCATCATACTGCACGAAAAGCAGCTGTTTTTGGGTCCGTAAATAATCCAAAAAATCACAATTTTCTGATACCTTAAAATAGCGCACCGAAAAATCAGCTGTGGATTTTTTCCGTGCGCTAACCACAAAGATTGTTATTGTTCCTTTTTACGTTGTGTAGTTTTACATTGTGTATTTCAAAGGTAAACAAACACGTGGACAAAATGCAAGTAAATTTGTTTGTAAATAAAAAAAGAAGTAAACATCGTAAAGTTAACCTATCTGAACTCTCAAAACGATACAAATCACCTAATTTTTTGTCCAAATTTTAAACTATCAAAGGTTTATATGGGCAGTATGTTAAAAAAAGTTATTCATCACATGGAACTAGTGTGTATTTTGTGCTTAATCGTTTTTCCACCAAAAAGAAGTGACATGGTGTGAAAACACGATATTGCGGGAAAACACGATTGCGCACCAAAAACACCCACTTTTGCTCCTTGTGATGAAAACTAATATTTCTAATGATCTGATTGTTGTGGGTTTCAAACTTAAAGCCACTCATCAGTAGCGCATTTAATCACAAATATGCGAAAAATGACCAGGGGTGTATCCCAATTCCCCCCTGGTTACGTCACTGTTTCCGGGAATTGTTTTAAACATAAACAGTATTTGTTTGCATTGTTTGGTTTGTGTTTGTTAAATTAAAAACTCAAATTTAATTTCTGACTAGGCCTACCTAACTAATTTCTAACTTTTGAATAGCTTTTAACTAAGAAACAAAATGTCAGTGGCTACTACACAAAATATTGATGCAAAGAAGTACATACAAGATGGATGGTCATTTAATTACGATGAAGAGAAATATGATCAACTAATGTCAACTAATGTCATAAATGGAACAATTCATATACAGCCGCCTGACAATAAATATTTTCAATGATTGAGTATACACTAAATTACTCTGAATATTCAATGATATTAGGCCTATTACGCGATGCACAACGTTGTTTAACGCAAGAGAGACCTAACCCAAGATCAGATGTTGGTGTTCACATAAAATAAATTCTAAGTACGATTTCGTTATCAAAATAAAAGGAGTTTATCACATTTTGTACAAATCCCAAATTTGCTAATTTAAAAGAAAGAAAAGGCTTGTTAATTTAATATAATCTCCTCAAAAAATTAAATCAAATTAATTACCCCGCTCAAATCAAAGAATTCCTCCAAAATAAAATTGTATATAGTGCAATCTGATGAGCGATACGGCGCGGCGATAGGATAGGCCTACGTATCGACATCAAATGGTATTGGCTGTCGTGTATCGTAATATACGAGGATAGTTTTATTGTATCTTTTTGACTTAATCATGTCATGTAATTTTACTGATATAATATCTTATTAATTGGGTTAGGATATTAAATCAAGTGATGAATTATTACGTAATAATAATGAATGTTTCCAGAACCAAGTCCACGTGTACTGTCCCTAATATATTCAATGGCTGAGCCAGCGCCACTTCCCTTGATAAATGTAGTTGTATTCCTCTGCCACGGGAAGTTTCTGATCCGCGCCGCTTGGATCGCTGTTATCAGCGCGTGCATACTTTCACGCAGGAGCATATCACGGCTACTTTTTTGACTTTAGAACAATAAACTATATAGCATATTAAAGACCATAAAATTTAACACTAAGATTGCTTTTTAAAATTTTAATTAGCTTAGTATTTAATGAGCTATCTAGTATCGAAATTGGGCGAATTCGAAGGCTAAGTACACTTTTATTTTTCATAATATTTAAAAATTGAAAAGCAATGTTAGTGGGAAATATATTTCTCTTTAATTTGGTGTATAGTTGTTTGTTATAAGTTCAGAAATAACATCAGTATATGCTTTTGCGCGGAACGCAGAACGGTTTTAGCGCGATATTTTGCGGGGGTTTAACATCCTCTTAAGGGCAAAGTCACAACACAAGAAACATTATCTCTTGGGACTCAGAGAAATTACAGGCCACCATTTTGGTGGCCGAAGTATTAATTTCTGTTCCAATTTATACACTGGATGCCCAGTGTACTTTTTCTATGGTCTGTGGCCAATACCTAAAATCACACGTAACAACGTATTATGGTTTTAGTATACGTACATGAAAGTGATAAGTTTGTTTAAAACTACATTTCCTGAGCCTTAGACGGAGCTTTGCTCTTTCAGTGGGTGCTCCAGTAGCCTATTAAGTAACTTATCAAGATTATTGGCATACCTGGGAATCTTCTTTGGCAATTTTATGAAGAACCGCTTCTCTTTCCTTGATTTTCTCATTAGCTTCATCAGATTGATTTTTTAACATTTCTTTCTCCAACCTCAATTCTGATGCCAACTGCTGGTATTTCATCAATTCTCCTTCCAGCTACAACAATAAACATACTATGTAATGTTATTCTTTAGGTCGTTTCACATAATTTAATGAATTGCGACATAAATGAAAGAGGCCTCAGACAAAATTTAAGTGTGCACAAATAATGTGCATTTCATATAGAACAAAATTTTTTTACTAATTGCAAAAGAGCAAAAGATATAAGGTTGGTGTGGATTAGAAAGTTGCTAGGATTTCAAAACCTTTGCAATGGTATGATTTTTGACATATATAATATAATTTGACTTTTTTTAAGTTTTGGGCTTACAGTAACATTTGCCCACATCATATAAAATTAATTCAATAATAATCGCCATATGTCCGCAGGAGTAGCGGTATTCTTTATAAGAAAATTTTGGCGACCACAAGTAGGAGATTGTGTCAAAAAAATATTGGCGTGGCAACAAATTGGAAATGGAGGTGTGGTGTATAGTCTGGTGACCAAGGCAAGATATTTTGAGAAACCTGAAACGGAAGACTACGATGTAGCCTTCAATCAACTAATAGAAGATTTTACAAACAAAGGACTTAAAACACTCATCTGCTCGCCGATGGGATGCATAAGAGACCTTATCTTGCCAGAACACTTTGCCAAAAGTATTGTTGAGTTCCATCGTGTACCGGGGCCACTGTCTACATAGTGACCTGTGACTAGCCAACAGCAACAACAGTTCTGAGACATGGACTTTCCCAAATGGAGTTTGTGACAAAGTTGAAGGAACTGGTTGCCAACAGAGAAGCTAACACCTTAATGTCGCTACAAGCTGAGTCTCCACAGCCCCTACAGGCAGACATAGAAGAAACATCTCCCACCATCAGTCTGTCAAATGGTTCTCCTTTAAACTCTCAAAAAATCCTCCAACAGAACCCAGATAAATAAAAACTTCTCAAATCTAAGATTATTTCATCAAAATATACTAAATTTATCCTCTCGTATAGAACAATTAGAAGTTATTTCATCAGAAATAGACCCACACTTAATTATTTTAACTGAACATAACAAGAATAAAACTGATTTAGAAAGATTTAACCTTCAAAACTATTCTAAAATTACACAATATACTCGCAGTACAACATCAGGAGGCGGTATAGTAATTTTCTCCAAAGAGAGTGTAAGGGGGAAACAGCTGGTCTCTAATAGAATCGAGGCACTATGCCAGGATAAATTGTTTGAATGATGCTGCTCTAAATTTCAAGTAAATAATTTAGGTTTTGAATTGGTAGGGGTATACAGAACACCACAATTACAAAATTCAGAGTTTTTAATATGTTTAAACTCACTTATTGAACTTTTGTTGGATAAAAATAACTATTTAATTATTATTGGCGATTTTAACATACTTTGTAACTTTGCTTGCACTGTCATCTGAATCCAAAGAATTGAAAAATATTCTTTTAAGGCATGGTATGGCATTTCTAATTGATTTTCCAACCCGAGTTACTGCTACTTGTAAAACCTGCATCGATAACATCTTCACAAACTTTGATAAGAGAAAGATAAAAGTTGAGTGTGTTACTGCTATCAGATCATGATGGGCAAGTAATGGAATTGCCAGTATTGCCTGACATGAGAAGTGCTCCAAATCTCAAATTTTGGGGAAGGAATTTTCTTTAGATAATACGAAATTATTTAAATCACTCTTGGTAAATAAAACTGACTATGTCTTTATAATTCTCCAATTGAAGACAAATACACAAGCATTCATAACACCTTTGATTATTATTCTGATCTATCATTCCCGAGAATCCATAACAAAATTAACAAAAACACAAAAAATTGGATCTCAAGTGAACTAAAGGAGGAAAAGAACTGTCTCATTCTTAATAAACTGGCCAGAAATGCTGATTTAGAGCACATAAAAACGGATTTTAAAAAAAAACAACAATATAAATCTAATCTAATAAATGTGAACAAAGTTATTATGACAATAAAATTAAAAACTCTGAAAATATAGGTAAAACTTCATGGGAAATTATAAATAAATAAACACATAAAAACAACAAAAAAAGAAAAAAATATATTTTGAAGTTAGACAGTGGTGAAATTTCAGATCCTAGGGATGTAGCAAATAGTTTTAACAATTATTTTGTAACAGTAATAGAAAACATGGTAAAAGGCATGTTACTAGCTCAAGATGGGTATCATGAAAATAAAATGTATGATAAAACTCCCAACTTTAGGTGTCCTCCACTGGATAAAACAGAGTTAACAGAGTTTTTAACTCACTCAAGAATAAATGGTCTAGTGGCTATGATGGGGTCCTTGTCAAGGTCATAAAGTTTGCTAGTGAACCATTAATCAAGCCTCTACTTCATTTAATTAATGCTTCTTTTATATCAGGAATTTTTCCAGAACAAATTAAAATTTCAAAAGTGAGTGGAATTTCAAATTCCAGTTTATAAGAAAGGAGAAGAAACAGATATTCAAAATTATCGCTCGGTTTCTATTTTACCTTCAATATCAAGTCTTTGAAAAAGCAATGTATTTAAGATTGGTAAAGCATTTAGATTATAATAATCTCTTCAGCCAAAAACAACATGATTTTATAAAGGACAAATCTCTCAATTCTGCCCTCATCAGTTTTACCGAATCCATAATTGAATCAATGGATGAAAAGAACAAGGTAGCTGGGATATTTATGGATTTATCTGAAGCCTTTGACAGCATATTCCATACAAAAATGATTACAAAGTTAAATAATCTAGGAGTTAAAAAATCCTATTTAAATTGGTTTAAAAGTTATCTCGCAAATAGAAGTCAATATGTAGAAATAACAAAAACTGAAAAGAATCAAATTCACAAATAATCAAACACGAGGTACCACAGGGGTCCATACTTGGACTCTTCTTATTTATTTGCTATGTAAGGGATATTTCAAATTGTCTAAGTAAACTTATTGACTTAAAAAACTAATTACACTATAGGCAGATGAACCAAATCTAATAATGTCCGCAAAGACTAACATAGAAATATAAATAAGTTCCTTCATAGAAATTGCTAAAATTCAGGATTGTTTTACCTCAAACAATTTGATATTAAATACACAAAAGACTAATTACATATCTTTTAGCACAAACCAAAATAGAAATACAACCGAGTTTAGTATTTCTTTTGATAATAAGGAAATATACTAAGTTGAAAACACTAAATTTTTAGGACTTAATATTGTTAACTATCTGAACTGGGACTTGCACATTGACCACATTCTAGTAAAAATAAACTCTGGAATATATGCTTTGAAACAATTAAATCATCTCTGTAATATAAAGGTACTAAGAACTGTTTTCCATGTCCATGTTCAATCACATATATCTTACCGGATTTGTGCTTATGGAGGGACAACCTGCAAAAACTGAAATACAATTTTAATGAGC
The DNA here is from genome assembly GCA_963675035.1 of Allygus modestus. Taxonomy (NCBI): domain Eukaryota; kingdom Metazoa; phylum Arthropoda; class Insecta; order Hemiptera; family Cicadellidae; genus Allygus; species Allygus modestus. Next base: position 38,680,454 of record OY776114.1, on the reverse strand, counting down.
CAAAAGAGAACCTTATGAGCAATGTTAAATTTAAAATTTGATGAGTCTGGTAAGCAACATTTTATTGACCAAAGGATTTCAACTTTACAGTATGTACATCTTGGAATGTGTAATTCATGTCAGAAATATAATAATGCTAATTTTATAACACATCAAGACATACATCACTACAATACCAGAAATAGGAACAACATAGTCTTACCAATTCATAATTCTGAGTTATTTAAGAAAAAAACCATCATATATGCTCTGGTTCTGCATTTCTTAAATATATCCCCACAGAGATACGGAGCAAAGAAAATAGTAATACATTTAAGATGTTGTTTAAAGATTTCTTGTTAAAACATGCCTTCTATTCTTTAGAGGAATTTTATAATTTAAACATTTCACACAACACATAATTTTTGTTTAGGCCTTTGTTTTGTTTTTTCAGGATCTTTTGTTTTTAGAGTTAGTATGGTTTGTATGCAGATGATTCAAACTTGAAGATAACATCTGATACATTGGAAGAAACTAAAATGCATTGCCAGGCAGAAATGGAGAGTATTAGTAACTATCTAACAGAACACAATTTATCATTAAATTTAGATAAGACTAATCTTGTTCAATTTAAAACACAACAAAGCAAAACATGGCAAGAACCATTAACGCTTACTTCCCAAAATATTGAAATTAAATCCAGCACTGATTTCCTTGGGTTACTTATAGATCAGCATTTAGATTGGAATGGCCATGTGAACAAAATCTTAACTAAGATCAGCTCCGGACTCTTTGCTCTAAAAAAAATGACTGCCTATTGTAGTATTAATATATTACAAAACATTTATTTTGCTTATATTCACTACCATACTTCTTTTGGAATATGCTTATTTGGAGCAACATCAAAATTTAACCTTGATAACATATTAAAAAAACAAAAATGTGTCATTAGAATAATGCTTAATTTAAAACAGGATGTATCTGCAAAAAAACATTTTATTGATCTTAAAATATTAACTGTATATGGACAATATATTTTTAATTCCATTTTAACAGCAAAAAGTGAAATAACACATCTGGATTACTTCTCCACAATTCACCAGTATAATACCAGAAATAAAGACAAGATTATTACAAGTCGTCATAAACTGAAATTTTTTGAGAAGAAACCAACATACATGGGACTAAAGTTTTTTGAGTATATTCCCAGGGAAATCAAATTAGAAAATAACAATACCAAATTCAAAAAATGCTTAAAAGAATATCTGATTAGCATAGCTCCCTACTCATTAAATGAATTTTTCCACCTCTCGTAAAACTTGAAAGAAGGTTTATAGTACCTTCTATGTACCACAAGAAGTTCTATGTACCCTCTAAGAACACGAGCAAGTTTCCCTAAGCATCGGGGAAAATGCAATAACCTTATAGTGTAAAAATGTGATTAAATAACAATTATTTACTTTGCTTTACTTAAAAAAAAATGTACTTTGCTTTACTTAAAAAAAATGTAGGTTTGATTTAATTTGTTGCAAATATGTATTAGATGTAAGAAAATACACTTGACACTATTCAATGTATTCTCTGTGTAATGCCTATGAATAAAGAATTTTGAATTGAATTGAATTGAATTGATACTGAGTTAGATCTTAAGCATGAAATGTGACGCTATTTATTGTATGCTTTGTACAAAAATGAATAAAGGTAATGAGTTTGAATTTTAACTTTCAAGCATTTTAAATTATCTAAATAGTTTTGATAAAATATTATTTTTCAAAAATGACTCTCTTGTCTATCAGAGTAATTACGAGTAGTTTATTACGTGTAAGAAATTTTAATCTAAAAAAATGTCAATTGGTTTAGAAATTAGAATATTCTGTAAATGTCAATATTTTCCACACCAAATTGGCAACATGTTTCAATAGATAAAGATAATTGAATTCTGTTTTTGCCTAAATATGTACTTTGATAAGACCTTTAAAATAATTATTTTGTTTTGAATACGCACTCTTAACTGCATGGGGGTCAGACAGCTAAAAGGGCGGTTAAAACAAATAACACTTAGATATTGTCATATTAAGACGCTAACAATTATAACACTTATACAAAATTTAACAAATAAGTAACATAAAAAGGTACCAAGATGCAATACTTAGTTAACTAATGAAACATATAATTGACTAACAAAATATGAAAAGATTAAATAAAATTGAATTTAGGAATTACAAAAATGTTGCCTTGGATTAATAGCTATATATGTATAAAAATAAAAATTTGAAATGGTATTTTTAAAAGACTAAAAATTCATGTAAATAATAACAAGTTAAAACTTCACTATATTAGATATAAAAATAAAGTTCAGACTGAGATAAGAAATTAAAACCCTCCTATTAGCCTACACAAATATATTTAAATTTTGTAATTTTGTAAGGATAAGCCCTAATAAAAAAGCAACTTGGAATTTAATTAATGATAACACAGGACAAAAAGGTAAAAACTACCAAACTTTTAATTTAAAAATAAACAATACAGTAAATAGACAATTAAAAAATTATAGCTTATGAGTTCAACAAATACTTTTTGACCGTTATTCGAAGAATAAATATTAATAGTCATATCCCAGATAGGCTAACTTTAAAGCATTAAATTACAGCAACATGTTCAAAACAGATTCTCAATTAAATTCTTTTTCTATTCAACCTGTTTTACCTGAAGATCTGAGTAAAGTAAAAAGTCATTAAGAAATGGAACGTCTCCAGGTATTGATGGGATTTCTTCAACTCTCAATAGGCAGTGTTTCCTAACATTTTAGATGTCTCACTCTTTTTGGTGAATTTAAGCTTTAATTGTGGAGTTTTTCCTTTGAAAATTATGGAGTTGGAGGCTGTAGTTAAATACCAATTCATAAGGGAGGCTCGTCCCGGGAATGCAATAACTTTTGAAGGTTTAGTTTACTTTCTTCTTTTTCAAAGATTTTCTAGAAAATAATTAAGTATAAGCTTGTTGTTTTCTTGGAGAACACAATTTTGTTTAGCAAAAACCAATCTGGGTTTAGAGAGAGACTTAATACAGAATATGCACTTCAAAATTTTATAGTGGATGTATACAATGGGCTAAATGAAGGCAAAATACCCCGGTCGCAGCAAACCTGCATACTCAGGGAATTTCCAATGCATGCATATGTTTCTCACTACCACATAAAACCACTTACCAAGTTTCATAAAAATACATAAATAATTAAGTGATCTATAGCATTTAATTTATTACCTGTAAGAATGACATTAGGGCTGAGTACGCAGGTTTGCAGCAAAAAAATATAAGAAATTAAGGGAGATATAAAACTTTACTTATTCTCCATGAGAATAACATTAGGGCTGAGTATGCAGGTTTGCTGCTACCGGGATGATCAACAAAAAATCAATTTTTTGTGCAAATATCAATATACTAATACTACGTGAAACCACATAAAAAGTTTCATCAATATACATTCATAAATAATGGAGATATCAAATTTGATTTATTCTCCAAAAGGATAACATTGGACAACGTGCTGTATTTAGCACTTTGAATATCTCTGCAAGGGTTAGACGTAGAATCATAATTTAAACCCCAAAATGATTGTTTTGTGGAGCTGAGTTGATTGGTAAAAGCAAATGTGAAGTTTACATTAAAATTAACTGAGGAAAAGCCAAAAACCTTTTTCCCATAAGATTAAATACCCCCGTAGCAGCAAACCTGCGTACTCAGCGAATTTCCAATGCATATATATGTATCTTAATACCACATAAAGCCACATACCAAGTTTCATCAATATACATTCATAAATAAACGATTTGTGACATTTTAATTATTCTCCATAAGAATAACATGGCGGCTGAGTATGCAGGTTTGCTGAAGGAAGGAAAACAAAAAATGGGGTTTTATACAAATATCAATATAACTCATTTAGGTAAAGCCACATACCAAATTTCATTAATTTATTTTCATAATTAAGGGAGATAACACGTTACTTACTCTCCATAAGAATAACATGGGGCTGAGTACGCAGGTTTGCTGCTACGGGAGCCTTTGGCAAAAAATTGTTTTTTTGAGCAAATATCAATGGTCCACAACCAGATGAAGCCGTATACCAAGTTTTGTCAGTATACGTTCATAAATAAGCGAGATATAAAATTTTTCTTTTCCTCCATAAGAATAACATTAGACAACGTACTGTGTTTAGCACTTTCAATATCTCGGTAACCAATTGACGTAGAGAAATGATCAAAATACCAAATTGTGTGTTTTTTTAAGCTGAATCCAATGATAAAAACTAAAATTTGACTATTTCCAAAATTATATGTAAAAAATTCAAAAAACCCATTTTTGGGGTACAAAACCCCCCCAAAATACCCCTTCGGATAAAGCGATCTGGCTGGTTTTCGAACTTAAAGTCATAAATGTTGCTTTACACGTTTATACCAAATTTCATCAAAATCGGATAATTTTTACGAGAGTTATCGTGCTCACGGACACATATATATATATATATATATAGATATATATATATATAGATATATATATATATATATATATATATATATATATATACAGTTTCGAACGAATGGTGTTTTTGGGGTCTGGGGACCTCAAAACGAAAAGTTATCATGGTCCCGGGCCTAGGTCTTACCATGCCGACTACGGTAATAGCTTCTTCCCTATAGGGGAAATTCGCTAAAATGGGAGATTTTATGAGCAGGTTTTTTTGGATTTTCTCCGCAACCACTTAACCTAGGTTAATAATTCAAAATACTATATTTTGTTTTTTAAGCTCTATAACATGGTTTAAACCAAAATTAAGGGTTTTAAAAATTTGTTGTTGAAAGATGCAAAAAACTGATTTTTGGACAATTTAAAACCCACATAAACCCCACTTCCCATAGTCCGATTTTTCTGGTTTTCGAACTTAATGTCATAAATGTCACTTTACACATTTGAGCCAAATTTCATCCAAATCAGACGTTTTTTACTCAAGTTATCACATTCACAGACACATATATATATAAATTTGAACGAATAGTTTTTTGTCATCTGGGGACCTCAAAACAAAAAGTTATCACGGTCTCGGGCTTAAGTCTTACCATGAGACCTACGGTAATAGCTTCTTCCCTATAGGGAAATTCGCTAAAAGTAGATGGGTATTTCTGGATATCAAAAAGGCTTTTGACACTGTGGATCACGGAATATTATTACCTAAATGATTTCACTTGGAGGTTAGAGGACTAGCTTATAATTGGTTTAAAAGCTACCTTTATGAACGTAAACAATGTGTCAAAATAAAATCTAGTTTTAGAAAAATAGGCATAATATCTTATAGGGTACCACAAATATCAGTTTTAGGAGCAACTAAATTTTTCCAACACTTATGATCTCCGTCATTTTAAATTTAATGGCAAATTAACATCTTTCACTGATGATATTTGTATGATGATGCTAGGTAAAAGATAATTGGGTTACAGTTGAAAGTGGAATTAGTGATGATTTAAAGGCATTGCAATGGTGGTTCACTAAAAATCATATGGCCTTCAGCCCAGAGAAAACTAAATACATACATTTTAACTTAACCTATTAAGGTAGTAATTTATAATCTATTCACAATAGCCTATAATTGTGAATATATGTATCTATATTTGACTGGTGCTGCACTCTAGTAGCAAAATTTGTAACTAATAACTGTGGGCAACTACAGTTCTCGGCCCGGACTGATAATTGTAAATATATGTATCTATATTTGATTGGTGCTGCACTCTAGTAGCAAAATTTGTAACTAATAACTGTGGGCAACTACAGTTCTTGGCCCGGACTGACTATAAAACTATATAACGCCGATAGGCCACTGGTCGTGCTAGCTGAGTTGGCTAAGTTGTGGAAACACCTTGGCCAGGTGTTGATACGAAGTTTGTGGGTTCAATTCCCCCACACGACCAAAACTGACTAGTCGTGCAAATCTCAATGAGTTAACCGGTCTATGGCAACGTTGGTGGGAGGGCCCAAGTAAAATTAACGGTGGCAGGCTTGTTTGGAAGTAGGCGGGATTGGTTAATTCTTTGTGAGTTACACATGGTCAACACTGATTTTGCTATTTTTAGCGAATTTCCCCTTTAGGGAAGAAGCTATTACCGTAGTCGGCAAGGTAAGACCTAGGCGCGGGACCATGATAATTTTTCCTTTTGAGGTCCCCAGCTGCCAAAACAATCATTCATTCACATTTGTATATATCTATAATTAAAATTGACCGTAAGTACGATAAAACTAACGTAAAAAAGATCCGAAGCCATATACCGAATTTCCTCAGTTTATGTTCATAAATAAGCGAGATATCAAATTTTGCTTTTTCTCCATAAGAATAACATTAGACAACGTACTGTGACATTAGACACTTCCAATTTCTCAGTAACCAATTGACGTAGAGCAATGATCAAAATACCAAATTGTTTTTTTTATGCTGAATTCAATGGTAAAAATTAAAATTTGATTTAAATAAAAATTACATGTGGAAACCCCAAAAACCCATTTTTGGGGTACAAAACTCCCCAAAACCCCCCCTTTGGATGGTGCGATATGCCTGGTTTTCGAACTCGTTCAAATAAATGGTACCTTACACATTTGTACAAAATTTCATTACGATCGGACCTTTTTTACGAGAGTTATCGTGCTTACGGACATATATATATATGTATACATATATATAATTATATATATGTGCGTATACATATATCAAAATTTGAACGAATGGTGTTCTTGCCATCAGGGGACCTCAAAATGAAAAGTTATCATGGTCTCGGGCTTAAGTCTTACCATGAGACCTACGGTAATAGCTTCTTCCCTATAGGGGAAATTCGCTAAAAACAACTTGGTATTTTGATCATTGCTCTATGTCAATTGGTTACTGATGTATTGAAAATGATAAAACACAGCACGTTGTCTACTGTTATTGTTATGGAAAAAATACAAATTTTATATCTCGCTTATTTATGAATATAAACTGACGAAACTTGGTATATGGATACATCTGGTTGAGGTTTGTTGTTTGCACAAAAAATTCTTCCCCCTGTAGCAGCAAACCCAAGTACTCGGTCCCCATATTATTCTTATGAAAAATAATTCAAATTAAATGTTATATATCGCTTATTTATGAATGCACATTGATGAAACTTGGTATGTAATTTCACTAAGATGAGTTCTATTGGTATTTTCATAAAAGCGCATTATTTTGTGTTTTGTGTTCCTTGTAGCAGCAAACCTACGTAGTCATCCCCAATGTCATTCTTAAGGAGAATAATTACTATTTTAAATGTCGCTTATCTGTGAAAATATTTCTTATGTATCCTGGAAAGTGGCTTAATGTGTGATCAAGACATATATATTCAATACAAATTTGCTGAGTATGCAGATTTGCTGCGAAGGGGGTATTTACTTATGTCTACTAGGTGGGTGTGCCAATGTGACTCTTTAAACTGAAAGAAAATTATATTTAAATTAAAACACGCCATTAATCCATTTAATACCCCCGTCGCAGCAGACCTGCGTACTCAGCGAATTTCCAATGAATATATATGTCTTAATAACACATTAAGCCTCTTACCAGAATTCATAAGAAATATATTCATAAATAAGCGATATTTAAAATATTCATTATTATCTATAAGAATAACATTAGGGATGAGTACGCAGGTTTGCTGCAACAAGGAACACAAAATGATGGGTTTTTATGCAAATATCAACAGAACCCATCTAAGTGAAGCCATATACCAAGTTTCATCCATATTTATTCATAAATAAGCGATATATAACATTTTTATTATTCTCCATAAGAATAACATGGGGACCGAGTACCTAGGTTTGCTGCTACGGGAACCATAGGCGAAAAATTGTTTTTTTGTTCAAACAACAACAAACCACAATCAGATGAAGCTATATACCAAATTTAGTCAGTTTATGTTCATAAATAACCGAGATATAAAATTTGTCTTTTTCTCCATAAGAATAACATTGGACAACGTACTGTGTTTAGCACTTTCAATATCTCAGTAACCAATTGTCGTAGAGCAATGATCTAAATACCAAATTGTTTGTTTTTTAATCTGAATTCAATGGTACAAATTAAAATTTGATTTAAATAACCATTACATTAGAAAACTCCAAAAAAAACATTTTTGGGGTACAAACCCCCCCAAAACCCGCCTTCGGATGGTGCGATTTGTCTGGTTTTCGAACTCGTTCAAATAAATGGTAGGCCTACTTTACATATTTGTACCAAATTTCATTAAGATCGGACCTTTTTTACGAGAGTTATCGTGCTTACAGACACATATATATATATATATATATATATATATATATATATATATATATATATATATATAAATTTGAACGAATGATGTTTTTGGCATCTGGGGACCTCAAAACGAAAAGTTATCATGGTCTCGGGCTTAAGTCTTACCATGAGACCTACGGTAATAGCTTCTTACCTATAGGGGAAATTCGCTTAACACACCAATTTTCTACTCCAATTCATAGGTTTAAAAAATTACAAGTAAGGAATGGAACCAGCTCGTAAGTCTACGCCAATTAGTTAAGAAAGGAGTTTCACTCTGTAAATAACATACACGTGTGCTAATTGCTTATGCAATGGTTCAGATTGCAAAACAGTATGTGCTGTTGTTGGAGAAACGGAAAGCATTAAATATTTAGGACTGATTTTGAATAGAGAAATAAATTGGAAAATACATGTTTCTAAATTAAAGACAAGTTTTAATAATATTTTAAGACATTTTTATTTAGCAAGGGATTTTTGCAGTGAAGATATAATGCGTAAGGTGTATTCCTCATTAGTAAACAGTAGAATTGTCTATGGAATTTTATTCTGTAATTTAAGGTTAAGATACAAATCTTAACTCCATATTTGTTCAGCAAAAACTTTTTTTAAATTAATTTTTAGGAAAATAAAAAGAGATCCTTCTTTGCCTTTGTTTAAACTATTAGTAATTCTTCCACTAAAGGACATGTTTCTTTACAAAGTATTACAAATATTTTATATAACTAGTGGCATTAGACCTAGTAATGAAGGCCCATACAGAAACATTTTTAGAAATAAAAATATTTTAGCTGTACCTAAACCGAACAAGGCATTTTTTACAAAAACATTTATCTATCAAGCTCCTAGGATTTTTAATCACATTTCAGATTTTCTTAAAAGCTCAACCATATCAAACCTTATCCAAGAAGATTAAGGAGCTGGTTACTCTCCTTAGATAATGTTTATTTTAGCGAATTACCCCTATAGGGAAGAAGCTATTACCGTAGTCGGCATGGTAAGACCTAGGCCCCGGACCATGATAACTTTTTGTTTTGAGGTCCCCAGATGCCAAAAACACCATTCGTTCAAAACTGTATCCGTGAGCACGATATCTCTCGTAAAAATGGTCCGATTTTGATTAAATTTGGTACAAACGAGTAAAGCAACATTTATGACTATAAGATCGAAAATCAGCCAGATTGCTCCATCCAAAGGGGTATTTTGTGGGGGTTTTGTACCCCTAAAATGGAGTTTTTGGGTTTTTTACGTATAATATTTTAGTATATCCATCTTTAGTTTTCACCATTAAATTCAGCTTAAAATAATACACAATTTGGTGTTTTGATCATTGCTCTACGTCAATTGGTTCCAGAGATATTGAAAGTGCTAAATACAGTACGTTGTCCTATGTTATTCTTTTGGAGGATAAGAAAAATTTTATATCTCGCTTATTTATGAACGTATACCAACCAAACTTGGTATATGGTTTCATCTGTATGTGTTTTATTGTTATTTGCACAACAAACATTTTTACCGAGATAGTTCCTGTAGCAGCAAACCTGCGTACTCAGCCCCATGTTATTCTTATGGAGAATAAGTGAAATATTATGCATCCCTAATTATGAATATAAATTAATACAACTTGGTATGTGGCTTCACCCAGTTGAGTTATATTGATATTTGTATAAAAATCCATTTTTTGTGTTCCTTGTTTCAGCAAACCTGCATACTCAGCTCCTATGGTATTCTTATGGAGAATAATTAAAATGGCATATGTCTTATTTATGAATGTATATTGATAAAACTTGATATGTGGCTTCACCTAGTTAAGTTATATTCATATTTGAATAAAAACCCATATTTTGTGTCCCTTGTTGCAGCAAACCTGCGTACTCAGCTCCCATGTTATTCTTATAGAGAATAATTAAAATGTTATATTATATCGCTTATTTGTGAACTTGGTAAGTGGTTTTATGCAGTATTAAGACATATAATGTAATGGAAATTCTCTGAGTATGCAGGTTTGCTGCGAAGGGGGTATTCTTTTTAAAGTACAGGTATAAGGTAACCATGATCGTACTACATTATACCACTGACCTTAACATGGTCAACTAGTTAAAACAAGAAATTAAAAAACAACAATAGTATTTAGTAAATTATTTGTTGTAGCCTATATTGTTTGTAATAGCAATGGGAAAATTAAGTGCATTTGTAATTTCAAATAACTCTTCTCTTCCTCTAAAAATAAAAGGAATGTTATTGTTTGGAACCTCTAAACAGGTTAAGCTTTAGAGTCCCTAATAATTTCTTAAATTGCTTTTAACAAAATATATAGGAAAAGGAAATAATTTAAGTTTTAATTAGTAAATAATAAGTAATAAGTAATAAGTAAGTAAGTAATTAAGTAAGTAAGTAAGTAATAAGTAATAAGTAAGTTTGAATTAGTAATAAGTAAATACTTTTAGTTACAAACTTATCAGTAGTATATTCACTAGAAAGTTAATGGACTGATAAAAATCTGTGACAAAGGCACTATTTATTATTTTTGCTGTTATTATTTGTGTTATTAATGTAACGTGTCCTATATGATTTGTGTAACGTATTTTTTTACAAGATTCGAGAAAATACAAATTATTCTATAGGCCACTTGTTATGACCTGAACGTTTTTTACAGTACAGTTTTGGGACGTAGGCTACGGCGGTAGATGTGAATAATTTTCTGGAGAGAGGGCAGTTAATCTGATGTGCGGTTGAAGCGGGGCGGTTAAGAAACTACTGTATATAGATTTTGATTAGGATCTTTTTAATAGATTGCCCATATGCGATTTAGTAGAAAAAATTTTGTTTGAGAACTCTTAGACTACCCGCTCTCCTGTTATACATGATGGACAGGTGATCTGACTCCCCTTTGTATACTATATATAACTTCAAATCGTTGATATCTCAAATACCATTAGGATCATTACAAAATTTTTAACAAGTGAAACAAAATAGGCACAAACACAAAATAAATTAAAATGTTTGTTTCCCATATAAACACATTTAAACAATTTTAAAAATATTGTTTTGTATAGGTACATATTTGTTTACGACAGAAAAATGTTTTATATCTGAAATCTACAGATACAAATATATTAGTTAAAATAAAATAATTACATGTTTGCCAACGGTATGTACCCTACACTACATTTTTACTCTTCCACGATTTGACCCACGGTAATAGCTTCTTTTCCATTGAGGTAATTCGCTAATTAATTCATTACATGTTTTCAGTAAGTTCTGTATTGCTTTACACTTAAGTAATGTGTTGTTTTAGAGTGTAAAATCATGACTTGATACAGTACTGCGCAGTGCCACCCACATCTTTAGTTTTTTAAGTTGTTTTGCATTAGTTATAAATTAAATTTGTAAAGTGTAGTTGAGGTAGTTTATTTTGTTGTTTATATTATTAGTAACAGTCTTGTTTGTTTATATAGATTTTTGTTTAAGTTATTAAAAAATGTTGTTGAAAGAAAGTCATCTACAGTTTAATGATTCATTGAGATCCATTTTCCAAATACAACGATGATTAAAAGGTTTAAGCTGTTTTAAAAAGCCTTAACTTACTACGATTGAGTTAAGTAACACATTAGGGGGGTATGGTCAAGCGTTATGGTGGAGGGGGGAGGGTTTGAAATGACAAATAATGTGTTACGTAGTATGTGTGTGGCCCCTAACTAACCCGACTTTGTTTTATGTATTATGTGCGGTTTGTAGCACGGATTGATAATGACAAACTAGTTGTTATTTTACTTACGTCATCAATCCAAGTGTTGTTTGCGCATCACAAACAAACTAACTTGGATTGACGACGTAAGTAAAATAACAACTAGTTTGTTTCATGTATTTAGAATATATTGTTGACAGACGTTAGAGAAAAGTTTATAACATAAAACTAACCTGTTTTTTAGTATCCTGAAGCTGCCCTATGGTTATAAATACACTGTTTAACTGCTCCTGCAGGGTTTGTTTTTCCTGCAACAAATTAGCTACCAGTTTCTTCCTTTCGCTTGTTTTTTTTTCTTTCTTCATATCTATCATTGCACCAATACGTAAATCGCACCATTGGTAAAATTCACAGAATGCTCTTATGACTGTCTGTATTCTTCTTGGGGCTGAAACATATTAAGTCACATAAATGACATTGCAAAGAGAAAAATTCACTTAGACAGCCAAGCCTTAACACTATTGTGGATTTTCCTAATGTTGTTTTATTTTTGAAGGCACCAAAATTCGTTATTGATAAAATCAAATAGCCTAGGAGTGTCACGAAGTAGGTATCAAACTGAACGTCTTGTTACTGGAAGTATAAAGTCCTCAAAAATTGGTCTCACTTGCAAGTGGAGAATAAATGATCGTATAGTAAATTGGGATTTTACAAGCATAACATCATCAATCTGCTTAAAAAACTGAAACTTTCAGTAGGCTACATCTTTTTTGAAGAAAAATAAACCGCATCAGAAAACTGACACATACTGTCTCTCTTTTAAACATATTTTCATCAATGAATTCCTATATCTTACTTTACATCAAGACTATAAAAGTATGGTAATCTGCACATATTCTGAACAGCCTCTATTAGTCAATGATAGCTTAACCTACATACCGCAAGTTTAATTTATCGCTAATTTATCAGTGGATAAGAGAGAAATGATGATTGAAAAATTGATCCTCATCAAAATAACTTTGGATTACTCAGTACGTTTACCGCTAATTGATAGCTTCAATTTTCTCTACAACATTGCTCGGGGAATAAAAATTAAGGAGGATAGTTTATTTTTTTTTTTAGCTCTTTTAAATGATACTACATACATTTAATTTAACGTTAATTTTTAATTTAGCAAAATCAAAAACTGAAATTTTGAACCTTTTAAGTATCAATCAATCAATCAATCAATAATACTTTATTCATTAGTACATAAAATGCACAGAATGGTGTCAATACATATATTGTTTAGGTGTATGCTGAAAACAAATAATAAAATACAATAATTCTTAACAAACAATAGTTCAAATTAAATAAAATCATGGTTCTAATTCTAACTCTAACTTGCCAAGTTCACTACAATAATCATGAAAAAAAGTCATCAATACTATACAGTGGCTTATTGATAAGATATAGCTTTACTTGATTTTTAAACGTTTTAAGATCTGTTATTCGTTTAAGATATTCTGGCAAAGAATTAAAAAATCTTATTCCAATATATGAGGGTTTTTTTGTGAACAATGAAGAATTATGCTTTCTGTATGCCAGTTGATTACCTTTCCTTGTTTCATACTGATGAAAAGAATTTAATTGGGGTAATTTTTGAAAGTTTGATCTAATATGAACTACTAACTGAAAAATAAATAAACCATAAACTGTCAAAATTTCTGTATTTTTGAAATGTTCTTTTACAGAGTCCCCCGGTTTCAATTTTAACATAATACGAAGGGTTTTTTTTTAAGTAATAGTATTCTGTTTAGATTATTGTTTGAAGTAGAACCATAAAGGCATAAACCAAAAGCTATATGCGATTCAATTAGAGCATAATAGACAATTTTTAAAGTTTCAAAACTACTGAATTTGGACATCTGTCTCAATGCATAAAGGCCTGAAGATATCTTTTTACAAACTGAATCTACATGATTGTCCCAGGTAAAGTGGCTATCTATGTTTAATCCCAAAAATTTAATAGTGTCTACTTCATTTAAAAAATATTCATCCATGAAAATATTTGTGCTTTTACCATTTTTTAATTTTGAAGCAGAGAACTCAATATACAGTATTTGGTTTTAATTGGGTTTGGCAATAAATTTAACTTATGTAAATACTGCATAGTATTAGAAAGATTCGCAAAAGCAGAAATTTCGACATCAGGTTCAGAAATCCCTGATATTTTTAAACTTATATCATCAGCAAATAAACAAATATATTTTGGTACTTTTATTATGGTTGGAAACCCTGTAATGTATACTAGAAATAGTAATGGCCCCAATATAGACCCTTGTGGTACTCCGTACCTGACAATATTTGTTGATGAAGTATAAGTAGTCAATTGATTAAAATTGTTTATATTATCAATTGCAACATACTGTTTTCTGCCTATGAGGTATGATCGAAAGCAACATAGGGCTCTTTCTTCCAGCCCAATACAATGCAATTTTTGAAGCAGCAATTCATGAGAAACACTGTCAAAGGCTTTTGTAAGATCCATAAAAATTCCAACTACCCGTTCTTTGTTGTCTATAGCATCAAAAATTGATTCACAGAAATCGACCCCAGCATTAATGACAGATTTTCCTTCCCTGAAACCAAATTGCTGTTTATCTAATAAATTATTTTCCTCAAGAAATTTTGACAACTGTATATGCATTACTTTTTCATAAATTTTAGAGAATGAGGACAGTAAGGATATTGGTCTGTAATTAGAAAAAGTTTTTGATTCACCGCCCTTGTAACAGGGTTTAATTTTGGATATTTTTAATTTTTCTGGGAAAATTCCGGTAATAAGAGATGAGTTAATTATATGCTGCAGTGGTAGCATCAGATACTCCTGAGCATGTTTAATAACTGGCATAGGTACCTCATTACATCCAGTAGAAAATTTGCTATCAAAGGACATAATAATTTTTTCCAGATCTTCATAACAAATTGTTTTGGGATGAAACTTTGCCTTATTTTTTCCAGATGCTTCTAGAGGTTTTCCCAAATCAGTAACAAAGTTAGATTCAGGCAATATACTGTTGTCTACTATACATGTGTAGTAGTCATTAAAAGACTGGCATACGTTTCTAATATCACAACTTAAACCCTCGATATATGGCAATTTTTTATTTCCACAATCACTCTTAGCTTTAGAGGCAATTTCCTTATTAATTATGTTCCATGTTGTCTTACTGACATTTTTTTGATTTTTTAAGTAAACCATCATAGAATTTGTATTTAGTGCCTGCAACTTCTTTTTTCAATTCTTTCTTTTTCTCACACAAAAGGGTCTTCACAACTTGATTTTTGGTTTCCCTAACAGTTCTGCTTAGATATAACACATCACTTCTTTTCTTTAAAATACTATTTGTGACCCATTTTTTTTTCTTTTTTCACTCTACTTTTAATTTTGGGAAAACCTGTATTAAAATAATACATAAAAATATTAAAGAAAACGTCAAATTTGTTTGTTACAGGTGCATTCATAACCTCAAACCAATTTTCGCTTGATAACATTTTACAAAAATCATTAATATTATTATCTGTAAATTTCCTGGGTGTGAGAAACAACATTTTCTTTCTGAAGTAAGCCCTCAATATTGCGATCATATATCTCAAGTACTTGAGCATCATGATCTGATAATTCAGTGATTATGCCATAGATTTTTGTTTTGCATTTAGAGATATTAGTAAAAACATTATCGATTCCACTCTCCTTTGTCTTACAGACTCTAGTTGGAAAATCGACTAGCGCTTTAACCTTATGCGAGGCCAATATATTCATTAACCTGCAAGTATTTTTAGATTTCTCAAGAACATCAATATTCACATCACCAACAATTACAATGTTTTTAAATTTACTGTTTAATATTTCTAATACGGCATCAAATTTGTCCAAAAAATTGTTATCATAACATGCTTTTGGGGTTCAATAGACTCCAGCCAGTACAAACGAAAATTTTCCAGATGTAATTTTTGCTGTACAGCATTCAAACTCTTTGATAATAATTCAATAATATCCGGCAATAATAACAATTTAACATTAAATTTTGAATTTGCTAAAATTATTACTCCTCCCCCACGTGATGATTTACGGGCATAGAAGGATTTTACTTGCATATTTTTTAAGTTTAGACGGTCTATTTCTTCTTCTTTCATCTTGTGCTCCGTTAGTACCAATATATCAGTTTGAATTTCTTCCAATAATAAAGACAAAATGTCTATTCTTGATGGTAAATGTTGTATGTTTTGGTGCATTATAGAAATTTTTTTAGATTTTTCCTCTATATTATAATATTTTTTGGGTCGCTCTATACTATTAGTTTTACTGAAGTTTGATGTACAAATATCATTTTTATATTTTACATTTCTTTCATATTTCAAATTTTGATGGTTTACTATGTCTATTTCTTTAAAACAGTTATCAGTTTTCAAACCAAATTTTGTAAAACCGTTTTGGTTACAAATTTTGTCAATATCTAAACCATTATATTTAAAAGCAGTATGGCTCCGCCTTTTGGCTTTTTATTTTATTTACTTTCTGAACCCAAAACCACCAATAACCAGTCCAATCCAGTGAGCCTAACACTTGAGGGAGGAAGTGAACAGCTTACTGCACATCAACGGTACCTAGTAAACGTTTGTAAGTTAATCTAAAACGATCAGCCAGTAAATTAATAGTTCTAATTTAATACTTGTTATAATCCTGACATCAAACTTCCCAAAACCCAAGGTGGGAAAAGATTTCTGTTAGTTGAAAGGCTGTTTAAAACCGCATTCGGGAGTTTTGGGAGTGATTTAACTACGATCTCATGGTCAAGTAAGGTGGTGTATTGCACAAATTATGGCTGACTTATGGATGCATTTTGTGCCCATTAACGCACTCTTTCCATTTCAGAAAACACCGTTTGAATTGCAGGAAAGAAACTGCTTCTTCTGCAGCTTTGGTAAATCCCATATACCGACAATCTTGTCACTCATTTCACTACAATTGTAAGCGCATATGGCAAGTAACAATTAGGTATATTGCATGACGAGAGAGAGATGGAAAGGGAATGACGACATGCAGCGTCAAAGACAGACAGCAACAACAATAAGTCAGCGATAATGATAATCTTTTTATCACGGAACACTGACCTTCTTCTCCTCCGACACTGACCTAATTCACGGAATAGGCAATCAGACGGAGCCGCACATGGCTTCCGCGGATGCGATAAGCATAAATTGAATACAGTAATTCCTTCGATAATGACTAACAAGTGTAATTTAATAGGTTTTTAAAGGTGGCTTCCGTTTAACGGAGGACAGTTAAAAATAAGCCTAGGGCCTACTTCAGAAAAAAATAAATATAGCAATATTAATAGCCTATATAAAAATCAACCTGTTTTAAATAAAAAATAGTTTGTGTAGAAGTAACACAATTTTACTAAACAAAACTTGAAACATAGGTAAATGGATAATTTATTTTTACTTAGGCTTATACAAATATCACATGACACTGGATTTATTAAAAAATTATAACTTATAAGCACACTTAAGTTTATTAAACTAATAGGCTAACTTATTATAGACCTATGACTAAAACAAAAATTCGTAAAAATAAATTTAACATTAGTTAGAATAATGTGCACATTGACTGGCAGCTGATATATAATTTCTACAGGTCTATGCAATTACAGAAAATCTATATCAATGCTTGGATTTAGAATAATTATAACCATGGATAAATTCTTAACCCTTCTCAAGCGGTAATGCGAGGCGAAGCTCTGATCACTACGCTGTATATATTTTGGTTTATTTTGAAATTTTTACCACTTCCTATTTGATTACCGGTATTAAAGTCATTTATAATCAATTTCATCATAAAATAATTTTTTACAATATTTATGAGCGAAATTTATTATAGCCTATACGTTAAAAGCTTGTTATGTATTACATTGTTCCGTATATATATATACGTCCAGATACCCTGATCCTGAATACTATGGCATTACTCTCAAGCTGCATTTGGCTAGTTATAAAGACCTAATACCGGTAGTTACTTTTATATTCATTAAAATTTATATTTCATTCAGTGTTGTATGCCTACACATTATATCATCCTTGAAGGATATGTTAATAGTGCTTGTTTATTTTTAGGGAGGGGGGAGGAGTCCTAATGGATTCTGTGATGAATCAATAATAACCTATAATAAATCAGAAACAAATATAAAAAACTGGTGACAAAATACATACCTGGGGACACAATGTCCAGCATTCCAAAATCAGGCACTACGTTAAAGGCTCTGATAGCAAGAAGCAAGTTGAGTTTCGGTACTGTGGATGAGTATGAATCACTATAAACACTAACATTTACGGACTGCATCTGATTGAACTGGGTCTGAAAAATTTCAACAATAACAATAGATCCAGATTACAGTATAATAGCTTACTAGCAGCAAAGCCCAACGGCATCTAATACAACGGTATCTAATACAATGCATTTTGAACTTTAGTATTATTTTAATGAAAGTTTACACTCCAATTTTAGTTGTATCCCTTAGGCCCTACATTCATCATTTCAAAACAGATAAAATATATATATATATATATATATATATATTCTTGAATACTATCAAATTTCATTTAAATCAATATAAGGCATGAGCCAAGCTGATACGCTACTACAAAAACAAATGTTGACTGGAAAAAACAATAAATTTCTTCACAAATTCCTATTGAATTTCTTAAAAGTTAAAATTTTATACTTTTTACAACATAAATTACTAAGTATGGTAGGTACCTATGTCATATTTCTATAATTATTTGACAATCTATACAAATCAGGGTTTCCAATGAGGGGTTGTCTATTAAAATCTGTCCATTGGAACTCCAGATTTAGTTGTACAAAGATAGCTCTTACATTCGGATATTGCTAAAGATAGATTACGAATTTGGAAATTTGTTATAATTGTGAGTAATAACGGTGGACAAATCGACCACAACAGATTATATATTCTTGAATATCATGAAATTTCCTTTAAATTGATATAGCACGACAGCACTTTTTGTGCTGTAGCAAATCTTGGACAAGGACTGACTCCAGAAACTACCGTCCGATCTCGCTCCTATTTGCAGTTTCAAAATTAATTGAAAAAGTTGTATCAGAGCAGCTAACAGATTTCTTAGAAAGTAACAATATGGTTTTAGGAGAAATCGATTGGCACTTCAGGAATAGCCTTCAATTGGCTAAAATGTCGTATATGACTAACCCTTTTCAAATGACTGAAATTAAAGACAGTTCAAAATTCAAAATTAGCAAAATCATGTCGAAACCACAAGTAATTACCAGTGGGGTTCTGCAAGGATCTGTACTGGAACCTCTCCTATTTTTTATTTATATTAGGCCTAATGATATTTCTGACTCGGTTCCATTGTCACCTGTTTACATTTTTTTGCTGACGATACCACACTGCTCACAAGAAGATCAGATGCTGTTGCTCTAGAATCTAAGACCAATCGAAGAGTGAACGGAGGACTTCTCCAAATTGTTCTCAACAATCAAAAACAGTATAAATTCTCAAAAAAGTTTTCTTTCAAACCACTCGGAGGTAAAATTCAAAAAATAATAAGACTCCAAACATATTTATGGGAGAGGATCAGATTGAATTCTCAAAAATTTGCAGACTTTTAGGGGTGAGACTAAACGGTGGGCTGGGGTGGTGTAGGACCTATGGAGGTAGTATAGATGGAGCGGTCACGCCAGACGGAGAGTGAAGCTAGCCTGCACTGTTGTGGGGGGAGGGAAGGCAGCCGCCACGCCACCGGGGCCGTGCGCCGCAATACCTGATTACCTGATTGAGCACAGTAAATAAATAGTTTATTAGTGTGTAAACACGGTACTTTGGTATTATACGGATGCCACCCTTATACAGCGCGCTGCGACAGTTATGTTAGGATGGGTTATCATAAAAATGATTGTAGGACAAATTGCTTGAATTTCTTGTTTCATTACAAATCGAATGATACCTGATGAGTCATACTTCCGGCCGCCAAACCCCCTCCAAATAGGCCAAGGTCAGGTCGTTGACCGGAGCGTGTGCATCACCTGTCACCGCCTGTATCTGGGTCAGTGTCATGAGTGATTTATTGCCGTGCACTACGTTACATTTGTTTTCATAATGAGTGACGTTCTTTTGGTGTGGGATTTACCTCGAAATGGAGAGGAAACAGTATGTATTTTTATGATAACCCATCCTAACATAACTGCCGCAGCAGCGCGCTGTATATTTTGCGGAGTACATGTGGCGATCGGGTCTGGCTGCTAGCGGCGGCGACGCATTCAACACGATCCTAGCGGACATCGCTGCCTTTTGGGAGGCACAACACAAAGACCGCTCATCAGAATGATGTAAAATTTTTACAGTAAGTCAATAAAAGTACGTTTTTTCGAATTATGTAGTTATCCTTTGTATCCGGTAAAAATTAACCTTCAAAAATAGTGGCATCCGTATAATACCAAAGTACCATAAACACATTCTTTTGGCAAGGAAAGTCATTAAAGTGAGCGTGTGTTGAAAGATTGATATCATTATGAGATTATTATGACTTGTTTAAAACTCATACAACTATAATACGGTTAAATTTGGTATTAAAATGTTCAACAGTTAATAAGGGGGAGGGGGGGAGTCGTTAGATTATTTATTTGGTTCCAAATTGGCCAGTAACCTATTTAAAGTGATTTCTATGGTTCTTCTTAGAGTAATTATTACATCTATTGAACATAAACCACTCAGAAATGCTTAATATCGGTTATTACTTAATCGAGCACTAAATTAGGAACATTAATAAATAGTTTATCTGTGTAAAAACACATTTTATTGGCATGGAAACTAATTAAAGAGAGCGAGTGTTGAAAGATTTATATAACTGTTCTAAGACTATTATTACAATTGGAAAACATAAGTTATGCCACTCCAACATGGTTAAATTTGGTATTAAACGTGTCAGCACTTAATAGGGAAAACCCATTTAGTTTGTTTGGTTAAAAATCTATTACATACTGTAGGGCAGGAGCTAATTTAAAGAAAGTGCGGCTACAAAAATGTATATTACTATTCTTAGTTGTATATTTTTTAATTAAAAATAACATTCAAATATGGTTGAAATTGGAATCGAAAGTTTAAGCAGTTGGTAACTTAAGAAACATGAATTAGTAGTTTCTTTGGCCATAATCACTTTATATTGGGCAGTAACCTAATTCAAGTGAGCGCGGGTTGAGAGTTTTCAAAATATATTTTTATTATTATAATTTTTACTTAATACCGAACTAATTTGCTTAAATTTTGAATCAAAAATTCAAGCAACTCATTTGGAACATGAATAAATAGGTTATTTGGATAAACAAGTCGGATATTGTCCAAAAACTAATTACAGTGAGTGCATTTCAAAAGAGTTTTAAATAATCCTTCTAAGTTTCTATTCCATTTAGGCCTACTAAATATTTATGTGTTATATTTGTTAATATTTGGTATCAACGTCTCGGAAATTTAATAAGCAATACGAATCAAAAAGCCATTTACCCAAAACCAATTAGCTTCGCGGGAATTCTAATTCAACTAAGCGCACACGTTTTTTCCTATCTTTCCCATGCTAAACGGGAGCACTTTTGCCATCTTATTGACTCGCTTGCCATCTTATCACCAGTTGCGAGGGGGCGTGCCTGGCTTCATCGGCCCTAATGTATTGACATGCATTGACATGTCCTCTCCAGTAATAATACTACCTCCATGGTAGGGCCTAGTCAGCTGCTCAAGGGATTACTTGCCCGGGGCTCTTCCCGGTATTGAACACCTATGGGAGCATAAGTTAACTCTTTCTAGGCTCTGGTCTAATTTGGGCAGTTTGAACAACACATTTCATATTCAATCATTCTGCAGGATCAGTCAAGGGCGTTCAAGTATTTTGATGTTAAAAGTACAGGAACATATCAATGAACTTGAATACGAAGGATACTTAACTTAGTTATTAATAAACCTTTCTACCGAAAATATAAACTAAATAATATATAATCAATATTTTTGTTCAAAACTCAAAACTAAGCCTCTCCAAAAACCTTACAATAGTTGTTAAATAGTTTGGTTTCATGTCAAAAATTGAGGAATGTATTGAGAAAGCAAATATGTTCGCCATTGGGTCAAAATTATTATTTTTTCTATGAAAATCAAGGTTAAGTACACGTGAAGATTGAGATTTTTATACTAACTTAAAATTGAAATCTACACGTGCTTTTACGTCATAATTAGAGGTTAAATACATTTGAATTTAGTACCAAAAGATAAAGAATTTATTCAGTAATTCAATTCCAAAAACCATTTTGCAATAAAAAAATTCCTCGCACCTAAACCTCATTTAACTGAGCACGCGTCGCCAATAACCCATAAGACGCTGTACTGAGCACTGCGACGAGTCCTACACTTTAAGATGTGACCTTGAGCCGGCCGGACCGAATTATGGTCTATCCCGACTATGGGCGCGAGGTCTCCATGTTTTCTATCTCGCTGATGTAGGGTAACGTAAAAGATTGCAAACACAAAAATCGGCGTGTTTAGAAATACAAAAATGCCCACCACACTTAAACGAGTTAAGATTTAAAAGTGTTCAAAATGGTTTTTAACTCCTCAAATAGCTAGGCTACAACAGAAACAACAAGGAAATAATAAATTGTAACAAAAAGTAATGAATTTGAATAAATTGCAATAGCATTTTACGAAGTAGGCCCTTATAACTTATTGCATGTCTTTTAGCAGTGATCGTGTTAACCCTTTCAGTGCTAAGGACAGATGGAATCTGTCACCAATAAACATTGTTACTGCTACACAAGTGATTGTACCGTTAAAAGCTTGATCAGTGGCTGTGCGGTCTAAGGCGTTACCTTCCTGGCCGGGGGTAACACTTGGATCGAGGGTTCGAATCCCGTCACAGGCGGTGGTTTATATGTGCAACTCATGGAGAGTTCACCTGTCTGTGGCAGAGTTAAAGGGGAAGACAGACTTTAAACAAACAGTGGAAGGCTCGGGTCCATGCTGACAGGATGGGTGGATTCTTTGAGAGTTGCACATCTGATCAGGTGTTTTGCTACTTTTACCTATCCTTAACTATGTGTGACCAAGGAGCACGATTTTTTTATTAATTTTAACTGTTCAGGTGTTAAAACCGTTTAGAAATCAACAAAACACTATAGATTCAACTATTCCTTTCAGACGCTTTTTGTACAAAACCTGTACATTCCTGGTCTCCATAGACAATGGACAGAATACTTAAGTACAAGTTGTAGGCCTATGAAAAACCAATGGGTTAGGGTTAAAGCACCAACATATTGCGTACATGCAGAGGATTAACTTACTATTGGAATGTTTGCTATGTTCACTTCAAATTCTGAGAGCCAGAAGGTATAAAAGTTTGTGACAAACTCTTCAGTTGGCGTTCGTAAATCTTGCAATGTGCAGGTAAAGTTGGGAAATAACTGTTTCAGTTCTTCCAACAACTGTTGATCATTTGAATTCATTGTATTAACTAAGTCACAAATAAACACGACCCAAAACTAAAAGTTGTTACGATTACAAATGAATTACAACTCAAATCACAAGTGACTAAATTAAATATAGACGGCCAATCGAACACCGGACGACCGAACTGAACAGACTGTGAGCACTCTGAACACTATGAGCCTGAGCAGTGAACTTCAGTGACAGCTCAATAACTGAACTAACTGACACTGACAAGTGAGTACAACCACTTATTCGAATGAATACAGAAAACAACTTAACCTCCACAGCAAAGAACACACGCGTCACCCTCCCTTCGCACACCAACGTATTCAACATTGAACATTGAACTATCCCGCGAAATTTATTTGGATTTTGGGTTTGGAATAAATTCATGGAGTACAATTTAACCAAAGCCCAAACATACTTTGTACAGGTTTGCTGAGTCAATTTATGTACGAAGTGACTGCGTACACGTCCAATGTAGGGGCAAATTCACTTCGCTACCACTTAGGTTAGGTAGGGTTAGGTTACGTTACGTTATGTTACGTTAGGTTAGGATAAGTTAGGTTACGTTAGGTTAGGTTAGGAGGTTTTCTGGCTCTCAATTTGTTTTAAAAATCACAGGAAAAGTAACGTACGGTGCATAATTTGGAACGGACGTGAACAGTAGCGGCTCACGTCGGACGTGTACGTAGCCACTGCCATTTATGTAAGGTTTTCAACAAAAAGAGACCTCGTAAAAACAGCTGTCAGGTCACGTGATCAACAATCCAATCTGCAGTGTTGCTGGAAACGATATTTATCGTACGCGTGCCATATTTTCTACATCATTGTAATTAAAATTAACATTGTTTAACTGTTTACATTCTATGATCAGCTGTTATTTTATGATACTAATATATAATTTTGATTTATTTGTATTATTAGATTAATGGATTAAGGGTTTAAATTTTCTTTCTGCATGACTAGTGACAATTTAAAAATAGCAGCCATTATTATACCCTTAAAGGTTGGCCACACTTTATAGTATGTTGTTGGTTTATGCATCAGCTCGTAATACCGTAGACTAACTACAGTACCTCAAAACGAAAAGTTACCATGGTCCCGGGCCTAGGCCTTACCATGCCGACTACGGTAATAGCTTCTTCTCTATAGGGTAAATTCGCTAATATAGATTGATATATATATATATATATATATATATAGATTATATATATATATAGATTATATATATATAGATTATATATATATAGATTATATATATATAGATTATATATATATATATATATGTATATATATATATATTTAATATTTGAATGAATAGTGTCTTTTGCATCTGGGGACCTTAAAACTAAAATTTATCATGGTCTCTGGCTTAAATCTTACGATGAGACCTAAGGGAAATTCGCTACCCTTAGTACAAGGTTAGTAGAGCTTTCAGACCAGGGTATGCTTATTTACGAAGTGACTACGGACACGTTCAATGTAAGGGCAAATTCACTTCGCTACCGCTTAGGTTAGGTTAGGTTACGTTACGTTAGGTTAGGTTAGGAGGTTCTCTGGCTCTCACTGCCTTTTACAAATCACAGGAAAAGTAACGTAATGTGCATAATTTGGAACGGACGTGAACAGTAGCGGCTCACGTCGTCAGACGTGTACGTAGCCACGCCTTTACAAATCAACAAGGCAGTGGCTACGTACACGTCCGACGTGAGCCGCTACTGTTCACGTCCGTTTCCAATTATGCACCGTACGTTACTTTTCCTGTGATTTTTAAAACAAATTGAGAGCCAGAAAACCTCTTAACCTAACCTAACGTAACCTAACCTATCCTAAACTAACGTAACATAACGTAACGTAACCTAACCCAACCTAACCTAAGCGGTTGCGAAGTGAATTTGCGCTTACATTGGACGTGTACGCAGTCACTTCGAATCAACAACCTACTATCAAGTGTTGCCAACCTTAAGGGTATAATAATGGCACAGCTATTTTTAAAATTGTCACTGGGACATGCAGAAAGAACATTTAAACCCTTAATCGGTTAATCTAATAATACAAATAAATCAAAACAATATATTAGTTTCATAAAATAACAACTTATCATAGAATGTAAGCAGTTAAACAATGTTAATTATAATTACACTGATAAGGAATATATGGTACTCTTACGATAAATACCTTGTTTCTAGCAAAACTGCAGATTTGATTGGATTGGAACGTGACCTTACAGCTGTTTTTACGAGGTCTCTTTCGATTAACTATAAAACCTTAAATAAATCTACTGAACAAAACTTTACGAAGTATGTATGAACCTAGGTGCCTTTCAACGAGATGTAAATAAATATAGAGCTCTCGTTTCGTGTTAAAAAAGTGAAGCCTCACTGGAGGATATTTTTGCAAACAAATCATCTGGTCTATAAGAGTAATAAAGACTGACATAACTTAAGAGAGGATTTGATTGGTTAAACATATTGTTGCCATGGATACCGAAGGGTATAGAGGGTCAAAATGGCAGTCAGCATGTAGGCACAGTTTTTTTACACCGGACGAGACCTCTATAGATATATACCTCGTTGGTGCCTTTAAAGGACCACATTATATTTTCCTAGTGCAGTGCTGCCACCATCACTTTTGAGCAGTGGGAAAAGTGTCTACACCGTGCAGATTGTTACTATCGATATTTTTATTACTGCACCATATAATATTATTATTGTTGTTATTATATAGCATTATTATTGTTATTATTATTATTATGGCGTTTTTTGTTTTTATTGTCATCATTATTAGGGAAGCAGATAGGAAGCTATCGGAAGCAGATATGAGAGTAGTCCAGAGGAGGATGGCTCTAGGTTCGCGTCATTTTACCAGACGGTCTCTGAGCCTGCTGCTTTAGTGGTTGCAGGTGTCGTGCCAATTGACCTTCTGGCCCAGGAGAGGAAATTGGTGTTCTACACCAAGACTGCACTTGGAGTTCAGGAGGCAATGCGCATGGCTAGAGAAGCCTCTGTGCGTCACTGGCAGACAGTATATATATATGTGATATCGTAAATGAGACACAGTTATCCGGAAAAGTAAATCAAAGTACTTTGTCATTTGAATTTTTAACCGACAGTTGAGACCTTTTAACAAAGCCTGAGGAGATAGCAAATACTTTTAATTCCTTCGTCACAAGCGTTTCTAAAGGACTTGTCAACGATCCAGCAGCTATAAACCATTCTTTAGTAGTACCTCATCTTGTACCTCTTTTCCTGCATCCAACTAGTGAGGCAGAGGTCTTGGAAATTATAATATGTAACTTAAAAATAGCAACTCCGCTGGTTCAAACTGTATATCATCGAGAGTATACTCAAGGAAGTTTGTGAATGAATACCTAGTACGGCCTTTGCCTGATTTGGCAAATGCCTCTTTTGCTGAGGGAAGATTTCCTACAGCTCTGAAATGGGCAGTTGTAAAGCCCCTTTACAAGAATTAAGGGTAGTGTTTTTTATACAAACAACTACCGACCAATTTCTATCACATCTACCTTTTCTAAAGTTTTAGAAAAGTTATTTTTGAACCGTCTTCATCCCATTTTAGTTGACCACCATTTGTTTTACAAATAACAGTTTGGTTTCCAGAAAAATATTTCGACTGTTGATGCTATGTTTAGTTTTATATCAAATGTTGATGACCATAAACATGTATTTGGATTTTTTTATATGGATAAAGCTTTTGATATGGTCAATCGTGGTTTGTTCTTAAAGAAATTGGAACACTTTGGCATTAAAGGCAATGTTCTGAGCTGGATCCCTTCATTTTTTGAAGGTAGAACATAAACCGTACAAATCCCTTACTTACAGTGCCCGGCAGCAGAGAAGTCCGTTGGAGGCGGAGCCTGCAGTCGACGTGACCTTGAATAAACCAATACGCATCACGCGTGGTTGCCAAGCTGTTTCCCCGCTCTAACAGCGCTTGACGCCGAATCATTGTACTAGTTACATTAAATCAAGGCGCTCGGGTAAAACATGTAAAACTGCAACAAATCTTGTAACACTGTGTTAAAGAACAATAAATTACGAACATTTTAAAAAAAAGTTTAGGGCGATAGCTTTTTTCCTTTTATATTAAAAACTAATTTGATTAGATTCTTTGATTGTAAGGCTAGCAAATGGAGTTCTTGGATGTTATTTTGATTTTGTTTTATGTACTAAACGTCTGAACTCTAAAATATCTACAAATCTAGTAAAGTTCTAGTAAAGTAAAGTTCAAATAAACAGCGATATAAAAGTACTATTTCTCGTTATAATCAAAATTTAAACCATTGAGGCAATTACTTTCCCTATAAATCTCTGAACGATGAATAAAAGTAGGGCGAAGGGGTATTGTACTTATATCCGGCACTCGGTTTCCAAGAAATCTACCGATCGTCACGGGAATAAGTCAGATGACAGTTCATGTTTTGGACGTCGATTTTAATTTAATTTGCATTTGTACAAACTGTGTTACAATAGTCATATAATGCTTTAAGATCAGTTTTACGTTTTAGTTAATATTGAGTGTTATATGGTAGTTGTGTTTTTGTTTTTTATTTCTTAGTATTTGTGTTATTACCATGGAACAACCGTCTACAAGCGGTAAAAAAAATGGAAACGGTGCATAGTCGTGAGCGCAAAATTGTGTACAATGTTTATTGTTTGTTTGATTTGTGTAAAACAAAACTATTACAATAAATCACACAGGAGGATATCGGAACCTTTTAAGGTATTTTTGTACATTGTTCATTCATACATATATACTAACAATATTTATATTATTTAATAGTACAGCAATTTGCAAATTATACTAATATTATATTCATTATTTATATGTATTCTCATTAATCATTTAAAGAGAATAAATTAAATCGCCCTCAGTATTAACAGTTAGTTCATGCCACACCGGAGCTGCTACAGAGCTTAGTTGTGTCTGTAGCCTCGAGCGGCTTTTAGCAGGGTGCCGGGACTGTGCGAGGCTACTGTACACTTGTCAACGCCGCGCTCTCGTCCTATTGGCTGCAGCCCAACGGACTTCTTTGCTGCCGGGCACTGTAGACCCTAATCGGTGTATTTTATCTCAGAAGTCTCATGAAATTACCGTTACTTGTGGAGTCCTACAAGGTTCGGTGCTGGGACCAATTAGTTTTTTACTCTTTGTCAATGACATTCACTCTAGTGTGTCAGATGTTGATCTATGCCTATTTGCAGATGATACATCTCTGAACATATGTAGCATATGTAATGCTTCTCGAAATGACCTTGAGACTGAAACGTTTATACAAAGTAGCTCCACTCCTGCAATGGCTATTTGATAATAATCTCACTTTTAATATTGAAAAAAAACTCATTTAATCGATTTCAAGTTGGTAAAGTCAGTACCCTATCCATCTAGTACATTCGTATAGGTGATACACTAAAATTGATTCTTGTATGGAAACGAATTTTTTAGGTTTAATAATTGATAATCGCCTTGATTTTTCTGAACACATTGACAACTTATCTCGTTAACTCAATAGTAGTATATTTATTCTTTGCAGACTGGCTAAGTTTGCAAACACTGTTGTACTTCTTTCGGCATATTTTGGGTCCTTTTATCTTCAAATAAGTTATGCCATTGCGATTTAGGGTGCTTAAACCACAACAACAAAAGCCATTTTCCGTCTGCAAAAAGAGCATATAGATTTGTATTTGGTATGAAAAAAGGTGATTCATATGTAGAGGTATGTTTGCAGTCAGCAATCTACTTATATTTTCTTGCTTATATATTTTTCAGTGTCTCTCATTTTTCATTAAAAACAAACACTTATTATATTTTCGTAACATTAGGCACTCTACAATCTCAGGCATGCTTCATCTACACTTACCATTCCCCATCACAACACTGCTTCGTTTGAAAAACACTCATACTTCACCATCAAAAAACTGTTCAATTCAATTCCTTTACACATAAAATCAGAGTCTGACGTTAAAAGGATTAGGGGCAGGCTTAGGTCATTTTTGGTTGGTAAAGAGTACTATACAGCGTCCAGGAGTATTTTACTGACAATGTTAATTTTTAGTTAGAGTAGTAGTTTATTTTATTTTAAATCTTGTTACTGAGTAACAATGATGACGATTGTCCATGCTGTATGTATATAGTTTTATGTCAGTAAACGAGCTTGATTCTTGAGCCTAGAGCGGCCTGGACGCGAAGGCTCATCCGGTATATATGGGTCGCGTGCTGGTTTGGTGAGATGAAATTCCTTACCACGCAGCTCCTCACCGACCTCCACAAGATGAGAAAATTCGGCAGCCCGGCCTATCGATATGGAGACTCCGCCCACGACGGCGCTCTACAAACGTTTTTCGCGTCTGAGTGGTGGGCGGTCCAAAAAAGACAGTTTAGAGCAGGAGGTAAGGGTTTTCACCCCCAAGACTACTCTGTTTCTTTGATAAAGTTTTCATCTCTTGAGAACTGGTAACGCAATTCGGCATTCGCCAAGCGGGTTCTCAAGAGGAAAAAACTTGAAGACTTGGGATATTTCCTGAGGTAAAAAAAGAAGGAAATAAGCAGAATTTGTAACCAAAATCGGCTTTAAGATACGAGGCTCCACTTTGAAGTTATGCCTTAGTAGGTCTTTCCAAAGTGGACTTCAGCCTGGGGCGGGGGGTTTAGTGGTTGCAAGTCCCACACACCACGGAATGTTCCGATTCTTCCTTGACAGTGCATTTAGCATTTCCCCTCGGAAAACAAATTGTCTTCATTATTGATTTTAACCAATGAACAACCTGTTATATTTTCGTTTTGTTTTGTTTACATTGTCGTTTTGTTTCGTTTACATTGTCTCATTGTTAATTTATTTATATCAATAATTGATCTAAGCTGCCATCCTGTTTGATTACCACTATAAATATTTATTCCTAGCTGTTATATAATTTTTTCTTTGCTCTTGCTATTGTCATATGACATACATATGTAACATTTGTGTAAATCTTGTACAAATTGGCGATTTTTGTCGTTGGAAATTAATTAAATGAAAGATTGGTTTTCTGCACTTACACTCAAGAAATAGGTACTCCAAAACAGTCCCTCACCAACATTGAAATGTGGTGTGTTGGAAACGCAATATGTGTACCACGGGCCGATTTCGGGAGTTGAAATAATAATAATGCCGGTTGGGAAACAAAATTACTATTTATTAAAATTTACAACTTTACAACAACTGATTTAAAAACCAACTTAAACGACGTTAACAATAGGTATATCCGCGGTTAAAATACAATAATTAAGGTTACATTAAATTTAGAAAAACAATGCCAATTAATAATTTAGCAGGGAGAGGCGGCGCGACGCGTGTTAATTACATCGTCACATCTTAAGGACTGGGCGCGGCTCTGTCTTCTTCGCCCGTGCTGAACCAAGCCAGCCAATCAGAAACAGTTTCGCCCGTGACGTCACGGGAACACTTCACTGACAAGTGCTGCAGCCAAACGATCACTCACGCCGTTACTCGAACTAAGAGGCATGGGAATCGTGCACTGAGGGCCAGTGCTTATCGTCAAGTTACCGACACCACACATCCTTGCTGATATCAACGTCCGGCCGGCCCCGCGGGAGCGTCTAAGTTGAGATTAGCTTGGAGCAAACATCCTAGCGTCTGGTGGTTCATTTTATATTTTATACCAGCCAACTCTTTAAAATGAAATAATGAATGAAATAATTGAAATAATGTTAAGAGCACCGTTCCTCTTTCTAATTATAGATTTTAGTGACGGTAGAAATTTAATTATTAGGAACGGTAAACTTTAATTATTTAATTACAGTGTCGTATTAATGGCTTTTAACAGTCTAGGGATTTTGGGCCGTCACATATGTTGTGTCGTTTACTCGTCTTGCGGTTTGCATTCATTTAACTACCACGTTAGGGAAGAGCTTGTGTGCAGGGTGAATCCGAATCGTGTCAGTAAACTCGTGTAAGTATTATCAGGTCGACCAGAAATTTCAAGTCTCCACAGCACAGTCTCTCCGTGCTCTGACAGCTCAAAATAAATTAAGCTCGTTGGTCTGAATAGAGGGCGATGATTTAATCTCGATATGTAAACTTTACTCAATGCTATTTGCACTTTTCCATTTTCAATCTTCTTCTTCTTGACCTCCAACATCCAGGGAAGACGTCTGCTTTAGTCATTGGAGATGGCTACTTTATTGAAATTGGGAAATTCTCTGCGAATCGGCGGCCCAAAGGTGATAAAAAAGGTAATCAGTGTAATATTTTATTACTGAACTTACTCACAATCCTAATCAGTAGACGTGTAAACAAATGTCCATTCCATCTTGTGTGTTCAGACTTAGGACTAGCGATGTTCTAGGCCAAAAATGTGTTTTAAGTGTTAAAATGAACCCTTATTTATATGCTCGAGAACACTAAAGTTGTAATCACAATTGTTACCTTTTGGAATATGAGTGGAAGAGGTCATGGCTTCATCTCTAGGCTATATAACTATATAACATACAGGCTAGCTAGGCCTAGTTATCTAGCCCTGCCAACAAATTCCTGTTTGGCTTTAGGCCTATCACAATTTTAACCCTCCCAGTTTAACTCCCACTTTTGTGACAGTAGTTGCTGACTCCTGCAGGTATACTGTTGCAATTTACAATGATTGATTGACTTGCTCACTTTTGTCTCAGCCTGAAATTAGATTTTTATAAGTTCTGGATCAAGTTACTGGAACTCTGGCTTTCTGGGTCAATACCTTGATCTAGACATAAGCCTGCAACAGGTACCCAGCCTAGCTGCCTACCTGAGTACGCAGGTTTACTGCTACAGGAAGTATCGGTAAAAATTTATTTTTGTGCAAATAAGAATAGACCACAATCAGATGAAGCCACATGCCAAGTTTCATTAATATTTGTTCATTAATAAGCGAGATATCAAATTTTACTTAGCCTCCATAACATTAACATTGGACAACGTACTTTGTTTAGCACTTTTAATATATCGGTAACCAATTGAGTGATGATCAAAATATCAAATTGTTTGTTTTTAACCCTAGCAGTGGCCAAAGGACGGCTCCCGTACTTTGGCTGTGACGCCTTAAAGTGGCAGAGTACGGGAGCCGTCCTTCAGGGACCGAACATTTTGTAACGTAAAAAAACCATTATTAATCAACTCAAAAGTGAACAATATATATATATCATTTGAAAGATAGTATTCTGAACTTTCATTTTATTATATAAACGAACCCTGTAGCAGCTATATAACAATGTCATGACGATTGGAAATCGAATGAATTTTTGGCTCGATGAGACTCCTGCAGCCGACGCTAGGAAAATGTCAAAACATGACTTTTTTTAAATTACCCAGCTTAGCTAATTTTTGTCGCGGGAAGTTGCCGTTGGTACCAATGCACTCCTAAAGAGTTGTTATTCATTTTGGTATTAATTTTGAGATCGACATATTGATTGGACAGATAATATGATTTTATGAAAACAGGTGTTTTTTGTTTCTTTGTGGAATAGCCAAAGGACGGCTCCTGTTCTTTAAGAAAATCGGATTTATATCCAGTAGGCTATAAGTTATAGTTAGTAGTCAAATAGTATGTTATTTTGAAGAGAAATAAATGTAGAAGAATTTAGTTTTGTCATTGACAGCACTGCTCCTAACATAATGTGTAACAGCTGCGATATTTTTCATGATATTGTTTCGTTACTTTCGCATCATGCATAGTCTATCTTATCTTGGGTTATTCCTTTGAACGCGTTAGGTCATGTATTTCCGTGAAGTATCAGTAAATTAGGTATTATTTCGGAGTTGTAGTGTTAGAGAAGTGTTTGTGTGTATATAACAGTAATCTTTAATGCATTATATTATGCATAAATATTACTGAAGTGTGACAAATAGTGTTTATAAAGTGTTGTGTTTTCTTCTACATAGGCCTTGTGAAATTTGCCAAGTCTGCGACTATTTGTTTAGTGCTACATAACACATATAAAAACAGTAATTTACTCTCAGTGTTATAAATTTTTATGTAGGTAATTGAATGTACTACAATATGTTTATATTGGTTTGGGGGTAACAAATTTGGTAAAAAAGTTATAGATTAAATATTGTGAAATATTTTTTTTCCAAATACGTAAAAACAGCAAAACATTCTGTTATATACATTTATTTATAGCAGATAATATTTTTTTATCATCAACATTATGACTTTTTGGGATTCCTTATTTCATTAGCTTTAATAATATGTATAGTACTTGGGGGGCCGAGCTTTTCTCGGGGGAAGGCCAGTCAGTTTGTTTAGATAACTTGGAGTAATATTTCACCACTTCCCCCTACTAATAAACAGATTTGTATAACTCATTTGCCTCTTTTCTACATTTTTAAGGTCACTCCAGTTGTTATTTATAGCTCAATGTCCCTTTGATTTATTTTACTACTCTATGTATGTAATCTTCACTCAAATCTTTTGATCTCTGCTCTCAGGAAACTACATGTTAATAATCATAAACAACATGAATATTACTTTGACAGTTCCCTGGTTGATTATGAACAGCTGTTACAATTCTTTTGTTTTGATCTGAAACTCCATAAGCCCAATGTTAATTTTTTTTAGTTTTTTACATTATTTGATTTTTCCTGGGGATGAGGCCTGTCTAGAACTTATTTTTATCGCAGAAATTAGTTATTTCGAACATTTGAAGGAAATCGTTGGAGCCATTTTTGAGATCCGTGTCGTAAGCAAGTAAGCAAGCAAGCAAACCTTACTCATGTTAGAGTTTAGGATATCATTATTAGCATATACATATATTACGTTAATTATTTACAAAACAAACTAACACTGTACAGACTACACTTTTTTCGGTTTTCCGTTTATTGTAATATTATGACCCTAACACTTGTAAACAAAATTCTTTCCCCAATATGTTATATATTTTTATGTAGGGAATTGAATTGTCTACAAAATGTTTATAATGAATTTTCCATAAAAAATCGGTAGAAAAAATTTTACCGAGGCTGCTTTTGAAATTTCAAAAAAACAAATCATATTTATTTTATTCTTTTCATTTTACCGAAATATTTACCCTTCTAGAACTGTTTTATTTTGATATTTTCAGATTCTACTGTTCTTTCCAGTCAAAATGAATACAAGGTTGGCTAGGTTTACTTGTACGGTTGAATTTATAAGAATTTTCGAAAAATGTCTGCAAAATCGCCAAATTTAGTCTGCCATTTCCCACTTACACCATTGGTCACTGCTAGGGTTAAAGCTAAATTTAAATGGTCTAAGCAAAAGTTTGGGTTAAAAAAGAATTACATGGAAAAAGTTCAAAAAATAAATTTTTGGGGTACAAAACCCTCTTTAAAATAGAGCGACCTGTCTGGTTCTCGAACTCATCAAGATATATCCTGCCTTACACGTTTTTACCAAATCTCATCAAGATCGGACCATTTTTACGAAAGTTATCGTGCCTACGGACACATATATATACCTATTTATATATACATATATATGAATTTGAACTAATGGTGTTTTTGGCATCTGGGGTTGAAGTTATCATGGTCTCGGGCTTAAGTCTTACCTTGAGACCTATGGTAATAGCTTCTTCCCAATAGGGGAAATTCGCTAAAATTAAGCAGGTTTTGTCGGAAACTATTCAGAGCAAATACGTTAAAATGATAACGTAGTACAACAGGCCATAGTCAAGGAAGATAATCAAATTGCTCGTATTGTTCTGTCCCATTACATGAGCAATAAGAACATGCAAATGTATGATTTATTCCGAAAGCGTCGATTGGTCTAACCGACCTCTCGGTGTGATGTCACAGTGAAGCGGGTAGGAAATATGCAGTCTGGGAAATGTCGTTGGCCCCGAGTGAGTACAGGAAATTATGATGGAATATAAAAACTTTGATCAACTGAAGGTGAGTCAGGCCAGATGTCTTTTGGCTGCCACTCTTGCTTAAATTTGTAATCGGAATGCACATTCAACTTAACAGTGTTGCCACTTTTAGGCGGCTGAGTCCAGGGCAATTATTTATAGGAACCTATTCGTGGTGTATTCTTTAAAAGCAGCAGCGATCCACATAGTAGAATGGCGAACTACACTTTGTCATACACCTATCAAAAATGTTATTTGGCTGCCAATTCAAATGTTCAAAATTTATTCCTACTGGCTTTCTCAGTTGATATAACGTGATGTGTATTTGGCGGCTGGATACGGCAGCCAAGTGCACCGGCCGCCAAATTCAATATGGTTTTCACCATGAAAGGCAACCCAATGCGGTATGAGAAATATAGATATATATATATATGTCCCTGGGTGCATCATCATCATCATTGTTGCGGATTAGGAAACCCCAGCATAGCTGCTAGTCACATCTTCCACAAGCGGGAATATTGCGCAGGTTACCGGAAAGAAAGGAAAGTGTGGGATGGGACGGCAGCCAAATCGACTCTTCAGAGGGCCAACTCCCGTGCCCCTGTGACAGCTGGGGTGAGGCTCTCAAACAGGGTACCCGCATTCTGCCCTCCAACTGGTCAACTCAACTGACAGGGTATCCATGTACAACAGCCAGAGACTATCCATTCTTAAGTTGGCAGGTTGGGGACTGCAGGTGCGATAACTTTTGTAAAAATGGTTTGATTTTGATGAAATTTATTACAAACGTGTAAAGCAACATTTATGCCTTTTAAGTTCTAAAACCAGACGGGTTGCCCCATTTCAAGGGTATTTTGGGGAGGGTTCCCCCAAAATTTTGTTTTGTACGTATAATTTGTTTAAATACAACTTT
Source organism: Allygus modestus (assembly GCA_963675035.1). Classification (NCBI taxonomy): domain Eukaryota; kingdom Metazoa; phylum Arthropoda; class Insecta; order Hemiptera; family Cicadellidae; genus Allygus; species Allygus modestus. The sequence continues at coordinate 38,644,095 of OY776114.1, read as the reverse complement.
AGTTTTTACCATTAGATTCAGCTTAAAAAAAGAAACAATTTGATGTTTTGATCATTATTTGATGTCAGTTGGTTACAAAGATATTGAAAGTGCCAAACACACAGTACCTACATTGTCCAATGTAATTCTTATTGAGAGTAAGAAAAGTTCTGAGTGTTCACTGGCATTCCGATCTGCTTCCCGATGTCACTGTTTTTATTTCCTGTGTCAATAGCCTCAAATAGTCTTGAACTTCTCCTCATGGGATAGAGTTTTGCCGACACGTTTTACCAAACTGCAAACACTTTGTAAAAAACAACCTAAAAACTATGTTTCACATACTACATCCAGAACTTCTGAATTCACACTAACTAACGACTAAGAACTCAAATCTAATCAAATCAAAACCTTTTTATTTAAAAAATATATATAATTTACAACTTTTTTATTAGCATATTACGTTTTAGCGAATTTCCCTATAGGGAAGAAGCTATTACCGTAGTTGGCATGGTAAGACCTAGGCCCGGGACCATGATAACTTTTTGTTTTGAGGTCCCCAGACCCCAAAAACACCATTCGTTCGAAACTGTATATATATATATATATATATATATATATATGTGTGTGTGTCCGTGAGCACGATAACTCTCGTAAAAATTATCCGATTTTGATGAAATTTGGTATAAACGTGTAAAGAAGCATTTATGACTTTAAGTTCGAAAACCAGCCGGATCGCTTCATCCAAAGGGGTATTTTGGGGGGGTTTTGTACCCCAAAAATGGTTTTTTTTTAAATTTTTTACATGTAATTTTTGAAAAAATCAAATTTTAGTTTTTGTCATTGGATTCAGCTTAAAAAAACACACAATTTGGTGTTTTCATCATTTCGCTACGTCAATTTGTTACCGAGATATTGAAAGTGCTAAACACAGTACGTTGTCTAATGTTATTCTTATGGAAGAAAAGAAAAATTTTATATCTCGCTTATTTATGAACGTATACTGACGAAACTTGGTATATGGGTTCATCTGGTTGTGGTCTATTGATATTTGCTTAAAAATTATTTTTTGCCAAAGGCACCCGTAGCAGCAAACCTGCATACTCAGCCCCATGTTATTCTTATGGATAATAATTAAATGCTATGTCTCCCTTAATTATGAACATAAATTAATAAAATCTGGTATATGACTTCACCTAGTTGAGTTATATTGATACTAGCATAAAAACCCATTTTTTGTGTTCCTTGTTGCAGCAAACCTGCGTATCAGCCCCAATGTTATTCTTATGGAGAATAATTAAAATTGTATATATCACTTATTTGTGAATATATTTTTATGAAACTTGGTAAGTGGCTTTATGTAGTATTAAGACATTTATATATCTATTGGAAATTTGCTGAGTACGCAGGTTTGCTGTTACGGGGGTATTGTTATTTCTTATGGCATGTAATAAAAGACGTCTTACAACACTTAAGATATATTTACACTTATACTGATACACATACAGACGGTAAACATATATAAAAGAGTTCTCTCATTGGCCTGATGATGACTGGTGTGACTGGTCGAAATCGATAGCCTAGTACCATCTTTTATGTATGTTTACCGTCTGTATGTGTATCAGTATAAGTGTAAATATATCTTAAGTGTTGTAAGACGTCTTTTATTACATCCCATATATAATTTACAACAATATGAAACTGTTCCTTCTTTATGAAATGAAATCTTCACATAGGTGAAACCCGTGCATGAGGATGAGTGTGTTTGATAAGCGTGTTTCTCATCAACATAAATTTGTCGGTTTTACCGTCACCAGGAGCACCCGGGAAAGAGATTTAGTGGGGAGGGAGGGTTCAAATTTCCGGCTGCAAAGTCACTGGAGGTTTGGTGAATGAACAACTTTGACTTATAGAGGTTCTCTAGTCAATACTTCGACTTATGGAGGTACGGCAATTGTACATATTCAAGTTATAGAGGTTCTACAGCTAAAACTTCGACTTATAGAGGTGCGGCAACTAGCTAAGAATACTGCAAAAATTCCGAGTTATCGAGGTGTTTCCTGTTAACCCTTTGACTTATTGAGGTAAAATAACATAGCATTAGGTAGGTAAGTTCAAGGAGAATGACAAAAATTGGAGTTATCAAGGAATTCGACTTATTGAGGTTCGAGTTATCGAGGTTCCACTGTATTATTCAAATTGTAGAGGCTATATTTTGCCTTAAAAATATTTTGAATTATCGGTATATTATTTTTCGAATAGCCTATTCGATGTTTTCTGAAGGAAACCGACAAAAGTTACTACCTAATTATAGAGGTTTTGAATTATCGAGGTTTGAATTATTGAGGCTCTACTGTATCAGGGTTTAAGCTGCGGTCACATTTGTCGCAAAATGTGAAATACACCACGAAAATGCGATAATATTTGGGCAGGATGTCGCTATTTTGCTACAAAGAAAACTATAAGAAATGTTGTAATTTTATTGCAGAAAATCTGGTTTTAACAATACAAATTGTATTAAAAGTCCGTGATCACGAACCACAACCAAAAAGATTATAAGAGTAGTTGGGATGTTGTAGAGTCTTGACGTTGCGTTGGTTGCACTACGTCACTTTACCGATCGCCTCTCCATCGCACCGATTCTTGTCGGTTTTTGTGACCGAGTCAAAGGAGACGAGCGACAGGTCCTCCATACTTAGTGCCACTCGCGGTCTCTACTCGCTGCAGAATGTGGACGGTTACACGAGTACGAGTCGCTCGAAATCGCAACGATCAGGCGAAACCTTAGCGAAAACTGGCAACTCGAAATCGGTGATGTGCAAATGCGATCGCGATATGCTCTGAGGTTATGTTTCAGAGTGTGTAATGTTTGGGGGGTGTGAGTTTTAGTTGTTCTGGTACCATATTAGACCTATTCTATTAGAAGGTTTAGTATATTTCCTTTAGAGACTTTAATGGCTGAAATGGATAATTTACTAAGAAAAGTAGACACTGCTGGATTATATATTATTTAAATGTTAAACCTTAAAAACGAATACAGTAGAGTCTCCATTATCCGACCTAAACCAGCCGCAACAAGGTCGGATAAGCGGGAAGGTCGGATAACACAGAAAATAATAAAAACAATGTAAAAATTTTGATTTCTTTTCTAATCGGCGGTAATCGATCGTTCGATCGTGCACGGGAACGGTCGGAAAACACGGAAAATAATAAAAACACGGTCTGAAAACACGGAAAATATTAAAAACAATGTACAAATTTTGATTTTTTGTTGTTTTTTTTTTTTAGGAGCACGGAAATTGATCAAGCACGGGGACAGTTGGATTACACGGAAGGTCGGATAACCGAAGGTCGGATAATTGAGACTCTACTGTACAAGCAAAAACAAAAAAAAAAACATAACACCCAAAAAATAGTATAATGTCACGCGATAAAAATGTGAAAAGGAAAATATTTTTGCTTCAAGAGCTTGTCGCATTTTTGCCCAAAGAATTTTTTTTCCCAGCTGAATCCCTGTACTGTATATACATCTCACAACCAAAAGAATCCACTTACCAAGTTTCATTAACCCTTTTAGTGCTACAGAGTTGCTGAAAGCGACGATGTGATTTTCTCCTAAAGTGCGAGCGTCGCCGTGAGTGACTCTGGAGTGTTTAGTATATTAGTACATGGCAATATCGTGTGCCTATTGGCTGGTTAATGTGTCAATACGATCCAAAGGCTTCAAACTATCGATCGCCAGGGCATTTTGCTCTGTCACTGTCGTTAGCTATCAGCTGTTTACATAATTTATTTTTTTTACGTTTGATTGGTGAGCGCTGTTCCCCCTGTTGTTTGTTTTGAAGCCGTGTCTTTTGTCATGATTTTTTTTTTAGCGTTTAGTAGATTTTGTTAATAACTTTCCGTTCTCCTAAAATTTCAAAAACTACTCTACTCTACATTGGTAAACAGAATTCTCTCTTCTTTCTGCTGTGGATATTGCATGATGGGTGATGGTAACAGTTTGACCAGAACCTTAATAATTTCAAAATCTTATTTCAACCAAAGATTCATTAGATACTTATTAATTATTCACTTAGGAATTGGAATGAAATTTAGTTTAATACAACTTAAACAACATTTACCGGATTAACCCATTGGGTACTTAGTTTTACTCTCTCCCCCTTATACATAGTAACCTATATGGAGAAAGTATTGTTTTCGTCAACATTTTCGAATTTGAGTTGTTAGTGGAAATATTCGTTTTGGTGCTCCCTGAACCCAAAAAAGTGATTTTTACGTGATGTCTGTGTGTCTGTCTGTCTGTTTGTCTGCCTGACTGTCTGTAGTGATGTGTACAAAGCTAGAGCCCTAACCAATGGTCCGATTTTTATGAAATTAGTATGTAGGTACTAATCCACGATATCTCCAGGCGTTTTTTCATTTTTTAGAATTTTTTATTTTTAAGGGTAATCATCCCCCAAAAACATTGTATTCTATCATCGCGGAACCACTCTGTGACATGGATTTTGGGCCAAAACAGCTGTCACGGAACTGTTTGTCAAAAATATTCAATGGGTTAACTGGACTGAATTCAGGTTTATGCCGATGGACATTTTAACGAATACACCACAAGGGATAATTTAAGGAGAATTTAAGGAGAGTTTACACATCATAATATGATACGACATCATATGATGAAACATCAAAAATTGTATCTTCATAATTGTATACTAATTTTATAGGTAGTTGTGTATCACCAGACACGTATTATTATTACCGTATGTTCATTTAGATTCCAGAGAGATTGGCCAGCACTGCACCTCAACTGAAAGAAATTCTCGTTAACTTCCCTCCTACGAAAACAACCACTTTAGACAGCGGACTTAGGGTTGCCACTGAGGACACAGGGGCTCCAACTGCCACCATCGGCCTGTGGATAGACGCTGGCTCTCGTTTTGAAACCGAGGAAAACAATGGAGTTGCCCATTTCCTCGAACACATGGCTTTTAAGGTTTGTCACTTTCCCACTAATTTTAAAGATATAGAGAGTGTTCCGTTACAAAATAATACTTTCCAAGTTCTATCTAATTATCAAAAACCCCGTCAACTGAGTACGGTATTGCAGGACAGAATTCAAAATAAACTTGGTTCTTTTTGGACAAATACACCATTGCCTACCTTTCGAAATTTAGGATTAAAATTGGGAAAACCTATGCAAGTCCTAAGGAACTCCATGATTATAGCCCAGAGCCTAATGTGAGGTATCTCACATAATTTTATACTATTAGTGATTGCTTGCCTACTTAAAACCTATTAGTAATTTATCTCCGTACTCATGACATCTGAAGTAATTTCAAGCTCAGGGCTGTGTGCAATGGCTTTGGTGATGGTGCAATGGCCTGTTCCAGACTGGCCTTCCCTCCATTGGCCTGCGACTTTTAATCGATAGGCTGATTTTCGTGTTTCTGCCTTGATGAAGATATCCAAAGGCAGTAATCCAAGAGCAACTTCGAGAGTTGCTGACGGGCTGCTCCTGGAACCTCCAGTGACTAGAAGTGTGCCCAGCTTTGTAACTTGTGAGTTTGGCTATGGCTGTAGTCTGGTTCACCTTTGTCCACCAGACTAGTGATCCATATGCGACTTGAGGCCTTATTACTGCCTTATACAGCCACAGCGCTATGTGAGGCTTGATTCCACACGTGGAGCCTGCAAATCTGGACGTCATGAGCGCCCATTTTGCCTTATGCAGCGTATTATTCAAATGATCATTCCAAGTCAGCTTAGAGACAATTGTCAGCCCTAGGTATTTGACTGTACCTGATACTTCAAGCCGTGTTGGGCCAAGTCCCAGCCGGGAAAGAGACTCCAGGTTCTTTTTCCTTGTGAAAGGAACAACTACTTTCTTTGAGGGGTTTATTCTTAGTCCCTCTGCAAGACACCAGAAATTGACATGTTGAAGATTGTCATTCATGACATCAGCAACAATATTCGTGAACCATCCCTGTACCTTGAAGACTATGTCAACTGCATAGCGCTGGACAAAGACGCCTCTGCTGATTACTACCTGATTAAATTATGAAGAAAAAGGCGGTGGGATGTGCATCTGATTAAATTGTGTGAGCCATGGACACTAATTGCGAAAGCACGTGGTCAGTGGTAATAGTTCAGGGTTGGCAGCACTGCTGGGGGAGCCGCGCGCGCACCGCACCACATTGATAAATAGTCCTATTTGACTCAATGGTTTTAGAAATCGGCCGGCTGCCTGACTGCAGCCCCAACCGCATGCATAAACGGGGCCTTGCATCGGTCCTGAGTGCTACGCCCCACAGGCTTTCAGATTTAAATTTAATCTTGTGGAAGAAAAGTAATCAATTGAATTGTATATTTGACAGATGTTGATATAGTAACAAATGCTAGCACAACAGCAAGAACAGATGTTTCAGGTATAATGTAAATAAAATACTACTGACTTCTGGTGGTGAAACGGCCATACCCTTCTGTTATCTGCTTTGATTTCTCAAACAATTTTGTTTTTAATTTGTAATGGAACACAAATTTTCTTCATAACCAATAGGAAAGAGCTTAATAGAAATATCATAATTCCATTTAGTTGAACAAACAGGCAAACAAATATTTGTTATCATTTATCTTATGAAAATGAGTTCATGATCATCAACACAGAATGGTTGTAGGCCTAGCTATTTTGTCCTTTTTCTATAATCGGACAGAATTATTCTGTGTAAGTATTAGGACATGAATATCAGAGGGAAAATAAATATTTATACTAATATTATAACTTAATACGATACTTTTGTATATCAGAGGGAGAGAGAGAAAGGGAGAGAAAGAGAGTCACAGAGGGCAACAGGACCAGAGAGCACAGCACAGGATCCACTAGATGATAAACTAATTGAATTAGTTATTCATGAAGTTAAACATGACACTGGTTCAAACGTTTTTGTTAAACTGCTCATGCTGTTTGTGGCAAAACATTCACACAAACAGCCATTATTTGTAAGTAACGCTTAACCCTTTCAGTGCTATGAACCGATATAACTTCTTTTGAATCTGTTACCAATTAACATTGTTACTGATTCATAAGCGATTGTACCATTAGGCGCTCAGTCTGCAGTCTGAGTCTGACATGTGGTGGTGTAACCTGGTAGATACAAACTGAACTACCTCGTCCAGTGCCTAGGCTCTAATACCACTTGGTCCGCTACAGCTGCTAGTCTGATCAGTGGCTGTTCGGTCTAAGGTGTTACCTTCCCGGCCGGGAGTAACACTTGAATTGAGGGTTCGAATCCCGTCACAGTCGGTGGTTTTAATGTGAAACTCATGGAGAGTTCACTTGTCTATGGCAGAGTTGAAGGGGAGGGTGGACCTTGAGCAAACGGTGAACGGCTCGGGTCCAAGCTGACGGGATGGGTGGATTCTTTATGAGTTGCACATCGGAAAGGTGCTTTGCCACTTTTTACCCATCCTTTACTCTGTGTGTCCAGCAGAAGCACGTTTGATTAATTTTAACTCAGACGTTCAAGACATTTAAAAAATCACAAATTCCACTAATCCTTTCACAAGCTTAGCACTCAAAGGGTTAATAGTTCAGTAGAATTATTCTTGGTCGAATTTCGACCCCTGAGCTATCGCTAACAAATTGTTATTATATAAAAGAAATGTAACAACTGATACCAAACAAATGCAAAATAGGACTCTGTACACGAAGAGGTTACTGTTTAACACATTCAGTGCGGCGCGCCGGATTTCCGGCAGTTGCCCAACAAGGAAACAAATGCAATTATCCTGAATGTACACGTAACGCAGTGAATGCGTTAATGTATTTTAGGAAGAGTTTACAAACACACAAACAAACCAAATTCCAAAAAGTAAACAACTTCCAAATAACGGCTGAAATATGACAAACTGGTTTTTCCTAAATAAAATTCAGCTGAGCACAAAAAGCCAAGTTTGAAAATCAAAACCAGCTCATATTTAAGATTATAATTTATAACCTTAATCGTTTTGATTTTAGGGTACCTCAAAACGAACACAGACAGATTTGGAGCTGGAGGTAGAAAACCTTGGAGCACATCTGAATGCCTACACTTCACGAGAGCAAACCGTCTTCTACGCCAAGTGCTTGAAGAGTGATGTTCCCAAAGCTCTAGATATTTTGGCTGACATCCTCCAGAACTCAAAGTTAGGTGAGAAATTCAGAGTTTTGTCTAGTGATTCTGAAATTATTTACCTTGTGCTCATTAAGCATGCAATTGTGGAACAGCTGAGAGTCTCAAGTGGGGAATTTTTTTTCCTTGCGTGGATAGATGGGGTACTACTATATGTTTGAGACAGATATTGTTTTGGTGTCAACGGCCTTTGGGCTACAGATTGTAATGGAGGAAACAAGTACTGCAAAACTTACTGCACCAATTGATAGTAAGAATTAGTTACAGAGTGTCCAAACTCTCCGACCTGAAATCTGTTTAACCGTCTCTGTATGGTAATAAATTGAGCTCTCTTTTAAAACCCAAGATTTCACAACTGTTTATTCACCGTTCTCTAAAAATTAACTTATATCAAATTTAACAATTTACTCCTAAATAAGTAAATATTCATACGGTATAGTAAAATATTCTTGTATCAAAGACATTTCCTTTGCCAGCCCAATTAAAAGTAAGGTAGGATAAAAAGCAGAATAAGGAAGGACAAGAGGTACTTCAGAAGTGATTCAGATACGGAAAATAAGACTGAAAGACTGAAAAGGCTTGTAAGTACAATAACTGAAAGCAACAAATGTTTTTAATACTGAGTATTCCTACAGGAGAAGCTGAAATTGAAAGGGAACGAGGAGTCATTCTGAGAGAAATGCAAGAAGTCGAAACGAACCTCCAGGAAGTAGTGTTTGATTACTTGCACGCCACTGCCTTTCAAGGAACACCTCTTGGCAGGACCATCCTTGGACCCACCAAAAACATCAAGTTAGTAGTTAGATTCATATGAGAACGAGTTAAGGTCATTGTTTATTATAAAGATGGGTAGACAGCTTAAGTAAGTTACCTCGTTAAAATTGTATTATAAGTGATAGATCTAACTTACTCAATTAGTTGCCCCATCCAAATGAGTTCATACGATATTTGTTTACATTAGGGGTGTGCGAATAGTGATTTCTGACTCGAGCCGAGCTTTTTTCTAAGTTCTCAAGCTTTGAGCTTTCTCGAGCCGAGCTTTTTTCATGGGAATTTTCTGTAGGGGTGTGCAATATAGTAGTAGTTTTATGAACCAAGCCGAATTTTTGTACGTGTAATTTTATACTTTCAATATTGGTCATCTTTCATTCACTTCTTCTATATTCAATAGCCCTACTTTCAATGGGCCTAACTAAAGGCCTGCAGTGCAAAAATAACAAAACGAGTTCGCACGCAGCATGCTGACGTGAGGGAAGTGAATTTCCACAAAAAACTTTTAAAACTCAAAATCAGTGTAAAAACAAACATTTATTCCAATTTTTATTGAAATCTGAAAATATTGATTTTTTGGCTGTTCTGATGCTCCTTGTTTTATTTACCTGCAATGCTGGGAATACGATTTTGCACATTATAAGGTTAAGAAAGGGTCCAGTCAGGCTTGAAAATAGGTATGAGGTTGTTGGGGATGAGAAAAGTACACCAACAAATGAATAACAGGCTTTTCTAATGTAAAACCCCCGTAAGATAACGTACTGTGTTTAGTCTATACATATTTTCTTTAATAACTCTGTAAATATTTATGCTAGAATGACGAGAGAGGGCTTAAAACTTTTGCCTCATTAATTCCCATCTTTTTACATGCATTAATTTTACATCCGGGGCTTTTCTAACCCTTTTTGGGCCCAACAACTCGAAATTTAAAAGATTAATCGCCAAAAAAAGGGTTTAGAGTTTTCTGATTGTTTTGCCCAACGAACTTGTCCAACTGATTATAGAAAGGAACGTTCCTACCAAATTTTAAATAAGTCGGACAAAACATGTGACTGCTAGAGTGCAAACACACAAATATATATATATATATATATATATATATATATATATTATTTGATATATTTATATATACATATATATGTATTGCATATATATATATACAATTTTGAACGACCCCCCAAAACGTGTTCAGGGGGTCACGTTCGGAACTTCTATGGTGGTCCCGGGCTTAAGTTTCACCGTGCGGATCATGCTAATAGTTAACTTTCTATAGGAAATTCACTAATAATAAGTTCTAAAAAGGAGCATTTATTGAGACCAATTGTTGATGGTAATGAACAGTTTTCTTTCAATATAAAGTAGGAACATACAAATAACATAAAGGAAGAGAAATACCCAACTAAACTGATAAGCCCTAATGTAGTTAATACCGTTTTTATAACAGCCATAATAAACAAACTATATGTCAAGATGTACCCTCCATGTAACCAAACATATAGCAAAAAAGGTTTAAGTTACCTGCACTACTGTCGAGTGATCCGGATTTTGGTCATGAGCTACCAAAGGTTTCGGACCTCTGGTGGGTCCATTATCAAGCAGAATATCAAACTGGGACTAACATATGTAACATTAGTACAGGTAACTTAAACCTTTTTTGCTAACATTTAGTGATCCAGAGGCTAATTCATCATAACAAACATTTAGGCCCAAGCCTAGGGAATTGCCAAAACGCAGTAACCTAGTCAACTGATGGTAAATATTAAATGTTAGATTATCCTTTTATAAGTTAGTTATACCAAGACACTCAGCAGCTAACCATATTGTAAATATAATCACTGTAAACTATCATTATATCTTATTGTACTCACAGAAATAATCCATTAATCGTAGGCCTGGCTTATGTTGGATCTAACCTTTTACCTATTAACCTATTATAGGCTATCTGCTTCTGAAACAGAAGGTTTCAGAAGTAAAAGTTCCTGATGGAAGAGGATCGTCAATGCATCCTTTATCCATCACTGATTTAACAACTTGATAGCCTACAATTGAAAAATTAAATGACTTCTACTGATATTTATTCACAAATTCATACAATCCCGCTGCGTTAATAATATGATTTTAATCGCATAGCTGTTGAGCTGTAGCGAAACAAAACACTGCGCCAATCTTATCGTGTCTTGGTTAGGCGGTCATAGAATATAATCAAGAATAACTGTGTAAATAATATGACCACCGGTATTATAACGTGCGTGTCGTAACCATTTAGAATTTTCAAGAAATCCTTTGATCTTGTGAATCTTGCAATTAGTGATTTTGATTTGTAAAGTATTACGACAGTGATGCGACAATAATTGTTAAATTTTACAGCTGCAGTATAATTACAGTTGTATTTCTATTCGCTTTATCTCTTAAAAGAACTTTAGATTCTACGTCAATTGACGATTTTTTAACAATACAATAACTTTCAGAGTACTATTTCGGCTGCACACCAAAACGCCGTAATGATTTGGGATTCATAACCTACAACCTTGTCCTTTGTCATTGGTCACGCTAAATCATTATTACACTATTATAACCATCTTCACTCTTTAAGACAGTTCACAATCAACAGTGTTGCCAGACGTAATTTCAGATGCCAGGAAATTATTATTGTCTAATGTACAAAATTGTAAGTTGTAGTAAAGTCTATACCGCTGCAACAGTTAGAAAATGTGTTTTCAAGGATTTTAATTTTTTGCTGGGGTACTTTTTCTGCAGTAATGCGATTGTTGTATTAATTATTATTAACCGTGACATATTACACAAATCAACTGGGGAACGGCAACACTGTACTGCAAACAGAATTGTGTAGATGTCCACTTGATTTGATTGACGAGCGTAGAGAAAGTAGATCCATTGAATTGGTTGATCAGTGGACAGTTTAAAATATTTGTACTTTTATATTTTTTTAAAGTGAAGGTCCGAAAGCATCAGCATTGCTGAATTATATCTTTTATGGAGCTCTACCGATGCAAACTACGAGAATTTTAAAATTGATTCTGGAAAGTTTTGCTTTAAATTTACTATTGTAAACGACTCTTTTCACTAGTCGGCGTTTTAAATATTCAGCTCGAGCTTCGAGCTATTTTGCAAATCTCGAGCCGAGCCGAATACTGCAATATTCGGCTCGAAAAAGCTCAAAGCTCGAATACTCGCACACCCCTAGTTTACATAGTAATAAGGAGGTATAAAATATTTCTCCAAGTAACTTGTTATTTAGTCCAGTTGTCATTTGAAGATTTAAATACCCTACTATTGGTTTCAAAGACATTTTTTGTTTATTGTTTAGAAGAAAAGAAAAGGTTAACAGTATATCACAGCACTGAGGTGATTACAATTTTTCCTTTATAGTGGAACTGCTGTCACTAAAATCCCATTTTTTACTAAAATTGTTGATGTACAGATCCATCCAACGCAAGGACCTGAAGGAGTATATTGACACATTCTACAAGCCCGGGCGCATGGTGCTCGCTGGTGCTGGTGGCGTGAACCATGACGAACTCTGTAAGCTGGCCAGTCAGTACTTCACTGGGAAACCTGACTATGACATCTGTGTCCCTGATATCAAGGCTTGCCGCTTTACCGGTAACTACTTTTATTGTTTTGAGGTTAGACAGTGCTAAATACTGATATACTTTCTGCTCTTGTAAATAGTTGTGACATATATCCACTTTAATCAACAGAAGATGTTATGATGAACCGCTTCTTAGGTTACTTACTGACTTGCATACTTGATGTTTCCATGTGTGGGCTCTTCACAAGTGTTGGATAGGTAACAAATAGTGACCATTGCGGCCAATTTAAGAACTAAAGTTGGTATTAAGGTAGTTGAGTTTGGTTGGGCAGGGTTAGGTTAGGTTAGGTTAGTTGAGGTACTCTCACATTATGATTATGGTACGTGGTCATCTGTTCGGTAAGACTGCTCAAACTGTAAAAGCAGTGTTTAATTAAGTAGTAGTTCTTTAATGTTAATTTATATTTGGAATCAATGGCTATTTCTGTTACAAAGATTTCTAGTGCCACTGAACCCAGGGGGGTAGCTTAAAAATAGCCCTAACAGCTTCTTTTGCCAAACAAAACTTTATCAAAATAAGTCTGATAACCTCCCCAGATCACTAACTTATTGAGTAAACGATATGTGATATACAATTTTTGAAAGGTTCTCATTCTAAGTTTGTACTTTGTGTGACGCATGATAGGGTCCGAGTTGAGGCTGAGGGACGACAGCATCCCGCTGGCCCACATCGCCATCGCCGTGGAGGGCGCGGGCTGGGAGAGTGCAGACAACATCCCGCTGATGGTCGCCAACACGCTGATCGGAGCCTGGGACCGGTCGCAGGGCGGCGGCACCAACAACGCCTCTCGCCTCGCACAGGCCGCGGCCGAGGACAACATCGCTCACTCCTTCCAGAGCTTCAACACCTGCTACAAGGACACCGGCCTGTGGGGCGTCTACTTTGTGTCAGAGAAGATGGATATCGAGGTAAATTGTAAATGAACTCGACAGTCTTGTATCTACAGATTCAACAGTTTTTCTACCGGAAGGTGATAAAGTCAGTTAAATATGACTCATTTGCGGAATATATTTTATGATATTTTCTTAATTTGTAAGAACAAATATAGATCCATTCTTATAAATATTTCAATTTCAAGTGCAAATGTTTGAATACATCTTATTTTAAACTCGCAGGCCTAAAGCAAATACATTGATTAGGACTAAATTTCCTAAACCCAGATAATTTCTGACTATAACTAAAAATGGCATAAATACATAGGTAAAACAACCTAAGAGTGTGAAATGTAGATAGTCTGAAATATTGATAATAAGAGACTTATGTTATTTCTGTAAAGACATACTTTGTAAAGAAAAATATTTAGACTATTTTCGTTTAGGGGACCCCTCTTTTTATTCTGTATAAATTCAAATCAAATTATCTTTATTCACAATATGTATACATAATACATGAGAATAGTGTCAAATTCCAAACTAAAAACTAAAGGCTATGGACTATGAGTTATAAAACTCCTCAAATGAGTATAGTTGTTTTCAAGTAGATAATTTTTTAACATTTTCTTAAATTTATTGATATTATTTTCAGTTTTTAACAAAACGGGAAGTTTACATAAGAATTTTGATCCAATATATGAAGGTTTTTTTTTTCATAAAATGTTAATCTATGGTGAGTGGGTATGATGGTATTTTTATTTCGAGTATTATATTGATGAGACTGATCATATTTCTGTTTTAAAGGATTTTGAATTGCTATTAATACCGTATCATAAATATATTGTCCATATACAGTTAATATTTTAAAATTTTGAAATATTCTTTTGCAGAGTGATCAGGTTTCAAATTTAAAATTATTCTGACAGCTTTCTTTTGTTTCTTCAAAATATCATTTAAGTTTCCTTTTTTTGTTGACCCATATAAAGCCAAGCCAAATAAAATATGGGAATGAATATGAGCATGGTATATCATTTTTAACACACTTATATCAGTGCATAAAAATGACATCCTGCGTAAAGCGTAAATTCCTGAGTTAATTTTAGAAAGAACTTTTTGCACATGACAATTCCAATTCAAATTCTCATCTATTTCCAACCCCAAAAATCTAGTAAACTTTTCGATTTCTATTACCCTAGAATCGATTGCAATTGTTGGTTCAATCTTTCTACTGCACTGAGCAGTCTTAAAGGAAACCACATTTGTTTTTGATAAATTTAATTTCAATTTATGATTTTTAAAAAAGTCTATTATATTTGCCAATTCTAGGAAAGATAAAATTTCAACATCGTCAACAGTTTGTGCTGACACTTTCAGATTTGAATCATCTGCATACAACACCAAGTTGTCTTGTGGTATTTTTTGAAGAGTTTGTGCAATATCTTTTACATAGCAGACAAAGAGGAGTGGCCCTAAAACAGATCCCTGGGGGACTCCATGTGTTATTAATTTCAAATTTGATTTTCCTTTTTCATTAGCGATCAAAATAGCTGAGTTATTACCTCTAGAACACGTAGAACACTTGTGCAAAGTTGTATCACCCCGTCAATATGATTAAGTTTTGTGAAATAAATTTGATAAATCAATGGATGAAAGAAAATGGGTTTGAGATTAACTCATCTAAATCTAATCAGGCCTATATTAAATTTGTTAACAAGAAACAACAAAATAAAACAGATACTAATATTGAGTTTAATGGAATTAATAGAAACAAATCAATAAAATACAATTTTTAGGCATAACAATAGAAAAAATTTAAGATTTTAAACTCATATGAAATCTGCAATAAAGTATCAAGTGTAATTTATGTATTAAAAAGACTCTCTAAAACATGCACTTCTAATGTAGTACTAACCACTTACTATGGATTGATATATCCACATGTTGTATGCTGTACCTATTTGGGGAAATTTCCAATCAACCTTTATAATGGTATTACAATACCCCCGTTGCAGCAAACCGGCATACTCAGCGAATTTCCTATGCATGAATATATTTCTTACTACCACATAAAGCCACTTACCAAGTTTCATAAAAATACTTAAATAAATAACTGATATATAGCATTTTATTTATTCTCCATAAGAATAACATTAGGATTGAGTATGCAGGTTTGCTGCTAAGAGGATAATCAACAAAAAATCAATTGTTTGTGCAAATATCAATATACCAGTACTAGGTGAAGCCACATACCAAGTTTCATCAATATACGTTCATAAATAATCGAGATATCAAATTTTAAATATCCTCCATAAGGATAACATTGGACAACGTACTGTGTTTAGCACTTTGAATATCTCGGCAACGGTTGGACGTAGAATCACAATTTAAACACCAAAATGATTGTTTTGTAGAGCTAAACTGATTGGTAAAAGCAAATGTGAAGTTTACAGTAAAAGCAATTAAGGAAAAGCTAAAAACCATTTTCCCACAAGATTAACATGGGAGGTTTTGTGAACATGTTTTTTGAATTTTCTCCGCAACCACTTAACCTAGGTTCATGATTCAAAATACTATATTATTTGTTTTTTTAAGCTCTATAAAATGGTCAAAACAAAAATTGTGTGTTTTAAAAATTTCAGGGTGAAAAGTGCAAAAAACTGATTTTTGGAAAATTTTGAAACCCCATAAACCCCCTTTCCCATGGTCCGATTTTTCTGGTTTTCGAACTTAAAGTCATGAATGTCACTTTACACATTTGAGCCAAATTTCATCGAAATCAGACCTCTTTTATTCAGGTTATCGCATTCACGGACACATATATATATTACATATATATAAATTTGAACGAATAGTGTTTTTGGCATCTGGGGACCTCAAAACAAAAAGTTATCATGGTGTTGGGCTTAAGTCTTACCATGAGACCTACGGGAATAGCTTCTTCCCTATAGGGGAAATTCGCTAAAAACAAGCAAAATGAACCATATTCAAAATCCCTCAAGATCATTCATGTAAGAACATTTTTCAGAACCACAACATATTAAATTTTCCTAGCATTTGTATTCTGGAAACATTATTATTTATGAAAAGATGCAAAAATCAATTCATCAATGTTAGAAAACCAAAAAGTCTTTGTTATTGTTTAAAATTTGATATACCACAGCATAACTCAACTTTATACAAACAATAACTGCCTTGCTCAAGTTTACTATTATATAATAAATTACCAAAATATTTAAAAGAAGAAGAAAATTTTAAAAATGTGAAAATCAATCAAATTAATATTACTCCAAGGAATTTACTAGTGTGAGCGCAGATAAACATTACAGATTGGCATCGTAATGGCTGATTCCGTGACCGTTTTAGTTGACTCTGCATAAGTTAGTTGGGCGGTTTAAGAACGGAGAGCGCTGTCTCTCATGATACTCAGCGAACTCTGTGTCAAAACCGCTGAACTATTCGCTCCAACACCACCGTACTAAACGAAGCAGATTCAATTGAACTAGTGAGCGCGAGGTCATAATACGTCTCTATTTATCTTTTTAAACACCAGCAATGGTTTTTTAAACTCGTTCCGTGTTAATCTGTGTTCAATACCAAAAACAGGCTATGCAAACAATAACGTTAAATATTTTCATAAAACTTGCCCAACAACAATGCACTCTTGTAAACTAATTGACTAGACATTATAAATCTAATGTGCTTGAAAGTTGTATGTTTTGATCAGAAAAATTGCTTTAAAAATAAAATCAAAATATTTTATTACTAAACCTATTTTATTAAACTATTTCTTTATTAATAGATTGCGTACAAGGGTGGGGAAGTCAGATGTTTCACGCGATAACTGGAAGTTGTGGCGGCCTTTCCTTTTTTGATGGTTTTGACCAAATGAGTGATATTGTTAAACATTGTCATGGAATAAATATTCTTATTATTCTTATTATCATTCGTGACTTTCATTGCGTTTATTCTAGAAATTGTTTATACAGTTTTTGGAATCATTGTGCAAGCAAACACGCAAATAAACCAACTTTTATCATAGGATTTTTTATAAATAAAGACAAGGTAATAAAGATAATGAAGACAGTTATAATAAATACAAGTAATATTGTTGTTAATTTTGTAAGAGCTGAGGAGACTAGAGAAAACGTATCGTTCAAAGCATAAGAAATGCATTAGTGCTCAAGGCCACTCCTTGGTGGCAGCATCGTACGGACGCTAGTTGTCGCGTTGTCTACTAGATTGCGTTACTAAAAAAAACTGCCATGGAATCGGCCATTATGATGCCAATCTGTAATGTTTGTTTATCTATAGTGTGAGAGACTTTCTGGATGCTGAATTTTAAGTGTTTTATAGCAAAGTGGTTTTTATGCAACCTAACAACATTAGGCATTTTGTATCTTTTAATTCTTGATTATCCAAAAATTGATTTGAATTGCCAATGCAATATTTATTGTTATAGGGCAAATAAAGATAATTATTATTATTATGTAGGGGTGTGCGAGTAGTGGTTTTTTTAATCGAGTCGAGTCGAGTAGTGCCAATTATTTTTGAGTTTCGACTATTTGCCATCAGTTGGTAGTTTAAAATAGAGTAATGGGATTTGAATACCACCCTGGATTTGATATTCTAAACATGGTTTCTAACTAATACATGAGTAGCAATAGCAAGTTTTAGCCAGTACAATCAAACTGGATTACGTATTGACAAACAAAACACGGTTCGACATTCGTTTCCGGCCGATAAAACACGGTCCGGTTGTCATTTGGCCAATATCACCTTGTCCATACATCTCCTATAATCAATTTTAGCTGACGAAATCGTTAGTTACGGCCGATATTAAGTGGCGCGGTCACCTTTTATGCCGATATTATGATTTCCGTTGTCATTTACGGCCAAAAGTACGCGGTCTGATCGTTATTTTCGGCCGATTTTACGTGATTCGATCGCCTTTTGGGGCCATTACTACACGTTTTGGCCGGTCGCAATCGTTAGCGATCTTCCGGAAATCGGCGGGAAGTACTCGCTCAAACTTTTGAGTATTTTTCAAAACTTCAAGCCAAGCTCGAGGATTAAAATACTCGGCCGAAAACTCGGAAGTTTCGAGTACTTGCACACCCCTATTATTACTTGTTGTGGTTGTATTTGTGCAACTGTAGTGCACCATTTTTTAATTTTAACTGTAACAAAACTCTGGTGCCCAGATGGCATGAGGTAGTGTGTTGACTAAACCCTTCTTAACAGAGACTTGTGATAGTAAATCTAATATTTATAAAAAAAAATTTAAAAAACACTGTTAATTGGTAGTGTATATTTCCAAACACTGTTAATTGGTAGTGTATATTTCCAGTTCTTATTTTGAATTGCACAAACTTCTCCAAAACTTGTGCACTCAGATAAGCTATTTTAAGATAAAAACCATCTTATTGTGAATGAAATCATTGCAGTTCCTCCAAAATGGTGATCTCGGCAATGACGCATTGACAATTAATTGACGTTATAGTGTCAGCCTACTACCATTCTCAAAAATATGTCACATTTTAGCTTCACTTTAGTGCTAAACAACAATCTACTTATATAAAGCTAGACAGGTTCACTCACTCACTCACTGATTCACTGACATAAACTATGAGGCACTTCCCATGATAAAATCCCCATCGACCCCATACTTGAATTAAAGCTCACGACGAGAAACTCTCAGATAAATTGCCAAAAGTTGACATTTTTGAGTTTTCCACTTTTTAATTTTTCCACTTTGAGCGCGTTTTGTACAGAAACGGTAAGAGATGTAAAATAAATCTTAAATACTAAAGTTGTAGAAAATTCAATTCCTAACTAACGAGTTTTTGTAAGATTTAAGATTCAATTATCCGTTTAGCCGCTATTCATCAGAGAAGGAGTAGTTTTGAGTATTTTGGCCCGTTTAAATGTGTTCAAAGTTTTGGAAAGCTGCTTTAGGCGGTCCCACACTTCTCGCGAACAGGCCTGAACATTCGGCCGTACATTCTCCAGAAAATTCGGCCGAACATTCTACCGAACATTCGCCCTGTTTGAAGCTCCCACACTTCTCGCGAACACTCACCAAACATTCAGGCGAATGTTCGGGCGAACATTCCCTCGAAAATATTAAATAAATTTGATCAACTGTTAGCACATTGTCCGTCGTGTACAACAAACATTGTCGTGACAAAATGGACAGATAATGTTGCTGTTGTTGCATCTACAGTCGTGAAGTAATTATAAAAGGTGTAAAAATTGGAAGTGTAAAAGAAACTAACAAAAATATGAGAAGCCTATTTTTAACGAAGTAAAATAATGAAATATAAATATATCATATACTAGCTGATCCCAGTATTTCACACAGCTGAATAAAATTCCTACTGCAACTACATCTGTTTAAGAGTCTTCATCACCGGAAGTTGCTGGACGCCACCTTGGAGTTTTGTTCCATAAGGCCAATGTTAACTTTGTGCCTCCATTACTCCTCACCTGATCATCACATACAATTCATTTTGGTGTCAAACTAAAGGTTTCGTCGTCCTCTAGGGAAATACAATGTCGAATTCCTTAATTTGGGTATCATAGTTTCATAATAAATATTTTAATTTTGAACTGAAACACTGTACAAGTTCTCATTAATTTGTAAAAAAATCCAAATTCGACTATTGTATTTCCCTAGAGGACGACGAAACCTTTAATATGACACCAAAATTAACTGTTTGTGACGATCAGGTGAGGCGTAACGGAGTCACAAAGTTAACATTGGGCTTATGGAACAAAACACCAAGATGGCGTCCGGCAACTTCCGGTGATGAAGACTCTTAAGTACCTACCTGATTCATTAAACCTATTACCCATAAGAGTAACATTGTAACTTTAAGGGCGACTGTAACCAGAAAAGCCCCGAATGTAAAATTAATTGCACATGAAATAATAGGACCTAACAAGCCAGAAATTTGAAGCCCTTCCTCATCATTCTAGCATAAATATTTACCGAGTTGTTAAAGAAAATGTAAATTGAGTAAACACAGTACGTTGTCTTGTGGGGACTTTACATTAGAAAGGCTGTTTTTCATATATTGATAATTTTATCACTCCTAATACCCCCATACCAACTTTTGATCCTAATGGTACCTCCTCCTAAGCTTATAATGAACAACATTGCCATTCCCAGTACTGCATTTTAAAAGAACCAGATGCTTCAGAACAGCCAAAATATCTGATATTTTCTATTTTGCTAAAAATGACATAAATCTTTGTTTAAACCCTTTATTTGATTTTTTTAGTTTTCAGTGCGGAAATTCACTTCCCTTAACGTCAGTGTGCTGCGTGCGAACTCATTTACTTTTTCAATATAGTTTGAAAACAAATGATTTTTTACTGTGATTTTTATTGAGGCTTCAGGAAAAAAGCCTCTCTCCTTTAATTTTGCCACTGCAGATTGGTAGGGGTGGGTGAATAGTGTTTTTTTTTTAAATTGAGTCGAGTATTGAACCAAGTATTCGAGTCTCAATACGAGTCAAGTCTAGTTGCTTTTTAAAAATTTAAAAACTAATTTTTTAATTGGAATAAATTTTTGTTCATATTAAACTTTAATTGTAAACATAACATTTTATGGAATTATTAATTTTATTATTTATTTTATTTTAACCTTTATTTTACCATGAATGAATAATGATTGAAATTTAAAAAATATATGTACTGTTTTCAACAACCATAACAAACAGAAGACAAATATTACAACTATATATCCATAGGTACAACGGTTTTGGGTTAGTTGATCAAAACCAGAACATTTTAACATGTTCGCTACCGACGTCACATATTCGTGACGCTCCGGTTTTTGTTATAGACCGACATCACATATGTGACGCATGGAGCGCTAACCACAGCCCGACATCACGTATTTGTGATTCGAGCCTATTGTTACTAAATACGCTTTGGCTGCCTGTCAGTGTATTTGATCGCCTTTTTAACTGCATATCGGGATATAGGAATGTCTGTCACATGTAAGGGTCGCTTGATCCGAGCGTGGGATATTTCGTTTTGACCCCAGGGGTTTGTTGGCCAACCTATTGTTTACATTACGCTGAACCATGTATTTCAGTAGGAGTAATTGTAAATCGTATTAATTTTTTGTTTAGCCTATATATTATCGACAACATGTTATATTGTTTATTAACACTTTTTGGCATATATTCAAAGCAACAGGCCTATTCCCACTACTATATTTTGCAGATTGACACTAGGAGTAATGAAAAATATTTTTCAATTGTCGTTTTCATCTTTTTGTCATAATTGTTCATGTTTATTAACACTTTTTTACTTATATTTAAAACAAGTACCTGTGGGGCCGAGCTTTGCTCGGGGAAGGTCAGTCAGTTTCTTTAGATGGCTGGGAGTAATATTTCACCACTTCCCCCTACTGATTATTATATTTTTATAGCTCATTTGCCTCTTTTCCCAATTTTTAAGGTCACTCCAGACCTTATTTTTAGATCAATGTCCCTTTGAACTATTTCAGATATGACCATTCTATATATACAATCTTCATTCAACAGTTTTAATCACTGCTCTCAGGAAACCACATGTTAACACATGGTGAAAGGAAACAAATAGGTGTGCTACTCCACTGCCTAAAATAGGTAAATTCCGCGCATCTACGTCACACGGGATGCAAGCTCCCATTCGCTGACAAGGTTTTTTTTTCTATAATCAGCTGACAGTCGGCGCTCACCTGATGTGCCGGCTTGCATCCCGAGTGACGTCACAAACCTGCGCAATAGCACACCTACTTGTTTCCTTTCACCATGATGTTAACAATTATAAACAACATGAGTATTACTTTGACAGTTTCCTGGTTGATTATTAGCAGCTGTTACACTTCTTTTGTTTTGATTTTAAACTCCATAAGCCCAATGTTAATTTGTTTAACTTTTCATTTTAGTTTTTTTACATTGTTTGATTTTTCCTGGGGATGAGACCTGTCTAAAACTTATTTTTATACCAGAAATTAGTTACTTCCAACCTTTGAAGGAAATCGTTGGAGCCGTTACAGGGATGAGAGTTGCAAGCACGCACCATGGCACGGACGCAAGCAAACCTGACTCATATTAGAGTATAGGATGTAGTTTTTCCTCTTTGAATAAACATAAGTTTTTTAACTGAACAGTGTTTCTTACCAATATAATTTGATAAAATATATTGTATCTTTGAGTCACACGTGTGACAGTCGGTCAGCAGTTCAATTCATATATATTTTCATCAGTAGAACAATGCTATAGACCAACGTCACATATATGTGGCGCAAAATAAAAATCCATCAAAATGTACAATATTGTTTATAAATAAGATGTTGTTTATTGGTATTTTGAACCATAATAACAGTTGAAACTTGCATCAAAAATTTGGTCTGGAGGTATATTATTTTTATTTTAGCATAGGTCTATTCTGGGAGTATATAATTTACAGTTAGTACGCTATGAACACCCATGTGTCACACATACGTGACGTTCGGTAGCGAAGCTGTTAACAAGACAGTGATTACAAATTAAATGTTTAACTTCGAGACGGATAAACACAAACAGTTAGTTGTGGGGAGCTTGGGCTCAAGGTAATTTTTTGCTCACTTAGTGAGTGAGTAGAGAGCAATAACTCGCTTGACATCTGTCATTGCGTCTGAAGGTTTAGTAAACAGTATTATTCAGACAAGTTCTTGAAATATTGATAGTAAATATAGTGAAGGAATTCAAAAGAAATATTACAATTCTATGTCATAATTTGTATAGCTGATCGATTATATTGCTTTGTAAAACTGAGAAATAACAAAAAATCTGAAATTTTACATATACCATTTGTCATGCTACTGAGAAGATACAGTATCAATAATCCTATCCTATACTCTAATATGAGTACGGTTTGCTTGCTTGCTTGCGACACTGATCTCAAAAACGGCTCCAACGATTTCCTTCAAATGTTCAGAATAACTAATTTCTGGGATAAAAATAAGTTCTAGACAGGCTTCATCCGCAGGAAAAATCAAATAATCTAAAAAAACTAAAATGAAAAGTTAAAAAAATTAACATTGGGCTTATGGAGTTTCAAATCAAAACAAAACATAAAAACATCAAATTGTAACAGCTGTTCATAATCAACCAGGGAACTGTCAAAGTAACACTCGTGTTGTTTATGATTATTAACATGTGGTTTCCTGAGAGCAGAGATTCAAAGATTTGAGTGAAGATTACATATGTAGAGTAGTAAATTAAATCAAAGGGACATTGAGCTATAAATAATAACTGGAGTGACCTTAAAAATGTAGAAAAGAGGCAAATGAGTTATACAAATCTGATTATCAGTAGGGGGAAGTGGTGAAATATACTCCAAGTCATCTAAACAAACTGACTGGCCTTCCCCTGAGCAAAACTCGCCCCCCCCCAGGTACTAGAGAGTAAAACCAGATAACTTCAAGATCTGTGGGATATAAAGATAAAGGAAATTAAAATTCAACCTTTTAATTACTATGGATTATAACTATAGGCCTAATCTTGTGAAATAAAAAATAAAAATATTAAATGAAAAAGTTAATCAATCCAAAATAATACACGGTACATTTTTTGAAGTATTCCATATGAAACTAAAATACCAAGAAAGAAAGTAATTAAAGTACAGAAATATCTTCTTAGGTTAGCTACCTCAAATTTAAAATGATTGAGCTAACAAACTTCATCAAAATTTAAAATTAGTTTATAGTTATTTTTTTTTAGATGAGTTTGTCAAAACCACATATAATGATCTAACATATATAACAGTTACACAAATTTAAGTTACCATTTGAAATTATTTAGCAGCTTTTTGTAGTTAGTTTATTAAACTAATTTTTAATATAATTTTGTACTTAATTTAATGTTAATTTCATTAGTATACTTTTTATTAAAAAAAAACCTTAACTGCTCGTCACCGTAGGCTATTGACCTTTGCAGTGAACTAAAGACAGCGAGGTACCGTAACGGCATTAGTCACGTGGGCAAGCCAGAGGTGACCGCTTACGGTCTTATAGGAGTCGGCCGGGACCAGGATTCAACGGGCTATTTGCTACTTGCTTCCTGAACTTGTTAGTCTGGCACTTTACCTCTGGAGCCACCATAGTAATATAGAAAAACAAAAACTGTTTAATATAAATTCATAATGGGGAAAATGCGGTTGTAAGATAACCCAAAGAAATAACGTTGGTTAGCTGACTTATTTAGTTATTTCAACCGGATCCCTCCCCTCCCCTCCCGCCTTTCTTCCTTATCTCCAAGGTCAGATATTTTGCCCCCGACCCAAACACTCCACATGCCCCTCTCTTACTTACCTTACTTCATAAATAAGTCACCTGTCATTGTCTCCTTTCATAATATGAGCTAAAAATATATTTTAGGCATTTTTTATTTCAGTCACTTATTTTGTTAAACATTGGGTAGCGGCGTAAATGTGGGTAATCGGCGGGAGTAGCTATACCATTTGAGACTACTCGTCTCAAATTTTTGAGTAGTCTCTAATACTCGCTCGGCCTTCGAATATTAGAAAATACTCAACAGGTACGGTAGTCGAAAACTCAAAGTACTCGTCCACCCCTACACCCCTAAAGATTGGGGATATCAGGATGAATACCCCAAAACCTAACAAATGAGATAAATAATCACTCTAGTACTGTAAGTTATTTCAAGGTACCAACATTATAGAAACGTTTGAAACATTGCAGAGCAATTTAGGATATAATTTTTTAAGAGCAGAATGTCTAATCAAATATTATTTTATTGCAATTCAAATTAGTAAAAATCATTAACAATATCATATTTTAAAATATGCACAACAAGGTCACCATAACATTTTACAAATAAAATGATCCAGATTTTGTACAGAATCTATGTCGTGGCCGTATATTTTGCCGTTTTCTATTAATAAAACAGTTATATAACAATCTCACTCGGTTATTTAAATGCTGGACATAGATGTAAACATGAGTGTTTCAGGACATGCTGTACAACGTGCAGTCCGAGTGGATGAGGATCTGCAACGCTCTGACCGACGGGGAGGTGGAGCGAGCCAAGAACCTGCTCAAGACCAACATGCTGCTGCAACTGGATGGCACCACTCCAGTGTGCGAGGACATCGGACGCCAGCAGCTGTGCTACGGCCGCCGCATCCCCGTCCACGAACTGGAGGCTAGGATCAACGTGAGTCCATACCGCAGGATGAGGGTCATTCAGGAAGGAAAGAAAGTTTCCTTATTACATTGCAACTGCGTTAGCAGAAGTCCACTCACCCCGTCAAAGTGTGAGCCGAGTCTCATTGCTAAGCTGTGTATCTTGTTTCTGTAGCGAATCAAAATGGCGGCAAAGTGACCTAGTTAGACTAATCGAAAATCCTGCCAAATGTGAGAGCTGCAGTGTTACTCGGTTTCTGAATACAAAACGGACCATTACAATTTTCAAACGCTAAAGAAAGTTTATGGTGTAAGTGCAGTGAACAAGACTTTGGAATTTCTAGAAAGGAACATTTCAGGGAACGTTTCCTTTCCCTCAATTCTTGTTTATAATCTGTAACAAGCGGTGACCTGCCACTGTGATCCTAGTCGTGCTTATGGGATCACCCTTCGTTAAACTTGATCCACCACTCCATGAAGATTCATTAGTTTGCACTTTCACCATGATCTTTCTTTGATGAAGTTTGTCTCTGAAAGAACATTACACTTCTTTATTTTTTATTCAGAAACTGAATAACTCTGCGGATCTCACATTTGACAGAATTTCTGGTTGACGCCTTCATTTTGAATCGCTGTAAAGACAAGATGAGTGTCGGCTCAGCAACAAGGCTTGGCTCACACTTTGGTGGGCAGGTGAGTGGACTGCCGCACATGCAGTCGCGGTGGTGAGGGAGCTGTGCTCGATGTAATAAGCAAATGTTCTTTACTTTTTGAAAGACTCGTGATTAAATTGTCTTGCTTATTGGATGCAACTTTGCAGAAAGAAAGGATTCTAGTTGGAATGTTTCTTTTGCCAAATCCTTGCAAACTTTTTTTGGAGCAACGGCAGGATTTTGCCGAAATCCTGACCTCCCAATGTCAAGGCTTTTGACTGCTTACGTTGATATCCTTTTTATAGTAGAACCAGCACATCTTTCATTAATTCTTGCCATTACATCATAAAACCAGAAGTATAAACAATTATAATCTACCACCACCCAAATCATCCTTTTTCTAAAACCAAATACATTATCCTATACATTTATAAATGAAAGGTGGTGTCTGTCTGCTCTTCTGGGCAAAAACTACTGAACTGACTGGGCTGAAACTTTACACAAAGGTAGATCTTGAACCCGTGCAACACATAGGCCTATTCACTTCCTTAAAATCCCCTCGGGCTACGCCCCGTGAACGTCCTAAGTTTCAATGTTTACATTTCAGAAGAAAGTAAACATTCAGAAACTGTAATGCAAACAGCTGTGAATACTTCCATTTGACAGCTTAAAGAGCAGAAGCAAGAACGGGGCTGTTTCAAAATCTCAACAGGTACATTAGCTAAAATGATTCAGATTTCAATAAGCTGCCATCACACAGGAGACAAAAGGTAATCTAGTTGTATTAGTCACCGACCCACCTTTCCCCTCCTCGTTTTCTACTTTCTTCTGATTCTTCTGAACTTCTACTCCCATCAGTATGAATTTATAAGTTTAGACCTCTTGATTGAAGTGAAAACTAGGCCTACTGTCTTATTGGATAAACTTTGCAGACAGATGCATCATTTCTAAGGAATTTTATTTGTGTTGTCTTTTGATCAAATCCTTGCATAAATACTGTGACCATATTGTGTACTATATGGGTTTATTAATCCCCAAACAAATAAATAAAACAACTTCCTTTGCTTTTGTTGTTCCTTTTGTTCTATCTTTGCTGATGTACAGTGAAGACTGACAGTTACAGTTTTGTTTGATTTATATGTATTAGGAATAACGAAACATTTTGTCCTATCTCCTCTCTTTCTTCCATGATTCCATCTACTATATTCTACAAAATTATCCGTTGCAAAATAATGAACACAGAAATCAACAAAATAGCCCACTAGCTCTATATAGTAACTGATTACAAATCTGCTAGCTAAGTATCCAAGCAAGTCTGTTACAATTTGATGAAAATGTAAACACATATCTGTTGTAGGCGGTGACAGCCAAGGACGTGCAGGCGGTCGCCACCAAGTACATTTACGACCGTTGCCCAGCCGTGGCCGCCGTGGGCCCTGTGGAACAGCTACCCGAGTACACCAGGATCCGCTCGTCCATGTACTGGCTGCGACTTTAAACTTTCCATCGCCACAATTGAGTCTTGTAAATTGTTAATATTCCTAACTTTAGCAGATATTAGCTGTCAGTTATTACAATCCTTGTATTATTTTGTTGCATCTGTGTATCAAATCGTTTTTATGTTCTCAAATATTTTTTACCATCGTGAAATCAATATTATGTGGTTTTCTTTCAGCTGAGATTGTAATTCAAACAAATTAAACATTACAAAAATATATTATGATTAGTAATTTATGTGGTTATTTTATTTGTTTGCCTTCATTTGCATGAATAACGCTATCATTACTTAATTTGATTCTTCGTATTAATAAAGTAGAACCCTGATATCAAGACTCTTATAAGGAATGGAGGATGAGTCTTGTTATCAAGAGACTCTTGTAGTTGAGGGATGTGCTGCCGTGGTTATATTGATGTAACCTCGTGCTAACTGTGGTTCCAGTGAAAAATCTTTGTAGCAAAAGACATTTACTTATGAGAAAAATGTGTTTTAATTACTGTGTGCAAAATTAATCTATGACTTTTCCAATATCAGTATATATTTTGTTAGTCTCCTTCAATCACTTTTCATTTGAACAAAAGAGTCATTCGTTTTATTTTACGTTATTAAATTTGTTTAATGAATTTCAAGCAAAATAAAGTTTATACAAAAAAAGGATAAACAAATCGGGAATTTGTCTCTTCAAAATGTTTTGACAGCAAGTGCTCGACTAACCTGTGAAGTTACTGTGTGAAGATAACTAATTGATAAAAATTGCCGGGAGTTGAAAGCAATGATTTAATGTTTCGACCCATGCCTTAGACCTTTTTTACTTAAATTGTTGTACTTAAGGTACAAAGACCCCTTTAGTAAAATGACATTCTATAAAGATTTGCAGATGGGATGATTGATATAATTGCTCCGGATGTGGTTGCTCAGAGGTAGAGCGTTGGCCTCGTAAGTCAGTTGTGGTCAAGCATAGGTTCGATCCCGGCTGCCTGCTATGATACTATTTTTCTTCTGGTCACGACTGGCTCTCCCTTGTGACTATTTCCACTGTGGTACCTCACTGTAAATCGCCACATAGGCCTATTGACCTATGGCGATAGGCAGTTGAGGTTTTTTTAAATAGAAGAGGATTGGACAAATTCTATGCCTTAGAATACTTGTAATATTGAGTGTTCTGGCATTATAGGTATCTGTAATGACTGACATGTTGAATACTATGAAGTACTATTCTTTAACAGATTCCCTGCGGGGTACGCCCGGTGGCGTGTTCCCGCCACGCGGCAACTCTTCCGTTAGAGGCAGTAACATTTTAAATTCCCGGCTAACGAATGACCAAAACACTACGGCGCTGTACTGTGTTACAAGTACAACACAACTGGATGTAGTTCTACAAAACGCCACCAGGTAGCAGTAGTCAACCAGGGACTAAGTGGGACTAAAACGAATGTGGGAAGTCCCGTGACGGCCAGGAAACCAGGAAACTTACTACCAACCTGCACCAAAATAAAGCTCGCATTCTGAGCTACACACGGGCAACAAGTCATCTGCCTCTAGCAAGTGCTGGGCTCACACTGACTGGTTTAGTTTCAAGAGTAGGGGAGGTTGGTTCCGATCGCTCAGCGTCCACGCGCAGCCCGGGCCGGTTGAAACCAACCAAGCCGCAGCATACGTGTTAATGCAAATAAACATAGTTGTTTATTTACATCCCCCTCTCTACTTCTTTATACATTTTGCCCACTCAAATCTTAAGGTTTTGCGTTCAGCAATGCTCCAAGGCACGCAACGATGTGAGGCAACCTCAGTGTACGTTAAAATACGGTTTCCGACGGTTTGAGTAAAAATGTTGCGCAACCAGGGCCCGAGCCTATCGATGGGTGTCCGGGCGGTCGGGCCGGTGTCTTATTTAGGACACTGTTGTCTAAAAAAAGGTCACCAACTTGGATCCGGACCATGGTGGAAGGGGAGGTTTGTGACGTTATTCGGGATGCAAGCCGGCACATCAGGTGAGCGCCGACTGTCAGCTGATTGTAGAAAAAAATAACATTGTATGTCAGTGAATTGGAGCTTGCATCCCTTGTGAGTAGATGAGCGGAATTGACCTATTTTAGACACTAGAGTAGCACACCTGTTTGTTTACCTCCATGATGGATCCGGACGGCAAAGAGGGCCCACACCACCAGGCCTGCCCAGGGGCCCGTGAAAGCTGAGGAAGGCCCTGTGCGCAACATTTGCTAATATTTCTATAGCTCCCTCAGTGGGTGGTGACGGGGCCTATGATAACTAACGGGCCTGCATACATCCCCCTTCCGCTAAAGTCACGTGACTCTGTGTGGCTGATCAGCAGCCGATTATCACATTAGACAACATAACATTGTAAAAACATGGCCCTCCTCACTTTTTTTATCTTCTCGGAATCAAATTATAAATTAATTGAATTGACACTAAAAATATTAATCTGGATGAAGCAGCGAACAATATTAATCCATAGTGAATTTTGTTGAAGCACGGATTGTCAATTATCAATATAACTTATTTACTTACGTCAATCAATCTTTTTTTCCCTATTCTGGAGTATTTCGGCATTATGCCATCTTCAGCGCCTTGGTCGGTGTCGTGTAGGTTAATCCATCATAAAATCCTATTCTCGGCCGTGAAGATTTAATTCTAAAATATTTAAAATTCAAATTATTGTTTTAACACTAATTACGGGTTGAAATAAAATATTTTACGCTTTTTTAAACTTGTGATTTGTTTACACTTTTCACAACGTTATAAAACCAAAATCAGCTGTTTTTATGTCTTCTGTTTTTGATGACAACAGTTGATGGTTGAAAAAACAAACATCCAGGCTGACCTGTGCCCATTGGAATGTTAGTATCAACAATTGAAAACAACTCTGGACTACTACGGATTGAGGGGATCCTCTTGATACCTAAATTGTCAAAATTGGTTCAGAAATGTCGGAGAAGTACTCCTTACAAAAACAACCTTAGCATATCGTAAATGACGAAGGACATGTTTTTGTAAACCCGAAAAGTCTATTTTATATTTGGAAAATTAGTAAAATTTTGTTATCACTGTAATCATATTTTAATGTAGTTTAGAATGATATGAAAAACTTATATATTTTGGGATTTCTGGGTTGAAGAAGTGGGAAATACTGGTGGTAGGTCAGGTTTTCGTAATATTTTTAAATGGGATTAACAGCTGCAAGTCGGCCGCAGAGAGTCACATGACCAAAAATGTAAGCAGGCCCATTAGTTATCATAGGTCCCGGTGGTTGCCTTACTATTAAAGTTAAACATATATTCTTGTCGAAAAACTGTGTTTTACCGTGTCGCCAATAGCTTAAATCATGTGGTTCGATATAAATCATTCCATATTCCCTCATAATTTCCGTTTTAAATTATTTGAGATATGCAATAGTGGTGTATACAAAAATATCATCATTAGTGTAAGTACACGTTAAGAATAACAGTTATAAAGAAATAGGTTCAGGAATAACGTCCAGCGACTGTGTAAAAACTAACATATTGATTTATAAATTACAGCTGTGATGAAACAGTTGTAATAAAAAATACCCCCGTCTCAGCAAACCTGCATAGTAAGCGAATTTCCAATGCATGTAAATGTTTCTCACTACCACATAAAGCCACCAAGTTTCATAAAAATACAATTATAAATAAGTGATATATAGCAATTTATTTATTCTCTATAAGAATAACATTAGGGCTGAGTATGCAGGTTCACTGCAACAAGAAATATAAGAAATGTGTTTTTAGCAAATTTCCCCTATTGGGAAGAAACTCCGTATTCGGCATGGTAAGACCTAGGCCCGGGACCATGATAACTTTTCGTTTTGAGTCCCCCAGATGCCAAAAACACCATCCGTTCAATTTTAAATATGTATATAAACGTGTATATATATATATATATATATATAAATTTGATATATATATATACAATATATCAAATTTCTTATTTCATATATTATGTGTGTGTGTGTCCGTAGGTACGATAGCTTTTGTAAAAAAAGTCTGATCGTGATGAAATTTGGTACAAGCGTGTAAGGCAGCATCTATTTTCATGAGTTCGAAAACCAGACAGATCGCACCATTATAAAGGGGGTTTGGGGATTTTGTACCCCAAAAAATGGGTTTTTGGAACTTTTTACATCCAATTATTTTTAAAACCAAACTTTAGTTTGCACTATTAAATTTGGCTTAAAAAAACAAACAATCTGGTATTTTGATCATCGCTCTACATGAATTGGTTACCGAGATATTGAAAGTGCTAAACACAGTACGTTGTCCAATGTTAATCTTATTTAGGATAAGTAAAATGTTACATCTTGCTTAATAATGAACATATATTAATGGAACTTGGTATGTGGCTTCATATGGTTGGAGTTTACTGATATTTGCATAAAAAAAATTTTTTACTATCCCCATGGCAGCAAACCTGCGTACTCAGCTGCTCTAATGTTATTCTTATAGAGAATAAGAAACTTGTGATATCTTGCTTGTTTATCAACATAAATTATTGGTAAAACTTGTTGCTTTATCTAGTGGTGATCCATTGGTATTTGCACAAAAATCCAATTGTTGAGGTCCTTGATGCAGCAAACCTGCATACTCAAGTCATAATGTTTTTTCTAATGGAGAATAAATAAAAAGTTATAGTATTTTGCTTATTTAAGAATATGCTTTGAGGAAAGTTGGTAAATTGGTACTTCATGAGGTAGTGAAGTACCATTTGAAATTCTCTGAGTATGCAGGTTTGCTGCAACGGGGGTTATTATGCAATTTTCAGTATCACTCAACCAGATGAGGCTACGTGAGTTTTAATCATTTATATTTATAATCAAGGGAGATATACAAGTTTACTTATTGTCCATAAGAATAACATTAAGGCTGAGTATGCAGGTTTGCTGCTATGGGGACAATTTACAAAAAAGTTTGTCCTGCAAATATAAATATACCAGTACTAGTTGAAGTTTCATCAATATACATTCATAAATAATCTATATCAAATTTTAATTATTCTCCTTAAGGATAACATTGGACAACACACTGAATTTAGCACTTTGAATATCTCTGCAACGAATGGAAGTAGAATCACAATTTAAACACCAAAATGATTGTTTTGTAGAGCTGAACCGATTGGTAAAAGTGAATTTGAATTTTACGGTAAAATTAACTGTGGAAAAGCTAAAAACCTTTTTCTTATAAGATTAACATGGGAGGTTTTATGAACACGTTTTTTTATTTTTCTCTGCAACCACTAGGTTAATGATTCAAAATACTAGATTATTTTTTTTAAGCTCTATAAAATGGTCAAACCCAAAATTGATTGTTTTAAAAATGTTAGGGAAAAGAATAAAAAATATAGATTTTTGGAAAATTTAAAACCCCTATAAACCCCCCTTCCCATCATCCGATCTTTCTGGTTTTCGAACTTAAAGTCATGAATGTTACTCTACACATTTGTGCCAAATTTCACAAAATCGGGCGTTTCTTTCAAAAGTAATTGAGGTAACGGACACATATATTTATATATATACCAATTTGAACGAATAGCATTTTTGGCATTTGGGAACCTCAAAACAAAAAGTTATCATGATCTCAGACCATGAGACTTACGGTAATAGCTTCTTCCCTTTAGGGGAAATTCGCTAAAACAACAAAAAACCAACTGTCTTAGCCAATGGTGTGTGTGCATGGTTAACTTCCTCTTCAGGTAATGCTGGAGAGAGAGAGAAGCATTTCCCCTCACCACTATTTCCATCTCTCTCCCACAGTATCTCAAAATCCACTGTCAACAAAATCCAGCCATAGATCCAAACGCAAAAAATCAGTTGTCTTTTTAAAAACGATTGCACACACAAGACACAAACATTTAGTTAAAAATAAATTACAACAGACACGTGCAGAGCCAGTAGTTGATTGGTCATGACTCTACAACTACCAAGTGTGCAAGTGTTGCAAGGAAATTTTATTATATCCCGTACCATAGTAGTAACAAATTGTCATCAGTGCCCATTGGAAATTAAACGTCCTCAATTCAAATGTGTGTGCTCAGGTAGTATTTTGCAATAAGCAATTTAAAATTAAACTAACCTGACAATTCCAGTTATACTGGAATGATTCAAGGAATCTTCTGGAACACCAAGTGGCAATCTTCTTTATTCAGCAGTATATTTAGGGAAACATAAGCAATGAAAGATTCAGTTTTAGCGAATTTCCCCTATAGGGAAGAAGCTATTAGCGTAGGTGGCATGGTAAGAATTAAGCCTGAGACCATGATAGCTTTTTGTTTTGAGATCCCCAGATGAGTTTTATCTACCAATAAATATTTAAGTACTTTTTTAAACTTATTTGTGGCTTGATTTAGTCATATATTTTTTGTGTCTTGTTTTGCAAGAGTGGGATTTTTAATTTAAATCAAAGATTGTTTTACTATGAGAATTGTATAAAAAATGTATTGGCTATATATAATGTTAAAATGCGCAGATTTTTAAAGTGCTCCTTTGCAGATTCATCATATTTCAATTTCATTATGATTCTGATTGCTCTTTTTTGTTGTTTTAGAATACTATCCATGTTAATTTTAATGTTGCACCATAAAGACATAGACCAAAAGAAATATGAGAATGAACATTTGCAAAATAAATGTTTCTTAATGTTTTTTTTTAATGCAAAAGAAAGACATTCTATAGAGTGAATAAATTCCAGAGCTTACTTTTGATAAAACCTTATCAATGTGAAAGTCCCATCTCAGGTGTTGGTCTAGGGGTTAACCCTAAGAATTGTGTGTTGGTCCTATCATCAATTTTTTTCGAATTACTCATAATTTGTGGTTCAGTTAACTGTTTATTCTGATGTGGTTCAGTTAACTGTTTATTCTGATGTGTTTATCTGATAACGTTAGTTTTTTTAATATATAATGCCAAGTTATGTTGTACCAGAAAATCTCCTACACTTTCCAATTGAATAAAACTCAATATCTCTACCTGTTCTTTACAGTTTGCAGATACTTTTAGACTTGCATCATCTGCATAGAGGCAAAGCTTATTTTGTGGCATATCAAATACAGAATTTGAAATGTCATTAACATAGCATAGGAAAAGGAGAGGGCCCATATAATTTATCCCTGAGGTACATCCCTGAGAACCTATTCCTATGTGGCTTCACCAAGTTGTAGTCTAT
Source organism: Allygus modestus (assembly GCA_963675035.1). Lineage (NCBI taxonomy): Eukaryota > Metazoa > Arthropoda > Insecta > Hemiptera > Cicadellidae > Allygus > Allygus modestus. The sequence goes on along the minus strand of OY776114.1, from coordinate 38,609,160 downwards.
TGATAGTTGCACTGATATTATATTTTAACACTAGTACCGAAATTAGTCTTTTCCAGTACGCGATTGTGATCTGTGCAAGGCGACAGCCGAGCGCAGAAATTCGATCAAGTACCAGAATAACTCTTTAGGTATGAGTTATGAACGATACGTTTTATCACACTGTAAATAATAATAATAATAAAGCATCTTTTTTCAAACAATTTGAATGTCTGAGTAATATTTCTCGGACAAAATAATGACAACAATAGAGTTTACATTGTGTTTTTGTTAATCTAGTAATTAGATAAATAAGCACAGCTTATTGTGAATGCAACACTGCTCTTGGTAAACACAGGAAACTACTAGTGCTACTGGTGTCAGAATAACTAATAACAGTACGGGAAAAATCTCCAATCTAATTTTCCCGGTCTAGACCAATGAAATGCTATTTTCGGTACTCACAGCTGATATCGAAAATAGCTACTTTCGGCAAGGTGTGATGAAAAAAGTATTGATTTTTCCTGTAGCAGCAAACCCATATACTCGGCCCTAATCTTATTGTTAATGTTATTCTTATGGAGAATAAATAATAGCTTCTCTATCACTTTTTTACTTTCTCCCCTATACATAGTATATGGAGAAAGTATTGTTTTCGTAAAAATTTTTGAATTTGAGTTGTTAGTGGAAATATTCGTTTTGGTGCTCCCTGAACCCAAAAAAGTGGTTTTTACGTGATGTCTGTCTGTGTGTGTCCGTGTGTGTGTGTGTGTGTGTGTGTGTGCGTGCGTGCGTACGTGCGTGCGTGCGTACGTGCGTGCGTGCGTGTGTGTGTGTGTGTGTGTGTGTGTGTGTGTGTGTGTGCGCGTGCGTGCGTGCGTGCGTGCGTGCGTGCGTGCGTGCGTGTGTGTGTGTGTGTGTGTGTGTGTGTGTGTGTGTGTGTGTGTGTGTGTGTGTGTGTGTGTGTGTGTGTGTGTGTGTGTGTGTGGATGTGTACAGAGCTAGAGCCCTAACCAATGGCCCGATTATTATGAAATTTGGTATGTAGGTACTAATCCACGATATCTTCAGGTGTTTTTTCATTTTTTTGAATTTTTGATTTTTAAGGGTAATTATCCCCCAAAAACCGCCAAAAAACATGAAAAATCAAAATTGATCAAAAACGGCTCTAAAGATTTTGATTAAACTTTAGTCGTTTGTAGAACTTTAGTTCTCCAACAAAATGACACCACCCGCATTTCTGTAAAAATTCGGGTTCAGAAATTACAAGACTTAAAACATCAAAAATTCAGTTTTTTGGATTTTTCATAGAAAAACATAAATATAAAAATATTAATATTTACCATTAAAAATATCTCAAAAAACTAAATAATTTAGTATTTTGAATTATTATTCTACGATTGCTGGTTGCGGAGAAAATTGAAATTTTAATTTTGCGGTAAATGCAGTACGTTGTCCAATGTTATTCTTATGGGGAATACAAAATTACTATTTCTCTCTTATTTAATGATCAATTTCATTCAAACTTGATATGCTTGTCAAGTTAGCATTGACCAACAGAGGAAATGCGAAATATGTTGCCCCTTAATAGCCCTGGGGGTGGGGGAATAGGGGGCGTTTTCCCTCTTAAAACCACGAGTGTAGCAATGGATTCTGTATGGCCTCCAAAGCAGGGATTTGGGTGGATGTTTTTTAAAACAACTTGTTTACAAGATTTTCTGTACATTCGACCGTGCTTTGTATTCTATATTTAGTAAATAAAAAGTAATTTATTTATTAAAGTTGGGCTAAAAGGGAGAAAGTATGTGTCAGTTTCCTGATACCGTTTATTAGTGAATTTCCTTTGGAAAGTGAACTATTAGCATGACCTGCACGGTGAAACTTAAGGCCGGGACCACCATAGAAGTTCCTAACTTGGCCCCCTGAACACGTTTTGGGGGGTCGTTCAAAATTTTATATATATATGTGTTTGCACTCTAGCGGTCACATTTTTTGTCCGATTTACTTCAAAGTTGGTAGGGACGTTCCTTTCTGTAATCAGTTGGACAAGTTCGTTGGGCAAAACAATCGTAAAACTCTAAACCCCTTTTTTGGGGATTAATCTTTCAAATTTCGAGTTTTTGGGCCCAAAAAGGGTCATAAAAGCCCCAGATGCAAAATAAATGCATGTAAAAAGATGGGAATTAGTGAGGTGAAAGTTTTAAGCCCTCTCTCGTCATTCTAGCATAAATATTTACCGAGTTATTAAAGAAAATGTGTATCGACTAAACACAGTACGTTGTCTTATGGGGGTTTTACACTAGAAAAGCCTGTTATTCCTTTGTTAAAGTACTTTTATCATCCCCAGCAAACTCACGCCTACTTTCAAGCCTGTCTGGACCTTCTCCTAACCCTATAATGCGCAAAATTGTATTCCCAGTTTTGCAAGTAAATGAAACCAGGAGTATCAGAACAGCCAAAAAATCAATATTTTCAGATTTCAATCAAAATTGGAAAAATGTATGTTTTTACACTTATTTTGAGTTTTACATGTTTTTATGTGGAAATTCACTTCCCTCACGTCAGCGTGCTGCGTGCGAACTCGTTATGATTGTACTGTTATGAAAATTGGTGAATGGCTTTATGTAGTAGTGAGACATATATATATATATATATATATATATATATGCATTGGAATTCGCTGAGTATGCAGGTTTGCTGCGACGGGAGTATTTATTTTTCAAAATATGTAATGAATTAAACTAAAGTAATATCAACCTATACTAAATAATTGTTAAAACGTGGGCTTCTCTTTTGAAAGTATAATTGATTTCTAATACACCGAGACAATCTTAGTTGCGTATTTTAAGACAAATATGAATTAATTATAAGTGAATTGCCATAGACTTATGTCCTGACAAAGACCAGCTGATTCATTTGTCTTAATCATTAATCCAAAATTACCAAAATCAGCTGAGTCCAGTATTGAACTTCACAAAACTCATGAAACTCCCTAAAACGATAGTCTGTATCCACCCCTGATTAGGGCTGAGTACACAGGTTTGCTCCAAAAAAAGGAGGATAAAAACTTTTGTTTAAGTAATTATCAATTTAATAAAGGTGAAGCTACGTACCAAGTTTTATTAATTTCACAATATTTACATCATTACTATAATTCATAAGCTACATTACATATTCATGAATTTTATGTGTTCTCCATGCAAATAATAGTATGGTTGAGTATGCAGGCTTGCTGCAACAAGTAACATAAGAGACTTTTTTCATACAATTATCAATATAACTCAATCAGATCAAGCTACATTCCAAGTTTGATTAATTTAGGTTCATAATTAAGGGAGATACCAAACTTAACTTATTTTCCATAAGAAAAACATTAAGGCTGAGTATGCAGGACTTTTACTACGGATACAATCGACAAAATATTGTTGTTGTTTTTTTGTGGAAATATCCACCATCACCATCATTAGGAGAAGCCACATACCAGGTTCAAGCAATATGCATTCATAAATAATCAAGATATCAAATTGTATTAATCCTCCGTACAGCACACTGTGTTTAGCACTTTAAATATTTCTGCTACGAATGGATATAGAACAAGAATCTAAACAGCAAAAAGATTGTTTTTTGGAGGTGAACTTACCGGGGGTGGGGGAATTGTGAATTTTTCAGTAAAATTAACTGAGGAAAAAAGCTAAACACCTTTTTCCCATAAGATTAACTCTGGAAATTTTATGAACACGTATTTTGGATTTTCTCCACAACCACTTAACCTAGGATTATGATTCATTATAATTGATTATGATTCATTATAATTGATTATTTGATTTTCTAAGCTCTATACAACAGTCAAAATCAAAATTGTGTGTTTTTAAAATTGTAGGGTGAAAAATGCAAAAAATGTTGCTTGTAACTCTGATCTCAAAAACGACATAAACGATTTCCTTCAAATTTTGGAAATAAATAATTTCTGGAATAAAAATAAGTTTTATTCTAGACATGCCTCATCCCCAGGATAAATAAAATAATGGAAAAAAATGAAAAGTTAAAAAATACCCCCATCGCAGCAAACCTACATACTCAGCGAATTTCCATAAATATATATACCATATACAGCTACTTACCAAGTTTCATAGATACATATTAAAAAATGAGCCGTGTAATAAATTTTAATTTCTCTCCTTAAGAATAACATGGGTATTGAGGACTCAGGTTTGCTGCAACAAGGAACTTAAAATATTAGGTTTTAATGCAAATATCAACAGACCACCACCAGGTGAAGCCACATACCAAGTTTCATTTATAAATAAGCAATTTATACAATTTTAATTATTCACCATAAGAATAAAATGGGGGACTGATTACGCAGGTTTGCTGCAACAAGGAACACAAATTATGGCTTTTTATATAAATGTCAATGTAACTGAACTAAGTGAAGCCACATACCAAGTTATATTAATTTATGTTCATAATTAAGTGAGGCATAACATTATTCTTATTCTCCATAAGAATAACATGGGCGCTGAGTATGCAGATTTGCTGCTACGGGAACCATCGGCAAAATATAGTTTTTTTGGACAATTATTAATAGACCACAACGAAATGAAGCCAAATACCAAGTTTCGTCAGGATACGTTTATAAATAAGCGACATTAAAAATGTTTCTTATTCTCCATAAGAATAACATTGGACAACGTACTGTGTTTAGCACTTTCAATATCTCAGTAACCAATTTACATAGAAAAATTAATTAATTAATTAATTAATTGGGCTTTTGGAGTTTAAAATCAAAATACCCCCGTCGCAGCAAACCTACATACTCAGCGAATTTCCAGTGGCGATATAAATGTCTTAATACTATATAAAGCCACTGACCAAGTTTCATAAAGATATATTCACAAACAAGTGGTATATACAATTTTAATTATTCTCCATAAGAATAACATTGGGGCTGAGTACGCAGGTTTGCTGCAACAAGGAACACAAAAAATGGGCTTTTATGCTAATATCAATATAACTCAACTAGGTGAAGTCGTATACCAGTTTTTAGCAAATTTCCCCTATAGGGAAGAAGCTATTACCGTAGGTCTCATGGTAAGACTTAAGCCCGAGACCATGATAACTTTACATTTTGAGGTCCCCAGATGCCAAAAACACCATTCGTTCAAATTTGTATATATGTATATATATATATTTATATATATATATATATATATATGTGTGTGTGTGTGTGTCCATAAGCACGATAACTCTCGTAAAAAAGGTCCGATCTTAATGAAATTTGGTACAAATGTGTAAAGCACTATTTATTTGAACGAGTTCGAAAACCAGACGAATCGCATCATCCAAAGGGGGGTTATTGGGGAGTTTTGTTCCTCAAAAATGGGTTTTTTGGGGTTTCCACATGTAATTTTTATTTAAATCAAATTTTAATTTTTACAATTTAATTCAGCAAAAAAAAACAAACGATTTGGTGTTTTTATTATTGCTCTACGTCAATTGGTTCCTGAGATGTTGAAAGTTCTAAACACAGTACGTTGTCTAATGTTATTCTTATGGAGAAAAAGAAAAATTGTTTATCTCGCTTATTTATGCATATAAACTGACAAAATTTGGTATATGGCTTCATCTGGTTGGGGTTTATCGTTGTTTGTACAAAATACAAAATTTTCACGTATGGTTCCCGTAGCAGCAAACCTAGGTAATTGGTCCCCATGTTATTGTTATGGAGAATAATTAAAATGTTATATATCGCTTACTTGTTTATGAATCGCTTACTAGTTTATGAATGAAACTTGGTATGTGACTTTACTTAGATGAGTTCTAATGATATTTGCATAAAAGCCCATTGTTTTGTGTTCCTTGTTGCAGCAAACCTGCGTACTCATCCCCTATGTTATTCTTATAGAGAATAATTAATATTTTTTATATTGCTTGTTTGTGAATATATTTCTTATGAATCCTGTTAAGTGTTAATGTGTTATGTTATATATTCATTAGAAATTCGCTAAGTATGCAGGTTTTCTGCGACGGGGGTATTATTAATTTATGTTCATAATTAAGGGAGACATAGCATTTAATTATTCTCCATAAGAATAACATGGGGGTTGAGTTCGCAGGTTTGCTGCTACGGGAGCCTTTTGCAAAAAATTTTTTTTGAGCAAATATCAATAGACCACAACCAGATGAAGCCTTATACCAAGTTTCATCAGTACAGTTCATAACAGTTCAGTACAGTACAGTTCAGTTTCGTCAGTTCATAAATAAGCGAGATATAAAACTTTTTCTTTCCTCCATAAGAATAACATTAGACAACGTACTGTGTTTACACTCTCAATATCTTGGTAACCAATTGACGTAGAGGAATGATCAAATTACCAAATTGTGTATTTTTTTAAGCTGAATCCAATGGTAAAAACCTTAATTTTACTTTTTCAATATATTTTTTATATATAAAAAATTCAAAAAACCCATTTTGGGGGTACAAAACCCCCCCCATAAATACCCCTTCGGATGGAGCGATATGGCTGGTTTTTGAACTTAAAGTCATAAATGTTGCTTTACATGTTTATACCAAATTTAATCAAAATCGGATAATTTTTACGAGAGTTATCGAGCTCACGGACACACACACACACACACACATATATATATATATATATATATATATATATATATACAGTACAAACGAATGGTGTTTTTGGGGTCTGGGGACCTCGAAATGAAAAGTTATCATGGTCCCGGGCCTAGGTCGGACCATGCCGACTACGGTAATAGCTTCTTCCCTAAAGGGGAAATTCGCTAACAAAAGAATTTACCAGCTGTTCATGATCAACCAGGGAACTGTCAAAGTAATATTCGTGTTGATTATAATAATTGTTAACATGTGGTTTCCTGAGAGCAGTGACTACAACTGTTGAGTGAAGATTGCATATATAGAGTAGTCAAATCCGAAATAAATCAAAGGGACTTGAGCTATAAATAACAACTGGAGTGACCTTAAAACTGCAGAAAAGAGGCAAATGAGCTATACAATTCTGATAATCAGTTGGGTGGAGTGGGAAAATATTACTCCAAGCCATCTAAACAAACTGACTAGCCTTCCCCGAGCAAATCTTGGCCCCCAGGTACTTACATACAAATTTAACAAAATGGGTTAATTTATTTAATTTTAGTTTATTAACCCGTTTTTAATTTTATCAACACCAAACAGCTACTTTACATATATGTGCCAAAATTATTAAAATCAGACCTTTTTTATGGGTGTTAATTATTGTGTTAACAGTCATCAGAAAAGCTGAAATTCAGTTTTCAATATAAATAAATGTAAAAAATAGTGTTTAGTGGAGTTACATGTGAGTTTCTGACAAAAAATTGTTTTATATCTGGAAAACTCAGATAAAAATATGTAACAGTTACAATCAAAAAACTATATGTTTGCCAATGGTACCATTTACTATTTACTCTAGTTTTACCCATCTACTATGCAACCCACAGTAATAGATTTTTCCCTACAATCTGCTAAAATGCTACTTATACTTGCCTAATCTCTCTTAGTATCAATGTTTTATAAATTATACGGATACTATTCACTCTGATAAAACCATTTTGGAACAGTAAGGATTCACATTAATTTATTCATTGGAAATTCGCTGAGCATGCAGGTTTGCTGCGACGGGGGTATTTTCTTGATATCCTTTATAGCCTAAGAGGCTCGTCTGTTCGACCTTCTAAGTTGTTGAATTTTGAACCTCTTATAGTATTGTCTTTGAAACAAGGCGTCCTCCAACATCAGCCAGCAAGGTCGGAGGGAAGCAACGGACTTTTCAGCAGCCAAACATAAACCAGTGGCCAGTGGCCAAAGGCACGGTTCGCTTATCACATTATCAGCAGAGGGTAGCCCCATAGCCCCGTCACACAGCGCTTCCTACCGGCAGTTCCCGCAACTACCGCTGCCTGGAGTGCATTCTCGGCGCCTCAGTCGACGCCAGTGTCGCGTGCGTTGTCGGTCGTGTGGCGAGTGCGAGTTTCGGCCTGTGCCGCTCTTTTTGTTTACATTAATTTTGTGTTAAGTGTTTAGTGAAATTCGCGAGTTATGTGTTGAGCGACTAATCCACAATGTGCTCGATGATTTTGGTTTTCCTGCCGCTTCTCTTCTTCGACCTAGGATATGCTAATATTGAGGAAAGAGGTCTGTTTTGTTGATAATATTTTAAAGTTATGTTGTTTGAGTTTTCGTCTTACCAAAATTAATATAGGTATTCATTACCTATTGACAATTGGTTCAAGCTCATGAAGTAAGATTGTTATTACCCTGTCAAACGAACAAATCCTCCTTATGATAACGATGAATACAGTAAGTAGCCTATTTAAACAAACTTAGACAGGTTTTTAAGTCAATTATGCCTGTGAATATTCCGCTACAACTCAAATCATTCCTGGAGACTATATCTGTAAAAATTCCTTCTAAATTGCTTACAAAATAGCCTGAAGGTACCGTTGCGCTTTTCCTCCAACAATGCCCAACATTGTTGCCGAAGCAAAACACTCGTCAAACAAGTAATACGAACTGATAATGTCCGCGATATTTAAACTCGAGTTCAGTTGTGCAACAGTGAAAAATAACATGGAGACCCCGTGGCCTGCACGAAAGGAAGAGGACTAATAAGTTACGGGCCGGTGGGCACGTCTTGTGCTGGGTTACTCCCAACAATGGCAGAACAGCAGACAGCAGACAGCAGACGCTGCGACGACGATGCTTACGCTACACTCGCACGGCACGGGATTACTATACGTGCAATAATCAGTTGGAAGGGGGTGTTGCCAAACAAAACAATCAGGAGTATATCAATACAATCTTAATCTTTCCCAAAATTTATAACTCTCCCTGCTGGTTTTATTATTTTAAATTAAAAGAAATTTCCCTAGAATAGATTGTTTTGTTTTAAGAAGAATTGCTATCCTTACATCGTACAAACCCATCTCAAAACACTTAAAGTGGCAGGATAAATTATTACGAGTCTTGTTGAAATTATGCTCTATCTAATCCTATTTATTGCGGTGATTTTTTTATATGTTTTCATTTGACCCAGCGATGGATTTAAAGCTTTTGAGCTCAATGCTTAATGCCAAGTTTCCGCGGGCTCCTCATGTATTTTTACTGCGGAATTTACTTAACTGACGGATTAGTTTATGTATATACCGAGCATTACATAGTTTTGCGGCGCCTTGAGCTTGCCTATTTTGAAAAGTCAATGGAACTTTGGAAGCAACTGCTCGTGTAAAAATCAGACGATCGAAGAAAACAAGAATAATTTATTTGCTTGTTATATGAGTTCTGTTGTTTTCACGATAAAATGGACGTTTTTTCAACAATTTGTTTCAGTCCAGGAAATACTTATACTATATATTCACAGTTTATTATGGTAATTATTACAAAATATTAATGTTTGTAAACAAATATCGTGGTAGGCTATATCAAAATTACACTTTAGCCAGGCAAATCTGCCTGTTGGCGTTCTTATTAGACCACTTTTAATGGACAAGCTGCTATAACAAGCTTGGAATAGGTAAAACAGGCCTACATTATTTTGTCTCTACGGTTTAAAGTGTGTGTATTTTGTTCCATTTAATATTCAGACATTTGTTTAGCTGTATTTTTAACAAAACCAAGCTATATTAGGCTTTTTAACGTAATTTTTCGAATTAATTATTCTTGCTTCGAAAGATTTTAGGCATTGGTTTTTACTTGGTAATATTTAATGCTAGGTAGCCTAGATAACAATTAGGTTCTACGTATGATTGATGATTAATTTTGCTCAGGAAGTTATTTACTGTGTAAATCAGTATTAACCTTTTATCAATCGAGCCTCACATTATGTGGCCATATACAATATACAGACAATATTTACACTGAAGACCGGGGTGTTGTTTAGGTCTTGTGACTAGCTTTGAAGTCCTTTTAGGAATAGGAACTAATTGAGCGCTTACGTTAAAATCACTGTATTCGATCTTATTTCATCTCTAAAGACAAACACAACTTCCAACTTCCAAGGCATCCAAAACATCAATACTGTATCTCAGCGAGGATGGACCCTTGAAACACTAAAGATCGTCACAAGTGGGTTTTATTAAATTACGGAACCCGAAAATAATGTTTTGATTTTGTTGATTTTCAGCTTAGAATGTGTAGGTAAAGATTAAATTTAAAATTGAATCAGAATCGGAATCTTCGCGTATAATTTTAAACTGGAAAGAGGCCGGATTAGGTTAATTATTACATTGAAGACAAACCTATTTAATTTTGTAGTTATGATAACAATACATTCATATAATTGTAGTGTTATAATCTATGAGCATGACCGAGCATTCTATTTGTCTTTGTTTTATTTGCACGCGTACAAATTGTCCTCTTTAAATTTAGTACAGTATTCGTACCTTTCCGTGCACAGCGTGGATACGCATAATTTATGTAAACAAGAGGTCCTTGAGGTTCAAGAAAATCGCGCATTTGCTGGATCAGATTCAGATACAGTATGCACTTTCGTAATTTTATTTTTAAACGGAATCGACCCACTTTGAAACGTGGAATCTTGGAGAAACAGTTGGTTGTGTAAGACCCGGACCGCTGCCGATAATTAGGAGTTGCTATAAATTAGAGAGGCCCAGCTAGGGGGGGAGGAGGGGGTGAGAGCACATGTGTGTTCGTGGGAACTGACGACGTTGCCCCCTCCTCTCCTCTCTCTCACTCTTTCTCTCTCCCTCACTCTCCTTCGATTAGTCTTCGTCTGTTTCCAATGTTATTGACATCTGTCCGCAATTACGATCAACTGATTCACAAGATTATTTTATATATCCGACAACACGCCTCATGTTTTCAAAAGACTCAAATCTTTTGGGCTAGAAATTGTATTTATTCTACTGTATTACATAGTGTATTTTCAGGTCCCCAAATACTACAAGATACTATGAGATGGCTACTATAAGGTTTAGGCTACTATAAGATGTCCATATTTCGTTTACGATAATTCGGGGTACTTCTATATAGTATTCCCCTAAGGATTTTAAGGGAAGCCGTCGAAGATCTCCCAAACAAATCAGGACATAAGTCAGAATCTGACCGTCAGATAAGTTATGTCACATAACATAAAAAATCGAGACTGTCTTGAAACAGTGGGATGGATGGTGACCTTAATTATAAATTACTTTCAGTTTAATTACTATTACGGTTAACGAACTAGTCGCGAACAACGTTTCTCCTCCTTAAACAAATTGAGCAAGTATTGAATGATAAAAGTACTGTAGTTCCATAAGGAACCTCCTGAGAAGTTAAGTTACATCTCAAACTAAAATGTTTGGAATGATGGAGTATGGAGTGATAAGAGCTCCGTAAAGTGACAGTTAAGTTACATCTCAAACTAAAATGTTTGGCATGATGGAGTGATAAGAGCTCCGTAAAGTAACAGTTAAGTTACATCTCAAACTAAAATGTTTGGAATGATGGAGTATGGAGTGATAAGAGCTCCGTAAAGTGACAGTTAAGTTACATCTCAAACTAAAATGTTTGTAATGATGGAGTGATAAGAGCTCCGTAAAGTAACAGTTAAGTTACATCTCAAACTAAAATGTTTGGAATGATGGAGTATGGAGTGATAAGAGCTCCGTAAAGTGACAGTTAAGTTACATCTCAAACTAAAATGTTTGGAATGATGGAGTGATAAGAGCTCCGTAAAGTGATAGTTAAGTTACATCTCAAACTAAAATGTTTGGAATGATGGAGTGATAAGAGCTCCGTAAAGTGATAGTTAAGTTACATCTAAAACTAAAATGTTTGGAATGATGGAGTGATAAAAGCTCCGTGAAGTAACAGTTAAGTTACATCTCAAACTAAAATGGTTGGAATGATGGAGTGATAAGAGCTCCGTAAAGTGATAGTTAAGTTACATCTAAAACTAAAATGTTTGGAATGATGGAGTGATAAGAGCTCCGTAAAGTGATAGTTAAGTTGCATCTCAAACTAAAATGTTTGGAATGATGGAGTGATAAGAGCTCCGTAAAGTGATAGTTAAGTTACATCTCAAACTAAAATGGTTGGAATGATGGAGTGATAAGAGCTCCGTAAAGTGATAGTTAAGTTACATCTAAAACTAAAATGTTTGGAATGATGGAGTGATAAGAGCTCCGTAAAGTGATAGTTAAGTTACATCTAAAACTAAAATTGTGGAATGATGGAGTGATAAAAGCTCCGTGAAGTAACAGTTAAGTTACATCTCAAACTAAAATGGTTGGAATGATGGAGTGATAAGAGCTCCGTAAAGTGATAGTTAAGTTACATCTAAAACTAAAATGTTTGGAATGATGGAGTGATAAGAGCTCCGTAAAGTGATAGTTAAGTTACATCTAAAACTAAAATTGTGGAATGATGGAGTGATAAAAGCTCCGTGAAGTAACAGTTAAGTTACATCTCAAACTAAAATGTTTGGAATGATGGAGTGATAAGAGCTCCGTAAAGTGATAGTTAAGTTACATCTCAAACTAAAATGTTTGGAATGATGGAGTGATAAGAGCTCCGTAAAGTGATAGTTAAGTTGCATCTCAAACTAAAATGTTTGGAATGATGGAGTGATAAGAGCTCCGTAAAGTGATAGTTAAGTTACATCTCAAACTAAAATGTTTGGAATGATGGAGTGATAAGAGCTCCGTAAAGTGATAGTTAAGTTGCATCTCAAACTAAAATGTTTGGAATGATGGAGTGATAAGAGCTCCGTAAAGTGATAGTTAAGTTACATCTCAAACTAAAATGTTTGGAATGATGGAGTGATAAGAGCTCCGTAAAGTGACAGTTAAGTACATCTATAAAACTAAAATGTTTGGAATGATGGAGTGATAAGAGCTCCGTAAAGTGACAGTTAAGTACATCTATAAAACTAAAATGTTTGGAATGATGGAGTGATAAGAGCTCCGTAAAGTGACAGTTAAGTACATCTATAAAACTAAAATGTTTGGAATGATGGAGTGATAAGAGCTCCGTGAAGTAACAGTTAAGTTACATCTCAAACTAAAATGGTTGGAATGATGGAGTGATAAGAGCTCCGTAAAATAACCTGCACCCTATATAAAATGGAACCCAAAATTTGTCTACATCTCTTACTGTGTTTTAGCTGAGGAGCTTTCTAGAAATATCAAATAAAATTGGAACCAATAGGTCCTAATTGTCGTACAAAAAATAATAAATACAAACAACATTCATTATGCTATTATAAAAATGAAGGTTTTTAATTTTTTTAATGTTTTGAATAAATTAATAGTTCCATCGTGTTCAAAATTGAAGCACTTATGAAAATGACTTCACTAAAAATCGTCGCTACTTAAGTCGCTGATGTTAAGCACCCTCTTATTTTCCCGGGGCCGATTTTTTTCCAGCCTATTTCATTAACATTATTTTAAAACACCCCGACGATCTGGTCGTCCCATAACAGTGTCATTAACCAGGGACCTGCCCGGGGCAGCGCTCCGACCTCGGCATGCATAAGAAGGTGGCTGTATGCATAATATTACACTGCCCACGCCCGTGTAACTCATGAATGGCGATTTGCTCTTTTTGTCGGCATGCTCGGGCCGGCGCGGTAAGTGGTGCACACACTGCACACTGCACGGTTAACTTTCCTTGTCCGAGTACAAGTGCGATAAATCGATTAGTTCTTTATAGCTTAGCATTTAGAGGGTGTTCCATCGGTCACGAAGGATTTCACGTTTCTGCCTGCTCGTTAGTGTCAAGTCTCGTACCTCTAGAACAGATTAATTCATATCAGAAATCGTTTTAAACACACAATAAATAAAAAGTTACATTTAGTAGAATTTTATTATCACTAATACAGTACTAGTTAAAATTAATATCACACACTGGTTATGGTATTTGTGACTTTTATGGGATTATTATTTTATACAAAAATTTTTGTCTTTGTAATTGTTACCATCAAAAGCTGTCATAAATGTATGATGTAGAATAACGCTTCAAGGAGCTGTTAATGTCTGTCTTAAGGGGAAGCAGATATACCTAGCAGATACAATCATGAAATATTTCGTTATTGGAGAAGCCCTTCTGTTCTAAAGCAGAATACGTTGTTACAAACAAAAAATGTTCTTGTTTGCTGAAACATGTTGTGTGCTGTTTAGACTTTCTACTTAAAGAAATAACAGATTTAAACCAATTAGAGGTATATAAATATGGAGAATTTTAAAGAATTTGTTCGTATTCTGTTTATTTTTTGTAATCTTGCTTTTAAAATGTGTTTAGAGTTCATTCCCTACTGCTGGAACGCCACGATTAGGCTACATTAATATTAGATTAACCTTCTGGCGTTCCGGTTGCGAGTGTTGCGACGCGTTTCGTCACACAGTCGCACTAGCGTTTCGCCATGGTATGCAAAAACAATTTTTGTAGAGTTTAGTCTTACTATTAACTCACGTTTTTCTGTAAAAAAAAGTATTTATTTCTATTAGGCTCTATATGAGTCACGAGGTAACAGTTTTGAATCTTGTTCGTCTGACTTTTTCATCTTAGATTTAGAACGTTTTTGACGGATAAGAAAATGTACGCATACCATATCAAATACGAATGAAATATCGAGTAAATGGTTTTGGTCATCGGTTTCAAGTTAAATCCAGTTTAAGATACATATATTTTGACGTCTGAACAATGAGGGAAGACGGGAATTCATTCGACACGATGTAAAATGTTGTTTCAATATCGCTATAAGTAGGCCTAATTGTTTGTTTTGAGTGACGGGGACCAGACTGTACACTGTACTGCATCACGGGGGGACGAGGAAGTAACGGCTTACCCGGGGCTGAACCACTGAACCTCTAATGACCAGTGGCCACTCCTGCTCACGCATCTCTCTACATCTCAATAAATGCCAATTAAACCCTCGCCAGGCCTCCACCCAGTGGTTGGAAAAGAAACGACTGCTTGCTTTGGGATTACCGACTGCTCATCGAGCCTATTCATGGCAGGGGCAGATGGCCCTTGTGAGATTGCTCAGATGTCTAGCTCAATCCGTCGAGCGTAATTATATCACCTAATTAATAAGTGATAGGCTTTTTTAAATAATTTTTTTATTTAGGCTATATAAAAACCTATATGTTGTTATAGAGATAGAGGTAGCACAAACGCTTTTCAGGGAAAACGGTCCAAACCAATACAGTAGTGGACACACCGGGGATCGTACCTGCGACCCCTTGAACCGAAGTCCAAGACGCTAACCTTTAGGCTAGCGAGACGCCCAAACAAAGACGAATGCACCTTTTCAATTTTACAAGATTTTTAAAAACAGAAGTGCTTGTCCATTAGGAGAGTTCTATAATTCGCATGACATTGTTATCATTCTGAGTGGTGCGTGGTCATACAAGCCCTAATTAGCGCCGCTATGAAAAAGATGTAGCAGGATTAATAACATATATCGACTGTTCAAGGGACTAAGCTGAGGACTATCGAATGTAAATGTGTCTCAAAAACACGCAATGCAAATTTACTTAACCGTACAACCGGATAAATGTCCTAACTTAATCAACTGTTATACAGCCATAGTATGCCACCTATAGATTAAGTAAATCTTAAAAAAGATTTTTGAGTAGTATTTAACATTTAAATAAGTTAGATGTAAAGACTATTGGACTATCGGACTATTCTACTTCGATTAAGTTCTGAGGAATTAACTTATTTGCCCCAAAACATTGAGGGGCAGCCGCAGCTGGGGTGGGGTCTCCGCATTCTCGGGGGGTTTTGTATTTCACTGGTGGTTAAGCGTGAAACTGACTTCACAACAGGTTGTGGAGGCGAAGCCACATCTGGGCAGCCTACCCTCGTGTGCTACAAAACTGGCCAGGATAAACACAACAGGGGGCGTTATGCAGTTGCGTTTATCCAATCGTACGTACTGTATTCATAAGACTCAACATTAAATTCAATAGAAATGTAATGACGCTTTTAAGCTTTTCTGGATTTCAGTTTTTTTATAATTATTTTATTACAATCGTATTAGGCCTATTTATTATACTGAATTTTTGATATCTTCCTCAAAACTGGAGGTTTTCTTATGTATCGAAGAAGGTTCAAGGATGTCAAATACAAAGTTCATACTCAATTTCCGCGTCCATCTCTCACACAAGTTCCTCTACGGGAGTCGTGTTTTAACGGAAACATAAAACAAGTTTAACGACCTCTTCTTCACACCCTCGCAGTTTCATCTTCTCTTCCTCCCCTTTACCTGCGGAATGCTCGGAGCGTGAATGTTGAAGAGCAGATCGCTTACCTCTTCCGGCGGCTGTATGAGTTTCCGGCCCGGATGTTTCCGGTCCTCCCCCTCGGTTAAGCCTTTGACCAAGCAGTTGACCCTAGGAAGGATTACCTCACTCCCACGTCGCGGCACATTCACGCCTCGGTCCCGCCGCCACGCCGCCGGATCTACATCCTCAAACCGTGCGATCATACATCCAGTGTGGAATGTATTAGAATCAATTTGTTTTGATCCAACACAGCATGTGGCATTATACTGTTAAAAGGGACTCCAGTCCTCTGATTCTCCCATAAAACCAGTGTTCTCTTTCAAATCCCGTCCCTCAACAGCGGATTATCAGCAATTGTTGAATTATGGCTAGTTTTATAGAATAACGAACTACATAGCGGTTTCAGTGAACGGAACGAATATTCATATGATAAAAATAGTTCAATCAAATTCAAGAATATTCATTGTTTTCGATTGTTGTTAAGGGTGATATCAAAATTATGTTCACTGAAATCGCTGGGTATTTTTTCGCTATTTAAAATGAGCCATAAATGAACTATTTCGAATAAACAGATGAGAATGGCGGGATTTTAAAGTTAACATTGACCTTATGGGGGAAGCAGATAGAAACGCGAATGAATGTTATGTGTCTAGAGTTCCCACTTAATTGTATTATCTTTGATAGTTATACTCAACATGGTGTCTACATTTAACTTGTGATATTGGGTCCTGGAGGAGGCTTGAGATATATTGTTCTTAATTTTGTTAGGTACTCAGTTATTAATATATATTTCTTTAAATGTATGACGACTGGTGCTGATGTTTTTGTTGTGAAACTGACCAAATGTACTCGAACCTAACAGGATAATGAATTCATCTCTTAAATTGGGCTATAAAAAAAGATGCGCAACTTAGGTAAATTAAGCTCTAATTTAAAAAAAACCCTACGATTTGAACATTTATACGAACTCTTTATCACCTTTTCCGATATCACATGGTACTCTTGTAGACCTCATGCTCAATCGCACAATCGATATCCATTGTGGTAACCTCCAGCGTTACGGAAGATAACAAATCTCCACTCAACAAAGTTTACGTGGCGTAGGCCTCGTGTTTGCCTTACTGTTATCTATAACGATTGCGCATATATTTCCACAAGATAAGATCAAATGTCTCACTTACTCTTTCAACTGTGGAAACGTACTTGCCAAATAATGAATATCAACACTTTCCATAACCATTGATCTCTCCGTATTGAAGGTGTGAACATTACATTTTATTTTCATATTTTGAAATATGAAAAGCCTACGTCTAATTCCAATTTATTTTTAAATTTTATTCGTCAAGGATTTCGCACTCAAGAATAGATCTGATTTTTACTCGACAATGCCTTTCACACTCTCATATATATCGTTTTCAGGTCTATATTTGTTAGTGTAAGGTATTGTCGAATACAAATGTGTAAATTATTGGAATTTAACGATTTCTGTTTTACAGTTGAAAATTAAAATTACTTCCAACTGAATTGCTCTTTATACAGTATGAATTACCTTTGGAAATGCTGGGTTTGTCAATAATATGTTTAGTCAGAAATTATAAGAAGTATTTTAGAGAGGTACAACAATATTTGCACATATTCAGGCACTGATGACTTTGCTGAAGAACTCTAGTATGACGAGACCTCAAATTAACTGAAAGACGATTTTTGTTTTATTTTAAAGCTTCTGATTTTCCTGAGCTTTGCCGTTCTCAAGGTACTTTCCAATACCTCCTAAATATTGTAAACTCGCCAATCCCTAATTAGAGCGGATTAGGACACATCCGGTAAGCGGCGAGCACAGAGCCACGGGCCCGAGAATGCTGAATGCTAGGCTCTGGTAACACACATTCTATTCTAGGTCAATACTAATTGACTCCACTCATTGCACTAAACGATGGCTCTCCCGACCGCCTGTCTTAGCTGCGTTTTGCGGATTCCGCTTCCACGCCACGGGTGCTTTATGTATTACCGTAGTAAAATGGACCGTATTGCTATTTTAACTTGATGAAAACTCCGCGCGTTTGCGCGTCCATAAGTAGCCTTATAACTTTCTTCTACCCGTGAGTATTTCATTTTTGCCAAGTAACTCCTTCGATATTTTTGGGCCAGTTTCTACAAACTAGTAAACAAAAGCTGTCACCTCGTAGACGCGATAAAGTTACATTTGTTTTAGTGTTTTAGTGCATAAGACACAAGGCAATGGTTCACTAAAATCATACTAAAATGAATGTTTGCCCCATTGACCCATCGATTTTGAAGAGTTCGTTTAACCAATGGTTTAACTTAGGATGCAACAGAAATTTTGCAGTTTCTGTTCTTAAGTTGTTTTTTTAGATAATTTTCGCGCAAGTTAGATGTGAATTCAGCTAAAATGCACGATTGATATATTAAACTTTAGCTGTTATTGAAAGAGTAGTCTAATAAATGCGTTAGGTGAAAAATATTGTCTCTAGTTTTAATAGGGTCCGTTTCAAAACGTCAAGGTACAGAACGTTAAGGTGCTATTTAAAATAATGCGTGCTTGTTTCAGTACGTAAAGGTACATAACGTCGAGTCTCAGTTATTTAAATATAAAATAAGACTTTTTTCAAAACCTCCAGTTTTAAAACGTAAAGGTATTGTTATACCTAAACGTAAAGGTACAAAACGTCAAGGTAGTATTTGTTATAACCGTAAACGCTTAATTCTATTTCACTCCAAACCAAATCTGGATCCACTCCTTTCAAATCCACTGGTTTCAAATTTGTTTTCCCTCCAATTGGACTGAGAGCGAGCGAGTTACTGACCTGGACGTTTTGAAACTAGTGGTTTTACATCTAATTTATTGGTACAACCCTTACATTTTGTACCTTGACATTTTGTACCTTGACGACTTGAAACACCCGAATTACTAAGTTTAAATAAAAGAGGACCTTGACGTTCTGTAACTGGAGGTATTGAAACGTTCCCTTTTAATACCACATTATAACCATCTATCGAAACACCACACGAACTAAATACATCCAAGCAGATAAATTACATATTACAAACCAGAGAGGGTTGTCCAAGTGAGAATCGAACCTCATGCAGTCGCGTTGACTTCCACGACGTCAGGCTGGTCGAAGGTTAACAAGGTCTTTGTCAGGTGAAGCACCACGCCTGTTAATTAGGTATCATCTCACCACCTAGCCCCGCTCTTCAGGGGAATATTCCCATAGATTTCACTCAAAGTCGCGCGGTAAAATTGTGTGAAGTCTACCGAGACATTGCTGAACCTCGTGTGTCATTTGTGATTACTAATTCGTGACAAACATAATTCATTGTATATCTACGCTATAGACAGTTTCCTTACACTTTTTTATGGAAAACGGGCGAAACCCGTACAGTGATGGATATCCCAGGGACAGAAGTTCATTTGCTAACCGATAGGCTAGCGAGAAGATTTTTGATTAATTTTAACTGTTTAAACATAATTTGGCTGTAGAATCACTTTTTATGTATTATATTATTTATGGCCCTATCAACCGCCTGGCAATCCTACCACATTCCACCAAATTTTTTCAGAAGCAAGTTTTGTATTCAGCAATAAAGATGTACAATAGCCTTCCAAATAAGTTTAGATTGTTAAATGATTTTGAATTATTCAGGAGTAGCGTGAAAGAATTTTTAGTTGTTAAAGAATATTACAGTTTACATTTATTTTAAACGATGACTCAATTGTTTAGTTATAAGTTTGACTTGTATTGTACATATCGTCAAACATTTTGATAATTCCTTGTACATATTACTGACTTTTGTCATCGCATTTCATTTTGCTTACGGCAATAAAGAATTTTGACTTTGACTTTGACTTTATTGTTCATCTTAATTACGCGGTAAACTACACATGTTCTATTCCACATATCTGAACTTGTGCTTGGATATTCTCTCATGATCACCATACATTTGTTGATTAATTCTTTACTCTTTTCATTGTTTTATCTGTGGTGTACTTAAATGATAGTTTGTTCATTAATGTATAAATATTTTAATGATGGTTTTAATTTCTGAGCTGTACGATAGGGTTGACTACTTTATATACTCCACAGACAGCTCGAAACCCTTTTTGTCTCCTATACCATCGCACTGGTGCGGCGCAGTCGTGGCAACTTGGCAACTTGTGACAGTCATGTCAAAAACTGCTTTTAGTGTTTGTTTGCATTTTTAACTGCATGTTTCATCATTCATATGTAAATGTATTGTGCTATGTTTTATCTTGGCGTAGGAGGTCTACAGCTTCGCCATCAACAGCTAAGGATGTCGCCATTGACTATAGATATAATTTATATAGTTATATTTATAGTCAAAGATGATGTTGACGCATTGAAACAAGCCCTGATGTTGAACAACTCCTTTTGAGTTGCTCGACGATGTAACAAAAAGTAGTTGCTATGTAAAGTGGTTATTTACTTAGTCCGTTTTTACCTTATAAGTAAATATGGACAAATAGTTTAAATCAAATAGTCATAATTGTTTAAAAAGCCTTTTGGGCTTGTTAAAAAGAACTGTAAATTACGCCTCAGTGTAAAGGGGAGGGTTGCGTGAATGAGTCACAACTACAAATCGTTACTGATAATGACGTAGTTGGTATCGTGTTTCAGTAAACAGAAATAGTTTATGATTATTTTAAGTGTTCTTTAATTGGGTTTCTCGCTAGCCTAACGGTTAGCGTTTTGGACATCGACTTAAGGGGTCACGGGTTCAAATCCCGGGGTGTTCAGAAAGGTTTGAGGGGTTTGGACCGCTTTTCCTTAAAAGCGATTGTAGTGCACTTCTAAAAAAACAGCTAATGTTGAAATACAACAAAAGTGTATAAAGTTAAATAAGCGTTATAGATGTAAAACAACATTATTGCGGTTGATAATCAACCGGTCAAATTATGCATCGCTAGTCTATCCAGATTTCCTAAGTTATTATAAAACTATCCTAAATTTTAAATAGTGTCCCCAAATTAATGTCCACGAATATCTAAATACTATCAACATTACTTCAGACATAAGTATCTTCCTACGTAAACCTTGTCCATGTTTGATGTTTAACAAAGGGTGGTATTTAGTACTTCGAAGAGCCTAAATTCGAAACGCTGACTCATAAATAATCAGTCGATCAATTGATAATCAATTGAACTGTTTGCGTTCTGCCGCCAAATTGACGGAGACATCACGTGACCTCGCGACTGGGGATGACGTGTTCGTGGTCAGTCATGGACAAGCCCCGTGATAGACCACCCTTGCCAATCTGGCCACGCGTGGCATTCATGATTCATGCCAACTGTCAACCTCGCGGACAAACTGAACTTTGCATATTCGATAAACTGAAATTACTCGGTGAATGGACCTTGAGGAAAGAAACAATAGAAGCCGTTTCTATCGTTCCGCATTGGTAGTAAAACCGTTTAGCTTTTTACTGCTGATTAGTTTTGACTTTTCATGATCTAGTGACGAGTAAGGTTGTGTGGAAATAAATGGATTAAATGGATCTTCAGTGCAGCATAATAAACCGATGGCACGGTTCTGGAATTCCTGGCTTCCTTCTGGACCGGCCAGAATGATTCCAGTGAATCTAAAGGCAAAGCAAAGGGTGAGTGGGATATTCCCAAGTTTTACTACATGCCGTTGTTCCTGTACATTGGTCCTCGCTCTCGCAACATTAGAGTTACATATCCTCTAATGTTGCACTACTTCCCTCCCCTCCTCTGATGAATCTGCACGCCATCCGCCTCTTGTAATGTGTGCCTATAGACAAGTTTTTCTCTCTTAGTGCGTGGTACGCCACTGAACTATATTTTATCAGCTGGCACGACGCCACCAAGTAAGGACCCCCCCATTACTGTAGTGGTGGAGATCGACTCGCTTTGTGCTTATTATTGCTGCAGAGTTCTGTTTTCTGCGAAGTGTGTAGTTACTCATCGGGACAGATCCAACGGTTCCTAACCGGTTTCTCCCAGTGTATAACGAGTGAAAACTTTGCCCGTAATTGTTTTTAGTTTAAAAGTATACAAACTATACTTTTGTTAATGAACTTTATAGTGTGTCCCTAGGGAACCAACTAACCATAACAGGTTTTAGTGTGTGTTTCTCAACAAATTTCAGAACTTAATATTTTATATGTTTATAGAAAGTAAAATGTTTATCTCCATCTAACCCGTTTGGTAAAGGTAAAAAGGAAGTAAAATATATTTTAAGTTGGGGGTTTATTAGTGAATTTCCTTTGGAAAGTGAACTATTAGCATGACCCGCACGGTGAAACTTAAGCCCGGGACCACCATAGAAGTTCCTAACGTGACCCCCTGAACACGTTTTGGGGGGTCGTTCAAAATTATATATATATATATATATATAGACATATATATATATATATATATATATATATATATATATATATATGTATGCACTCTAGTGGTCACATTTTTTGTCCGATTTACTTCAAATTTGGTAGGGACGTTCTTTTCTATAATCTGTTGGACAAGTTCGTTGGGCAAAACAATCGGAAAACTCTAAACCCATTTTTTGGGGATTAATCTTTCAAATTTCGAGTTTTGGGCCCAATAAGGGTCAGAAAAGCCCCAGATGTAAAATTAATGCATGTAAAAAGATGGGAATTAGAGAGGGAAAAGTTTTAAGCCTCGAATAAAACTCATTCTAGCATAAATATTTACCGAGTTATTAAAGAAAATGTGTATCGGCTAAACACAGTACGTTGTCTTATGGGGTTTTACACTAGAAAAGCCTGTTATTCCTTTGTTAAAGTACTTTTATTATCCCCAGCAACCTCACGCCTACTTTCAAGCATGTCTGGACCTTCTCCTAACCTTATAATGCGTAAAATTGTATTCCCAGCTTTGCAAGTAAATGAAACCAGGAGTATCAGAACAGTCAAAAAATCAATGTTTTCAGATTTCAATAAAAATTGGACAAATGTATGTTTTTACACTGATTTTGAGTTTTAAAAGTTTTTATGTGGAAATTCACTTCCCTCACGTCAGCGTGCTGCGTACGAACTCGTTGATTCATTATAAAATTTAATACGGAGTGTGATAATTTGAAATAGATTTCCCCTTCTACATTCGACGTTCAAACCGTTATCAACTAGCCTTTCTCAGTGTTCTTCATGAACACCACACACTTGTGCTAATGCCTACTCTAGGTGTTTGAACTGTGCTGATTATATATTACAGTAAATTGTGTACGCATTTGTCATATAATATTTGTCCATACAAAATTATAATTTTTTAACAAATAAAAATAATAATTTGGAAGGGAGATTGGACTAGCGCTGGAAAGTGTCCTGATTGGCTGTTTAACACCCGATCGGGACAACAATTGTGAGTAAAGTGGCATTTCTTATCTAGAAATCATTATCCGGCTAAATCTGTTAATCATTAAACAAACAACTTCCTTATTGTCTATTGACATTCTTCCAGCCGGAAGATCACACGAGGGTTCCGCGAAAAAGTTACTTGTCTGACGTCTGACTGGTTTTATTTTGTTTATAGTATATTATATCATAATAATAGAGCACAGACGCTATTAATTTTTTACCAGTATAGTTGTGAATCTTGTAATCTGCACCCGGAGAGCTCGCGCCCATTGTCGGGATAGACCAAAATTCGGTCCGGCCGGGCTCAAGGTCACATCTCAAAGTGGTCACTCGTCGCAGCGCTCAATACAGTTATTGGCGACGCGTGCTTAGCTAGATGAGGTTTACGGTGCGAGGAATTTTTTTGTTGTAAAATTGTTTTAGGAATCGTATTACTAAATAAATTCTTTATCTTTTGGTACTAAATTCAAATTTATTTAACCTCTAATTATGACATAAAAACACGTGTAATTTTCAATGTTAGTCTAACAATCTCGATCCTCACATACTTAACCTTGATTTTCATCGACAAATAATAATTTATGACTCAATGGCTGCCATATTTGTTTTATCTGATACATTCCTCAATTTTCGACATGAAACCAAACTATAAAAACACTATTGTAAGGCTATTGGAGAGGCTTAGTTTTGGCATAAAAACATTGATTCTATATTATTTAATTTATATTTTCGGTAGAAAGGTTTATTCAAAACTATCCTTCGTATTCAAGATCCTTAAAATGTTCCTCTACTTTTAACGCCAAAAATTGTTTATAGGATTGGTTATATTGCTGATATAGAAGATTATTTTCGAGTTTTGATATAACAACATATAATTATTCATTATTTTAATTACATATTTAGCTACAAAAGTTCATTGACGACAAGAAGCATCCGTATTTGGAGGGGGAAATGTTTAAGTAACAGATAGTTTAAAAGAAAGTACGTTTTTATTATATAAAAAGGCAAAGTTAAGTTTTCTTACTAAAGTATTTTATTTCATTATTGATTAAAACAAGTTTTTGCTACACGAGTAAAATATAATCACTAATCAAATATGTTTATCTTATTATATGACGTTTTATTCTTTCTAACAAATAAGTTTCTTATTATTTACTTCCTGATTTACTTTGCATATCAAATTATGAGCCTAATTACATCTCGAAAACTGAATTTTCTATCATAACTGAATTGCTATGTTAAAAAAACAATAATCTCAATACAATATGGAGTAAAGTGTACATAATTAATATTTTCTAGGTGAAGATCTAAGTAAAATGAGGAGGGTTTAACTATGCTGGATGTAGTAGAAAAGCGTGGAGGCGTGGTCCGCGACGGCGGCGCGCGTAAAACTGATCATAGCGGTTATTTACATCGGGTTATTGAACAAACTATAAGTTCTATAGACAGTCGTTTTGAATAAAAATTTAATATCATCTAATTAGCTACAACCTTCTCGCTGGAAGTTTGTTTCTACCTCAAAAATAAAAAAGTCCTCGCTTACTGTCTATTTCATGTCATGCTGTTACAACTCTAAAATATTTTCATTATAAAAAATTACGTACCCATATTGTTGAACTAAAATATATTTATACTGTTGGATGCGGAAATTAATGCAGAAAAGGAATACATAAGTTTCATTGTAGTTTTATTATTATTAAGATGTACAGGCGCGTGTAAACGACAACGCGCTCACCGCTCGGGATTACTCAGTTTTGCCGTGTCCTACACTTTAGGTTCGTCTTGACGATGTGCGGACCGTTTCCTGCCCATTCGGCGAGCTCTCCGTGGTTTATACCTCGCTGTCTGCACCCAAACACCTGTATAGTACCAGAGTTATTATTTTTAAATAAAACCAATAATCTCTAACCAGGAATCTGGATTTGAATTTTGTAGGGCTTTCATTGTCTCGACTGTTATGACTCGCGGCAAATTAATTGTATTCTAACCTTTATAACTGTCATTACGTACACTACTATTATATTTCCATAAGTATAAGATTCACCTAATTTATTTAAATATTTGCTATCACCAATGTAGAATATATCACAACTACACCATAACTTTCACACAAGTAATTGTGCCACTGAGGTTTTTATGTTAATGACCGTTTTCCGCTGACATAACTTCAGTATGGCGCAATACCTATGTGACACAGTCGTCGTGTAGCCAGTAGACGTATCCCAGCAACAGCTGGGTCACCAGACGACGCGCCGTACTGAGTGCTGAGTGCTGCACGCTGCACTCGTGCTCGTGTTGCTGACGCCGGCGCCGACCAAGCGGTTACTCAGCGCTCTACTCCACACTCCAATGCAGAGAACTACTCGTGACTCTCTACACCCACGCTGTTGCTTCATATCCGTTCTTGGAACCGTAGAGTAAAAATGATACGCTTTAAAGTTACACAAACCAATGATAACCAATGATAAGTTCGTGTATGATTTAAGTTGGCCACACACTACCGGACTTTTTCCCGAAGAAGACATCGGACCGAGCAGGATTTGATGGAAAGGGAGGTAGAAAAGAGAAAATCCGGTATTTAGTGGGGCCTCCGAACCAGACAAGAACAAGCATCGGTCCAGACATTGGACTGAACACCGAGCGCTCTCGAGGCGGTTTTTTGAAGAAAGATCGATCCGATGCCTTGTTCAGGGTCTGGTTCGGGGTTCGGTAGTGTGTGGTACCTCCATACGCTGCTGTTACACCGCTCGGTGGTTTCGCGCGATCCGAAGTCTTAATCGGGAAGAAGTCGGAGTGAATTTTGCTACCTTCATGTCCTGCTCCCTGCTCCCTGCTCGATCCGATGTCTTGTTCGATGTCTTGTACGGGCAAAAGCCCGGTAATGTGTGGCCGCTTTTAAAGTTACTAAAAACAGTGAAGGCAGACGTTTGTGAATGTTTGTAAGTTACACAAACCAATGAAGACAGGCGTTCGTGTATACAATGTATATTTTCACAAACGAATAATAGTATAACGAATAATAAACATAATATCGTGTGGTAAAATGAGAACGTCGTGGATGGTTGAATAAAATTGACCATCTTGAAAGGATTTGAAGAGTCTAAGCAAAAATGGTTAAGGTTACCTGTTATACTATCGAGTGATCCAATGGTTAGTTAGCACAACCAATGGTTTAAAACCGCTAATGAAGGGGCTATTTTCAACTGTCACACGTCAAGCATTCTTGAATTTGAGATGGATGAAGTCGTCGCAAATAGTGATGTGTAACGCTTAAAAACTAGTACCATTCCAAGCGTTTCCAAATTTCTAAGTGATGACTAACCAAAGGATCACTTGGCAGTAGCAGGTACCATAAACTATTTTTGATGACATTTAATGATTCGGACTTACGTCATGAGTTTTGTAAACTACAAAGTCGTTTTAGCAAAACTATTCATATAAAATTAGTTTTGGACCAGTACTTGATTTATATTTATATATAAACCTTGTATTCCAACTCATACTATTGTGTATATAGTGTAAAAGCTCTAAATAAATTTAATCTATTTAAGGGCTGTTATTCCTTGATGTATACGGTGTATCGCAAATGGTATCAAATCGCCGTTTTTTGTTCCTATAACAAAACTCACATACACAGCATTTGCGACATAATTCATGAAGGTTTGGAAAATTGTAGAATAGAGTGTTGGAAATTGTGATTTGTTGGAGAGAGTGGGGCCTCCCATGCTTCAACAAAAAAGGAAGAGTGTAAATCGAGGAGGCCTTGCCTGCGTACAGTAGCGGGTAACGCGAGACGAGTGGTGGCGTCACATCATGGCAGCATAGCCGCTGGGCCGTGTAGATTTTAGGATGTAAACTTAAGTGGTTTGGCCAAAGTTGCATGCATAAAGTCAAAATACAGTCGGTAGGAGTGAGCAATTATTTGCTTTGAGAAATAATCAACACAAGCCAAAGTTGACATTCTTTTTTATCCATAATAGTGGGACCATAAACATTCTTCGAAAATATTAATTGTAATCTTACTTCTTCTCGATCGTTTATCTACATAACTAGAATATTCTGGACTAACGAGTTATAATAAAACTATACAGCCGTCTCTAGACCGGTAGAACCATCGCAGTAGCCATCCAGACTGGTTACATCAGAGTAACGATAGAGATGGTATCGTAATTATAATAATCACCCTGTGTCCACTTCGTCGCCACAGCCATAAAGCAGGGCGTGGATAACGCTTATAATCTGCATAATATGAAATCATTATTGTGTTTTTTGTCAAATAAAGTAAATGAACATACTTATCAGTAAATTCAAGACTTGCTTTACTATGAATTACAATGCATTTTAAATCCGAGTTAGTGTTGATTCCAAATAGTTTATAAACTGCTATGTTATACTAATATTTGTACGTTTATAAACTGCTATGTTATACTAATATTTGTACGTTTATAAACTGCTATGTTATACTAATATTTGTACGTTTATAAACTGCTATTTTATACTAATATTTGTACGTTTTACATTAAAAAGAAAATTCACTCGATCACTTAATGAACAATTCATTTAGATCTAATAAAGAGAAGGACGTCAAGAGTGACGATGGGAGGTTTAGAATTTCTG
The DNA here is from genome assembly GCA_963675035.1 of Allygus modestus. Lineage (NCBI taxonomy): Eukaryota > Metazoa > Arthropoda > Insecta > Hemiptera > Cicadellidae > Allygus > Allygus modestus. Next base: position 38,580,906 of record OY776114.1, on the reverse strand, counting down.
CGTATTAAAAATGTATATGTATCATGAAAACCAAAAATGGATTGTGTTTAATCATACTTTATTAATAGCCCTCACCATCCCGTTTACACCGTTAAAGGTCCTGTTCATTTGCGTCTGTTCCATTATGTAGTGAACTTATACGGGTAATAAAAATAGTCTGACAAAATAACTTTACAATGAAAACAAAACGGAATAAAATTATGGAAAATGATTTCTAGTCAGAACACAGTTGGAATTACAATCGCGTTTTTAATGATATTAGCTTGGTTTTAAGCTTTTACGGGCAATGGGACCAGACCAATGGGGTGAAGCCCCACTATGCAATTTTCGAACACTTTTTTAAATTTGGATATAAGACATAACATGTTTTATAGAAAACATAATGAAAATAGATATGCTTTTGAAAGGGCCCGATATCTCGATCAAACCCGATCACCGCGGAATTTTATTACATGCTTTCCAAAGTTAGCGTTTCAATTAATGGTTGTACCACCTGAGTTTCTTTTAGCAGAACACCCTTTCTCCGATCATCGAACAAGGAAACATCTTTACAACTCTGCTTATTTGCCGAACACAAAGCCCCGATGAACAATAGCCGTGTTTTTACCGGGAAATATAAGTGGATGGTGCTAACATATACTGGAATGCGGCGAAGCCTTTCCCAGAATGCATTTCTGCAGTGACCGCTGCACCCGACACCCCGCTGCAGCATGCTGCGTCGTCGCGCGTCAGCTGCCACGGGCTTCCTGGCACGAACGTGACATTGTACAATCATCTGCTCTTACTATTGTTTCGTTTCACTTGAAGGTCATCAGTTGCGTTATATTAACCATATTTCAAGATTTATACTGTTGTAAGTATATAAAACTTAGTTTGGAAATTAATACTTTATGTATTTAGCGTCTAGGACCAAAAAAAAGTAGTTTGTGGTGTTGATGTTTCGTCTATTACATTTCCCTTCTTCAAACAACTATCACGGAACAGGCAATTACAATTTTGAAGGCTGATATCTCTGTTAAATTTGTATTAATACTGATTTTTGATGAAAATAATTTATTCGTCATCTCGCGAAAATCTAATGTCAAGTAAACCCTTATGATATGTTTAAGTTTGAAATATTTTACATAAATTAGTTTTTAATTTACGTAGAGTTGGCCATCTTTTCTGCTTTCATGGCTACTTAATTTCACCTAGATACTTTTACAGTATTTTTCTTCTAGAGGAAAGTTTCTTTGTATACGAATAGTACACGTGCACATGAAATATTTTTGGCTTGATTAATCAATTTTTCTGCAATTCGAACAAAAGCAATTATACATCCTGATCTATTTAACATCCTGCAATTTACTCAAGAATTTAAAACCTAATAACAAATAAGTGTCTAGTATTCATCAGACGGGTTTAAAGTTTAATTTTAAATAACCTCAATTTATTGTTTTATAAATGGTCCAAATTTTAAAGCAGTTAATTTTGTAATATAATTTTTCTATAAATAGTAATTTTATTTATTTATTTACTCGGGTTAGTATTGCGAAGAAATAATTGGATATCCTCAAGGAATAAAAAACTAATTCTATACTAAACAAATTAAATATATTTAAAATAAAATACACAAATATGTACGGATTTATTTCTGAGGCAATGTCAAATAGCAGTAACGGATGAATACACCAAGACCTTCACGGCCGAGGTTGAGACAAGGAACACAAAGCTGCTCGGTTATCTTATCCCTTGAAAGCGATACGCTTTTTTATCTGAACATGAATGGTATTTGCTGTCTTATAAACACCCCACGGGCTACAATCATGATGTGGCCGTCTACTCTTGTTAGGGTGCAACGATGGTATTTACTGTCTTGTAAATACCTACCACGGGCTACATCAGCCACTTTTTTTGCCGACTTTCTGTGTAAATTGTCTATGGCCGTTCAAACCGTATTAAATTGGTCAATGCGTACGTTCCTCGCCAAAATTTGTATTATTCTTATGGAAAAACCAGGAAACACCAGAAAAATGCAATTAAATTTGGTTTAATTTAATTTAATAGAATCCAAAGAGAAGTAGGAAGCGCCGGGAGCCTTTTCGTTTTTTAAACTATAAAACAAATATATTGTAGAATTTGTACACTTATAAATTAAAAGATAACCTAAAATAAAATAACTCTATAAAAATAACTATTCTATGTAATGTTGTTAATAAGAAAAGGATTTAAAAATAGTTTTTAAGAAATGTTACTCCATCATGTTTATTAAATTGATAGCCATATCTTATTTTGTTGAGATAGTGGAACCGAACAACAAATATCAATTTCAACCACAGATTTAAAAAAGGGAGGAAAGTCCAAGGAAATCAATAATAGTACTTCTGCAGGAATCCTGCTGATACGAACATTATCAGGCAGCGACGCTGTAAGATTACGCTAGTTTATCGGTTAAACAATTATTTTAATGATTTAAAACTTCTACAGCAATAATTCAATTAGTCGTTAAAGTAATTAAGCTTCTCGCAGCTGAAATCTGCACAAGGTTTTTTCCGAGTTATCCCGGTAACCCAAAGTAGGCTACTAGATTAAATGCTGCCACTAACAAGAATAAATCTTTTTGTATATTTTAATCATAGGCTAGCAGAAATATCAGTGTGGTTCGAATACAGTGCGATTCACTCTCAGAAATGTCGATACTTCTACTAGTCCTCGGGTCTTCGTCATTGCGTCCAACCTCTGGCCTCGACCAGAGCTTCTGATCCCAGATGATGTTTTGATAGCAGCGGTCCGCCGGGGCCGGTCCGGTCCATTCCTGTGGTCAGAGTCCATTTCGACCACCGCACTCCTTCACGTACAGTAGCAGTAGCCTCTACTGTCTACTGGCTCGTCCACTACTAGTAGGTTCTGGCTCTCATCTAGACGTTGTCGAGGGAAAGTAAACAATTTTATACGGTACCCTATTATTGAAAATGGTAAGACATTTTAATTTTTTAAAGTATTCAAGAATTCAAATTCATTAATGAGTAAAAAGTATATGCAGTTATATTTTGAACTAAACTAAAACAAAATCGCCATTAGAGAAACCTGAATAGAAAACATAAAGACATACTATATGCTTATTTGTTTTATAAATAAATATGTAGAGATAATAGGTTTGCTAGGAGATCTTTTATGAAATACTGGACAAAGCTACGATACGTTTTTGAATGTTTAAATTTAAAGTTTAAAATACCTAACGGACATTTTAGGATGATAATTGTAACCCATATTGCAGACATGAGGCTGCTAGACAGCCTTGGTTATGAAAGAGGCCTTCCTTCTACCTTGATATAATAGCCTAATATAATAGGTTATATGTTCATTTAATTCACATCAGCCAAGCTATTGGTCATAAACCTGTTGTGCGGTTACGTTATCTTTATTTAACTTCTCATAGTTTTTATTATTATTCAACCATTTTGTGGCGAATACTTTATTCGAAAATCGTTTCTCAAAGGCAAGCATTGCACCGAGAAAACACTCATGACTCATTCTTGAAAACATGTTCTAGACGAGATAAATATCGGTTGTTGGTGGAAAGTGTAAACCCACCAAAAAGGTGGAGGTGAAGTTAAGTTTGCTAAAGGTGGACTTAGCTGTTACATAACCATCTAGATTCCCAAAGGTCCCAGCACCGAGCGAGTAAAAACCCCGGGTAAACACAGGGGAAGCGAGCAATGGACCATATCCCGTGCTCATTAAACCCGCGCTAACTGCAAATCAGCTGTTTACGGCGATTTCGACACGGAGGAAGTGGACTATAAATACGTGGTACTAAAATATAGGCTAGTGAAAGTACGGGTTGCGTAAGTGAGGTTAGACAATGGGAAAGGGCAAAAATACAAGGTTTAAGAGAAGCTTGGCCAAATAGGACAGTCCGAGATGGGGATCTGTACAGTCCGGAAGTCCGGTATCTGTAATGGAGCCTAAACTGGAACTTTATGGACCCGTTGGTTGAAACGCGTAATTGGCTTGGACGATCGTCCCAGTAACAAGCCGATACCGTAAAACTGACTGAATCTTGAAGTGGAAAGTGACATTTATATTACAAGTCAATTCCGGACTTCACTATATGTTAAAAATAAAAATAATTGCTGTTTTCTATAATTATTTTCGTTGTCATATTTATAGTTTATGGTTGTTTATTTTGTACTGCAAATTACAGGTATAAGCTGTATATTACATACTACCACATACAACAAATTTTAAATGAAATACCCCCGTCGCAGCAAACCTGCATACTCAGCGAATTTCCAATGAATATATAACATAACACATTAAAACACTTTATAATTCATAGTAAATATATTCACAAACAAGCGATTTTAAAATATTAATTAATCTCCATAAGAATAACATTGGGGATGAGTACGCAGGTTTGCTGCAACAAGGCACACAAAATGATGGGTTTTTGTGTAAATATCAATAGAACTCATCTTAGTGAAGTCACATACCAAGTTTCATCCATATACATTCATAAATAAGCGATATATAACATTTTAAGTAGTTTCCATAAGAATGACATGAGGACCAAGTACCTAGGTTTGCTGCTACAGGAACCATAGGAGAAAAATTGTTTTTTTGTGTAAACAACAATAAACCACAACAAAATGAAGCTATATACAAAATTTCGCCAGTTTATGTTCATAAATAAGCGAGATATACAATTTGCCTTTTTCTCCATAAGAATAACATTAGACAACGTACTGTGTTTAGCACTTTCAATATCTCGGTAACCAATTGACGTAGAGCAATGATCAAAATACCAAATTGTTTGTTTTTTAAGCTCAATTCAATGGTATAAATTAAAATTTGATTTAAATTAAAATTACATGTGAAAACCCCAAAAAACACATTTTTGAGGTACAAAACCCCCCTTCGGATGGTGTGATTCATCTGGTTTTCGAACTCGTTCAAATAAATGGTACTTTACACATTTGTACCAAATTTTATTAAGATCGGACCTTTTTTACGAGAGTTATCGTGCTTACGGACACACACACACACACACACACACACACACACACACACACACACACACACATATATATATATATATATATATATACATATATAAAAATTTTAACGAATGGTGTTTTTGGCATCTGGGGACCTCAAAATGAAAAGTTATCATGGTCTCGGGCTTAAGTCTTACTATGAGACCTACGGTAATAGTTTCTTCCCTATAGGGGAAATTCGCTAATAAAATGCATAATTAAATCTTCCGAATGATTTATAATGAGTGACTGAAGTATGTGAACTATTGTGAGGTAGAATAGTCGATAGGTTGTTCAAGAACGACATTTATCAAGGTAATTTAGTCAATATCAAACGCATACAGTTAAGTCAGAAACTATTTTGATAGCTTTTCTAGAGTGGAATTCATAAATATTGACTTTTCGCTAATCGACTGTAAACATGGAACGATTAGGTCGTAAACGAGATATGGTTATAAGATCAAATAGAGCCTTGTACTTTGAGGTCTTGTAACAAGTCTGGCAGATATAGAGTGGAGCAAATGTTGCTGATCGTGTTATTAGTCATTTATGAAGCGTATCGATACAGACGAATTTAAATTAACATTAATTGTTAATATTAAATATCAATCCATTTGTACTATATTGTACCACAATGGGTGGTGGTGTTGTATACGATCTTTTAACAAAGGGACAGTTATTTTCGGACTTGCATAAAAGTATGGGTAGTGGGAAAAACTTACTCTTAAAATTATTGAATTAAAAAAATATAAAACATAATTCAACTTATTCAGTAGCTGCACATTAAACTACTACGCCAAAGAATACCATAAATGCGAATAGAATAAACAAAACTAAAGAAATGTACCGTATAAACTTTGACGGAGAATATTATACGTGGAATATACTGATTGATTGATGACTCGTTATGCAGCACTTATTAATATATTGTTATTATAAACAACATGACTTAATACGTCCTCGATGTAAATAAGCATAATCGGAATGACATACTATAAATAATTACAATTTGAATTAAACACATTTTGTACAGTTTTTAATCAGTTCAGTTTTAGCAAAAATACCCCTGTAGCAGCAAACCTGCGTACTCAGCGAATTAGCAATGCATATATATGTATCTTAATGCCACATAAAACCAAATACCATGTTTCATCTATATATATATATATTTTTTTTTTTTGAACGAATGGTGTTTTTGGCATCTGGGGACCTCAACACGAAAAGTTTTCATGGTCCCGGGCCTAGGACTTACCATACCGACTACGGTAATAGCTTCTTCCCTATAGGGGAAATTCGCTAATATGAATTATGATATTGACTATTAAAATTAATGTATTACTGTATTGGGTCACAATTCTTACACTTTGTATTGTAAAGGTCCAGTATTTAAAACATGATTTTTCGTGAGCTTATGCGAATTGAAACTCAATTTGTATAGCAAAGTCTTTAGGTTACGTAAAGGTGCGGCACCCTAGTCCGATATAGTTTGACCTTTGTCCTAATCAATTAATAACTTCTTCAAAATTCCAACAATGCTCCGATATCGCTGTTACACATAAATAGCTCATATTTTGCTTAAAAACTAGATAGTGTGCCGGCAATGAATATGAGTTCAAAATATATGTTTAATCAAACATCGAGCAATACCTGATGCATTGGTTACATTATATAGAAGAATTCATATTATTTCGTAAAATAAATACTTTAAGTTGCTAGCATGTGTTTATCTACAAACCAGAACGTGTATAAATCATTACCTCAGCATTACTTGTTCTGGTAAGTTTACTTGACTCGTATCCAATTTCCTGCTAAATTTTTAATTTGTACTCTATGGCAAACCGCTAAGCAGCATCGTAACCAGCGAGGTTATATATCTAGAGATCTCGTCTGGGGTCAAAAGGATTATCCTACATGCTGAAAGCTAGTTTCTTCAGGTTTTCCTCTCTTCACAAGTTGTATTATGTTTGCATGTGACAAACATTTAACTGTAGTGGACAGAAGAGCAAAATGGCAGTCGACCATGTAGGGTACACTTTATTCCACGAGACGAGATCTCTAGATACGTTCAAAAAAATAAACAACTATATTTCACAAGGGTATTCTCAACTAGAGGCTCATCAAGGAACTGACACAGTGTTTAGGGTACGGAGGACAGTAAGTAAACCGGAGTGAATAGGGAGTAGAGTAAAATAAATTCCAGAGAAAATCCAAATAAGTCTTACTTCCCAATTTCTGCCTAGTCACTAGTCCTCAGTCCCCACCCTAATCGCCTCGGATATAAAGTCAGGGATGAAACCACATTTCCTTGAAAATGTTACATTATTTCTTTTCCCTACTTCCCATGAGTTCCAGCGTTGTAGTAATCAACTACAACCTCGTTGATTCTAACACTCACATGCCTCTCCAGACTCTCGGAAAGTTCCGGGATCGGATTCGTGCTCGGATCTGTTGAGACTCGATATCGAGTAATATTTACAGCTCAGATTCCTCGTCAGTGCCAGATGTAAATTGTATCTTTTTGTCGCAGCGGCTCAAAATATGCCTCCACATGTGGCGACCCCCGCACTACGAACCACCTGATGCCGCTACACGCTGGCTGGCGGTGGTGCGGGGGCGGGGGCGGGAGCGGGGCGGCCTTGGACAGCTTGTTACGCTCACTAAGCTATGCTACAAACGCTCATTTGAATTTTTAATTACTTAATGTATATTTAATTTTTTTTGTGTTGGTCATAATATAGATAGTGTTTTGTAACTGTCTCATCTCATAGCCTGTTTTGTATCAGAGAAATTGAAATCGGGTTTACCTAAGCTTCTGTATATTTTTATTTATTTTTGCCTGTTGGATGCAATATTACCATAAAATCTGTATAGAGTTAGTATACGATAAAACTATTACAACACACTCAGAAAACACTAACCTTCAGACTGTCGAGGCGTCGGTTATGTTTCACAATACAGGGACGAGCTCCTTGGTTTTTTGCAGGAATACCTCAACCTCGAATGACACCAATCCGCGACCAATCGCAGTGTTTCGCTACGGGTCCAAGTCACGATATCATGATGCTTCGTACAGCCGGTTTATTACAATGCTGGAAATCATTGGGAAGCAGGGAAATGAAATGATTTAACATTTTCAAGGAAATGTGGTTTCATCCCTGACTTCATATGCGAGGCGATTAGGGTGCGGACTGAGGACTAGTGACTAGGCAGGAATTGGAAAGTAAGACTTATTTGGATTTTGTCTGGAATTTATTTTACTCTAGTCTCTATTCACTCCGGTTTACTTACTGTCCTCAGTACCCTAAACACTGTGTCAGTTCGTTGATGAGCTTCTAGTTGAGTTTTACTCTTGTGAAATATAGTTATTTATTTTTTTGTTCCTTCAGTAGTATTAGTAAACATGTTTATAAGTGCTCTTTCTATCTATCGACATAACACGAGTAAATATATGTAATATTTGTTAGCAAAGTCTGTGTTCTGAGATTTGATTGAGTGATCACTTGGTAACCCGGCTGATTGCAGATTCCCAAAACAATGTTAAGGTTTTAGTAGAGAGTTGTAGCTGAACCCTGGCGGTGACATGATTGGACTGGAGTTGACATAATATCGAGTGTCGCCCAGCCGCAGCGCGGGGCTAGGGCTGGAGGCTGGAGATATTGGGTTACCACGGCCCGCCACAACTCTCCAAACGTCTGCTCGCGGCGCCCCCTTCGACCCTACAGTCAAATTGTTATTTATCGCCTTCTGTGGCTCATGTTTTAAGAGGGAGTGCCAAGAGTCTGTTTGTACGAATGAGTTGTTTTGAAGTCGGTTCAGATTTGGTGAAAAAACTAGTGTTATTAGAAACCCTTTAGAGAAACGGCAGGACCGTCGTCAGCCATATTGGATTCGTTTCCTACAAGATCAGAGTTTACATTTACATTTGAGTTAGAGCGTTTGCTCATTAAACTTTGTCGTCTTGCTATTCTGTCACTGAATTGATTTTGTAATTAATAACGTCTTATATATCGGTCCAAATTCACGAATTTTACTGCCTTTAAAAAGCCAAACGTGGAGCTGTATATAAGGGGGGTTCTAAATTATTTATGTCATGTTGTGTTTTACAGCGGAGTGTCTATCGACACGAAGGGTCGACTATTAACCATTCTAAAATTATGCCTTATTAAACCCAACCTTTGATGTCCGAAAATTCCAGAAGTATTATTGAAAACTAGGTCGAAATCAAGTCACGTTGCTGGACACACCTTCCAGACATTTTCACCGCTATAATTGATTAAGTAAGCTCTGAAACGGTCGGTGCTCCTCCCTTTGTGTTCCCAAAAATAATACACTGCCCGTTTTTATTGACTGTCGGCTTTACAACCCTGAAGTTATAGTTTTCGTGTTTGTCAGGGTGCAATTGTCGGCCGCATGCTAAAAGAGGTGGCGCCTCAACCTTCCAGGTAGACCCAGACCCTAGACCCTCTACCTGACGAGGGTCTGCCCACTGGTGAAGAACCTTCATCCATTCAATACCATTACGCGTGTCCAATCTCTTGTTTTTCCGTCAGTTTGGTTCATTCAGTCTATTCCTTTTCTTGTTTTTGTTCTTATATAATATTTCTCTTGTGCTTTGGAACTACCTGATAATTCACCTGCAGACGGTTTTTTATCAGTGTAAAGGAGTCGGCACGAGTATTTTTATGACAGGTCTGATTTTCTGAACCCAAAAGAGTATTTCTTCTATTTGAGAACTCCAGGAGTTTTGCATTACTCTGAATCTTATTTGCAGCCTACGTAAGAAATTCAAGGTTCATGGAAGAAATTCGTGGAAATACTTCAAATGTTCTTGCAATCATGGTTGTTTGCTGAGTAAGCAGGAGTATTAGAACCCCCGAGACAAAAAACCAACACTTTGCATATGCAAATAGAGGATTTTCCCACTAGAAATTAGTCTTTTGTCAAACACTGACAATAATAATAATCATCATCGAAACTATATTATATTTGTAGTCAATCAATTGATGAGTACTTTTCATGGTAAATTGATTCGCGATTTTGAAGTTCACGTGGTATTTAGAGTGTTGGTTTTTTTAGTATAAACAAATACAAAATTATACAACCGACAGAGATGGCAGTGGTTGGAGAAAATGGCCTATACAAAAACATAAGCTTGTTAAACCATGTATACTTAATCCTATGAAAGAGTGTATTACTATACTATATACTTATACCTCGTCTGGAGACACAAGTATCGCAGTAAGAATTTATTACTGATCTCTAATAGGCCTATTCTAAACGTTCCTCGATATTTTTAAATAACCTTCATTATCAAGCTGCTGTACAATTTTCGTGATTCTATTCACAAAAAACGCAAGATTCTCTTTAGCCCACATTTTCTGTTATCTGGAGGCGTCGGGGCAGGAATGTCCGATAAGCATCAGTCACTGCGGTAAGGACAGCCGAGGGCGAGGTGAGGGTTCAGGAATGTCAGCTGAACGTGTAAAGAAAGGCGGAGGCCCGAGGCAGGCGAATCCAGCTCGGCCGTCGGACAAAAACTCCGGAGAAAGGGAGCCACTCGGCCGTGAAGGGTCGGTCCTGCGGACAAAGGTGGGCGGGCTTACAAACAGCCCGTCGAGAAACTGGATTATAGGAAACCTCGAGTCGGATGATCCGTCGAAAGTATTCGGATTATATTTGAAAACCAAAAATACCTAGAGAAATGCAATATTTGGCCTATGGAGATTTAAAGAGGTGTTTGATCGCTAAAAAAAAATCTATAACAACTATTTTTACCTGTCCTGCATTTGTTACCCAATTGTGTTATGTATCATCGTTTTATGCGACTTAATCAAGCACGTCAAGCCACCATACTGCACAAAATATATACATCATTTGCTACAAACTGGTAATACCTGTAAAACAATAATAATAATAATAATAATACCACGCATGTTTAAAAAGCCTTTTACAATTTATTTATTCTATCTTACAGCATTTTTGCTTGTTATGTCTTCGTGGTAGATGGTTGAATAAACGTGTGCACGGTATAGTTCATATAGCATTATTGCTACGCCCTTCGTTTATCTGTATTATAAAATATAATGTTATCTAATCCTTTTTAGGAAGAGCTAAGCGTTCTTCTCAGTCAAAGCTCTTCACAGTCAAAAGCTCTTCGCAGTAAAAGATCTTCGCAGTATTCAATCCACTCGGTTATACTGAAGGCGTGCACTTGTCTGTTGTCTCCGAGTGCAGGTGATAGGTGGAGCCCCACCTCGCCGCTTATCACCAGTGATAAGATGTTTCTCTATCGCAGAGGTTGTGGCGGTTCTCGGAACGCTGGCTGCTACATCATAACAGCTGACTTCACCGCGGACCTGCTGATCATAGCTTGGCACAAAGTACTGTACATCCCGTGAATTCCTAACAAACCTGCAAATTACAAAAGACGTAATGCTCTAGCCTCGCAGAAGTGTTGACGTTGGCTTGATGTTCTCATCGAAGGTGAGAAGTGTTCTCAAGGATGTGTTCCCGATAGAACAAGACGTTTCTTATTTGATTAATTAGTTAATCCTAGGACGTTTTGGAAAATTAATTTGTCATTGTTACATAACATATTAGCAACTCTATAATTAACAACATTGCTGATACACAACTAGTATCTCTCACAAATTCCTATTGTATTATTTTTAAATACATCTTGAATGTAGGTATGTGTTTCCAGTTGTTTAACATTCCTCGCAGGCCTTGCATTACTGATAAAACTGGCAATGGCGTAGTGTAAACCTGTGATATGGAAAAGTGATATAGTTTGGATTACTCTTGTCTTCCCCAGAAAGAAGTAAATGCCAGGATTTCGTTAAGACCAAATTAACAAGTCGAACAGCGTTTATTGCTTATAGCACGCTCCCCAGTCGGTCATATTGGATTGATTCTCCATAAGCGCAATGCTCACGAAACATCTATTTAGGACCCACAAATTTGTATTTAATTTTCAATCTGATTTAGGTAATTTTTTTACTACTCAAAATAAAGTAAAGAGTGATTTTTGCGAGGAAAAATTCGTATAAGTGTTACAGATTACCAGACAAAAATGGTTAAACTTAAAAAAATTACATTTTTTATTAAATATTATAATTCATTTTCAAAATATCTTCCACAATAATCACCCGAGATAAGAATATCTTTCAATTGACACCAAAATCAAAATTTTATCTCAAGAGATAAGCGAAAAATTGGGGTCTGAACTTAGCATTATTCAAATGGGCGATAAAACCAATATGGCCGACTGGGTAGCCGGCTCTTAAAACACAGCTATTACTGTGGTGAATGTTTTGTAGTGCTAAACAAAAACATAAATTGTATTGCTGGCCGTTAACGAACTATTAAAAGAATATGATCGAACATTGTTGGAAAAGTCCACTTTAAATTTAATAGTAACGTCTGTTACATGACTTGGCTGCTTATCTTTGATAGTTTTACCTGGAATAACATAAATGCGGTTCTCTAAGTAATGTTTTAGCAACAAAATATTTGTTGAAAGTTTATTTTAATAGTCTAGTTTATAAAATTGTTAGGTATTTTAAAGATTTCCAACAAGGATTTTTAAAGATTTGGATTTCCAAAAATCCCCACCCCGCCAGGTAAACTTCCCTCCAAATTCTTGTTCATAACCGATTGCGTATGTAAGTTCGTTAGTTGGCCACAAAGCGTCAACAGCACGATTTCCAACAAGGATTTTTAAAGATTTGAATTTCCAAAAATCCCCACCCCGCCAGGTAAACTTCCCTCCAAATTCTTGTTCATAACCGATTGCGTATGTAAGTTCGTTAGTTGGCCACAAAGCGTCGACAGCATCAGTATCGCCATCACGTCCCCACGAGATGCATAAACATAACCCACCACTGTTATTGTTAGTCTAACTGGACGTGAGTGTTTTCGACAAAAACCGCTCGAAACGCGTTCCTTTCAACCTATTCTGTGTGGTCCTCAATTTTGGTAATGCCTAACACATGTTAAGTGCTGATATACAATCTGTCTTACAAGTATAATTTCGTCAGCGATAAGTAATTATTTTTTTAATTTCCCATGCGTAGTTTTCTATCAGTAGTGGCTGCAGGACAGTACGTGTATGTACAGAGTGCCAGTACTCAGGTGCACACTGGCAGGGCCAGTACATGTAAAGCACCGTTGCCGTTTCACGTTTTGTCATAACCCACTATATAGACTTTATAAAACCTAAACGTTCCAATGATATTTTTATCTTTTGAAATTTGGAGAAATTTTCCATGGATGCATAGGTTCTGTTTTGTTGAGAAGTAATAGTAAAACGTTAAACTACTCTGCATCGATTTGAAAGAGATTTGCGAATTTGTCAGTGTTCGGCCATTCAACAACACTGTTTCGTTTAAACACGGACGATTGTACATAACCATTCTCGTGACTTTCAATTAGTTTACTCATAATTTATAGGTACGATCTTTCATTATACACCGTTAAATTATAATAAATATTAATAGAGTAGTTAATTTATAGCGGAGCAAGTTTATTCAACTGACATTATAGTCGTCTACATCATCTTCGCTTATTGGACTATTTAGTTGATTCATATTTGCGATAAGTTAACAATCTACCGCACAGTTGCTCCGTCGTCGTCAAAACGTTCCTAATAGCAAACGTTATCTCAAGGTTACATTTCAAACGTTGTTTAATTTCACTATCTATGATTAAGTCGGCAGACACAATGTGAGGTTTAACGTTTATTGTGGACATTATACTGATTCTCGTTAAAGTCTTATTTTATAAACTATACTGAACTGAGAGTAGTGTAAATTATCTTCAATCTTCAAGTATAATACCCGGAATAGCCTGTAAGTCTGCTATTTAATGTTTTAAGATTACCTTGTATCTTATCTGTACCACGTACCTCGATAATGGATTGTACTTGGTTCCCGAGGAAATACTGTACGTCAGTGTTCTTGAATACCGCCATCGTCGATTAGGTATTTTTCCTTATGCATGGACGTTTACGAAGTTTCGTAGCTATTTCATGTTTAATTTATCTACAGTATATTATATTTGAAATAACGTGTTTTCCCTAACGTTCAGTATATTCTAATTTCAGTGGAGCCTGGCAGCCGATTATGTTGTTTTTGGAGCAAGCTTACAGTGCCACACACTCTAATTGACTGCTCCCTGCTCGTTTTAAATTGTGTTTCAGTAAGTCTCACATGACTAAGAACTTGATCATCCACTTATGTTGGACTTGCTTGTGACTTTGGATTTTTACTTTTCACTTAAGTCGTGAAGGTATTTCGTATTGCAGAGCTAAACGCTTTCCTTATATTAAAAATAAACTTGGCTACGATAATAAGTAGTCTTACTTAATTTATAAATCAATTTACATTTAATTAAAACATTTTGTTACAAATATTTGTAAATCCATATTATTTTTAATCAGTTAATCCTGCCTCCTTTATTTAACGACTAAGTTGAAGGTCCTGATGACTTCTTCAATCCACGATCACTCATTACGTAAACGCATTTTGATTTAAACTTTTTAATTTTCACAACAAAATTAAAAACTTATACGTCTATTTCAACACATTTAAATTATAAAATGCTGATGATTGAGCTCATAATATATTTATTTTTGTCGTTCCTCGCTTTGTTGATTCGCAGTACATAGTTTCTTCCGAAACATCCAGCACAGCTCCTAGAGATACCCAGAGTCCGGGTCTTCCTGAACCGTACTTGTTAACTCCTCTACTACAAGGCGCGAGGCACTCCCGCGGTATCTGCAATCTCGAGTGGGCGTCTGCCCCCCGGGGTCCGCGACAGGAGGTTGACCCTAGGACTCGCGCGAACTCTTTGTCCCCAGAGACGTAAGACTCCTCGCTCTGGAATAACAAGGTATTCCACGACCGTGTCGCTCGTTGTTAGTGTTCCCATTGTTAAACAACGTACGCGCTGCAGAAGATAATTAATTGACCTTTCTCCCTGGCGATAGTTAAAGTGTGTGTTTGCAGTGTATGAATACGTACCGGGAGGACCGAGCCCTGCTCGGTGAATGGCCATTGGCTTAGCTTGAAGTTGCCTGTTTGTTATCATAGTAGATTATATACTTGATTGAACCAATGTAATAGCATTATTAGCTTTTTCTGGCATTTTCGATCTAAAGTCAAAAGATTCTCAAGCTGTTTAGTGGCAACACCGGGAATGAAAAGGGTTTATAATCCATTAACAACAATTTGCTTCATTTTCTTACAAATTCAAAAACCGAATACGAAATTGTAATTCAACACGTATGATGGCAGTTTATGAATAACTTTGAATACGCACCCGTTCAGAATGACCGGTTATTAATTCAGCCTATGTAATGTTTTTTTGAGTTTCAAATGTGGCAACGAATTCTACCCAAATATGTACGAAACTATTTTTGTTTTAAAATATTAATTACAGTTGTACTTCGTGCACATAGATAAACACTCATATTAATTATTAATTAAACTCTCAACGTTATTTTTGCCATGGTTTGCAACCGCATAGAAATATTTGTTAGCCGTTCTTAATCTACTTTCCTCTCGGACGAATATAACTTTAAAGGACAAGTAACACTGTTTCTATTTATGTGCCAAGAGTCATTAGCCTATTCAGAACCACTAGGGGTCTCCGTCTAATTAACGTTCGAACCACGACACGGCCGATGCGTGGAGGCAGGCTAAGCTAGGTTGCAGCCTGCAGGCACACGTAGGCATGCGGTAGTGCAACCAGTGCATCGGTCCAATGCACTCTTCGATGAACTTTATTATTGCCCTGGCCCTGGTAATATCCTCATGTTTATGGCCAGTGTAATCAAAATTCTTTTTAGATGTGATGGTTTTAACTATGCTGTATCGGTATTTGCGTAAATATTAGTTTTATTAAGTATACGAATGTATTATTTTGATACCACGTTGAGACAAAACATACGTCGACAAGTTATACACACGATAATATTACCTTTTTACGTCACTTAGAGCACATTAAACTATAGTTTTCTGTGCTAGAGACTCATAATACTAAATTTCTCCAAGGAAGCCGGACTTTATTCTACAGCGTAGATACACATTCTTCTACCTCTGCGAGGGCATTCAGAAGTGTTGCACATTTTCCAGACGACGTACTTTGTATTAATATGCGGGTGTTAATATTATCTATATTATTAAAAGAATTTGTTGATTTTTGTCCGGTGGTTTTTGATCCCTAAAACTATTATTTTGTATACATGCAGGTATACATATTAGCATTATTAGTGTATACATGTTAGTTCTTACTCTTTAGCTGTGCCTTTGGGAGTTTTGAAAACTCTCCACCTTCAGAGCTTTCAAAGTTCCAATATAATCTTATGGAGTTGTACTTTATTTAGTTTGTCAGCTGATTCTGATTGTAATATCATGCAAACTTTAAAACGTTTGTCTCTATATATGCCTGCTATTCCCGTGCGGAGAATGTGACGTCATCAGCTAGTAAGTTGTTATAAAATACAAATTATGTTTGCAAATTAAAAGTAGGCTATTTGTAACTTCACATACCGTGTTAGAAAGAAACCGTGTAATAAGGGGCCTTACACATATTACGTAACGCACTTAAGACGGGGGAGGGGGTATGGCTTAGCGTTAAGCTGCGTTATGTGGGGGAGTGGGGGGTTTGGATGAACGTTACGTAACTCACACATATTAACCCTAAGATCTGGCGCACTCCCATATCTCTTGATACTGTTATACATCTTTCAAAATAAAAAAATAAAATTAATATCTAAATCAAGGTTACAGTTAGTTATATACGAATATTTCCGTCATACTATTTTAATAACAGTTAAACTAAAATAAATACATAACGTAATTTTAGTAAGTTCTGTATTGCTTTACACCTATATTTTCTGTTGTTTTAGATTTTAAAATCATGACTTGATACAGCAATACCATATCTTTAGTTTTGAAGTTATTTTGTATTTGTATTAGTTATAAATTAAATATGTTCCTTGCTAGCTTAGATTAGTTTAGTTTGTTGTTTATATTATTAGAAATAGTTTGTATACATTTTACTTTTAAATAAGTTATTAAAAACTTTTTTAAACAACTTTTTTATTAACATATTACGTGTTGTTATTACTTTTATTACATCCTATAAGTTATTAAAAAATGTTGTTAAAAGAAATACATTACAAATTTAATGATTCATTGAAATCCATATTCCGAATTACTAATAAAACGATGGTTAAAAGGTTTAAATTGTTTTAATGCCTACTACGATTGAGTTACGTAACACCTTGAGTGGAGGGTGGGGGTATGGTCAATCGTTATGCTGCGTTACATGGTGGAGGGGGGAGTCTTAAATGACGAAAAAATGCGTTAAGTAATATGTGTATGGCCCAAATAAATTACAATTTTTTCCAAATCTTTTCTTAAGAATCTAAAGAACATATTCTACACTAAAAAAATAATCTGAACTGAGTTATAACTATATAAAGTCAGCTCCGTGCTGTAAGTCGTGTAAACATCTGGCTTTATAACTTCATGACCCCGTGCAAAGAGCAACGGCTCACCAGCTGGTTGTGGCTATAATTGGTGCCATAAATTCGTTAAATAAATGTCGTATAACTTTCTAACCGTCAATGAAAGACCACTGCTTGAGTCTTATCTAAATATTTATAAATTCTCTCTTTTTCCAGCTTTTCTAGCGTCACAGTTTGCGTCTTCGACTTCGGATTAAAGGGTCAAGTGTTCGTTTTACAAAATGTCATCTAGACAGTATGGATTTCCCTAAACGCATTCAACTATCTTTCTAATAAAATATATTTAGCATAGATACAAAAAAAAACATTGTCCTTGTATTTCAAGCAATTTAATCAAACGACCTTGACTTTGCCGTTCGTCCTTTGTCACCCTGCGGTCGAATCCTGAATTAATAACTTGTCTGGGGCAATTAGAAGCCGGGGAGGTGAGAGCGGTGATTATGCAAAGCGTGAGGGGCAGGAGGCAGGGGGGTACACGACAGGTGGGGAGTGAGGGAGGGGAACGGTCCAGGCCGGAAACAGATGTAGATGCACAACCTGTTGAACTCACTTCCCCTCGAAGAGTTTATAGAGGCCGCGATTCATTCATTGAGAAACACTCATTCATTCCCTTTGTGAAAACTGGTGCGGGGAAGGACGAAGGACGGAGTGTCGCAACGCGACGCGGGTGTGAGATGCCTGCGAGAGTGAGAGGCGGAGATTCAAATTTGTCCGTTGATCCGGCTTCATTAGACGAAAATCAAGCAGTTATCTTCCTTCTTGTACTTCAATAAGATGATGAAATACATGACGTGGATTCAGATTTCATATTGGCAGTGACCATGAAATATAAATTGTGTTTGTAAAATGTCTAAAGATGTTGGCAGTGAAAAAGTAAAAAAAGCAGACGTTTTACAGCCCCCCTGCTTTTCTTGTGGACACAGTTTAGACTTTTTTGACTGATTTGCAGCTTAAGAAAACTACTATTTTCCCCAACTCCCTTGGACCAAGATATTTTATGTTTGAGCCACGTCTCATCAACCTGCGAATATTCAAAAGTCCACAATTTATTTTTACAAAGGTAATATCTGTTTGCTCTGCTCCCCCTGGGTTTTTTTGTGTCCAGATATCATATCAGATTTACACTTGCTATTACACTCTTTACGTATATTATATTTTATCATTATTATATATTCAATATTCTTAATTAACTAATTTGATTATGTACTGCTTGTGCTAGGAGCTTAAATGATACAAATGTCTAATATTGCCTTAAAATAGTTATATTTAGTGATATTAAGATTATGTGTTTATTGTTTCGGAAATTTCATTTACATATAAATTGGTGAAATTTGTTATCTCTTGTAACGTTGTTTTACTTGAAATGTTCCTTTGTTTCAGGTAAACATTGCGTCTAATTAGACCCACTAGTAATTGCGGAACGAATTATTAAAGCATGTAAGTAGATTTTGTTCAAACTTCATCCTAAATATATCAAATTTTTTAACAAGCTTGTATCGCTAGTTTTGTTTAAAATAACAAACAGTCCATTAGTACTACTTGGAGGATAAACTGCAGATCTTTTCTCAGTCAGGTCGAAAACCATAACTTCTTGTAAATCATAAACCCGTAATTATACTATTAACATTCCGCATTTACCGCAGAATGAGACGGAGTTTTTCCACCGCTCCTCGGAAGATTGCGCTCCGTAGCCATTGAAGCGGACCCGCGCAACTAACAACCAGGCAGTGGTAAACAAAGGTGATAGCCACCGGTGGTTATGGTAACTGCGCTTCCAACTGCTTCACTGAGATATTTCTTAGGCATTAAAAGGTTATTGCGTGAAACAGCAATAATTTTAGATGTAGTGAAGTTGGAAGACGAAATAAAGAAGGTGAGGTGTAACGGCAGCATTTCAATCACCTTCATTTGACCCATTGGAATATTGGAGTGACTGAACAAAGATTGCAATTTCCTTCATTAGTTAATTTAAAATTGTTTCCGAATTTTAGAAGGTTGTTATTACTAGGTTATAATCCGTGAAATAAATATAAATGTGAGCTTATGATCAGTAACTTAGGCCAAACAACGCTCTTTCATCCTGCAATTTTGATATTTATACCCAAGGTAATCGAAACATATTCATATTACATATTTGGTTAGGAACTGTACGAATTTTTTCAAGATGATATTTTATGTTAACTTGATGTTTACTTATGGTAGATAATTCAATATTTTAACACATTAGCTTGTTTACTGTACAGGTTCTATATTTCCTAGTAAAATCTGAATTCTTTAACATTTCACGACTTGGTTGTAGATTTTCCTTTGTTTAATCCTACATGACCCAAAATGTTAGCCTTGTTTTTTCTTGTTTGCGTTTGATTTTGAAATGTTCCAATAGTAAAACACGTTTAGAGAGGAATTTTCCCTAATAATATCAATACTGTAGGATGAGGATTTGCTGCATCAAAAGTAAATAATCATCTTAAAATAACAGTTCACCAAAAATTGTGGAGATAATATTAATTTCTACCAGTCTTTTACCTTTACAGTTAGCTCTCCCTGTAGACCTACAGTAGATGTTACGCTCTCCGTTATCTCCGAAGAGCTCATTGACATGTACAATGGTCGCGTGTGTCTCACGCCGTGAGAGTATGTAGGGAAGGGGGAGCCACGCGGCGGCGCCCTGAACAGCAACCGAGGGTCCAGGGTTTGAGCCCAGATGCGGGTCATGGGGGCAAGGAGGGCCTTTGTCTCTTCTCATTACACTTTACCCCTGCTGTATCAATGATCTCTCAATTACACTCGGTTCGCCGCCCCCTTCATTATCTCTCCCTTTAATGGATTCTATGGCCCTTTAGGTGACTTGGTCAATCTACTGCAGTGGTCGTTTTATTCATTATCCCGGCTGTCTTTTTCAATTATGTCGGAGGCATGTGGAGTTTTTCAAGAATTATTTTTCCCCTTGGTTCTCTGATTGGAAGGATTTACTGAAGAGTGACTCCTAGAAGTTGTGGTTTAATGAACGTGTGATTTGATTCATCGTTCGCCAAATGTTTGTAACACGAGTGTTGTAGTTTAATTAACGTGTGATTTGATTTCGTCATTCGCCAAATGTTTGTAACACGGGTGCACAGTTGTTTCACACTTCCTCGTGTTAATGTGATTACAAGCGGCGGCCTTGCATTTCCTCACTGCGGCCTTCAGCTTCTGGATCTATGTCTCAACTCCTTGTAATCGTAACAACTTACTTCACTTCTTTCATGAGCTTGGAATTCACCTCAAGCAAAACCCAACTTTTGTTCACAATAGATGCATTTGTTGTTCACACGTTTATAGTCGCTGCTTACCTTAGATTTAAGGAAGATTACAACGCTATTTTCATGTCTAGCTTGATAGGAAATTTAATTTAAATAGGACATTTTATTTCATAACCATCAAAGTAAATCAAGGCAATCACGAAAGATTCCCGTTCGACGCAGTTCGCTGCTTATTGGGCCTATATTTACATGCACATATAGATGGCGTGTGGGTCGCGAATATAATTTGTATAAATATAAACAATATTTTAACTTTAAAGGAAAAATTAATCGTAATCATATCAAAATGAATGCCTCAGGAATTCCAGCCCTACAGTCCCAAAGTCTAATGAAATGTTGGGATTTGGTATAGACCAAAGAGTAAAGCTCTTGCTGAACATCCTGTTTTCCAAATCACCCTCGTCCGGGATTAATGGATAGAAAATGTATAGATTACCTCCTAGGGCGTATAATCAATGGATTATATACAAACTGCTTTCAGGCCATTAACTTCAATTTGCGTATCAGATTTCTCGTTTCCGCTTGGATTGTTTTGTGGCCTGAAATACATTTGGGTACACTCAGAAAGAGTTAGGTTCACGCATTGAAAGTGACCTTATCTCCAAGACTCGGTCCGCGGCCTCGCCATCTGGCCTCGGCTGCGCCACCGTGGGAGCCACACCCGGCACCTGTCAGTCTCTGCTGGGAACATCCCGGGATAATGGCCACCTTACTCCCCACCACTTCCACCTACACCGTGCACCGTGTGTTTACATTGTTCTCTCTGTAGGAGGATCCATTTACAACTTTTTGATGAACTCTGGCAAGCCCCAAACCTCCGAAATTCGAGACTTCTTCCCCAAAAAATATGCTTTACTCGTGTACCTTCTTTAGATTTTTTTCAGCAGATGTTAAAAGGTGACAAGAGTTTGAGGGGGTGTAACTTAGGCCCTCTTGGTCTTTGAATATCAAGAGTTTACTTAATGTTACATATTTTAATATACATTTAAATTTATCCAGAAAGATACTATAAATACATATTTGTCTCTATGCTGAACCTAAAATACATCTGTTTCAAACATGTTTAATTGGACCAATGGTGTTTCCAGTTAACTCAAATATAAATAATGTTTGTAAATAAAATGTCATTCATTAATTTATCTCATAGTAAAAGAATAAACTAAACATGAAATAATAGTATTAAATTTAAAATTGATTGAACTCTACATACAGCTTTCCGTCTTTAAAACTACACTACATTTTTAGGGATAAGAAAATTCCTCCCGTTATGAAGGGAGCTATACTTAAATATCGTCAGTTTATTCCCAACAATTTAATTTGTTTACTATTTTTACGTTAAAATGGTCTAGGGATACATGTTAGCATATATTTGTTATAAATGTTTTCCCTGATATTTTACCAGTCTTATGTTGCATAATTTATTAATTTTATCAAGACAGAATTATAGTACGATAATCAACCTAGTGTGGAATTGAACGGGCTACTTGTTTATATAGATAAGTTTTGTATCGAAAAAGTTTCACAATTAATAACAAAGGACCTTTTAGTAACTGATGGGACTAAATTATTATTTTTAAACGATCCCACTTACAAGGCAATCTACACTTTGTTTGAAGCTTTGAATTTTGCCAAAGATTACTAGACCATTAAAAAGAACATGAAGGTTGTAGAAGGTTCATCAATTACACAGTAAAGTCTAGGCCCTATAATTATTGATTGACAAAAATATAGTAGAACGAATATCCCAAGAGAATCTATTGATTAGTTATTTTCCACGCAGTTGCCTTTTCCAACTGAGTTTCACATTGGCCATTCAATAATATTTTGGAGTTATCATTCTGTGGTCAGGTTTAAACAACATAAATAGTCTGCTCTTGTGTTGTTGTTTTTTATTTTTATAAGATACCAGAACTCCTGTATCGGGCGTACCTACTAGACTGGCCGCGGTAACTTAATATCCTTTTCCCAGGTATATTTATAGTTATACAGAGCTGGATACACCAGCTACTATTTGGCGTTCGGGGCTAACCTCCATGGACCTCTAAAATGAAACCTATTTGAATGACCGAGCCTCAATGGTGGCTACAAACGACGAGGAACAGTTAGTTCTTTCATACGCAGTCGCTGTTATTTCGCCGCAAAGGTCACAAAAATAGTGTGTGTTGTTTGTACGGTAATTGTCCTTTGTTAATAGCGTTCCGGCCACAGGTGTTGTTAAGTATTCAAATGCGCCCATTCTTCTCACATGTGAATGTCAAATTGGAGGTTGGTTTACGCTGTTGTTCTAGGTATAACGTGTTATTGTTTTTATTTTCTAAGTTCATTACGAACAAGTCTTACTTTCAATGTCAACCAGTTCTCGCTGCACGTGTAATCTCAGTCTCACCTGTACATACTAGTTGTATGTAATCTATACCTTTGCAGTGTTGCATTGGTTTAGTGACAACAATTGAGGCCATCGAGCTTAATCTAAGCTCGTTAATTTCACAATATAGGTTTTAATTTTTTTTTTAACTTAATCTAATTTCCTTTCTAGTCAACTTTTGCAAAAGTACATGTTGTTAAATTTGATTTTATTACTTGCATTGGAATTGGACAGAAATCAATCGAAAGTGCGTTTCTAAGTATATTAACAATTACATCCAATAAAAGATACTGTTTTTGCTTTATGTTATTTAAGAAATTATTGCGGATATTTTTCATCAGTGTTTAGTAAAAAAGTTTATAGTCTATAGATTTACAAAAGCCTTTCGTCACCAGGAGTCGTGGTAGTCCAACCAGGTTCTTGCCCGAGCGTCCAAGCCCACGCAGAAATTGAGTCCTTCGGCTTCCTCACGGCAGTTTAAATTCTTCCATTTTGCATTTCGGATTCTGGGCCACTTCCGGACCCGGGGCAGGGAGCGCGCGGACCGCGGACCCCAGTTTCCTGAGGGCCGCTGCCCAGGACTGAACGACGGAAGCCTCATCCGCGCTGACGCAGGAAACGACTAATCGCTGCCACTGGATTCCTCTACAATTAGTGGCCGCACGCCCGGCCGTTCAACCTGCGCGGCCCCGGGGCTCACCACGGCCGATTAGTTTCAAATTAATTTCGCGATGAAAACTGGTTCCCCGCTGCGCCGTACATAAAGACAACTTTATTCGCGTGGGCGGGGTCGCTTTATGGATATGGGCTCATTTATACCGCTGCCACTGGAGTTAGGCGATTAGCAATCTGCACATTGTAGTCGGGCTGATGAGAAAGGATGGCTATCATCTGTAGCGATTTCATGTCTGATGAACTGATCGTTTTACATCAGCGCTCTCGGTGTGTATAGCTTTCTATGTAATTTATCGACAACAAGAGGCTCGTGTATTATTTTCGTAGTGTATATGAGTTTATAGACTCTTAAAAGCCATCACTTCTGCGACTTACTCATCTAACCCAGGCGAATTGAGAAACCGAACAGGATAAGGGACACTCCTCATCGAGATACAAATTTACAGTGCTAATAAGTATATCTGGACATGTTGATTCTACTCTACTTTGATTTCAATAAGGGTGTATTCTCTCGCCCATTCGTCTCTATGAATTTGACAACAACTTTATACATTTAAACCTACTGCTCAAGCTAATATTTGTTATGTTAACTTTGTTTTGTTTAAGTAACCATGGCAGATCCAATAAAACCCAATGTTCGTAACATAATATAGAAAGGTTACGAGTGTACGCAACTAACGTACTAGGGTACAGTAAGCTTCGGTTGACGTGTGGGGATCTCTGAATCCGTCCCTTAACACATAACATGACATAAGATAGAATATGGATTAACAACTTCAATTTGGACGAAGCAGCCCTAACGAATGTTTGAAACTGGTATAGGCCTTTGTTTTATTTTGAAGTAATCCAAACAATATCTTTACATAAATACGCAAGCACAAAACTTGTCCTCCTTTTTTCTCAGCTCGTGTGCATCGTAAGAGAAATTCGCGCATACCGTTAGAAAGGTAGTGTCCTGTAGATGAGCAGAAACCCATTATAATTTACATCGGCCCTCAGGGCTACGCCTCACAGGCTTTCAAAGTTTCAATGTTAATCTTATGGAAGAACAGTAATTGATTCAATTGTGTATTTGACATTTGTTCATATAACAAATACCAGCAAAACAGCATGAACAAATCTTTCAGATATAATATATATATATTAATAGGCTAAGAACATTTTTGTGGTAATAAGCGGCATCGTAGAATTATGAAATTTGGCACACTTATTTAGTACTATTATGAGAAGTGTCGGATGCAAATAATGTTGTGTTTGAGTGTGTAGGGCTATGTCCTTTTGGCTTTCAAAGTTTACATTATATCCTTATGGGAACTTGCGTTCTGCTTTTCATTTACTAAACAGCCGTGTTATTCAAATAAATATGTAGCACAACAGCATGAAATATGATTTATAAATAAAAAATACTAACTACTGGAATGGTAACGCCCTTCTTTTAACTCCTTCCCCGTTTTAACTCCACATGAAAAAATTAAACCTGTTTGTGAGGGGGTAGGAATAGGGACGGGACGATGATGAGGTGGAGAGGTTTCAGGCAAAGCAAAAAGAGCTACTGATTACTGGAATGGTGGAGCCCTTCTGCTATCCGTTTTAACTCCACGTTAACAAAATTATTTAGAGGTACGGATGTGGGGAGGGAGAGCGAGAGAGAGAGGGAAGAGAGAGGGAGAGAGACGAGCGCAACAGAAGATAGATATTGAACTTTTTGTCATATATTCGTCGTATTTATATTCAAACAATATTTGGTCGAATTTCGACCATTGGGCGGTTTCTAGTCAATATTATTTGCGGGTTCCATCCACTCAAAGTCGGGGAAGTTTCAATTACCTCAAAAGAAGATAGTGGTATGCATTTCTGTTTTCATTCAATACGATCTGAGTACATTACCCGAATAGTAGAGTTAGTTAACCAACCAATATTCCTGAACTAACATATGCGCACAGCTGGAGTTGCTGAGTTTAAATAAGTGTTCAAATGCCAGCCGGTGACGGGTGTTAGTTGCATCGAGGATCTAGATCAGCACCGCATCTCGACCTCGTCAGACACCGCTATGACCACAGGCTTCTCGGCGCCCACTTGTGGTCCACATGTAATTATATCTTCCGAACCGAGCTAAGGCTTGCTGCTAAGCTAGCTATCGTTCTCCTCTGGACTAAAGGTGAACATATCTAACAATGAAACAAGAATACTGGGACTTCACCATTTAATTTTTGACTCAATCCAATGGGATGATAAATGAAGATGAAATTTTATATGGTTTTTATCCCATAAACTAAAATAACTTTGTGAGTAAAACTCTTGGATGGGTGACTTTCTTTGGTGACGGGATTCAATTTAGGATCGTTCTAGATAAAACAGTTTTGAAGGAATAGTGTCTAAGGTTGTAGATTTATGAAGGCAAGTACCAACAGTTTGGCAACTAGGGATATGCTTTTCTAGAAATATATTCTATTAAGTCCTTCCGGGTTTACTAATCTGCGCAGTTATTACGTTCTTGGGTTAAGGACTCAGTTGTTCATTATTACATGTTGTCGTTGAAGGTAAATACACAAAGACACGAAGAGGCATCAACATTTAACCCCGCTTTTCATCCTCAAGCATAATTATACCAGAAATATATTCTACTGCTATTTTTACGTCTGAAAATTAGTTCGCTCCTCTATATCTGCATTCAGTAGCAGGCGCCAGTGCTGGTCAGCCGACCGAACATAACGGCAGTCTGTCGGTCACTGTTCCCTATTCCCAGATCGCCAACAAACGATTATGGTTTGACTGTTTCAAAATTACGTACAGTTATTTCATGGATTTCATCGGGTATTCAGTTAAGAATTTCACCTAAAAAACAAAAGATTCGTGTTTAATTATGGAAGTCAATTGAACAATTCTTCTACATAAAAGAAAAAAGTTATGTCTTTTTGTATTTTCGTGTGATGGAAAATATTTCAGTAAATCACACTAAACTTTAAATATGGTATACCTTAATGGAAGTATACAAAGTCTATACGGTTAATGGATTATACGCTTCATATTTTAGGTCGTATATACTTTTTCGCGCTGTAGCCTTTGCTGATCGGGTAGCAAATCTAAAATTCCTTACGTTCATAGCCAATCAGACTATCGCACACCGCTCCGTATCGCACAAAGGACCGGATTATCGTCTACAGCGGTAGTAACTATCGACTAACTGGGGGCTGTGTGTTCGTGTTGGTGTACTGTGTACCGGTCGGGTAGTGGATGCTATGCTCGCAGACCATCTCAGCTTGTGTTCGTGTACTGTATACCGGTCGTGTAGTGGATGCTATACTCGCAGACCATCTCAGCTCGTGTTCGTGTACTGTGTACCGGTCGGGTAGTGGATGCTATGCTCGCAGACCATCTCAGCTCGTGTTCGTGTACTGTGTACCGGTCGAGTAGTGGATGCTATGCTCGCAGACCATCTCAGCTCGTGTTCGTGTACTGTGTACCGGTCGAGTAGTGGATGCTATGCTCGCAGACCATCTCAGCTCGTGTTCGTGTACTGTGTACCGGTCGAGTAGTGGATGCTATGCTCGCAGACCATCTCAGCTCGTGTTCGTGTACTGTGTACTGGTCGTGTAGTGGATGCTATGCTCGCAGACCATCTCAGCTCGTGTTCGTGTACTGTCAACCGGTCGTGTAGTGGATGCTATGCTCGCAGACCATCTCAGCTCGTGTTCGTGTACTGTGTACCGGTCGGGTAGTGGATGCTATGCTCGCAGACCATCTCAGCTCGTGTTCGTGTACTGTGTACCGGTCGAGTAGTGGATGCTATGCTCGCAGACCATCTCAGCTCGTGTTCGTGTACTGTGTACCGGTCGGGTAGTGGATGCTATGCTCGCAGACCATCTTAGCTCGTGTTCGTGTACTGTGTACCGGTCGTGTAGTGGATGCTATGCTCGCAGACCATCTCAGCTCGTGTTCGTGTACTGTGTACCGGTCGAGTAGTGGATGCTATGCTCGCAGACCATCTCAGCTCGTGTTCGTGTACTGTGTACCGGTCGGGTAGTGGATGCTATGCTCGCAGACCATCTTAGCTCGTGTTCGTGTACTGTGTACCGGTCGTGTAGTGGATGCTATGCTCGCAGACCATCTCAGCTCGTGTTCGTGTACTGTGTACCGGTCGGGTAGTGGATGCTATGCTCGCAGACCATCTCAGCTCGTGTTCGTGTACTGTGTACCGGTCGTGTAGTGGATGCTATGCTCGCAGACCATCTCAGCTCGTGTTCGTGTACTGTGTACCGGTCGTGTAGTGGATGCTATGCTCGCAGACCATCTCAGCTCGTGTTCGTGTACTGTGTACCGGTCGGGTAGTGGATGCTATGCTCGCAGACCATCGCTGCTCCGTGACGCTGGTTTACTGGCTATTGTGTGACCGAGTCATGCTAATAACTTCATTCATTCATGTAACACTTGAGTTATTGGTCCTTGTTTGCTAAATATGTATGTCTCTAGCCTAGTTACCTTCACGGTTGAATGTATAACTGGCACTTCAATAGGACCGTGCTTTGTTTGGTAGTGTATCTGTAATCCTACCTTGATTTGTTGCCAGGCTTGTATACCTTTCGCTTATTGCTTACATTCTATTTAAATGATAAAGATATTATTTATGACGGCATTTGTATACGGCATTCATATATTTTGTTGTATGGGAACGTTTCCGTTTATACTATTAATAATTTCGGAATGAAATTAATAATCGTGTTAATAACCAAGTGAAACCAATATTTCATTTCGAGTATTTCTTGGTCTTTGTTAGTTTTCCATGGATACAATATTTGCAATTAGAAGAACGCTCTTTTCCTCCAGTACACTGCAATGTAAATATCATTGAGATATTTTATTCCATCAGCTTGTTAGCTTATATTATGTGTGATTATTTTGAAAAGTGTTTTATTTATTATGATCTACACCGAGTGTAGAAAATGGTTTAGGTTAGTTTTTAATATCTATACAATTTAATATAAAATTTTACGATGTCCAAAACAACAAACTTAGCAACAAGCGGATTCTGGGCAAACATCTGCAAATTGTCGCATTTTTGCTGCAACTCTTTGTGGGGTTTTGGTATTTTACATATGTTAGGACAGCTGAAATTTAATCACAAGTGTAAGAAAGTTAATATATTAATTTTTCTACTATAAGACATTAAAATAAAATTTTGTATCAACTGTTTTTCTAAAAAATCCACAGACCTGTAATTTCAGTCAGATATTCTTAACCTTCAACTATAATTACAGTAAAAATGCAAAACTCCCACTTGAATGTGATATTTGTAGTGAAACTGAAATTAACTTTCCAGGTAAATATTTCCCAGGTTTTGTAAACTTTTGTATTATGTACTTATTATATGTCATAACCCCCTTCCCCCTTTAGACCTTTAAGTGTCAGTGTATGTATGTATGTATCTATCAATTCATTAATCCAGAGTTATTTTGCTGTGAGCTGATAGGTTATAACTTCCCTTTACTAAATTATAAAAATGCATTTTTTACACTAAGCTCATATATGGTGTATTACATTTCTACAACCAGTGTAAAGGTAATTTACATATTTGTATTTCTTATTTGTATTGGAATACTTTAGACTATATACTTTCAAAATAAATAAATATCATCATAAAATATTTGTTGATTTTTGTCATGCAATGGAACAAACCATTTTGCACTGGCGGCAATAATGATATTTATTTATTTAGTTTTTTTATCATATACAATATTATATTTTAAAAAGTCAAATTTACCCTCTCATTGCAAAAAATTTAGATACATACTGGATCTTAAATGTCTTATCAGCGAATTTCCTATGGAAAAGTGAGCTATTGAATGATTTTTAATTGTCTGGTAAAGACATTTATTTAGAGTCGGTAAGTTTTTAAGGACCTATTGGTTTGCGCAAGCTCGAGGAGCCTTTAAGGAAGCAGGTACAGCGAATTCCTCAGTCATGCAATCATGAGAATGGAGGATGGAGGCATATGTCGTCGTAATGGCAGCGCTACGGTCGTTATACCAGTTCCACTAACGTACTTTCTTATGGGAAGCGACACGCCCACCGCACGTCTTAACAAACCTGCGTCTCGAGTGTTGGCTCTTGGGCCCCTCGCACTTAATATGCATCTCGCAATCCCTCCGCCAATCGGTCTTGTGCCTCCCATCGTATATCCCTTATCCCTATTCATTTGTGGGCCAGTTATTATGAAATTTGTCTTGTCGTTGCTAACTAATGTCGGCTTGGGTTTTACATGTTAACAGTTATTAGTGAATTTCCTTTGGAAAGTGAACTATTAGCATGACCCGCACGGTGAAACTTAAGCCCGGGACCACCATAGAAGTTCCTAACGTGACCCCCTGAACACGTTTTGGGGGGTCGTTCAAAATTGTATATATATATATATATATATATATGTGTGTGTGTGTGTATGCACTCTAGCGGTCGCATTTTTTGTCCGATTTACTTCAAATTCGGTAGGAACGTTCCTTTCTATAATCTGTTGGACAAGTTCGTTGGGCAAAACAATCGGAAAACTCTAAACCCATTTTTTGGGGATTAATCTTTCAAATTTCGAGTTTTTGGGGCCAAAAAGGGTCAGAAAAGCCTCAGATGTAAAATTAATACATGTAAAAAGATGGGAATTAGTGAGGCGAAACGTTTAAGCCCTCTCTCGTCATTCTAGCATAAATATTTACCGAGTTATTAAAGAAAATGTGTATCGGCTAAACACAGTACGTTGTCTTATGGGGGTTTTACACTAGAAAAGCCTGTTA
Organism: Allygus modestus; assembly: GCA_963675035.1. Taxonomy (NCBI): domain Eukaryota; kingdom Metazoa; phylum Arthropoda; class Insecta; order Hemiptera; family Cicadellidae; genus Allygus; species Allygus modestus. The sequence goes on along the minus strand of OY776114.1, from coordinate 38,550,232 downwards.
TTCCTTTGTTAGAGTACTTTTATCATCCCCAGCAACCTCACGCCTACTTTCAAGCCTGTCTGGACCTTCTCCTAACCTTATAATGCGCAAAATTTTATTCCCAGCTTTGCAAGTAAATGAAACCAGGAGTATCAGAACAGCCAAAAAATCAATGTTTTCAGATTTCAATAAAAATTGGACAAATGTATGTTTTTACACTGATTTTGAGTTTTAAAAGTTTTTATGTGGAAATTCTCTTCCCTCACGTCAGCGTGCTGCGTGCAAACTCGTTTTTGGTTGTGGCGACTAACTAATAAGTAGGGTAAGTTGAAGTGGAGTATCGATATCAGCGTTAGAAAACACCTTGTATTTTGATATAAAGTTTATGGAATGTTTTGAATAACTATTAAACAAGCTTTCGGTCTCTTTCTGTCTGGGTATCATTCGACATAAGACACTGCGGGACAAAGGTAGTTTTGCGACACCGGCTACGCTGTGAAGCAACGATCTCAAAGTATTTTATACATCGTTAAAGGAATTAGGTTCCATTTGTTTGATTACTTCTTTCCTTAAACATATTTTTCCTCTACATTATTTTAAACACATTCCTCATCCTCCATGATACAAATATTATTTTACTTAATTACTTTCCTTTTACAACTTCCCTCTCTATATGTTTTTAAAATCTTCATCCTCCACAATATGAAAGCTATTGATCTAATCTCTTGTGATAGTTTAAGTTCTAAACTACTAACAGCCTATTATAGAATCAGCCCCTATCTTATCAGAGTAAGATTTTAAAATAGGAAATACTTGTTCATAACAGTTTTGGGTTCTTATTCTTCTGAAATAATTTCTAATGTGACAGAATGTTCTAGAAAATCATTCAACGGACATTCGAACTTGAATGGAAATACTTGTGGCTTGAAACGGTATCTGTAGGCTGCCATTGAAAGAAGGATCGCAATGGGTAGTCGTTCACAAAAATCGTCATAGTTTGATTTATGTATTACGCTCTTGATCGATCCCAAGTCATTGCCAACCTTGCCTCCCATCTAGGTGACATTCTCACGACGGCCAGCGCGCAGTGTAGCAGTATCGCCCATGTAGGCGCAGGCGCAGGGTGCTAGGTGCCGGTGGGTTGGCAAGGAGAGGATATCCTGCGTGTCCGTGCTCATACTGCGTGTCCGACCGTCCGAACCGCGTGCGAACCTCATTAAAGCGCAACCTCGCTGAAATTAGCACCAGTCATTGACCACTCTGCCGAATTTGACATTCGATCGCGTTTGGCAATGAAATCACAGTGTAAGAGTTGTTGAAAGTTTAAATTCTCTGTGATGCACTTGCACGAGCGACCCAGGAGGATTGAAATTCCCTCAAAAGTAAAAGTGCTTTCTACACGTTTTGTCACGGTTTTTTTATTTTCCGTGCACTACTAGAATACATTACTTATGAAATCGAGAATGTCGTGTTATTTATTAGGCCCATAACACTTTAGGCGTTTCAGAATACCCATTTCTTGGAACTTTACAATAAACGTGCCAATTTTTCTTTTACTTCAACAGTTATCATAGTCATAGTGGTTTTCTTTGTTGCGTGAGAATTCAGCTAGTACCATTGGTTCCCCCTGGTAATGATTTTAATTTCGTTAATTTCATATGTTTAGTGAATGTCAGGAGTGACACTTGTATGTTTATTTCTCCAATGAAACGATTTCTAAAACTATATTTTGTCTTTATCAAAAAAAGGAATTTGTCGCTTCTTTATTTACATATATCGCCAATTTAGTAACGAGTTTACCCCTGCCTCGTGGGGTCTACCCGAATCGAAACATGTTCGAAATCTCCGTGCATTTTCGATCCTTACAACATAAACTACATCGGTGAACAATTTCTCTTCGAGTATATCTCGGCAGCTTTCTTCCTCTGGGGACTCGCCCTCTTTAGGGAACAGGCTGATGAACTTTCAGCAGGAGAAATCCCGGGGTTCTGGGAAGCAACGGCGAGGACGCGGGATATGGCGATGTGATCAGAACCTGATCTGGCCGTCACCGTCAGCGTCGAGTGCGACTTCCGCCGGGGCCGTTAGTGCTTTGTGGCGGCCGCGGGTATGGAGCCGAGGGGAAAATGTTGGTAGTACAACTAGCTACCCGGAAGTAGAGTAATCAGAGATATCCTAAAATAGCAACATTCACATTAGGGTCGCCGTCTAGTCGCCACCCCGACAGATCGCCACCTCGGCATGTTGGTCATAGGCGACAAATCGCCACCTTCATTACTCCGAGGTTGCGATCTGTCGGGTACGCTACTGTCAGATCGCCACCTCGCACGGCTGCGAAAAGTAGCCACCCTGACAGATCGCCACCTCCAAAATAATTTTAAAATGTGGCAATCTGTCGGGGTGGCGATCTGACGAGGTGGCGACTAGACGCGGTCCCTCACAGGGTTACAGGGGGTCGTTATGTAGACTGAAGACAAATAGGCAATTCTGGAATGTTATGTCACTTGGAAACGCATAAATTGTGATAGCAAATTATTATGAACGTCACTGTGTTTCTAACGGGGAATTACTTTTTGCGACAGTATAAGATAATGTTGACACTAATTTAAAACTGGTTAATGTGGCTGACTGACTGATTCACACCACATTTGTCAAGATCATGTCGTTCGCTATAGCAATTCAAATAACACGGATGTTTTAAATTGTAACAGACGAATTTCGTTAGGTGTCAAATATTTTAACTAAATCTCACAGACAACGCACATCCTAACCCGGTGGGTCTAGAAGCACGAGGTTTCGTTCAGGAGTTCCTTATATTAGAAATATTCAAAGGTTCTACCACATAATGCAACAGAGCAGCACTCACAAAGGTTGTAATCCCATATGAAACCGGGTCCCCTGGTCCTATAGCTTGTTAATTATAAATGTAACCGGAAACACAAAACCACATGAACAATGGGTTTCGACGTGTCTGTACCAAAATTAAAAACTGGAATACGAAGTTATGCTGAATTCCCTCTATTCATCAGCAGATTAAATCTCTTATTTAAAAAAGCCTATCTAACCCACCATGCCATGTAGTATGTGTGATCCATCAAGCTTCAAAATGATTGGTAGGGTAGCACAGTGGTTAGCGTGCTCGCTTCATAATCTGAAGTTCGCCAGATCGATCCTGAGAACATGTTGTGAAGGTTCGATATTGGATCCAGCTGCCATTGGTCATTGGGCTACTAATTAATGATCCTGGCTAGAATCAGTCGGTCTTATTCAGTAACAAGACTACACAAGGCATCTCACCCATTCTACACTCATCATTCATTCATATTCGCCTTAAAATACGCTCTAGTAGCGTCGGGGTCTTAGACAATGATGATGATGTTCCATCAGCGTTTCCATATGCATTTGTTCCGTAATGGATATTTACTTCAAATCATGGTAAAACTTCTCCATGGGCCACTAACAACACCGAAGACTCCTACAGTTGCCCAGCACCCGAGAACACCGTACTCCGTACTCCTGAAGTCACCACCGCCAGCTCCGCAGGTAGTTTCCTCCGTCGCGGTTGGCTGTCGAATGTCGTTATGAATGTGGCTGTCCCGCGTTAGTGATTGCGACATTGAACATGCAGCAGAAGGAGCTGTTGTAGTCCCAAGGTCGGCTCCCAGGACCGAGACTTGGCACACCACCCAGACGCTCGGGCATACATACCTCCATCTTCCCGTAGTATGTCAGGTCTTTGTTCAATTTGGAACGATAAAAAGGTCAAATCACGACCTTACCAATGATTTGTCTTGGTATCATTCATTGTAGTTTGTTGTAAGGTTGTAAACCTGTCATGTCCAGTCCAGTGGCACGAAGACCTCACCAAAATTTACATTTTTGTGGGTTTTAATATCTAAAGATATATTCTTGATTTATTCTTGATTTGGAACTAAAATTAGTTGTCATTTATGTATTTTTGGACTAAACATGTTTTAAGTGACATTTTTAGATTATGTTGCAAGGAATAATTTACTAATTGAACAAAGCCTCTGGAATAATAAACTTTGAGTAAACTTCCACTGAATAAGGATATTGTAAGCTTCGTACGCATTGAGTAACTATATTCAAATCGACAATGTTGATTTATATTTTATCTTGTAACAAGCAGTGAGCTCATCATTTCCAAGGCATTCCAGGTTTTCATTAATGCTCGTCAGGTGTTGATTGTAGTATTGAGATTGTTACTGATGGTTTTGCCATATAATAAATAATTGTGTCCAACTCACCTCGAATCAGAGGGTCATATTGACTCTGAATTTCACCTGCAATAAATTTGTCTACTGATACACGATAAAAAAGAATCTAAAGTTGTTGTTCCAAGAAATCTCAAATATTTTAGTCGTAGATATTGCAAGACGACAAACTCAGTAGTGTCTGCGGTGAGGGTGTCATTGAATGTTGTGGTACGACAGGAGTTGTTTACAAACCGAAGGTCACACAGGTTTTTGCCCCCAGATATCGGTGCAGTAGTGTTTAGTGTTACAGCACACATGTGAACCCCCCACCCCACCCCCCACACAACTCCTGGACCTCTCTCACGCCCGCCAATCTGCCGTCCTACTTTTGAGACAGGGGATATAAAATTTCTAAGCAATTAGATATTTGTCCTTATGCAGAAAACAGCGACTAAAATCTAAAATGATAACGTGATGCGAGAAATCTAATCTATATGTTTCTGCTAATATATTATACAAGAAATAAGGATAAGGCTATTCAAAGATAGTTTTGTGTTAACAATTTAACTTTGCTTAAAGGTGTTTTCCTTCTTTCCATCCAGCCTACTATCTGTTAGCATGACAATCAAGCATAATTCATGTCTATGAATTATTCATGATATTTTTGTCGTTTACATTACTTCCTACTATATACTTTTTTATATTAATAATAACTAGTATCCGTGACTATTACTATCATTTAAGAGCAAATATCGAATTTTATCTGAAGAAGGATAAGCTTGATTTTTTTTCAAAACAGTATATTTATAACCAATTTACATTCTATACAACAATTGTTATCCAACCGTCTTTTGTGTTGACCTTCTTGCTTATTCATTAAAACTTGTAAGAGAGTGAGAGAAGAAAAACTATAACAATCACTGTAATATAATTTAAAAAACCTTTCTCAGACAATCCTGAGGGAATAAATTGGATGAAATATCACAGAAAGAAGGCATTTTTATAAACAAATTATTTTACATTAGAAATCAGCTCATAATCATAAATAAACTTTTAACGATTCTTAAAAAATATGTATGGGATATTTTTACAGTAAAGTAAAGTTAATATCCAATAATACAAGTTATTACAGTCGAACTGAAAATAAATTTACATCAAATAAACAAAATATCTGAATCAAGTATTTCATACAACCTTTTTACATAAGTTTTTTCATTTTTTTATTTCAACTACTTTTTTAATTTTTTTCAACTTTTGGTAAAATTTTTTCATAACTATAATTATGCAAGTTAGTGCTAAGCAAGTTAAATAGGTGAGGGAGAGTGTTAGAGTGAGAGGGCGGCGGCGGAAGGCGGTCCTTGTCAACGATGACCCGGTCCAGCATCCGCCGCACTGCAAGGAGAAAGCAACGCAAGAACTGCTAACGACTCCGACACAGAGCAATCAAACTGAACTGACAGCTCCATAGAGTACAACAATGCAGCGATCGGAGAAACACGAACCAAGAGGAGCCATGAGTTTAGAAGCAAGGTGCAAACTATTGACCTTCGCCATTACTATGCAGTCACGAACATGTGAAACCATTGTAAATGTTGCATCGTTGTAGTTTGCTGTCTCTCCATGTCGCAATGAGGTCTTCCACTGAGGAACTACAGTCTCCAGGGAAAAGAAACGAACAAGAAGAGATGAAACTGATAGGCCAGAGTGGAACAATTGAAAATTGTTAGATAAATAATTATAGTAAATTGCTAATCTATATTTATAAAAAAGGGATCCTGGTTTGTTTGTTTGTATATATATTTGAAGTTTACGGAGTCGGACACCGTTGGACCGTTTGCCATGAAACTTGGTATAGATATGTACAATTTTAAGGAGAAGATTTTTAAGTCATCTATTTCGTCCTAACTCAATTGGGTTCCTCCCAAGAGGCCCATAAGGGTTCCCATATAAACATATGGAAAGATGTTGTTGTTTACATAAAAGCTAATGACATGTTTACTTGAACAGGTGATCTTGGTGATATTGGTTTTAGTTGGTAATAGTCAAAGGCATGACAACGTCTGCCGGGTAACAGCTACAACATAAACATACTCGTCATACAAATTTGGCCAAGTAGTATAGCATGCAAAATTATTGTACCTTATTTTCAGGAGGTTGATTACAAACAAGGTTTTTACATGATTTTGTATTCTTATTATTTTTCTCCAGGCAAATACTTGAATAGCTCTTTAAGGTCCGAACCCCGTATGTTAGAGTGAAATATAGAAATAATCTTGGATTTCCCTGGTGTAATAAACAAATCCGTAACAGAGTTGAATCTAAAGTAATGTTATTTTGTTTTACAGTATAACTTCATTGTAATAAAGTTGGTTTATTTGTTTCCAGACCCAATTAAGCAGCTTGTTGGCGCCACAGTGTCAATATCAGCTCTGTGCAGACTCCAACCTCAGATAACCGCGTCGACCTGTGTCTCTGTACCACCCGAGACTCTGTCGTCAGTTTTGTTTATCGTTGCTGAATATTGGTTTAATTAATCGTTTGCTTTAACTCATCAGCTTTTTTTATCGATTCGAATGAACCTTGTTCAAATTATGTCCAATTAAATTTTATCAGGTTTTGTATACAATTAGCTTATACCAGCGTAATTAAAATGAGCTGTCAGATTCTATGATTTACGTAGTAAAAAATAGAAAAAATACAGCAATCAACCGTGTCAACAACTTGAAAAGAAATTGTGAAATGTGTAAAGACAACTGAAATGTTTCCACCCATTAAAAGCCGTACGAGTGTTTATTTCATTTTAATTATTCTTATTGCAGACACATCCCATCACTGATTAGGGACAAACAAATTTCACGACGTTTCGAAATCTGGATTCTGATTCCGTCTTCAGGTAGGAAGTATACCTAGAATATATCAAGATGTTGTGGCGCAATCCGGACAATGCTGTAAATAAATCACAAACAAGTTAAACCCGAGAATTTTAAAAGGAGTAAAAAGTCAAACCAAACCGAAACACAAAAGCCAAACACAGTCTTTACGTATTACAAGCGTACTTGGTATTGTAATCTATTGAAATGTACTGTAGTAACTACCTTAAGTTACAAAGGAGGTGGTAAAAATGAAAAATATGAGAATGATTGAAGTCTACAAATACTGTACATAAAACACCTGTACACCTTAGGATTAGAGACAAGGTTCATAACACGGTAACTAATGAGACACTAAACTGAATAATGACCACTACCAGGATAACCTACGGTCTAATGGATATCTAATGTTAATTTAATAGGACAGAGGGCATCCATACGTTCCTCGGGGATTAGCTCGATGAGCATGTAATCGTATATTGCAATCTCCAGATCGCCTATTCAAGATTACCGGACGGAATCCGTGGTTTATGGGACTGCGAGAGACTGTGGGGGGGGGTGACCCCGGGGCAGATATTTCAATATTCATCCACACACCCACGCACGCGGCGCCCACACGGGGCTGGTGGGGCCTCGAGGCCCTGTAGTCTGTAGTGCCCCGTGGGGCCTCGAGGCCCTGTAGTGCCCCGTGGGGCCAGAATGAAGTTCGGATTATCCCGAAACGAAGTATAAAGTACATTTGAGGTCGTTGCTTCACAACATAGCCAGTGTCGCAAACCTATCTTTGCCCCGCGGTGTCTTATGTCGAATAAAACCCAGATAGAAGAGACCGAGAGTTTGTTTATTCAAAACAAGATTCCATAAACTTTTCAGAAAATCCTGAAAAGGGAAATATTCTATATTTTTGTTAAGTACGGGAACCATTTTTTATATGACTCATATTAGTCTGGAAGAGTAGCTTTGTTAACAAGAGTTCCCTAACAAAACGTTAAAAAATGCCACTGGTGTGGATACACAAAAAAAACACTTCGGACAACGTCCGCATTATTACTCAAACGATTAATGTCTGCAGAAAAAGATGATTAAAAGAGTAAACATTGATATACTAAATTTTAAACTGAAATGAAATCATCAAAATTGCAATAATACAAAATTAATTATAATTGGAATTTTGATGATTTCATTTCACAGTTTAAAGTTTAAATTGATTTCCAATAATTAGCTGCAAGTACATTATGGATTGTTATACTATTTAATAGCAATGTTCTGAATGGTTCTGCCCACTCTAAATAGAAAGATACTTTCGAAACAGTTGTTGAATTACATCAACGTGCATTTTTCGTCTCTTAAATAAATGTCAGAGAACAATCCCAAAGATCTTTGGGCCTGTTATAAAAGAATATCACTTAGTTAAAAAAAACAAATTTTGTTCTAAGAGAAGTGAAAGGTGTTATAACCTATAACGAGAGGAAATCAGTGGTTATAAAAATCAAGTCGCTGATTATGTGGATTTCCCTCTGGTAATTCCAGTTAGTGAATCAATCAACATTAATCTGCAGAGTGGATCGTTAACAGCTTCCTATAATCCAAACCCAAGAAACTTTCTCGAAGAAAATGTAATTCATTATATTATTTGCTTTCGTTTGAAAAATGTTCGCGTTTAATGGATAAGACTTGGTTTGGGAACTCCAATCACAACGGAGGTAACGTGATGGAAAGCGTCTTGCTATGCAACGTTCGGAGGGAAAACCTTGTTCCTGCGAAAACCTGCGTTTTATAGGAAATACCTTACTGAACGAAATAGATAATCTGTAACTTTATTTCTGTAGTTAATAATAAATTTCTTCGAAAATTCATCTGCCCCTAGAAAAAATACAAAAAAGTAGATAACTTCATTATTTTCACTATTCTTTAAACATTTTCTCATGGATCAAAAGTAGCCTTTGTAAGGAAGAGTTTGTTAGAAAGAAAATTAATCATGGTCTTTTTGGTCTTTTTTAGTAATTTATAAATTTAGCTGTCTTAATATACGTGCAATTCAAACACAACAGGTTAAGGACAAATATATCTAAAATTAAAATGTACAACTCCTGAAATATTGACGTGTCAATTTACTCACTATATTCCTTTACCAGTTTGGGAATCCATCAGTACTAATTGAATATTGTTTGGTGAATTTAGGTCCAAAATTATTAGTTTTCTTAAATGTGTTATCAATCGAAAGATTCCAAGATACTGAAGATGTTCCTTTCGGGGTTGCGACAGGTCAGTTCAGCACATGGTTTTGTAAAGTTTCAATGTTAATCTTATGGAGTTATATTTTATTTAGTCAAAATGTTGATGAAAATGTAACTATTTCAAAACGTTATACTTAATGCCTGCTACCCGTGCGTAAAACGGGGCATAAGCTATTTTTGTTACTTTTAAATCTCTTTAGAAACCTCGTCTAAATAGCATGGTGAAAGTCCCCCCTCTAGAATACTATTATTATTATTATTCCTGCAACTAGGTTTACCACGCTGTCATTGCGCATGCGTAGGACAGGTATGCGTGTAACGCGACACCCGAGAGTGTGGGTGGCTACAGTTACTCGACTGTGACCTCCTCCTCCTATTTCACATTATCCCTACAGGTTTTCACTAAATGTTTACGTTCCTACTTTCTTATGCATTTTTGTATTTTATTTTATGTTCAATCCGATGCAAATCTCAAAACCATTCAGTTTTTGTTAAGCCGTGATTGACACGCAAGTTTAAAACTTAACAAAATTTGAATTTTCTAAATATTACTAGCTGAACGACAGCGTTTTATATACTATATAACCTCCTTATTTAACATGTTTCAAGTAGTATACATATTTTTAAGATATGCGGGAACTTACTGAAATAACCTAGCTAAAAGTGGGGTCCTAAGGGAGGAATTTAACTATAATAAATTGTGTTGTGGGTAGCACCTTCTATTAAGGAAATTACAAGTTTAATTCAAAACAATCACGCCGATGTATTATTTTTCAATACTTCCAGTGCTTCTTTAAAACTAGAAAGTGACAAAAGGCTTTACCTTTTAAAACCTCACTTAAACAAATCCTTCTTTAAAAGATTTTGTAACGAAAATTGTAATTTGTTATTTGGTAATTTGGTGTATGTTTTATAAATCGAAACCTATCCATTGTTTAATATCAACCACGATACAAATAAAATAAAATAATGGAACCAGCTGCTATTTTCTTTGGCTATTAATAACCATTTTTACAAGAACAAATCTACCTTAGCAACCAGACCAGGATTTGTTCCGACCTCTCTCAAAGCGTTGAAACATTCCACTGGCAAGCAGTGTGGAGAAGTGTGAAGTTGATAGCCTGAGATGTAAATTTTCTGCCATAGCCCGAGCTCGGCAAGGCAGGCGAGGTAGCCACAGAGTCGAGGGGGGAGGGGGAGGGGGAGGACCTGTATGTAAATACGCGCAACCACCGGAGATGTAGTGTAGGACTATCAGTATGCGAGACCGCAGGCTGGCCTATAATTAAAATAATACCACCGACGATACATGCTGATGAGCCGGGCTGTGCGCGCACCGCGACCGAGACATCCCCGGCAGTGGTGCGGGTGTGCAAGCACAGGCATTTATTTTAGATTTAATTCTTGAATGCTCCATTTACTTTTTCAATAACAAACTTAAATACCCCCGTCGCAGCAAACCTGCGTACTCAGCGAATTTCCAATGTCTTAACACCACATAAAGCCGCATACCAAGTTTCATAAAAACATATTCACAAATAAGCGGTAAATACAATTTTAATTATTCTCCATAAGAATAACATTGGGGATGAGTTCGCAGGTTTGCTGCAACAAGAACACAAAATAATGGGGCTGTATGCAAATATCAATAGAACTCATGAAAGTTAAGTCACATACCAAGTTTCATTGATATACATTTATAAATATGCGATTTATAACAGCTTTATACATTTTGTATATAACATTATAACATTTTGTATATAATTCTGTAAGCGAAACTTTTAAGTCAAAATTGTGGGAGGTTGGCAAATTGTAGGATGATGGGAGACGCCTTAATTTAAAGGTCTCGATCCCAGGGACTCGGGAAAAATAGCAGTATTTCCAAAAAGTTACCAGCAAACGAGAAATAACCTAAAACATCCCCCATAAGAAAATCATGGAGATTTAAAAACGTCTGCTTTGTTTAAATTAAAGCATGTGATTAAGATTCTACTTTGATAATGAACTGACATGTTCTCATATCAGACAAGGCAGTGTATTGGAGCAAAGTTAGTGGCTTTGGCCCCTTAAAGCCACTAGTTTTAATTATTCTCCATAAGAATAACATGGGGACCGAGTACCTAGGTTTGCTGCTACGGGAACCATACGTGAAAATTTCGTTTTTTGTGCAAACAACAAACCACAACCAGATAAAGCCATTTACCAAATAAGCGAGATTTAACATTTTAATTTTTCTCTATAAGAATAGCATGAGACAACGTACTGTGTTTAGCACTTACAATATCTCAGTAACCAGTTAACGTAGAGTAATGATCAAATTACCAAATTGTGTGTTTTTAAAGCTGAATTCAATGGTATTGATTGAAATTTGATTTAAATAAAAATTAAATGTGAAAACCCTCCAACAAAAAATTGGGGTACAAACCCCCCAAACCCTCCTTTGGATGGTGCGATTCGTCTGTTTTTCGAACTCGTTCAAATAAATGTTACTTTACACATTTGCACCAAATTGTATTAAGATCGGACATTTTTTACGAGAGTTATTGTGCTTACGCACACACACACAAACATATATATATAAATATCTAAATATATATATATATATACACATATATACAAATTTGAACGAATGGTGTTTTTGGTATCTGGGGACCACAAAACAAAAAGTTATCATGGTTTCGGGCTTAAGTATTACCATGAGACCTACGGTAATAGCTTCTTCCGTATAGGGAAAATTCGCTAAAACAAATTTTATTTTAAATATAAATTTTTGAACGTGTGATCTTATGTGGCCTCCTTCTTTTCTAGAAGTGTGCTGAAAGTGGCTTCCCTCTATACCTGGGGTAATCCTTTTCAGCAGCGATTTCAAACCGCGTATTCCTGGGCATGGAAGTTGATAGGTGGAGTGGTGGTGTATGCAAAATAGTGTCGGAGCTTTTTTTTTGGTTGAATTTCATAAAAAATAGTGAAGCATGCTGCTATTAAGTTAGTTATTTAAGAGGTGATTGCGGACATTTTCCAACATCGACTACGTGATCTCGAATCGTGAATCTTTGTTTGTAGTTACAAATCAGTGATGGAGAATATCCGCAATAATGTTTTACGTAAACTCATAATCAACAACAGTGAGTTTTAAAAAGATTATTAAATTGCTTTACATATGAACGAGACATTAAACAATGTTTTGAACTTCAATTAGCCTCAGACTCCTGAATACCGCAGAGATACATCAGAGTTTGTCCCAGGACTACCTTAAAACTGGTCTATACCAGTTTTGAGGTTGACATTGGGTACAGCAAATGATGTTGTCATTACATACGGTAAGTCTTTTGGCTGTCCATTATGACAAACTTCCCTTTCACCTTTGGTCCCTCCATTTGCAGCGGCTAGGGATAGAATCTCCGGGTTTGGTCCCCACCTGCCAACCTGAGAATGGATGGTCCCTGGCTGTTGTACAGGATACCCTGTCAGTTGAGTTGACCAGTTGGAGGGCAGAATGCGGGTCCCCTGTTTGAGAGCCTCATCCCAGCTGTCCCAGGGGCACGGGAGTTGGCCCTCTGAAGGGTCGACTTGGTCCCATCCCTTTCTTTTCCTACTATATCCTACCTTTCCGGTAACCTGCGCAATATTCCCGCTTGTGGAGGATGTGAATAGCAGCTATGCTGGGGTTTCCTAATCCGCAACAATGATGATGATGATGACGTCAGAGTTTTTAACTATTCTGCTCAATTCCAATTTTGGATTAGTTAAGTATTCGTATCATACCAACCTTGAGGTAAACGTCTTATTACATTTTTAATTGTAACGGTTTAGGAGTTTGAAACATTGGATTAGAAAACGACTGATTATAATGAAAGGTTTGTAGAGTATTATTCCGAGGGAAATTATCGAAACTAATAAAGAAATAGCCCAATAATGTAAGACAATACTGTCTGTTTTTTTATCTGGAAGGCATTCTTTTCCCTCCAAAAAGGGAGTTTATGAACCAGATCCGTTAACCCTTCAACTTAAACGTACACAAATATTGAATGAAATTCCTGCACATTGTATTTTGACAATTTCTCCTAAGCTGTCAATAATCTCGAGACCCAATCGGCTACATTCTACACTGTATTTTTGAGAATAATTTATTTTGTAAGGTTATTTTCCACACATCCCGGATTAAGTGTCTGAAAGCACCAGACAAAAGTAATTAATTTCAGTCATGAACACATGTATTCGGAATCATTCACTCCATAAAGAGTGATTTCATGGAATTACTCTGTGTGCCAGGTGTTGCGGCAGGACGACAAATCAGCTGGCACTTGGCTCACACTTCGTACCTGTTTACATCAGAATACGCTATCGTTGGCTGGTGTCCAAGGACAAAACCACTCGTTTCATTGTCTCTGCCTCTCATATTGTCCCTTTTACGATAATCTCCATTCATGCCTTCTTTTCGTTGGGATTTAATACAAATTTTAAAATGTCTAAACAATCGAAATCAGTGGCGATGAATGAGTTACATTTTTTTAAACTTTAAATGTTTTCCTCTGCCACACCGTTGAGGCTATGGAAAATGCATTTGTTATTTAGTTCATTCATGCAGTATTTAAATACGTGTTTTCAAATCAAGATTGTATTCGTAAACAATTATAATTTATTTAGATCTGGTTTATTTTTTTACAATTAGTGGTTTTGTTTTAAACACTCTTAAAATGAAAAAAACAAAAAAAAACATATGAAACTATAATCAAGAAACATTGAAAAAGCAGTTTGTTATTAGAGTTAATTATATGCGTATAAATTGTTACTGAAATATTATCTCAACTAGAGAATACATTCCAACCGTGTTTCTTACTGTAGACCTTTTCAAATACATTAGGTTTGAAGAGACACGTCTTTAAAATTGACTGGAAGACGTCAACAGAATATCCTTTATCTCAACGTAATAATGTATATAGATGTTTGCAGGTATAATTACAATGCAGCCAAGTTATCTCCCATGTACTACAATGGCTGGCGAAGGTGTGATGGCGCATTGTCAAGTCTGTCAATGATCGTGGACCAGTTACTCCGAGTCCAGAAGTCCCACTCCCCCTCTTATAACACATTGTGTGTTAATGTTTCAGCTGCTGTCCCCCCGTTTCTAATTACCCCCCACCCATTGCCCTTTACTAGGCCTCATATCTCACTGATCTTAATTAGAATCACAGTATGTCTTCGCTTCCTCTTGTCTCCGACATATATAAACCTCAATCTAGTCGCTGGCTCAAGTCAGTTCGTCTATATGAACAATGAGTTTATCATTTAATACAATGAAGCGGTTTACTTGGGATTACTTGGGAAGCGGTTTATAGACACTTAGATTACTATTTAGCAATTATTTCCCGAATGAGCTGGTTACTTTACCTTCTTGTACCATAAGACCAATAAAGTTTAAACCCTTATATCATTAAAGGGGTTTCCGAAATCATTTATATTTTTAATCAGTGATTCCATTGAATAGAGTTTTGAATTCCGAAACAATAATTGTTAATCGTTCTGAATAATTCCAAAATATTCAATATTTACGATTTTAAATTTTAGTTTTGTTCTATTGCTTATTGGAGTTCCTATACTCATAAATAACAGACTTAATGCGTGTTTATTTTGTTAAAATTTGGTTGAATTTCTCTAGTTTATTCGACCTGTACAATTGAGTTGAACGGTTAATAACTAAATGTGTACAATAATTTCTCAGTAGTTATCTGGCGTACTACTAACTCATATTTTGTGTACGCTCTAATATACCATAAAGTGTTAAAAGCAAATTGTTACTGTATAAGTTAAATGTGTTGCAGCTAAGAAAAAAGGCGTTGGAAATGTATTTATCGATCCCCAAAATCGTGTTGATAGCGGTTTATCATCAACCTCGTGACAAAAACAGCTGATATTTGATATTACAATCCTTTGTCGATTATTTCTCGGTAATACAAACACGTGGATAGCTCGTTAACTAACAATGTAGCAGTTTCTCAATCATCAGCAAACGCGAACCCAGAAATACCCACAGCCCGTGTGCCACGAGATGCTCTTTGACTCTATCTGTGGCGAGTGTTTATAACAGGCAAGTCAGTTGTCAGCAGTAAACAATCACAAGTGCGGCGAGAGAGGCAGAGATGCGATTGAACCAATGATGTCATGACACCATCTCTCTCAGAGCAGCACATGGCCTCAGATATGATAGTCGTGTAATTGTTTCAATTGCATAATCATTTTTGAGATTACAATACTTGACACCTTCTCGTGTAACTCAGTATTTTCTATAAAACGAGAAAAAAACCTCTTTGTTCGACAGGAGGAAGAATATGTTGTGTTTTTAACGGTAACTCTTTTTTGCCAAACCACGCATATACTACTGATCTAAGCCTTCAACGATTATCCCAGCAAAACAATGGGTGAGACGTTCCAGCATACAAGTTGTACAGTACTGATAAAATTTACATGCCAGGACTGCGGACATGCTCTAACTGTGGAGTGGGGATTACTGATGTTTAAAATAAAACGGGTATGTCATTTACTGAAATATCCTGCATATCTTACTTGAGTAAGGCCCTGTTACCATGGGAATTCACTAATCGTGCAAGCACTGAGCAATCTCTGAGGCACATTTTTGCATATGTCAAACGTGCATTACTCAGTTCATAAGATAGTTATCTCCAGCCTTTATATTTGCGACTCAAGGGTCCGTAGCTACTAGTAGGTACTAGTACTCGGTTCAGATTTACGACTCGCAGCTCGTCGGCTACTTGGAAGCCATCGTGATAATAGTTATCTCCAGCCTTTATATTTGCGACTCAAGGGTCCGTAGCTACTAGTAGGTACTAGTACTCGGTTCAGATTTACGACTCGCAGCTCGTCGGCTACTTGGAAGCCATCGTGATAATAGTTATCTCCAGCCTTTATATATGCAACTCAAGGGTCGTAGCTACTAGTAGGTACTAGTACTCGGTTCAGATTTACGACTCGCAGCTCGTCGGCTACTTGGAAGCCATCGTGATAATCGGTAACGTCCGGTCGAAGGTGCCAAAATGAAGACTTAAACGGAGGAAATGAGCCGTAACATTATCCCATACATTCCACCGACCTTTTATCTACTGCGGAACACGTGTTTTGTATTCAAGGCGAGATCGATTGTTCGACGTGGAAAAATAAATTTAAACCAGGCTTCCACTCATTGAAACTCATTGAGGACCAACCATGGATCAGGACCAGGATGAGACATAGGGTAGGGGGTAAAGAGGGTGATCGTGAAGGAGTTGATCAGGTTGATTGAAACAGCATTTGTGTAAACAGTATTATCATTAACGTCTTGTAAAATAACTGTTTATAAACCTTGAATGATAATTAATTTAATTTAGAATGAGAACATTTACCACGCATCTTTTTGTTAAAGATCCGTCTTCGAGATGGACTTTTGAAAAATGGGTTAGCGTTTTCTTTATAGATGTTCCTTCAAGAGCAAAAACCTGAAGAAAAATGTATACGGATTTTATTGTTTCTGAACGAAAAACGTACTTTCCTCTGAAAACCAGTGGTATACTACGGTACTTTATGACGCCATTATATTTAAGTTGCATTACGCTTGTGTGAAATTAACTCCACGACGCTATAAAACACCAACTGTTGTCCAGAGAACTGTTACCCACGCCTCTCACATTTCTGTTGTCCAGTAGCGGTGTGAACGAACATGAAATCGCCGCGTCTGTGTTGTCAAGTTACTGCAGTGTAAGCGAAGTCGCTTCGAGTGTCCCAATCCCATGCCCGTTAACCGCCTTGTTCCCATTTGGGCCTGGAACTGTAACTCCATTATGATCATAAATCAATTATATGGGAACTAAAATATGCAAATTTAGGTAATGCTTTGATTACATACCTAAAGTTGTGACGGTGGTAATCAAATACAGACGTCCTGGACATTTTGCAAAAGGCCTCCTGTGGGCGTCGCACATAAATAGTCCTCAGTTTGTGTAGGTTTCTTTCGAAAAACGCTAATACGCGGATTAATTGCGGTGACATCTCTATATCAGCTGCCAAATCTAGCTGCAATCGTGTCAATATTACTCGATATACGAGGCTATTAAGCTTAATTAGTTAAAACCTCATAAAAAGCTTCATACCTCACCAACCACATCTTCGTATTATAGTATATAGTAGTTTTTAACTTATGTTTCCTAAACAAACTTTAGGAACTTCTCAGTAAAAATAAGTTGTGAAACTTGAAGATAAATAAATGTTGCAACTGATAACGGTTTTGATTGTTGCTGCTTTGAAATTAGGAACCGAGGCTGCCCCTACCGGTCAAGAGGGGTTCCAAAGACAGGTGCTTATCAATCACGATCAACCGGCAGCGCGGGCGCGGGTGCCATGTGTGCCAATAGCCGCCATGTTTGTTGTGGATCCACTCCTGTGGTCACGCTCCGGTGTTCGGATTATGTAAATGTCAAGTGCTGGCCTCCATTGTTGCTAAGAACTTCTCGGTGCGGAACGGAAACGACGATGTTGCCGGATGTTGTACTAGGCTCACGGCTACTCCGAGTTACCCGTTCCGTTGGCACTTGTTCCACTTTTGAGTTTCGATAATTTATGGGAGAGGGTTCGGAAATACGTCGGTAGTGTGATATATTAAATAGCGGTGAATCTCTAAGCTGGGGATTACGGAACGATGCAATATGTGATTTGACTCCCTTTCGTTACTAGTTCTTTAGGCACATAGTCATAGTACGTTCGTCTCTAGTTCTTGGAGAAAAGCTATTGTATGATTCTTTTAGTTTGGTGTTTTAGGGTAAGGCACTGATGGGGTGGTGATGATGTTAGTAGGGCAGAGTAACGTAGCAAAAGCCAGCGAGGTCCTCCAGTGATGTCGAGAAACATCAATCAACACGATTCTGTGAACGTGCAATGCCAATTTGGAATCCGTCCATCATTGATATCTCATACATTAATAGTTAGGTAACAAATTCTAACTTAGTTTAATATAATTATCGAAATTAATAAAGAATCTACAAATTGTGGAAGTGGGTTCTATTGAGGGCAGGTCATCAGTTACTAGAAGTAGAGCAGATATTAATGTTCAATCATATAAAACAAGCAATAATAATTGACAATGATTTCAAAACAATATATATTGATTTATATATATACATATTTATCTACAGCATTTTTCTTTTTTACTTAAATTGTTTTTACGATTAGTAATGAACGCTTCCAATGTTCAAACCCTTTCTCGTGATCGTTATTTGTATATAGAGTTCTGAAATATAACTAACACACCATACTTATCTGAGGTGTTATCTGTGGTGTCCAACGCACTAAGGTATTGCGTTCACCACAATAAGTTTGTAGTAAGTGTGTAAGTGTGTGTAAGTTTTTGGTAAAAAAAACAAGTTGTTTTTCTTACAACAACAAAGTTTAAATGGTTGAATGTGAATTTGACTTGAACTGTTACTACTCTGTCCATCATCATCATGCAGTGTTTATAAACACAGAACTACATCTCGTTCCTCACAGACCATTCTCTGTATCGGGAGCGTCTCTACAATTACCCCTACCATATTTCACGAGATCCAGCTTAGTGTTTACTGCGCTTAGTTTGTTTTACCGGCAAACATCGCCAGCCGCCATCTTTTACGACATAATTGCAGGATAAATTTGTTTTTCTGACATCGTGTAAACAAACTGCACACCTTTACTGCGCTGCGAGACTGAAATAGTGTACGTATTGTTTCTACCTATCTATAACCATCTTCCACCCAGCAAGTCAATAGTCTCAGTGTTAAACCATTAAAGGTGAGATTTCTGGACGAGTATCATTAAGCGATAAGAAATGTTATTCATAATAGCGAGCAACTTTCAAATAAAACTTTTTAAAAACCAATAACATAGAAATTGGACTATATAAAAGTATTAATTTTTTGGCCCGATTTTTAACATTTTACAGTTGAAAGTATATTCTTGGATAGATTACCCCCCAAGCATAATAATTTATATTCAGTTCCCATCCCACAGTACTTAATAGTGTCTATCTTATCTTTTACAGCCTCTTTCGCTCCTGGGAAAGTCTTGAGGCGGTTATCGCCGATCATTTATTTTATCTTATCGTAGATTTATGTCCCCTTAACTCATTATCGTTACAGTAATGTCGTTCGATATCAATTCTCCAAGTGATAGCAATGGTGGGGCATTACTATAGTTGTAAATCATAATTAACCCCCTCCCCCCTGCGTTCTTCAGTACATGTTGCTTACTATCTTTCCAAATACTGCCACATTTTGGGGCGTAAAGAATTTGCTTAATTTGCTGTAGTACGTCTTCATTTTAGCGAATTTCCCCTTTAAGGAAGAAGCTATTACCGTAGGTCTCATGGTAAGACTTAAGCCCGAGACCATTATAACTTTTCATTCTGAGGTCCCCAGATGCCAAAAACACCATTCGTTCAAATTTATATATATATATATTTATATATATATATGTGTCCGTAAGCACGATAACTCTCGTAAAAAAGGTCCGATCTTAATGAAATTTGGTACAAATGTGTAAAGTACCATTTATTTCAACGAGTTCGAAAACCAGATGAATCGCACCATCCGAAGGGGGGTTTTTGGGGGGTTTTGTACCCCAAAAATGTGTTTTTTGGGGTTTTCACATGTAATTTTAATTCAAATCAAATTTTAATTTATACCATTGAATTCAGTTTAAAAAAATAAACAATTTGGTATTTTGATCATTGCTCTACGTCAATTGGTTACCGAGATATTGAAAGTGCTAAACACAGTACGTTGTCTAATGTTATTCTTATTGAGAAAAAGAAAAATTGTATATCTCGCTTATTTATAAACATAAACTGGCGAAATTTGGTATATGGCTTAATCTGGTTGTAGTTTATTGTTGTTTGCACAAAAAAATTTTTTCGCCTATGGTTCCTGTAGCAGCAAACCTAGGTACTTGTTCCCCATGTTATTCTTATGGAAAATACTTAAAATGTTATATATCGCTTATTTATGAATGTATATGGATGAAACTTGGTATGTGACTTTACTTAGATGAGTTCTATTGATATTTGCATAAAAAAACCATTATTTTGTGTACCTTGTTGCAGCAAACCTGCATACTCATCCCCAATGTTATTCTTATGGAGAATAATAGTTAATATTTTAAATATCGCTTGTTTGTGAATACATTTCTTATGAATCCTGTTAAGTGTTTTAATGTGTTATGTTATATATTCATTGGAAATTCGCTGAGTATGCAGGTTTGCTGCGACGGGGTATTTAGTTATTTGTGAATATCAGCAATTTGTAGATGTTTGTTTCCCTCGGCCCGCGGGAGGCCAGGAGGGCGAGTGCCCGACCCGGGGCCTCTAGCCTCTAATGGACCGGTGACCAGTTCTAGCGGAAGTCCCTCACTCCCTCTCTCCTCTCTCTTCTGCGCCACACCACACCGTTGCGTTGCTCGGGTTTCGCCGCTGGTCGCAGGTCGCAGGTTTGCCCTGTTGAGTCAACAGATCATCTGTCCATAGCCGTTCTCCTCTTACCTTCCTCTCGCTAATGCGACGTAGAATCTGTCCAGGAAATAAGCAAGATTTGGACCTCTCAGCGTTTAAAAACTGTCATTAATTGATCGAGTTTGATCTTTAGGCGTCGTTATTCACAGTATCATTAGCGAGTTGTTAATGTAGTATAGTATGATGAGTAGAATCGGGTTTGCTACTTTCACAGCAAGTGTCTCGAAACATCTTAAGATATTCGCGTTCTAAAATTCTAATTTGTCCTCGTTTTCATCGGTACAAATATAATTTATCAAGCGATATACCTATATTGTTATAAAAAAAGTAACAATACTGGTTAAAAGTTGATTATAATTTCTTTATAGGTGACTGCCAGTTCCTTAAAAAGCTGTAGACGCTGTGGTCTGGCAATAACTTTCTGGAAGGTTTTCTGCAAGACTGTTCAAAAGTGGGAGCCGGTTCGTAGCTTCTCTTCGACTCATCTCCCCAAAAGCCGAATGTTAATTCACGCTGCGTAAAACAATATTATTTTAACTTTATTTGATGATTGACGTAATTAAAACAAATACAGCTACATTGGGTAAAAACCTGACTTATCCGTTTAAATCCAGTATTGTAATACTGTACATATAACGTTCAAAACGATAAATTTTGAATAGATGATGAACCCAACAATGTTTTACCAACTTCCTATACAATACATTAGAACACACTGGTGTGAAATACAGATGCTTCACGCCCTCTCACAAACCAACTCTCATCTCCAACTAGCTGGATTACCGACCCCTCGTATTCACGTTCTGTGTTTCTCCCAATCACTGCCGCTACAGAGGTCGCAGGGAGGAACGTACGCTGGAATGTGCCAGGTAATGAATGAACGGAGCTGAATGGATGAGAGGAGGCAATGCACTTCGTCCCCGCACCCACGCTCGGGACTCTCCATTCACCGGAGGAATCCTCGCATCTCTCCTTTCCTTTTCCCCTTTCTGCCTCCCCTTTGGCGCAAATTCTCTCTTAGTTCCACGCAAGGAGTTTTTTCAGTTTTCTCTATCTCCGTTTGGATTTACCACGAGATTCTTTGGCGAAGCAATAATTGAAGGTAGAGTTTTTTATGATGAAACATGTTGTATAAATGAGTCTGCAGGAACACCATCCTATACTTCTCTAAATTAGTTCAACTACTAGTACTGTTTTCAGCATTAATTTCATGTAATACCTCTCCATTTAGCTTACTTTTAACCAAGCTCTGTTCTTCCCTTATTTCAGTAAAAACAATCTAATACCCTTCTTAAATAGGCCCAATACATTTACTTGTCGTGCTTAATAGAAACATATTAAACTAAAACCATTATAGAGGCAATAAAATTCCCTTATATATAATCACCTTACATTATTTCCTGTATTTCTCATATTTTTATCAGTTTTCAAAATTCCTTTCGTTCTTTTTTCCTCACCATAAAATTCTGACACTGAGAAATAAGTTGCACTCAGCACAAAACTACACACATTTTATATCCGTTTAGTATCATGATGTAGGCCTAATTAGTTAACGAGGATATGGCGGTGTGGTGTGTAAACTATTTGAGTTCCCATCGCCGCGCCGCGCCGTTCAAGTGTTTCAATCTCTTAATCACATCACTCGAGAATGAGTCACAGTCCAAGACACAACCGCACCGAGATTGGCCGGGAAGCCTGTCACATTCGACCACAGGCGCCGCCGCCATCGTCCTGTTCTAAATTACATCGGTTTTTTGTATCGTATAACAATGTATGACCAAAACTATACATTTAGTGACACATTATGTTCCTTTTGTTCGTGTATTCCAGATACTCCTGCTTAATATCAGTGTTTGTCTTGTGAAGATAATTTATTCAATCTTTCTCCATGGGATATAATACAGTCATTTTCACCAGAGAATTCACGTTATACTATAATAATAATAATAATAATAATAATAACAATAAAGCCTATTTTGTAATTCGAGCAACGACTGCCTGTTTGTTTGTTTGTTTGCAAAATGTGTCTTGTAATCCAGCGGAACAATTTTGTTAAAACTTTGGAATTAGGTGCTGTTGGACATAAAAACTAGATTGGTAAAAACCTCCACCCTATAAAAATACATATTTTATTAAAAATCTCATTTTAAAATTGACAAATTAAGATTGGGCTTAAGGAGTTTCAAATAAAAACAAAATAATCATAGCCGCTGTAAATAAATTCTTTTTCGCCCACGAAACCAATCAAACATCACCGAGCAAGGCTCGAACTCCCCACTTCTTTAATAAAATATGCTCATTAATAAATT
Organism: Allygus modestus; assembly: GCA_963675035.1. Classification (NCBI taxonomy): domain Eukaryota; kingdom Metazoa; phylum Arthropoda; class Insecta; order Hemiptera; family Cicadellidae; genus Allygus; species Allygus modestus. The sequence goes on along the minus strand of OY776114.1, from coordinate 38,527,096 downwards.
CCCATTTCCCTCATCAGTTCGATTACATTTCTCCACACTTGGATCACCGCGTAACGTGTATGTCTTCTCCACATTCGCGCTGTCCAGCTACAAAGGACACTTATCCTAGTCCTGGATGCAGGACACACAGGATAGACGTGTCATGTGTTACCAGCTCCCGGCCACTCACGCTGGAATCCCTCACAAAAACCCCGATCCGAAATGTTATTTCGACACACGCGTTACGGCATGACCGAGCCAATGTTTTTGCCGCAGCAGCGTCGAGGCCGCGCATGTGGTGGCGGTGGTGGCTGTTGGGCATCTGGGCAGCTGGGCATCTGGGCAGCTGGGCGCGAGACCGGGCAACTGTCTTGGTGTGAAGCCTGCCACTGTATACAAACACCACGTTTACGTTTACTGATAAATAATAAATAATCCGTATCTAAGATTGCCTTCAGCCTGAGTTCTAGGGTGGACAACTGTTAACCAAACAAAACATTGGTTCCATTGCACGGCGAGTTCAAAAAATAGACAGTAAAGTCACATTGTTTCTTAAAATCTATTTATTAGAACTTTGATTTGAATATATCCCAAAATACAGAACATACTTGACGCGTAGGATTCAGTACAACAACTGTATTAAAATAAATCTCTTTAGTGAAGTTTTATTTCAAATTATTTTTTTATAAAGCTCTCTAGAGAAACCCCAGACTGTAATAATGCAATGATTTTAAGTCAAGAAAACTTTTATAGTACAACTTCAACTGTAAGATTGTCTTGATAAGTATTATTTATTAATCCCTTTGATAGATTTGACATTGATGTTCTACTGAGAATTGTAATCAGTTTACTAAAAAGTATCAACCCCACATTGTAAATGATCGTTCAGTTAAATTACAAAATACTAAATATTTACAAGTTGTTTATGAGTATTTGACATATACTAAGACTAATTATTGACTTTATGATTCAGTAATGAACGACTTCTGATAATCCTTAGAGTTACGGGAATTAACAGTTAGTTGGTGAGCCTCGTCTTAAATCTAGAACACGCTTTAAAATAATATAATTGTGTCAGATTATAAGAACTATTTATGTCTGGAATAGAGAAATTATAAAATTGCGAAGGTTCATGGGATATCACTTGAAGTATCATTTGTATAGTGAGAAATAATTGGACCGCTTGGCAAGTTGCAGTCCTTAACAGGAAGTGGGACATTATAGGTTCTCGACTGGAATAAAGAAATTATAAAATTGCGAAGGTTCATGGGAAGTACCATGGGAGTCATGGGATATCACTTGAAGTATCATTTGTATTGTGAGAAATAATTGGAACGCTTGGCAAGTTGCAGTCCTTAACAGGAAGTGGGACATTATAGGTTCTCGTCTGGAATAGAGAAATTATAAAATTACGAAGGTTCATGGGATATCACTTGAAGTATCATTTGTATTGTGAGAAATAATTGGAACGCTTGGCAAGTTGCAGTCCTTAACAGGAAGTGGGACATTATAGGTTCTCGACTCGGTGTTAATAAAGTTGTCAAAGTAGAGCGATGTATTAGCGACACCTTGCCGTGTGGAAGTGGGGACCAAATTGATTGGTCTCAGACTCCAAAACCCTATTTTATGTTCAAATATTTTAGCTTCAACATTTTGAAGAAAAAAAACGTGCATGCTCTGCCAAATTTTTAGTTTTAACAAAGTGTTATTCAGTTTTTTTGGATGTACATTTACACTTTCCATAACAAAACATGTGTCATCAGCCTATCTGTAAATCCAACAAATGTAATTCAACTATTAGGTATCAGATGAATTGAATTCTTCAGGGTGGAGGTCAGAAATCTGTGATATTCTTTTCCAGACAGTTTTGTATTGGGTTATTGAGGACCGCCGGAACTCCTACATAGTCAGACCTAGCTGCTGATGGAATAGTGGTATGTTGTCCTTGTAGTTTGCTCTGTTCCTTTGACTGGAATGACCTAGTTAATAAAAGGTTTACGCTACGCCAGGAACAACGGTTTGTGCAAGACATCTCACCTGTCTAATTAGTTTCAGCTAAATCAGCACCAGTTGTTCCCAGCAAGTCATTCAGTAGAAACATCGTGAGATTATTTCATTAAAATGTGCACGCAACAAGCAACTTGGTGCTTTATTAATAAATGTTTACTTTTTCACTCACTAAGTTATATCTGTTGTAAAAAGAAAACTTGTTAACAAAGTTGTCCTGTAGTAAAACTGAGTCTTCATCCGCAGTTTTAAAAGCCGTTTCTTCGTTACGGAATATATTTCGCAATATAAATGGTCTGTTGGATTGTATCTGATCGAACTCTGTCCAACGATCCTCGTCTCTCGTCTGCAGCCTCGTGTATTACATCAGAGTCTGATTGACCTGCTCCGGCGGATTGATTTATAACCAGACCACATCTTCGACATTGACATTCATCTGATTAGGCGCCATCATGTCCACATCTCCATCTCATTTGCATCCGTGCCTCGAATACACCCGCGATTATACCCTGGATACGCCTTGTAAATGTTTTGGCTGATACTAAAGGCAGTCACTCTTTAAAGGATGTATAAAAAGGTTCATTGTTTAGAGTATTTATGTTTTAATTAATTATATGAGTGTGGGAGGTCCAAAGTTAAAGGTAATTTGGTGGGTCTTGTCGACTCTGTTAATTGCTTAATTGCTCTCGAAGATACCGGCACAATCTTAGTTACTTTTCTAAGGCGAACATAATCTTGTGAAACTGTGTATTGATAAAATTAATGCTATTGTCATATATAGAATTATAACAAAACTAACTACGGTGAATCTTTTTTGGGTAACATCAACCAGAGGGGATTATCGATGGAAATAATTCTTCCAGAAATGATTTTTTTTATTTATTCCCTCTTGTAGCAAACAAACTATTGTATCTTAGCTAAATATATGTTAATAAGGTCAAATGTTTCATGACACACGTAAATAGCATTAATTATGCTATGTTCATCTATGCTTTCAGTAAGTATATTTTTGCTACCAGAAATTTGTTCTTTACCAGTTATCATGTTGTCGGACTGCTTTCGTGCATAACTTTGATTTAAATTTAATTCAATTATCTATTCTAGTGCTGTATTGTTAGAACCCACATTATCCCTTTATTTGTTTACTCGTAACTATATTTCCCGCGAGATAAAATTAATTAGGTTTTATCCGAGGAGAAATCCTGTCCAACGAAGTATCTGGATGATAAGTTTCACTCTCATTATGATAAGCTGAAACTTTACACACTGCAAATGAATGTGAGAAAAAGAGTCGGAGCGGTGTGAGAAGTGACGCATGGAGTAACAACCACAGCCACCGTGAGAACTGCGGATTCTACGTGCGGTGTGTGCAGGCAAAGCGTTTACTACTCTATGTCCACACCTTGTCGTCGCGTACAATACTTACTCCATGCTCAGTGCGGTGTTGAATATACAGTGCACGTGTGAGTGGTTCTGGCACTAACCTTTATTGCTCTATGCACCACACGTCTTTAAACGCGATTTTACTATCGCGACAGTGGTTACTGGAGTGGTTCATCAACGGCTAAAAACTAACAAAACCCGTTTTAAATTATAGAACCGGAGATTGTTAGATCAGCTGAATTAATTTACTGTCTTTCTCTGATTAATTTTATGATGAATCTATACATTTTCCTATTAACAATTTGTTTCCTTTTCTAAATCCCTTGTTACCGATAGATCCTAAGTCCTTACACCGGCATTGCTCAATCAAATGGCTTTATCAATCATACCTTACACAGCTTACTCTATACTATATAACGCGAGGCGTTGCGGACCACGGGCTGATTGCGTGACGCGCGTTCACAGAGCCCGCCCGCCTACGCTCACGCGGTCCATTGTTTTGACGCTGTAATTCGCATAACCCGTTTCAGTTCGTTCGGAATGGACCTAATTACTCAATTGTCAGTGGAAATGGACTAATAATTTCAACTTTAATGGTGGTAAAGAAACTCGATTTTCAGTTAGTAGTTTTCCCGCTTTCCGTTCTTTTGTTGTGAAACAAACTTTATTAATCCACTCCCTTAATCCGTATTATAATGAGGAAATTATAGTAAACTCCTGAATTGTAGTCAGATACACCTTTTGTGTGTTCAAAAATCCACTTAAGTTATTCAGCGGTTGTGTTATGACGTCATAGTTAGCCGGTGGCTGATCTGCTCTTTATTGCCCGCGAACATGGATCGGTTGTTCGCCATATGGCCGCCTCCTCAAGTGGACTTTCACTGCTCGCTTGCCTGGGAACTAAATCCCGGGCTATCATCATTTTCGTATTATCTGCTTGTTTAAAAGATTAAACAAGTTTGATCTTTCAATGGATCCGCATTCGTTTTCATTTTTGTAATCCAGCATGGAACATTGACGTGAAATTGATTCGGTTTTGCAATTTAAAACATGGAGTTAACCACTCCAACGGTTACATAGTTAAATAAGTTAGTGTAGGTATTTGCCTTCGCTGCGGGTATAGAAAACCAGTTTCACAATACTGAACTATGGAAGCCTTCCGTTACGAAGAAGTAACAACTTAACAAATTTACACTAATTCGTGAGAGTTTGTTGTGCAAAAACTTCTGGCGAAATATCAGGTGTTTGGTGATCGTCCGTATGTTTTATGTAAGCCTTTAACGTAAAGATGTACCCTCGAGAGTCTCAAGTTCATGAAAGGTTTTAAGCTAACAGAAAAACTATGACGTAAAATCCATCCCGATTACATAATATTGAACAATCTATTTTAACTACGGAATCGTTTTGTCTGTCTATCATCTTACGTTTACGTAGCTGGATTACACCACCTACTTTGATTTAACACAGAGCTCATCTCAGCTTAAGAGCAGAAAAAGATGGCACTGAAATTAAATACAACTTTTTAAGTTTGTCCTATTGTAATAACGTTAGCTAATAAGTTTAAAGTTAGGTTCAACCTTTTGCTTCATCTTTTTTGGAAAGATTGAAAAACCTTTAGATATTTCTGACCAAGCGAGGGATAAAGTAAAGTACCTTTTGTAATTTTGACCTTTTACACGTGAATCTAAGAATAATTAGGACTACTAATTATTACACAAATGTAAAAGTTAAACATTTTCCAAGAACTCTTCTAGTAGTTCCGGGATTTAGGATCAGAGTGGGTGGCTGATAACAAGGGTTGTGGTGATACGGGGTGGCGTGGGAACCGAAAACAACCCTCAAGAGTCTGGGCCGGCAAAAACATGGATGAGGATCCGCCGCCGTCTTCAACCCCACTTGGGTACTTTGCCAGCACTGCATTGTGTTGGTAATTAAAAACCGATGGAGGCAAGAAACTATATCTGAGTATTCAATTCTGCCTATACTGTATGCATTGTTGATTGTTTGAACACAGCGTGTTGGTGACACTAGTGGTTTAGTTTGCTACGGAAAATGAAACATAATACTAGAGAGTATTTTGTAACGCGTAACATGATCTAATATTAACCATAAAATGGACTTAAAAAAATGGCTTCGTTATAAAATGGACTTAAGTTTTTGATTGTTTTTGTAGGAAAAACAATCTTTGAATTTTGTTCCCGTTTATCGTTAAAATTAAATTTCGTTATAGTATTATGCAACTTGAGTGCATCGTGCATTTACGTTGTACAGTAGAATAAACTACGGAATTTAATCCTCGTATTTCTTCTATGAATTTTGAATGAGTTCCCTGTTATGTAACATTGTGGTTCGCAGTTATATTGTTCTGTAAATCATATTACACTGTAATGACTATAAATGACCATGCATCACTAAACCGATCTTTAATCATACAAAAAGGCAAATTGTTTATTTAAACTACATCTAAAAGCTTGAAATAACTCGGTAAATGTACGCGTCAAACCATTGTTAGTGGGTAGTAAATCTTTGTAGTGGGTAGTTTTATGAGTGTATGATACAATTTACCTAGAATTGCTAATTAAACAACATAAATGTGTGCTTCATCATTTGTCCGGGTTGCAAGTCCTTGTTCGGGACACTGTCCGGGATTTTCGAGAGAGGCACATGAAGGCCGGAAATTTTTGTTTAACTAGAAGTTGCCTACTGTTTAATTAGGTTAAAGAAAGTAAAGGTTAGCTTTAAAAGGAAGAATGTCTCGTAGCAGTTGTTAAACTGGTGTCACAATGAGCAGTTTAACATGCTTCTGATATAGAGTTCACTCTGTTTGTAGCTTAACCCTAACTACTAAACCCTCCACAAACCTTAAGTAAGGAAGATCAAAGTTAATTTTGATAGTGTGCATATACTCTGGTAGCGGCAAGGCGAGCTCAGTGTGACGTACTGGCTCGCCATAACAACGATTGTGATTTGGCAATCAGGGTATGAAATCATGTTGACATCTTTATTTCCGGTACTTCCGGTACATGAATACTCTCAAAACATTAGACCTCCTAACACCCTTGTAAAGGAACACCCTTGTAAAGGAACACCCTTGTAAAGGAACACCCTTGTAAAGGAACACCATTGTAAAGGAGCATCCTTGTAAAGGAACACCCTGGTAAAGGAACACCCTTGTAAAGGAACACCCTGGTAAAGGAACACCCTTGTAAAGGAATATCCTTGTAAAGGAACACCCTTGTAAAGGAACGCCCTTGTAAAGGAACACCTTTGTAAAGGAACATCCTTGTAAAGGAACACCCTTGTAAAGGAACGCCCTTGTAAAGAAACACCCTTGTAAAGGAACATCCCTGTAAAGGAACACCCTTGAAAAGGAACATCCTTGTAAAGGAACACCCTTGTAAAGGAACGCCCTTGTAAAGGAACACCCTTGTAAAGGAACACCCTTGTAAAGGAACACCCTTGTAAAGGAACACCCTTGTAAAGGAACACCCTTGTAAAGGAACACCCTTGTAAAGGAACACCCTTGTAAAGGAACACCCTTGTAAAGGAACACCCTTGTAAAGGAACACTCTTGTAAAGGAACACCCTTGTAAAGGAACACCCTTGTAAAGGAAAACCCTTGTAAAGGAAAACCCTTGTAAAGGAAAACCCTTGTAAAGGAACACCCTTGTAAAGGAACACCCTTGTAAAGGAACACCCTTGTAAAGGAACACCCTTGTAAAGGAACACCCTTGTAAAGGAAAACCCTTGTAAAGGAACACCCTTGTAAAGGAACACCCTTGTAAAGGAACACCCTTGTAAAGGAACACCCTTGTAAAGGAACACCCTTGTAAAGGAACACCCTTGTAAAGGAAACCCCTTATAATAAGGATGTAACAGTAATACGTTACAGTGTAAAATCTCCATTTCCTAATGTTCCTTTCTTATCTGTTTCAGGTAAAAATCGCTTTCATTGTGTCTTGAAAAACGTTTGGTTTCTTCCTCGCTGGTTCCGGCAAGGAGTTCTGAGGTCGTATGTACAATTCATTAGCTAAGTTAAGTGAGGTAATTTTTGAGAAATTTGCACTCGGTTATCAATGAACCTTTGAAGCTGTGGTCCTGATAAACTAATCTACTGTCACTTCATAGCGTACATCAAACGAAAAATACGAGAAATTAGTTTCGTGCTCGGCTACGTTAACAACCCTTATTGTATGTTCCTACATACAATAATTTATAAGTGTAATACAGTATCAATATCTCCAAGTTCTTGTTGTAAGTGGAACGCTCGGGAGCGATGTAACGGATGAAGGGCATCTGGTTCAGCAGACCCCCTGACTTTGATATACTGGAATTATAAGGACAATAAACAAGGCGAACAAGGCGATTATAAGGACTTTACATACATTCACCACATCATCACTACTACATAATTATTATCTTACTAGATATGTGTGCGTTGGACCATTAACCCAGTAAGGTAGTAGTTTTATTCTATTCGCAATAGTCTATAACGGGATTAGATTTTAACCACATATATTTTTCCACTCTATACACTAGTTAAGTTTCATGTTATGTAATAACGTATACAGTTTAAGTGCATTGTAAATAAATTTGGAACCAAACGCAAATAAATTAGGGAAAAGCAGCCTTAAAAGTTTGTTTATAAAGTTAAGTATCTTATATAGCTTCAAAATATAAATTACGCCCGCAGTCTAAATCGTTTTCCGAATTTCAAAGTACGCATAATCAGATAAAGTTTATCTATGACTAATTTTGTAAGACTAAAAAAACCTAGCGATTTCAGTGAGCAGAATTTTGATATCTCAAATATTTCAACCATTAAAAATCGTAAATAATGAATATATTTTAATTTTATTGAACGATTTTGCTGTTTGTGACATCGACATTTTGTTCACTGAAATCTCAGTGTATTGTTCTCCTCAAATTGAACCATGTCACCAACTTCGGTTAGTCCGTTGAGGAGGGAACTTTGGTAGTTAACATTGGCTTATGGGAGAATCAGATACACGTCTGTAACTGCCCCCCTCTTAATCTAGACTGCGTGAGCCCTTGAGGCACGTCACCGACATATTTCTGTCTGCTATAAAACACATTTCCTTTCCATTAACATAACTAAAAATAGCTCAGCCGTTATCCATTTAATAATACAACACCTACCCTTAATAATCCTTTTAAAAATAACGCCCTATAACATTGAAGTAACCCTTTACTCATCCCAAGGTGCGTGCAGCCGCGACGGGCAGGTAACACGGGGTGGAAGCGAAGGGGTTGCGACGCGATCAAGTGGCACGGAAATGTTTAAAGAGCTGTCTTAATTGGGGTTGTCAAAAGCCCCGGGGGAGGAAGTGCCAAGTGAAACGGGAAGGAAGTGCTTCCGGGGATGCGGGTGACCCGTGGGGGGAGAGGGTGGCCGTCATCTGCGATTTGGGTGGAAACAAGATCGTCGGGTGTCTTGTCCCCCATGGGAATCCGGGGGAGGATTTCGTTAAACTGGTTCTTGGCGCTTCGTTAGAGTTCCTGCAAGAAATATGAAATATAACGCGTGGTCTTCTCCTTTGCACTTTGGTGCTGTGAACATGTAAACCAGTTGTAATTTTAAGTTAGTTTATTTTATTTGACAGTTATCACAAAGAAAACTAATGGTATTTTTTAAATAATTGTTCCTTACTTACAATTCAAGTTACAGTGGGAACATTCATGTTCCTGGAGAGCGAGAAACATTTGTTTGTGACACATTCTTTGGACATACGTATAAAATTGTACGTCTTCTGAATGTTGTACCATCTAGGAGTCCTAACGAGCATTTTGATAGAGGTACAACATTTTGGGGATTTTCCACAATAACTCCTTAATATTTAGGACGGCTGATTTCTCATATTATTCTAAAATTAGCGTGTTAAATATAGATATAACTTTTAAACACTTACCTTAAAGCTATCTTTAACAACCTTCAAAACTTCACTTTTATCCTTCAAAACTTCACTTTTATCCTTCAAAATTAATTTGTACCCTTTAAACTGACCTTTAATATAGCAATTCTCAAACGTCGTCAATTTGGAATATTTCCAGAAATGAGAGAGTCGTGAAGAAACTGGGGAAAATAGTACACGAGGATACGTTAATGAAGTGGGCAATTAAAAATAATTGAGAGGAATGGGGCTATCGTAGTGAGTGACAGTTGACACCGTGATGTGCAGTGGCGCTCTCTGGCCCTTGGTGGTAATTGGGATGCATTCATTTTACATTTGGAGTTTTCTGACCCTTTTTTGGCCGTCCAGTATTTGTTTTTTCCTTAAGGGAGTGCAGTTTGGTCTTTTAAATTTTCGTTATTGAGTCGAATAAGTAGTGTTCAAAGTTCACTGTTCCATTGATTTCAAGCAATAACTTCACTAATCAGAAATATTTGTGGATTTCACCTACCTTTTGGTCACCCGTAAAATGATTACTAACGTCTTCTGGGATTATTGATTATCACCGCTGTTTGTTTGGTTTTGAATATCCTTCAGCTAACACTGAGAGCCGAGAAGAATGGTCAGCGTGTTTAAGAAGTTTTCCCAGTTGGTTAACACATTCCTCAACGTGAAGTCAATATTTGCAAACACGTCAGACGTCGTCGTGATCCGACAGTCCGCACCTGGACAATGCTCCGACTATACTCTAGCCAACGGAACTTTGCACTTGAAACCGTTACATTTCAAACGTTCTTCTTGGTTCTTTGGGTTTGAGTAAAGTTAGTACATAGGCTAAACTGTGCAATAGCATAATAAACTGAAACAACTAGAAGGATGTTCTGGTCAAGTATTGGAGTCGAATTAACACGACAACGTGAAGAGGGTACTGTGTGGAGTGCTTTTTAAAAGTATCTTTTCTAACTTTTCTTCCTCAAAATGACTTGATTCTGCACATTGTAGACGCACCATGGGGAAAGCTTTGAATAAAGCAAATATGTATCAATTGAGAATACAGTACAAGATACAGGATGAGCTTTAAATGTATCCCTCCCCCCACTACTCAATTAAAATGTAAAGGACCTCCGCTGATCTTTGTTGGGGAAGTAATTTATTTTGACTAAGTTAAAATTTTCGGCTGCCAAATTGGATTCGGATATTTTTTTGAATGTGGTTCAAAGGTGACCCCGTTATTTTAATTTTTCACGCTGAACACAAGTTTAGATTGGGGGGATATTAAACTTTCACTATATTGCTTTGAATATGCTGAAACAAGTTTTAGTCTGAATATTGCATGATTTTAGTTCACTACGTTTAATATTTTTACACATATTTCGCCGCTTTAGTTCCGCGAATACCAGTTACGTCACATCCTGAGAAATTCTAATATTTACTCTCAAGAAGTGTGAAATTGGACGTCAAGTGCCTGAGATATGCAAATCAAGGGACAACAAACAATAAACATTCTCTCCATGCCGACGTAGTTCATCTTTCTGCCGCTGCCAGCGCTACCGTACAGCATGCCAAAGCGCTGCTGCTGCTGCTATCCGTCGGCAATGTTAGTAAACAGAAGGATTAGGAATACAGTACTGTATTAGTACTCCTAGCTACTCTCTATTGTATTTATATAATTGATAATAATTATGCACATGGCATTTTTATTCCCTTCTAAATTTTTATTGATATAATTGTAATCGAAAGTAAAACTTTGTTTATTAATATTTAATGTGTTTGAATCCCTTGTGTTTCTGAACATTAGTTTTAATGGATTGATTAGGAATTGTTTTTTATTTATCGAATAAATTTTGGGCCTATAGATTTTAATTCTGAAAAAGTATGAATAGTATGAGCTGTATATTATTATACAATACAGCTAATTAATTTAATCTAATATATATACAGTCCCTATTACTATATATACCTTATTTTTATAGAATAGTATTACTATATTTATATTTAAATGTTGCATTACTGTATCTGTAGATTATTATTGTAAAGGTGCGGTACTATAGTTTGTTCTAAGCGTAAATTGTATTTATACGACATATTATGTAAAAAAAAACGGAAAGTTATTGTAATTTTAAATTAAATATAATTTACAATAAAACAAACACAAATAACACTAGAAAGATATTTGGTCATTATCTTCCCATTTTTTAATAAGTCGATAATTTCTTATAAATTACTTTTGAAAACGAGATTTGTTATGATTAAAATCTAAAAATTACAAAACTATTTTTTTATACTTTAAAAAATAATTTTACATGAAAAACACTAGGAACTAATTACTAAGAAATATGATTTTTAACCATCCTTTTAGACTTGATTTATGCAGCCTAACAAAATCGACTTTCGTTTATGGTAGAATATATTTCATAAATTTACTGACTCAACTTTTTCATAGTTTTAAATATAGTCATAAATAAATAATTATAAAAAAAATCGTTAACAAAGTAAAATGTTGTAATCACTTGCTGAAAATATCAATGATACCATAACGCCTTCAATGTGGCAAACGCAAAATACTCTCAGGACGGCTCTCATGATGCCTAACATCTGTTGAAGGCGCAGAGAAATTCAGTTTTGTGTTATTGTTTGATTTAGTTTCCCTTGTAAACTTTATTTTGTTGTTTATAGTTTTAAACAATTACTGTTATTTTAATAATTTCTAATTATTATTAGAAAAATTGTAAGAATATACGTAAGTGGTGCATTATTGATTTGTGCATGTGATTGCAGTATTATTTAAAATATTACAAATAATGACTCCTATATTTAAATCATCACAACTTTATATTTTTTACAATGTTTTAAATAATTTGACATGCTTGAGAATGAGGATTATAATGTTATCCATTCACATAAGGAATTATTTAAATTAATTGTTCTTTTTAAACTGTAAAACCATAACCATTACGTTGTCATAATTATGTTATAATTATCGGGGAATCGTTTATCCTCAATATACCTTGAACCCTACCGGTCTTTATCGTAATAATCGTCTTATGCAAAGGATTATTAATTAAAATTCCTAATTTGAGGTATAAGTGCAACTTATAAGATTTGATGTATATGAAATTATTAGTCAAGTATGTTAATTTACCATCAGTCCTGTTAATTTAACGCTGAATATCCTAACTAAATTGTATATACTGTAAATTACAATTTATATTACATGCCGTAAAATAATATAAACAAGTTCACACGCAGCACGCTGACGTGAGAGGAGCTAATTTCCATATTTAAATTTGTTTTTTTTTAATAGATGTAATATTTGAATTACACTTGTACTATATTTCCTGACAATGTGATACACGGTATATATTGCCTATTCTGATAGACCCTCTACCTAGTTCTATTTACCTGTATCATAATAGTGTGTATTATGAGGCTGGGTGAGGTTCAGTTAGATGTAAACGTATGAATAGGTTCAGTATTAGGGATTTAAAAACCACCAAAGTTCTAAAAAAGAACGTTGTCCAATGATAAATTTCCAAAAGACAACTATTGTATCCATACAGTGTAGATTGTCTTTAATAACTCGGTAAATATTTGTGCTAAACCAAGAAGAGAGTGCTTGACATTGTTTTTGTTCTATACTGCTTTTTGTTTGCTACCTCTCTAATTTCTATCGTTTTACATGCATTTTTTTTTTTCGGGGGGTTTTAGACTCGTTTTGAGGTTAAAACTCAAAATTGGAATATTCATAAAAACATCATTTCCTACTTTGTCTCCACCAGCAATACTTAAAACAACACTCAGTATTTTAAAGGTAACTCTTTTTAATGTAAACAGACTAAACAGAAGAACGGATACTTTGATCAGTTAGGCTACTATGTGTTCTAACCATGTGTTAGCGAATTTCCCGTATAGGGAAGAAGCTATTACCGTAGTAGGCATGGTAAGACCTAGGCCCGGGACCGTGATAACTTTTAGTTTTGAGGGGAAACGATGCCAAAAACACGATTCGCTCAAAACTGTGTATAACTGTAAACTGTATGTGTCCGTGAGCACGATAACTCTCGTAAAATTAATCCGATTTGACTAAATTTGGTATCAACGTGTAAAGCAGCATTTATGACTCTAAATTCTAAAACCAGACAGATCGACCTGTCCGAAGGGGTATTTTGGAGGAGGGGGGATTGTAAACAAAACATGTTTTTTTTAGTTTTTACATATAATTAAAAAAATCAAATTTTAGTTTTTTACATTGGAATAAGCTTTAAAAAACGCACAATTTGGTGTTTTGATCATTGCTTTACGTCAAATGGTTACAGAGATATTGAAAGTGTTAAACAGTATGTTGTCCAATGTTATTCTTATGGAGAATAGGAAAAATTGTATATCTCGCTTATTTATCAACTTGGCCTGATGAAACTTGGTATATTGCTTCATATCGTTGTGGTCTATTGATATTTGCACTACAAAACATTTTTTCCGATAGTTCCCGTAGCAGCAAACCTGCGTACTCAGCCCCCATGTTATTCTTATGGAGAATAAGTAAGTGTTATCTCCCTTACTTATGAACATAAATTAATAAAATTTGGTATATGGGTTTACCTACTTGACTTATTTTTATATTTGTATAAACCCCATTTTTTTGGGTTCCTTGCTTCAGCAAACCTGCATATTCAGCCGCCATATTATACTTGTGGAGAATAATTAAATTGTCATAAATCGTTTATATTGTTGAAACTTAGTATGTGGCTTTATGTGATATTAAGATACATATATATGCATTGGGAATTCGCTGAGTACGCAGATTAGCTGCTATGGGGGTATTTTACGTTTCCACGAGGTTATGTTGTTATAGAATGTTCGATCGCCGCGCGGCCGCTCCGCCAGTCACTTACTTTCGATAATCGGACTAAAATTCTTTCTGTACACTCCATTTCTTGAAGTTTGCGATATCTAAATATATTGCCTTTACACAGCAACGTTTATATTAATTCACGATTATTTATTGAAATGAAACTAAGTAGAGAGATGCTAATTACATAGAGGCATTAATATAATATTATTTGACATGCAAAATACAATATAAATACTGTAAGAATAACACGAATTGAGGTAATTGTAATTCATGTTTTTTTAAATAAAACTATCAATATAAACTCATCGGATTAAATTAAAAAATATTTGAAAAATGTCCTAAAAACGTGTTTAACTGACTATTTAAATAACTTTTATTGAACATTTATAACCATGTGTTTTACGTTTCCAAGAGAGAATGATTATGATATATATTGTTTGGTCGCCGCGCGGCCACTCCGACAGTCACTTTCTTTCGATAATCGGACTATAGTTTCATTATTAATTAAGTCTTTCAGATCTTGTTTTTCTCTTGGTATACAATAGGTTTAAGTGGTACGTTTATTCGTTTATATGTTAAATATATAAACCACTGAAAACTTCAGCAAAACCTCGGTTATTTCTTGCGGACACCCTTCGCCAAGTTCAGATACCCACAAAAACTCTTGAACATGAACGCGGGACGTGTGAGCGTCAATCGTTGCTCATACACCTTGTACCGGCTTGTAGCGACGTTTTTGCCAGGTTTGTTCACTTTTGATTCGCCGCCGGGACGAGCTTATTGATTCTGAGTCATCGGGTGTAATTGTTTATCCCGGACGAGTTTCTCGTTGGAACTGTGAGAAAAACTGTCCAGTCAGTGCTAGATGGATTCCGAATGTTTTATTTATTATAATAACATTTTTTTAATGTTTGTGTAAAATCTTGTAAGATCTGTGCTGAAACACATGTTAACTAGCCGCCTATAGTTTTTTTCAATATTATTCATACGGATTTGATTTCTATATTTGGTATAGGTGAAATCAATGTTTGTACTGTATTAACTTGGCAGATTCGATAAAAATGCTATAGAATTTACTTTACTTTATGCCTTGCGCACAATATTTTTCTATGTATGCGCCGGAGCCATTTTTTACTTTTTGATAGAGACCGGTTCAACCCTTGTGAAGTTTGATACCATAACTGGTTTACCAAGCTCGAAGTAAAACGAATTCTACCATAGACGACGCTACACACTAGTTAACAAAGCATTTCAACTTGATATTATTGTTACTGTTAAGGTATATTTGTTTGTTATATAAGTTTAATAATTTTGTTCAGTAGGCCTATGTATCACAGTGAGTCAATTGTAAAACAATTATATCACAATATTAACTCGTGAAACGAAGTTATAACAGTTACTATCTTTTCTAAAGGTTACATTTTATTGTTACAATTAAATTGTGAATTATAATTACCTCAGATTTCTAGTGCTACGCTCCATAATTAAAACCCTTCTAATCTTCGTTTGGTAGCGCTTTAAAATGTTTAACGGTTTTTTTTACTGTTGATTGTACTGATAAATTGACTTCATACATCAATTTGTCTAAATAATTTTGT
Organism: Allygus modestus; assembly: GCA_963675035.1. Lineage (NCBI taxonomy): Eukaryota > Metazoa > Arthropoda > Insecta > Hemiptera > Cicadellidae > Allygus > Allygus modestus. Next base: position 38,511,365 of record OY776114.1, on the reverse strand, counting down.
TGATTTTTTTACTGGTGAATCCCACTTGTATTAATTCTCTGAAACTACATAAAAATCTACCAATAAAATTGATCACGCCTTCATCTCACCGCACGCAATAATGATGCAGGCCTGCCTCTATATTGCGTTTTCCGGATTTCAGGCGCAGCGTTGATTCCAGGCGTGTGCTGCCATCTGCGGATTCCTTCGGAACTACGGGCAACATTGTTGGACATTCCATAGCCAAGGTCACATCTATAAAATGGAGAACTAAGCGGCTTGTCTTATGGTCGTTTTACACCTAGCGCTATATTTTACACGAACCGCCACAACGGGGAGAATAAGTCGTTAAACTAATTTACATCGCTGTAAAGTTAGTGTCTAAGAAGATTGGTATCGGAAAAGGGAGTTTTATAATGGAATGAACAAAGGAAATATTCCGCTATGTTGTGAAACAGCTTTGTTTATGTAACAACGTATGACTTTGAAAAGTTATAGTGTGCGTGTTAAAATGTTTAACTTTTCTACAATAGTGTTATCGATACTATGACTTCGTTCTCCTCAAACGTGTGAAGAATAATACCGATTCGTCTTAGATACAAAGATTTTGCTAACGAACACTATCGGCTTCAGCTTCTTAAAATTCGAATTAATGTTTTTGTTTTCAAAACAGCAAATTTTGTGTTGAAAAAGTATTTGTAAAGCGCGGGCCCGCAGTTAGCGCGCGAGATACAAGTTAGTGACCTTTCTACATGTGGCGCGCTCTTTCAGACGCTGCGCGGCCTCTCTCTCCATCTTCCGTCTTCGTCCATACCGCTCTCCGCTCTCTCTACGTCGCCTCTACCGACTTGCCACGAGTATATGAAATCGGTGGGACTCGCAAATGTTATAAATGAATAATGTCGCTATGAAAATATATTTTAAGGCGGGAATATATCAAAACCGAAGTACTAACAAAGGATTGTTAAAGAACAGAAACTCAACCGGTTTTAAGGAAAGCTGTTTGTGTCCATGAACTGTTTTTCAATAAAGTTTGAATTATAAACAAACAAAATACGATAAATTAAGGCAACCATAACTACTTTTTAGCAGTTAAGTTTGGTGCACTTCCTAAGCAAGCTTATTATTCACCGCAGTAGATAATGATCCTTTGTTTTACATCCTACCCGTTGTATGAAGTGAACTGTTTTAAGGAACCCCTACCACCCGCTGGATGAAGTGGACGTCACTTATTCGTCTAGCATCCAACAATCTACATTTGCCGTAGGCCTAATATATGTCTGTGATATATTGTTATCATTTCTTATTCGTCAATTGGCACAAAGTAATTATAAAAAAAAAACTAAACACAATGTTGGCCTAAATGTGCTTTGGAGCACTACTGACGAGGGCTGAGGTCCAAACCAATCCCCTGGCGAGGCCCGTCCCCCTGACTGATCCCCTGGCGAGGCCCGTCCCCCTGACCGATCCCCTGGCGAGACCCGTCCCCATGACCGATCCCCTGGCGAGACCCGTCCCCCTGACCGATCCCCTGGCGAGGCCCGTCCCCCTGACCGATCCCCTGGCGAGGCCCGTCCCCCTGACCGACCCCCTGGCGAGACCCGTCCCCCTGACCGATCCCCTGGCGAGGCCTGTCCCCCTGACCGATCCCCTGGCGAGGCCCTTCCCCCTGACCGATCCCCTGGTGAGGCCCGTCCCCCTGACTGATCCCCTCGCGAGGCCCGTCCCCCCGACCGATCCCCTGGCGAGACCCGTCCCCCTGACCGATACCCTGGCGAGGCCCGTTCCCCTGACCGATCCCCTGGCGAGGCCTGTTCCCCTGACCGATCCCCTGGCGAGGCCCGTCCCCCTGACCGATCCCCTGGCGAGGCCTGTTCCCCTGACCGATCCCCTGGCGAGGCCTGTTCCCCTGACCGATCCCCTGGCGAGGCCCGTCCCCCTGACCGACACCCTGGCGAGGCCCGTTCCCCTGACCGATCCCCTGGCGAGGCCCGTCCCCCTGACCGATCCCCTGGCGAGGCCCGCCCCCCTGACCGATCCCCTGGCGAGGCCCGTCCCCCTGACCGATCCCCTGGCGAGGCCCGTTCCCCTGACCGATCCCCTGGCGAGGCCCGTCCCCCTGACCGATACCCTGGCGAGGCCCGTTCCCCTGACCGATCCCCTGGCGAGGCACGTTCCCCTGACCGATCCCCTGGCGATGCCCGTCCCCCTGACCGATCCCCTGGCGAGGCCCGTCCCCCTGACCGACACCCTGGCGAGGCCCGTTCCCCTGACCGATCCCCTGGCGAGGCCCGTTCCCCTGACCGATCCCCTGGCGAGGCCCGTCCCCCTGACCGACACCCTGGCGAGGCCCGTTCCCCTGACCGATCCCCTGGCGAGGCCCGTCCCCCTGACCGATACCCTGGCGAGGCCCGTTCCCCTGACCGATCCCCTGGCGAGGCCCGTCCCCCTGACCGATACCCTGGCGAGGCCCGTTCCCCTGACCGATCCCCTGGCGAGGCCCGTCCCCCTGACCGATCTCCTGGCGAGGCCTGTTCCCTTGACCGATCCCCTGGCGAGGCCCGTCCCCCTGACCGATACCCTGGCGAGGCCTGTTCCCCTGACCGATCCCCTGGCGAGGCCCGTCCCCCTGACCGATACCCTGGCGAGGCCCGTTCCCCTGACCGATTCCCTGGCGAGGCCCGTCCCCCTGACCGATCCCCTGGCGAGGCCCGCCCCCCTGACCGATCCCCTGGCGAGGCCCGTCCCCCTGACCGATCCCCTGGCGAGGCCCGTTCCCCTGACCGATCCCCTGGCGAGGCCCGTCCCCCTGACCGATACCCTGGCGAGGCCCGTTCCCCTGACCGATCCCCTGGCGAGGCACGTTCCCCTGACCGATCCCCTGGCGAGGCCCGTCCCCCTGACCGATATCCTGGCGAGGCCCGTTCCCCTGACCGATCCCCTGGCGAGGCCCGTTCCCCTGACCGATCCCCTGGCGAGGCCCGTCCCCCTGACCGATACCCTGGCGAGGCCCGTCCCCCTGACCGATCCCCTGGCGAGGCCCGAAGGTCAGAAACAAAGTTTACGAGTAAGACCACAGAGAAGTAAAATTTATATTACTTGTCTGTGGCACAAGTAGAATGCATTTTTCTCTCTGGTAGGACACATTAAGATTTTTTATTATTTTTACAATTTTACGAATTAAAAGTGATTTCAAACCACACCGCACTTGTGTCTTTATAATCCTGAAACTGTCACTATGTATCAACTGAAAATGTAATCTAACAAAGGTAGGTTTGCAAATAGCATTGAATATAAATCTGTAGCATTAGTATTCAGTGTAAATAGTGAGCTAACGGTGACTTCATGTTTAAACTGTTACACATTTTTACCCATTGATGTCCCATGAGCAAAAATATCTATTAGTGGGATACCTTAGACAATCTGACGTTCTCAGGTACCCAAATGAGGTGAACCAAGAGATTGTGAGGCGCAACTGTTTCTGGCCATTATACGGCTTGAATGGCCGCGCCTGTGTAACGAGCCGCTCAAAGCCGCGTTTCGCATATAATAAACTAAACATTTGCCCATAATTGAGCTCCGTGTCACTCGCTGTCCCATCTGGATCAGGCCCCGGCCTCCGCCGCGCTGGGAACTCAGAATGTGGCTAGTTGGAAATTCTTTAGCATTGACCTCTTAAGAGATTTTGTTTCTGTTCTAATCTTATAGACATACAATGTTAATGGATCAGATGATTACATAAACATATACATTTCATAAACGGTTGGTGTGCTTATTTGTAGTAGCATTGAGTGACAATTGTATGTGATCGCGAGCGAAGCCGCGGATAACAGCTAATACTATCAAAGGTACTACAATAAGTTTTTCATTTTTTTGAATTTTTGATTTTTAAGGGTAATTATCCCCCCAAAACCGCCAAAAAACGAAAAATCCAAATTTCTCAAAAATGGCTCTAACGATTTTGATTAAACTTTAGTCGTTTGTAGAACATTAGTTTTCCAACAAAATGGCACCACCCGCATTCCTGTAAAAATTCGGGTTCAGAAATTACAGGACTTAAAACATCAAAAATTCAGTTTTTTGGATTTTTCATTAAAAAGACATAAATATAAAAATATTACTATTCACCATTAAAAAGAGCTCAAAAAACTTAATATTTTAGTATTTTGAATTACTATTCTACGATTGCTGGTTTCGGAGAAAATTGAAATTTTCATTTTGCGGTAAACGCAGTACGTTGTCCAATGTTATTCTTATGGGGAATACAAAAATTACTATTTCTCTCTTATATACTGATCAATTTCATTCAAACTTGATATGCTTGTCAAGTTAGCATTGAACAACAGAGGAAATTCGAAATATGTTGCCCTTTAATAACCCTGGGGGGGAATAGGGGGCATTTCCCCTCCTAAAACCACGAGTGTAGCAATGGATTATGTAGTGCCTCCAAAGCAGGGATTTGGGTGGATGTTTTTTAAAACAACTTGTTTACAAGATTTTCTGTACATTCGACCGTGCTTTGTATTCTATATTTAGTAAATAAAAAGTAATTTATTCATTAAAGTTGGGCTAAAAGGGAGAAAGTATGTGTCAGTTTCCTGATACCATTTATTTTAAGATTGTCACTGACATTTTATACGCCAACAGGGCGAAGCCCTGAGGTATTTGTTTAAAACCTTTCTAAACGAGGGCCTTTACCACCCAAAAAGAAAAGAAGATACATTCCAAATTTCATAAAAGTCCGTAGGGTGATTTCCGATAGTAAAATTATGACAATGGTTTGTTTGCATTGATAGGAATTTACAAAAGCGCTAGAAGGTAAACAAAAATAGTCTAATTTCATATTTTGTTATTTGGGTTCAATCCTTTTGCCAAAGTTTCGTTTTGACGGACACAAAGTATATGGATGTTTCATTCGTTTATTTAATAAGCGTCTGCTATAATTCATAAATAATCCTGTATCGGTTTGTCACATTTGTATCCGTAAGGGATGAGTAAGATTTGTTTATTATCTTAAAACAATTCTGTAATATAAATTAATAATTTTGATGTTTAAATATGAGTAAAAGGTAGGCCTAAATCGTGTAATTAGTGAATTTCCTTTGGAAAGTGAACTATTAGCATGACCCGTACGGTGAAACTTAAGCCCGGGACCATCATAGAAGTTCCTGATGTGACCCCCTGAACACGTTTTGGAGGGTCATTCAAAATTATATATATATATATATATATATATATATATATGTATGTATGTATGTATGTATATATATGTATGCACTCTAGCGGTCGCATTTTTTGTCCGATTAACTTCAAATTTGGTAGGGACATTCCTTTCTGTAATCAGTTGGGCAAGTTCGTTGGGCAAAACAATCGGAAAATGCTAAACCCCTTTTAATGGAGATTATTTTTATGGGTAATCTTGTCAAATTTTAAACTTGCATCTAAGGTTTGAAGTTATTCCGTGTTGTATTGCAAACTGACTAGAACCACAGAGACCGTATAGATACGTTAGATACGTTCTCTGTATTAAACTAGTATCTATACGTTCTCTGTACTAAACTAGTATCTATACGTTCTCTGTACTAAACTAGTATCTATACGTTCTCTGTACTAAACTAGTATCTATACGTTCTCTGTACTAAACTAGTATCTATACGTTCTCTGTACTAAACTAGTATCTATACGTTCTCTGTACTAAACTAGTATCTATACGTTCTCTGTACTAAACTAGTATCTATACGTTCTCTGTACTAAACTAGTATCTATACGTTCTCTGCACTAAACTAGTATCTATACGTTCTCTGTACTAAACTAGTATCTATACGTTCTCTGTACTAAACTAGTATCTATACGTTCTCTGCACTAAACTAGTATCTATACGTTCTCTGTGCTAAAACGAAAGCATTGAAAGCGGGGGCGTAATTTTTCCGGGCTCTGAAGTATGGTTATATAGGACTATGAGACCATTACGCGGTGTGTACACAGCCGGGACTCCCAGCAGTTTTGGTGCTGCGACGCCTCGACGTGTGTTATCAGTTGTCTGTCTGTCTGTTATCACTTCTGTCCCATATCTTATTTACCTGTCCGGGGTCTCCAGGCCGTTTACGAACGTCACTCTGCTCCCGTAATCCCGGCTGTAAATACATCTCGGGCTGGAATACGGATAACGGGTCAGCCCTCCACAAAGTAAACATCAAGAGAAGTCAAACCTTCATGGTGGAGCGTAGCCGCCTTCTTGAGATAAAACATTACATTGAATATACCCGTTGTGATACTTAAATTTATGAAAATAACCCTTAACAAATATTAAAGTTTTTATTGTTATTGATTTAATCAACCGAGCCTAAGTTGTTGTCCAATATGTTGGTCCGTTCCTAATATAGTTTAACTCAATCTTTTTGGAACTTTTCGATAGTTCAATATTTTTACTCAATTAAGATGATAGTTTGTTTTTACTCATGGCTTTATGAAATATAAAGGTTGTTATCAATGGCTGGCTGGAACCATTTTTTGTATAGTAACCATACCACGCTTTATCGTAATTAGATCTGACGCTCCCAGTTTCATTACACGGGATCGGTGAAGATTCCCGAAGAGCGAAGCACATTAATAGTGTTTGTGTTGATTTGTTATAAAACTGCTACGAATAACATTCACATGTTTAACAATCGACTGACCAAATAAAATTATTGCCTGCCATAGAAAAACATTGGAACTTGTAAGAACACTTGTAAAAATCCTAACATTTTGATATGACAGGGGTTTGTCACGATCATAGAACTCTATTAATACACTCTATTAATGGTTTATTAATAGAGTTCTATGGTCCACGATTTATCATCTTCAAATTAGGAACGGCGCGGCGCATTACCCATTTGGTTGCATGTATTATTACACGTATCTACACATCACTGTCAAATTGTAACACAAGTCAACTCTGAAAAGCAACTTATTTTTCTAGTTGACTCGTGTTACAATTTGACAGCTCGTATCAACACGGAAGCAAGCACACACGCGATCGGGACATTGTGAAAGTGGTTATAACTTGTATCAGGTCCCGGTCTGACCCGACTGTCGCCTTCTTATCCACCTGCGACGCTTTTATTTAAATTTCTAATTTGTCCAGGCGGCGCGGCGCGGCGGTGGCGACGGAGTTTACTTGGTAAAGAGCGACATTGGAACGGGCGACCACGGCGCGATGTTGTGCGAGGCAGGTTTTTGTTCCAAGATCGTTCCTTCTCCACTGATTACGCTTATCACCCCTCCCCCCACTCTTATCTCCAGCGATGTTTTCCGCCCGGGAGAGCATCGGATGCCGCGCCCTACTGTGCTTGACTGACGCGGAAACCTTCCATCACACGTTCACGTGTCCGAATAATACGGGTCAGTGGAGCCCCGCCCTGTGAGCAAAAAACACTTTGATTCAATTTGAATAATCTTACAGAGCTCCTCCAGTAAGGAGATGTGGAAGTGTAGAAAAGAAAAGTTAGGCAGCTTCACAGTTTGGTAATAATTTTAGTAGATTTGCACTAATAAAAACTGATGGCTCGGTTTTATACATTTTGCTAGGGCCGGCTAGCTGGTGTTCCGTTTTCCGCACAGGGATTTTGTGGGTATGGAACCAGAGGTTTTTAATGATTTATGTTATAAAAAGATGGGTTACTATATAAAATACTCCCATAAGATTAACATGGGAACTTTTAAATCCCGTAGGGCGGGACCCTGGAAGTGAATCTACATAAATAGGGAAAACTCATTTGATATTATTAGTTTTTGAGATACAAATTTCCGAAACTCCAGAAACTCTTCTAATAATATTAGATTAATTATTTTGTAATATTTTTAAAATCAATGATATAATCAAAAATAAAAGTAATGATATTATATTTATTTTTAGGTGATTATCATATAAATTTGTTTTGTGTCGATTGTTAATACAACCATTCCAATTTATCGGTAGTTTATAAGCATGATTTTGCTCCTCGGAGAGTAAAATATTGTTTCAAACTCATGGTGAATAAATAACGGTGTTATAAAATAACATCACTGTATCGTTGTCAAAGGATTTTAAACACAATCCGTATGGATGGGTAAATGGTCGTAATTTGGTTTGAACGTAGTTTTTGTTCGATCCCGTAATGAAACGAGTGTTTTACCAAGTCGTTTTATGCATCATGGAATTAAACTGTTTCAAATTTACTGTTGGACAGTCCATTGAAACTAACTACCTAGATATCCGAACATCACGGTACATACGCTACACGCATTCCCCCGGATTCCCAACTCCAGAGGTTTGTTGGCGCCACGGGCCAGAGGGCCTTAGTTTAAGCGCGTCTTCAACACAATGTCCCGCTAATTCTCAAATTACAAGGTGTGCTGGTGGCGCCGCCTAACGACGCTCGTACGAATCACATCAACCGTCAGCCCGCCACCATCCTCGCCACTGCACATGTATTAGCATTAGCTCTCATTATCATCACCATTCTGCCATATGGTCGCTGTGTCCGCTGCCGCCGGGGTATATGGCTTTTTATGTCTTTTGTATTTGTTTTGCAATTTTACCAGGTTATACGTTTATTTTATTCATAATCAAAAACGGGGGATACCGTAAAGAAAGTAATTTTTTGACAGTGTCCTGCGTGAACAAATTAATATTTGGCGTATGAAGGGGATGACAAATCAAACACCCATCGCGCCTTTCTCGAGCCACGAGAGGGGTGGGGGGAAGTGTTACCCCATCCATTCGTGCTCATACTCAACGGTTGGTAATAAATTTAGTAATGACAAACATGTTATTTTTCAGTAACCGTTGCAACTGTTACAAATATTTCTTTCAGTCAGGTTTTATTTTAATTGTTTTCAATCTTTATAAAATTGATTTAATATGATATTTTAGATCATCAAAAATAATTCTAACTATATAAACAAACGTCACAACATTATTTTTTAAGAATGCATATTCATTAGTGTTATATTTATTGTTGTTAATATGTCGTAAAACATACACAGCGGTCAAATAAGAATCAAATTCGTTAAATTTTCCGTTCTCTTCGCCATTATTTACATTCCTCTCCCACATCATCTAAAAAAAGAGCACCTTTAAGAAAATCCAATTACTTAGAAAATTGCTTTTGTTATCAATTATATATATTTTACAGGGATTTGGAGAGTGGATATATATTTGGTTTATATCTCTATCAAACCTAAAACCACATAAATAGATTTTTTTTAGTTGTATTATATCGATAAATTACTTTGTTGTCTTAAATAAATGTTTTAACATTTATTTAGCCAGATTTAAAGTATATAAATAAAAAAAAACTAAAACGTACAAAAATAAACATTTATTTTCAAAACTTTTTCAATCAGATTTTAAAACATATTTCGCGAAAAATGTTCTAGAGCTTATCGAGATTTAAACTGATTAGTCAAACTGTATTAACAAAACATGCTAAGGTGAAGGTTCGGATTCGCAATATTGTTCTAATGGAGGATAAATGTAACATGCGCTCTCCCACGTCTTCTTTAAAACTTTAGTTTATTTTACGTCAGGTAAATGTCCCTTTGTACACTTAATTTATAAACTACAATTTTAGGAAAGGAGCATTCATTTTATAGTTTGATTACATCTAACTCACAGTCTCGCAGCCTGGATACATAAATAAAGGGTCATCAGGAACAGTATATTTTAGGTTTTCAAACATTGCCTATTATGCCTTCAAAGGGTCTTTTGAACTGACATCATCACATGATTTTTTGCTAGCAATGTTGTTAAGAGTCTTCATCACCGGAAGTTGCTAGACGCTATCTTGGAGTTTTGCTCCATAAGGCCAATGTTAACTTTGTGCCTCCATTACTCCTCACCTGATCGTGACATACAATTCATTTTGGTGTCAAATTAAAGGTTTCGCCGTCCTCTAGGGAAATACAATGTCAAATTCCTTAATTTGGGTATCATAATTTCATAATCAATAGTTTAATTTTGAACTGAAACATTGTTCATGTTCTCATTAATTTGTAACAAAATCCAAATTCGACTATTGTATTTCCCTAGAGGACGACGAAACCTTTAATTTGACACCAAAATTAATTGTTTATGACGATCAGGTGAGGAGTAATGGGGGCACAAAGTTAACATTGGCCTTATGGAACAAAACACCTAGATGGCGTCCGGCAACTTCCGGTGATGAAGACTCTTAACTTGTTCATTGCTTTCTAGATATGGAAACGTAAATACAGCTTCTGAGTTTTCCTTCATTCACATATCGTTTCCAGGATATATATATATATATATATATATATATATATATATATATATATATATATATATATATATATGTTGCATGCATTAACCGAGGTAGAGCGGAATACCCAAGAATCTATATAGAGTATATTGAATTCGGGATCGTAGCACACAACTTGTCAAATGCTTAAAGGTTTTTTAAATTTACTGAGGGATCTTTTTATATCACAAATCAACTTTAACCTTCACATGCTGTCCGTCATGTTATTCTTTTAACGCTTCAGTGTTTTAGAGCCATAAAGGTATCCCTCTAGAGTATATTTTTTCAAAAGCATTATACTTTTTTCTTACCTTTTCGATTAAGTTACGGCGCTTAACTCGCAACCGTAAATCACAAATGGGCGTCAAGCTAATTAAAAGGTTAGCGAAGACGACACGTCTCGCAGCAGCGAAACCCGGGTTTAATGCGATCCCGAGAACTGGTCGGCTGCAGTTTTTGTCGGGATTACCTCAAGGTTTTCGATTAGCCTTTAAAGTGAAACGGACAACGATTGTTATACGAAATGGACAATTCTTAACTTTACATTAAATACCGTGAAATAGCGCGGGCCGAGTAGTAAAGTGTAGTTGTCAATTGTCAGTTAAGATCACTTTGAAGAATTTATCGCCCATTCGTCATCACTCTACGTGGAATTTTCAATAGGTGTTGGTGTTCTCGCATGTGCCTAAAGTGATTACAGTAAGTTTCAATACAATGTACAACTTACTGAATAGGGAATATAGGGTAAACTTTGGGATAAACTAATGAAGTATACCTTTAGTAAGTTGCCCTAAACTCATATTTATTAATAGTTATCGCAGTTGAATTATATTTTCAGTATACTCTTTCGCGTTCTCAAAGTAATAGTCAATGGTAATATCTAAATATATCAAAAACTATGTTGGTATATTTGTTTGTTTGTTTGATGTTTTTGCGCTCCAATACTACTCAACCTATTGCGACGAAACTTTGCATGCATGGTCATTCAGGTTGACCCGAAGAATTATCATTGCTACTAATCAAAGTCCTAGGACCTTAGGGCTATGCCCCACTGGAATTTAAAGTTGCCATGATTATCTTATGGAGGAAAGATTTTTTACGATTTTCACGAAAGACTAAATTTAAATATTGCAAACTGACCTATTTATTTAGGTAAATGTAAATATTATGAGTGACGATTTTCAGCACAATTCTTGGGCGTAGCAACGAGCGCCGGAAACAACTAGTTCATTATAAACAAAAGTGTTTTGAGTTCTTGCTTGTATTTCTATCCTGATACATCTTCTTGTGAAGAATGTCCACGGGGCTTATTCCTGATCGAGCCTTCATTAACAGGTTCATAGAACATCTTAATGTAGGGAGCCAAGTGAAGATATCCGAATATTAACAAACTAATCACGTAGATAAATCAGAGCTCTAACGAAATTACTACTTCAGCTTGACCGATGTATAAAACCTCATCGAAACAACTCTGCTCTCGTTGAAGCGGTGAAGCGATTGGCAATACAACACATTTGTCATTTAGGAAAAAAAACTCATCGTCATAAGCAATCCTAAGGTTTCCAAAAGTGGGCAATTCTTCTATGTTCCAGGGACATCATTAGGAGGGCCTGCGATTAAAATATTTTGAACTTAAAGTTATCGTCAAAAGATAGAATCCTATATGTCACGGTTACACGGATACACGGTTGAAACGCTAAGTTCTCCATGACAACTGAACCGATTACAAGATTTATGTGTCAAATTAAAGGGGATAATGTGTAGATTTGCCGAATTTCCTCAGGGTTCCCGTTCGTTCTTAGGGCTACGCCCCACAGCCCTTCAAAAGTTGCAATGTTAATCTTATGGAAGAACAGTAATCATTGATCATTTGACATGTGTTGAAGGTACAAAACACAGCACAGAAGCAAGATCAGCTTTTTTAAGCAAACTTCTGGAATTACATCACAATTTATATTGCTCGAATACGAGCAATTGGATTTCCTAGTTAAAATAAAACACGCACGATAATTTACACAAACACTGAAACATCGAAACGTCAATGTGACATGTTTCAATGTTCAGAGAAGAGCAGTTTGAGGCTTTAGCTGCACCTCAGACACATCGGTTTTAGGAAACGAGATCTATCAGGACTTGTTGACGTTTATCGAATCAGTGCCATCATCATTTCTATATAACCTTTATGGATATTTGGAGTGTTGTATAAATAAATAAATAATTTTCCTATCGTTGGATATTAACAATAATACATTTAATAGCATAATGAACAATAAATTTAGATAAATTTTAACACTCCTATAATTACCTATATTTTTTTCGATAATTATTGTTCGAACATTCATCAGTTAGTTAAGGGCAGTCCTTTTTAAATATTTTTAACCTTTTTAACGCTTCTTTTACTTAAATTCTTCCAATCAGCCGGTACTTTCATAAAACGTGATTCTCATTTCATTAAAATTACTTTGACTTTTTGAATATCTGAATGAGGTAACTCAACATTATTTTGATATCTCGTTTGATGTAGGTTGCTCAAAGATTATGTAGATTTAATAAAGATTTAAAGTGATTATTTTTAATGCAGAGTAAACATAGACTAGTATAGGCAATTTACTTCACTTCAAAATTCACATTTCGCTTTTGACTTCTTTACATATATAATCTTCTTCCGAAGTTTCCACTCATGTATGAATGGTGTTCGATACAATTCAGCTGTGAATTATCATAATTCTTAATAAACTTTTCATAACATTTTTATTGTTATTGGGAAAAAAACATATTTGACAGATTTACTTCTGAATTTTGTGTCCTTTATTTATCTTTAAGATTGATTTATTAGCATGACAATTTTATTTATGTTCTGTCATAGTTTTAAGATTTTTAACCAACTGATCAGGAGATTCATTCCTCTATTACATTTACCCCTTAACCAAAGCACAAACCATGGGATAAACCATTTTTAAAATATTTTCTGCATTTAAAACTGTACGGTCATTGACGAATATATATTGAAGAATGTGCATTGCCGATTTAAAGTATATTAGTGTTGCCTTATATAAACATAATTAGTATCGAAACTTATGAGTTTCCATCAAAATGAATTGTATGTGACGGTCAGGTGAGGAGGGTAAACCGGGAAAGCGCCAGTTATGCGCTTGAAGAAGGGTCAGCCTGGCACGCACCGAGAAAGCGCCAGTTATGCGAGGGTCAGCCTGGCACGCACCGGGAAAGTCGCCCTCAAAACATTAATCTGTTTGAATCCCTTTGAAAACTTAAGAAGAAACCCCTTGTGTATATCAATAATTCGTTGATAGAAGACTTTTGCAGCTAAAAAAACTGAGAAATTTATATATTAAATTTCTTGAAGTGCGTGTCTGTGAAGGAGGGCTGATTGCAAAAACGTAAGTTAAATGTGACTGTTTTAATATTTGAGTCTGTGTTTAAAATAAATGTCAAGACAAACCAATAATGAAGAGAGGAACTAAAGTAAGTCCATTGGTTTTAACTGTGCGAATGAGTATAGCGAACACCATTATTTACCCACTGCTGGGGCAGTTTCTCAGAAAATATTTATGACGAAAGGAGGCCGTGTTGGCGCTTTGACGGTTCGTCTTAGGGGGTAGATTTGGCAGTGGCCTTTTGACGGTGTTCTACCTGTGGCCCTAGTGGCGCTTTCCTGGTGGGCCGGGTGAGAAGTAACGGAGAGGCACAAAGTTAACATTGTTCTTATGGAACAAAAGTCTGAGATGGTGCCCTGTTACTTCCGGTGATGAAGACTCTTATATATCAAAATCAACTATTAATGAGATTTTAACGATTTTCTACGTTACATTATCTAAAATGTTATATAATTGACACTTATTTACCGCAACGCCTCCTGGACTCCGTTGCTTACAACACCACGGACCTTGCCTGGTTATCTACGTCAATCGACCTTTGTTTTTCACTTAACCTTTATCGACACACACTCTCATGTTATATAGTCGTTCTACATCAAGTTAATCAATTCCTAAAGTGTTTGTTATTGCCTGATATTTCTTGGAATATTTTTTAACTTAATTACAAATAGACCCTACCTTTATTTATAATTTGGCAATATAAAATGGATGTTTGTATTTGTTCATAATGATATATTAGGTTTCCCCCGTGACTTGTTTTACTTATCATCTTTGCTGACACCAGCGCTATTTCCTGTAACATTGTAAAGTGTTTGCATTGAACTGCATTTTATAACAGCGCCTTTAACGTCACGATGAAAAATCATAAACTTACTCATACAGATTACAAATATCCTCAAACGTTTTGAACCGAATGTTTTTTTTTTATTCGTTGGTATTTTTACAAGAATAAAATATTCGTGTTTAATGTAATCACTCATCAAACTGTACTCCTATTACCACCCTCCTATTACCACATGCAAGGGCACGATGGAGGCTGCACACACCTGTACTGTAAAAGCCTATATGAAAGCTCACTCAGCTTCTTTCAAAGCTCTATCTGTGATTATGTTATACGTCGTTTATGGGGTGCCGAATAAGTTTATGTACAACCTTCTAGCTTACACTCTAGCATCCTCCACACATTCATGGGGAATCCGATAATTATATAAAACATTTGAACGTGTTCATATTTCATCTCCAAACGTGTCCGCAGAGTTCATGCAGCGCAGTCGTGTTGTAGCGGCATCGCGCAGCCGCGGTGAGAGGAGTAGAGCTCCACGGCGCAGGCGCGCTACTCTCGGCGCGCTCGCAGGTGAAGGAATGCGCATCGTGACGGTCGCCATCTTGCCCCTAGCGCTACACGACCTCCGATTAAAGGGCGGCGCACTCACACTCGCCTCTCGCGCAGCGCACCCATCACCTCTCTGTCTCTCTCTCTCCCTCTCTCCCTCCGTGTTTTACAATTTTCTGTGTGAATTTCTAATTAATGTCGAATGGAGTGGTCCGTGCGAACCGCCCGACGTGACAGAGGCTGCGGTCCTCAACACGAACGCCGAGGCTTACCGGTGGCGGAGTAATTGGGTTTCCGTAAAAATATAATTGGCGCGCGGTATTTGTTTGTTTTAGAATTTGTTCATTAGCCGTCTCTGCGATAAATCAAGCGGCAACCCTCCGCGCTTCACGACGGATGGGGAACAGTTAGTTTATTGTATAGGATCGTAAACGCACAGAGAAGTTAGAATTATTGCAAGCAATGGTCCAGAAATAAATTTGAAAGTTGTACAATAAACTTGCTTGTCGAGTGAATGGCTTTTACATAATTATACCCTCATTATCTTAATCATAGTGTTCCCGAAATATAGCTAGTCCCTTATACCTCGGATGTTATCGCTTTCTTTTGCTTGTTCCCAACATTTGATGATTCCCGCAACATAGTGAAATCGTCGACGCTCAACAATATTATCATCGCTTTGTTAAAATCATGAGATTCTAATGCAAACATAACTTGTAACATAAGTTGTTATTGTTAAAATATTTTTTCCCGTCCAGGCCTTTCTGTCAACTTTAATTTGTGCTGGACTCAAAATAACATTTCAAAAGACATTGTTACCATGTAAACACAGCTTGATCTCGTCATTTCAATTCGGCCAACGCCAGAGGCGCATACTGAACAGCAGTTTCCATGTGACCGGAAAGAGATAGAATCGAGAATCTGAAAATTAATGTAATCAACTATGACTCAAACGTTCCAGGGAATGTGAGCGGGCCTCGGTGTGCGAATAAAAGCAGATTTTAATTCAACTATGCATTGTACCTACGCATTCAGTCGACTGCCTTCCAGGCGTAGAACGATTTTCTTGGTTAACAATGGACTCAATAGTTACTTTGGAACAGCGCCATTGCAATTTGGCGATATAATACGTCACACAAGCAAACATTGCCTCTGTATTTATCCTGTTTATCTAGATTCATGATGCATATCTCGTATCTCAACTTTCAAAATATTCTAATAATAGAGCATTGTTCATCTTTGTTTTTCAATTTCTGCAAACCATCAGGGTTATATCCTAAAAATATTCTACTATTTTGCCTTTACTTTCTATATTTTTCTTACGAACTCAAATTCCGTAGAGTGTTGTTTTACTTTAAAATAGTATGAAGTTGAAAAAATTAATGATGGTCTACGTTACTTTAGTCCTTTAAAAGATTGGATAAATATCATGCTATTGGTTTTGGGATATGAAAAGGATCACAGAGATGTTGAATAATTTAATTCTATTTATTTCCGACGTGTTTTATTAATAAGTCCAATAATTTCTATACACAAATCTTGATTTATGTACGCGTTTTTCACTATAAACCTGTGATTTTATAGACATATTTAATGTATACATAATATGATGTGCCATTTTGGTTCTTAGATTTACGTTGAGGGTTTCGACCCAAATCTAAGGAGTTATTTCATTTCTTCCACTCGTGTTGATGATTAAGTACTTATTGTAGGTTATTCCGAGGTTATACCCTGACTGCAGAATCGGAGTTCATTTCATTATTGTACACACAGATTACGTAGATAATATAGCGATTTCTTCTCTCCATTGAATTTCTCTGGATCGGTATTAATTTAATTCCCGAAATCGTGTTCTTATCCTAAACGTTTGAGAGAATGTATCATCCTGGTTCGATGTCTTCCATCCTATCCACAGAACATCATCATTCGAGAAAAGTCCATTTGATATGGGTATCAAATTCCTGAATAATCAACCAGAACCGATTACAGCAGAGATTAACACAAAGACGGTCAAGGTTGTCCTGAAAACAGGGGCACCTCTTGAGGGAATAACCAAAAATCAGGAATATATGTTTTTATTTGAAATATGTTTGTTCTTTTGCATTCACGCATTCAAATTACTTACGTATCTCTTGTATGGGAATACAGTATTTCGATATGTAGTTAAAAGAACTGAAAGAAAATTAACTAAATGGATTAGATTTGTTTTGTATTTATTTGGAGTTATCGACAAGGTACCGAATTTACAATATAAATAATAATGTGATTAGAATGAATTCGATTTGATTTGACGTGTCGGTAGTGTGAGGACAGTATGGATGGTTTAGCGCATACTCCTTGCACCAGTACCATTGACTATAGAACGTTACTCTTAAGAGGTGCGTTCTACAGTCAATGCCACACCGTCCCTTCGCATCGCGCCTCAGTACCGCTCGTCCGGAGAGCGGCATTTCACGGAGTGTTTGCGAGATAATTAAACGTTGCGCTCGGTTCGGAGAAGCTCACATTCGCGTTAAGTGCGGTAATAAAACGATGGATGGAAGAATGTGTGGATGCTATTACCGAGCGCTGGCAGCGAGCATGTCATCATCGGCCGGTCTCTCCCCGGGCTACGTACCAGCATCGCACTCTCAACTCCAGCGTCGACGGGACAGGCAAAGATGTTAATACTTTCTAACCTTTACCTTTACCGGACAATATCTTTGTTTCGTACAAGTCTCCTAAGGCGATGAGCAGAAGGTTGTAGTATCTCCCACTTCTTAAATATTTGTTACAGTGTTTTATTCCACGACAATTTGCCGGCGAGTTTCGGTTTAAGATTCATTACGTCATAAATGTAGTTCTTCAGTAACAACTGCTAATGGTCCTCATAATATTCATAAAACCTTTTGGCTAGCCGAATATATCATTCACCTTAAAATAAATCAACTTCTTGCTAGGGTTATTGGAAGCGTATAGTCGGTAGTTAGTAGTAAGTTAGTTAGTTGCAAACATAATAACATAAAAAGTTATATATAATTTGTTATGCCCAAATAAAGCTCACACCAAAGATTCAATCCTCAAAACAATGTTTACCATTTATAATCCTACCTAAACGATAAGTAAACACCTACAAGTACAATATTTTGAAATACCGGTAAATCAAAGTAACGCGATTTTAATAACACTTCATCATACGATTAATTTATCATCCCAGAGTAATATTATACCTTTACCAGTTTATTTCAAGAGTGCTATATAGCGCAGAGTGCTCTTATCTCGCGGTGTTGGTGTTACCAGGTGGTGGAACAAGCGTTGGTTCATCAGCTGATAGCTACAGTCAACAATCAGCTGTGTATTGCCAATATCAGCTGACAGAGGCGCTCTTTGTGCGACTGCCACTTCGGCCGCACACCCTGGGAACTGGGAACTCGACTCTCGCACCTTCTTTATCTTCATTATCCCAAAAAGCGGTCATCGTATGGATGGCGTGTACAAATGTCGAATTTTACCATCCACATATTTGGCGCGTATTAGTTTTATATTCACGCGAGTAATTGGCGTATAGCCGTTAATATATTATTCGATTATTGAATTATTAAACATTTAATGTCTAGACATATGACCACCCTCAGCATGCTGTCGAATCTAGTAATTAGTAGTAAAATCTGGAAAGACTCAAAATACTCGTTTTTGTGTCAAGAAGTCTCGTCTAACAGCCATAACACAGATAAGCAAGAAACCGTTTTTATATTGATCTTTTTCCTATTTGTACATATGCAACTGTTTTTATCGTGAAAATGCATTTGTTTTAATTTCCAACAGAATAAACAACCAACGCTATGTCCCTTTGTGGTTATATATTGTATGATCAAATTTAAAGGTTCCTTAATTCTACTTGCTTGGATATTTACGAATACAAGTACATAATGAGTATGAAAATGTTCATCTAACGTATTGTCTGCATCGGAAAAAGTGTTATAAACCAATTATAACAACAAATATTTCAATTGCAATGTAACTAATTCGATTATTCGAGAAATGAAAACCAAATTCCTTCTTAAATAAGCAACAATTTTAAAATCTCTCGTTATTTTTTTCTTTGTAGGTCGCATAAAGAACTTAAATTCAAAGCTTCAGTTATGTTCGACAAAAGCGTAAGCAACCTTGAAACTTATGTTATTTTAAGGTAACAAAGAACGGCTAAGCCTCTAAAGTATCGTTTTCGCTCGTTATTATTGCGCGATCCTTTGAAAATGGGTCCGAAGATAGTGTTTTTGTCGGATTTGTCTTTTCCACCTGAGAGAAAGGCCCAGAGCGGCCGGTACCCGCTAACCCGGCCCGACTGCCCAGTCTTCCGTGAGACAGTTTTATCAGATGGACGCCGACCGTCCGACTTTTGTTCTTGTTTCTTCGAAAGGTTTTTCGTTTTTGGACCCACTAATCAAAGTTTGCCGTCGAGACTTGTCAAAAATTAATAAGTTGTCGACTTCGATTTGTTAGCTTTTAATTAGTTATTTATCAGAATATTTTGGAAGTGTTTGTAGAATGAAATAAGCTATTTTGGTCATCCCCATTGTTCGGTGAACAAATGTGAATTATTTCTTTACATTTTGTTAAAATCAACACTTATACTCTTTAATGCCATTATATATTTTATTATATCAAGTTATAATACATATAGTGTTTGTAAAATTTACATAGTGTTGAGTAGATATGTATAAATTCTACAGCAATATTATTTGGCTATTCATACTCTGTGGCTGGGCATCAGCTGGTTATGTACAATATAGACTTAGGCAAATACATACATACTCAGTGGCCCAAAGAAAGGATAATTGTATAATAGATTTTAAGACACCTCACATCGAACAAGTTATTAGTAGGATAAAAATAATATACCATAATATTTTAGCGTGTGTATGTACAGTGCAAGTTTTTTGTGCTCCTCTCATTGTAGAAAATGCAAAGTTTCCATCTAATAAATGCAATATATTTTCTATAAATTCCGGAAACTATTGACCAGGGATCTACTATAAAAGAGGTGAACCCGTTTACGTTTATATGCTTTTTGCTGCTTCCCAGCACTAATGAGATAGGGAGAAGACCCTGAGTCCAACCTTGCCAAAATATTCCACAACTGACTTTTGATCGGTCGACCCTGGGACCCTTAGTCCTAGAGTCCCTAAACTCAGGGCAAGGGTGAGAATATAGTGAGAATCGCACTGCTTTTGTGATCTATACGCAATTACTAAGTCTTTAATATGTCAAAGATTTTTTAACTGTACAAAATGTATCTAGACAACTGCGGTTGCAGGATGAATTATACAAAATGTCCGAATAACGAAAAACATATATAGAATTCCATGTTATATGCTAGAAAAGCGTTTCGGATTTACATTGCCCACAGTTGTCTGACATTTCTATTTGGACATTTCCTTTTCTGAATAAAGATGGTTATTTTGGTTCTACCGTAAGCTATAGCAGAACATATAGTAGCTTGTCTGACGCCAACTCAACCTCTTGTCCCATATGTTTATTCTGTGGTCGTCCTTGATCAAGGCGTTCTAGTTTTACCCTACTGGAACTCGGTCTGAGTCGGGGCCTATTTAAATCATCAAGGTGGCAATAAAGCTATGCAATGTTGATGACTGGAGTCAGCTGTAACTCTGCAGTGCGGCTGCGGTTCGGCTGTTGCGAATGTAATGATAATGTAATGTACCGTGGCGCGAACTGCCCTGTCCTGCACATGCGCACAGAGACCACCTGGACATAGCCTCACTCTAATACATTGCTCTATGTTCCAGGTAAGCCACTACCGCTCCTAGCGGACGTTATGGGACCCTGGCACGCCAGCGGTAAGTTACACCTTGACAGATCATGATAAATACCCCCGTGTAATTATATATCAGCTGTATATAATTGCGGATATTTTCGCGGCGCCGCAATAATCATACGGTCCCTGATAGCCGGTAGTTAGCCCAATCGTAAATTGCCCTGGGAACACATTTACAGGTGTTTTACACCCCGGTCTTCCAGTCGGCCGTTTACTGTTTTACAGCCCGGTAAATGGACGATGGTAAGTTGTTAAAGATGAATTTCAGACAAGAATGTTGATGCTTCACACTGCTTAGAGCTCAGAGTTCAGATGTGGATGTTGTTTCTACCAAGGTTGTTGTAAAGGTTGTTGTGGTGCACGAAAGGAATGGGTGGTTGGAAGACCAAATGGTTCCTTTGTTGTAAGCAATATGGTCATTGTTCCCTGTGGAATCTGGGGGTTGTAAATAAATATTCCGTTGTGTGTTAACTCCAGCACCCGTATAAAGAAAAGAAATAACAAATAACCTTTGAAGTTCAAAACGTACTAAAAATAAAATGTTAACATACTTGCTGCAATCGAAGTTGTTTTCTTTACCAATACAATATGTTTTAATCATTTGGTTTCTGAATTTTGAATTTTATTCAGGTTAACTGTTATAAATTGAAGAAAAGTTTACTTCATTGAAAGTGAGTATACATGCACTGTATATACAGGATATTTCAAAATGCTTGTATTTCAAAATTGATCATTCTTGAATAAGATTATTTTAACTCGATAAACTGTAAACACTAGGCTTTTGTAGTCGCATCTGTAAGTAATCGATCAAAAAGAAGGTACATTCAAACTTGTCCAATAAAGAATAAATTTACAAAAACCTGAAACAATCTTAACGCTTTTAGAAGGTTTGCTGTTAAAAATATTAGTAGAATGGATGATAAAAGTAAGTACAATTTTCACTTTTTTACAACCTCATGTAACCATAAACTACTACTCCCTAATTTTTATTTTTAACAGTTAATAGAAAGCATTAATATTTTTAAGTCCATAAAACTCTTTCGCAGATTCCCAGGGTAATAATTATATACTAAAGTTATAGTCGTAATGTTTAACTGTTTTCTCATCAGCGCAAAGCTTTTAAGCCTTCGTAAACTCTAATGGTCCCACTTTCAGTTTTCCAGTTTCACAAAGACCTTTGTAAAGTTATGAACATGAGGACCATAAGGTGGGTCCATATTCCTCCGACACCATAAACTCCGATTGGTATTTCCAAAGCCATTACAACCGATGGCAATGCCCCATCGCCTCATCTGGGAACCGAGATTACATTCCTAGGCTGTGCCAGTCATTCAGTCCATCTGTGTATGCCAGTCTCCCCTCCATCAGTCCGGGCCTCGATATCTCCACAAGTACGAATCATCGTTCAATCTTACATATGGCACATTGCTTTTCATAAAGTTTTAGTATTTATTTTTAATCGAGGATGACAAAGATGGGAAAAGAAGAAATCGAATGATCACTTGTCCTTTAAAAATATTACAGTAGAGTGTAGCGTTTTGTGACAAGTCTTTATGCGGATCGAGATTTACTGCACTCGAAACATTGTTTGTTTCAGTTGAAGCCCCCAACACAACGGAATGGTTTACAAATTTCGAGCAATAAGGTTTTCAGTGCGGTTACAAACAACTAGACACCTTCCCCTCTCAACTGAAGGATAATATCGCATATGTCAGTTTTCGTATGGTTCATTTCTAGGCCCATTGGTACATATAGAAAGGTTCAAGCATCCGTTTAAGTTTCCTATTCTATTTCATAAATATTTCATAAATTTTTGAGTGATTACTTTTTTTACTAGTTTGGTAAAAAGGTCACAATTTGAAAGTAAAAGTAAAGCGTTTTATATGAGAATATGATCATTAGGATTTATTATACAGTACTATCATCATTTCTTTGGTTAAGTTTATTTGATTTGGTTCGTGATAACGACGTAATTAAATAATAGTATATAAAATTGTATGACTTCAATTTTTATTTTCCCCCCAAATTAACAACGAAATTGTCCTTGGTTGTTTATTTTATAACAGATAAATCAGATTATCGTAGTATTATCGTAGAGTATCGTAGATTATCGTAGTCCTCGGGTTTACCGGTTTAGGTAACCTTACATTGAATCAATTATTATAAAGGTGCTATTATTCTTGAAATAGGAATACTAACATAATGTTTGTGCAATTTGTATTTGTGTTCTCTATTTTTACTTCTTGATGTTTCGATACATACATTGTTTAGAGTTTTGAGGCTTCAGTCGACAATGCTGCTTCGTGGAGTTCCGGGAGAAGATCTCACCACATTTAGTAAGTATGTTTAGTAGTTTAAGTGGTAATATAGTATTAATTACGAATTTGTAACACTAAGAAATGTTTGGAACTTGTGAAAGGTTTATCTGCAATGTATTGATATCATTTAGCATTTCTATATGTACAATACTTCAAGTGAGGGCTGTTCCCAGTATCGCCCTGGTATACACCGTGTGACTTGCAATTCGCGAACCTCTCGCGAAGTACCGTTGTCAACATATTTCCCCACAGACGCTTTTGATCGGTTTTCGATATATTTTATAACTATTGTTTTATTTCGCTCTTTGTTCGGCCGGGCGGCCATTGTTGAGTTATTGTGGAGATGGGATCGCGGCGCGCAATAATGGTCAGATATATTGTTGTTAGTTGCCCGCTTTGTTCCACTTGGGCCGCGGTTGCGGTATGTTAATTGTGAATTATACCTCGAATTGGCCGCTGAATACTCCAGCTTCTTATCTTCCTTTTGGTTTTGTTTATGCCAAACGAGTTTTTACTGTTCTCCCTAAATTTGTCCGGCATCGCTCGCGAACCTTTTACAATTTATCGCCTTGGAAGTTTTCTGTGCCGCGGATTCCGCTGGACGAGTCCTCGGGATTGTGAGTTATGTAATTGTTTTGTGGCGGAATAAAGCTTTTACTAATTCCACAGTCTGCTGAGGATTTATTTCCCGAAAATGGGCTTTGGCTTCTATCTGATTCAAATATCGGCATATTTAATATGGAAGTTAACAAAAAACTTTTCAAGCAATATTATTAAATAAATTATTATTAAACCTGATAGTGTAGTTTAATTTATCTTAGCTTTCTACATTCATTGCATCCATTATTATATTCTCTGTCTTTATTGGACATCCAACTACCGGTTAATCACAGTTTCCTAAGCATGAAAGTATCAAAAGACTCAATATTATAATCCTGGGCAATATAACTCGTAATATTACAAACTAATACAAACTCAAATTCAAAGGTCAAGTTTTCCCGTCCTGCACGCTGCTTATAACAATAGAAGTCGTAAGACCTGGCGTCAACATAGTTAACGAATAGTGAAATGTTCCTATTTATTAAGTCTTGCTGAACCCCTGGAAAAAAGTCACCCATTAAATTGGTTACACAGCACTACAAAATTAAACGCTTTTAATCATCTAATCGTCACTGCTTGTTTCCACTTTTAACTCTGGTGCGATAAGTTACGTGTTCGAAATTTATTTGTTGGAGTTTATATAACAATCAGCCCCATTGTCATTATTGGCTTTTGATAAAAATATCTCTTTCCGGTTGATTCCTGCGCCTCCGTTGTAACTGGGTCGACCGAGGGCGCCGGCCAGCAGTTGGCGTCTGCTGGTACTGTGCATTCTACAGAGGGTCATTGGTCACTGGTCACTGCGGTATCGGATGCCGGGCGAGGATGATATAAAGCTGAAACAATAGAGTTAAACGATCGGGCCACGAGGCTACTAATTAAGGCCGATATCGCGGTATATCGCGGCCGGGCACGATCCAAGATGGCGGCCACTGCCGCAGCGCTCCAGTCACGATCACGACCGCGACCGGCGACTGAGCACCGCCGGGGGTTGAGGTTTTGTTGGAAGTCGAGTAAGAAACTCTGTGAAGTTTTGGAAAATGAAGGGAACTTGAGAAGAGCTGGCTCCACTCACATTTGCGTTTCTAACTTCTTCCCCCACTAGGCAAATGTTAACTTTCAAAGCTTCCTCATTGGGGGCTATACACATATTACGTAACGCACTTAAAGGGGAAGAGGGTATGGCGTAGCCTTATGCTGCGATATGTGGGGAGAGGGGGGGTTAAATGAACGTTACGTAACTCACAAATATTATATATATTCTAGTTTATATTGTTGTTTATAGTATTAGTAACAGTATTGTCTGTATACATTTTTCTTTGAAAAAGTTATTAAAACATATTGTTAAAGGAAAGTCTTTAAAAGTTTAATTATTCTATGAAATCCAATTCTAAATTGCTAATAAAACAATGTTAAAAAGTTTAAGCTGTTTTAAAGTCTTCTACGATTGAGTTACGTAACACATTGGAAGGATGGGGGGTATGGCGAGGCGTTACGGTGCGTTACATGGGGGAGGGAGGGGGTATGAAATTACGAAAAAATGCGTTACGTAATATGTGTATGGCCCCTTGGATTATCCGATATTGATTAAAGAGCAAAATCATTCCTTGCGATTTCAGTGTGTAAAATTTCGATAGCAAAAATAGTAATCGGTCAGTATATTCAATACTTACGATTTGTTATGGATGAACTACTCAATTTGTGGTATCAACATTTTGCTCACCTGAAACAGGTAGGAAGGTTTTTACTTTTTAAAGTAAACCATAAATCAACGATTCGGATCATCCGTTGGGGAGGTACGAGTTTAGAAAGTTAACGTTGGCCTCATGTGAGAAGCAGGTGACAGGAACCCCCTCAAGCGTGTTTAAAAAATATAAATTTAAAACTTACAAATTGAGATAGCACCCCAGGTACACAATCCTGAATAGTAATCTATAACTTTTATATAAAACCTTAAGTCTAACACATAAAAAACCACATCCATACTTAATTGAAGGCCTTTGTTCGGTGTTATCCGTTTATAGTCTTTTAAACATTCTACCTAAGTGACTTCATAAACAAAAACATGTAGGAGATAAGAAATGAATTTTGAGTTTGTTAATACTAATAAAACCGTTTTTAAATGTATGACTTCAATCATAAATATTGAAAATATCTAGTATGTATTTTTTCAAGTATGTTAACCTAGGTTGAATAAGAGTTCAGATTATAACTCGAAATATACCTTTTAAAATACAGCTGATATAAATTTTATTGCAGTGGTGAATAACGAAATAAGTTTCGACAATATTAATACCATCACATAACGGGATTTAATAAAACCGTCTCTTCCCGCACCTCCTATAAAACCTTCAGTATACCAACCCTAGAAGTCCAGCGGGGGCAAGCAAAACACATCGGAATCAAACATTTGTCAACGAATGTTATGAACATTACGTACTCATTAGGAC
Organism: Allygus modestus; assembly: GCA_963675035.1. Lineage (NCBI taxonomy): Eukaryota > Metazoa > Arthropoda > Insecta > Hemiptera > Cicadellidae > Allygus > Allygus modestus. The sequence goes on along the minus strand of OY776114.1, from coordinate 38,485,192 downwards.
ATTCCTAGCAAGGTGAATGCAGTGGGTCTGCTGTCCCTGGTCCCCAGCAAGCTCTTCCTAGCAAGGTGAATGCAGTTGGTCTGTCCCTGGTCCCCAGCAAGCTCTGCGGTTGTGCAACTGCGGCGGAATGCAGGCTTTCATTGCGGCGATACCGCGGCACTCTGGACCTCTAGTCCCAGCCTCGCCTAGCAGCATGGCAGATATGTGGAAAGGTCATCGGGAATAAGACTAATGGTATGTAACGAATGTGGATACTGTAGTTAGTACGTCCAGACAATGGGAGTTCACATAGTAGTTTGTCCTTTCCTCTGGGTTTGCTCTAAATCAAATTGGGAGTAACGTTTCACGATCTTAAAGTTTACTGATGGTTCGCAACAGTTGTTCGCCTTGTAAGTTTTCAATTTAAAAATTAATTTTGACTCGGAACTTGAAGAATATTGTCTACAATCCGCAGTTACGCACTTAATATCAGTAACACAAGTTTATTTTATGAAATTAGTAAGAAAGAAACGATAATCTAGTCACAATGCACCTAAATGAGGCTTGATTATGTTAGCCATTTAAAGAGTGAGGCGTGATCGAACCACATTCAGGAGTATGATGTGAGTCGATTCGCCTGCTGTAAGAAAAAGCTAGCGAAATAAGAGAATCCGAACCTTCCGAACATCGAAAGGTCGATGTAATAATAATTTTGGCTTATAAAGCCAAGTTACTGCATTAGCAGGTTCTCCGGCCTCTGGTACCACATCCAAACTAATATATTTATAGAAATATACAATATTTTCATACCATGACGTTACTCTAGGAACTCCACTACACGTTGTATACAGCGAGTCGTACACAGCGTGTCGTATACAGCGTGTCGTATACAGCTGAACAGGCCGGTGTCGAGTTGGCTGGGAGAACCTTGAGTTGAAAGGCTGCCTTGCCTTGGTCGATTAGCCTTGTATACTATACATAAACACCTTGATAACCACGCGTAATTATATATATTGTAACATTAACGTGTAATTATAGTAGTATATGATTTAATTACTAAACAAATAGGGCTTTTTGTAATATTATTGTTTAAATGCAGTGGATACGGTTTACATATCGTTAATTTCCATCGTTATAAATCTACCACAGATACAACAAAATTTCCTAATTGTCTACTGGCATAGCATTTTGTATAGACAAGACGCAGTTTGATAATGAGGTTGCGAGTGTGTTTCAGTCGTTCAAACATTCTAAATGCATACGTAGAGAATATGCAGATTCGGAAAATTAAAACTCTATACAGAATGACGAACAAAAGCAATTTTTTAACCCGCCAGGCTGTTGTTGTATCACCGAATACAGTTACTTAATGCGGTTGTGCCGAAGACACATGGCTCGCTGAAGAGCGGGACGGTTCACAGGTGTCCCGCTACGGGGTGGACCGATTCACAGTGGTCGCGAGGCGCCGCTGGACTCGTCCTTTCCTCGTCATTAATTAACCGTGACGTCACCGCGGTTTCTCTGATTCGACCGGTCTCCAATTTACCGCCAGTCGCCATTGAACACTGAGGTGGGCCATTCGTATTCAAATTGCGCTCAGAGGCAGCTTTTATTGGGAAATGTATTTGCGTCCGCAGAAAGCATCTTGAGCTTTGATGTATTCGAGTTCGACAACTCCGAAAAAATGTGAAGGCTTTGACGCGAATATAAATCTAACAATTTGCATCCGACGTTTTAACACTTCATTAAAAGTCTGCTAAAAATATTTATTTTGATTTTTTTGTAAATAAGTTAATTGAAACATTAATAAAGTAATTGATGATTTAGTTAAATTATCTAATAAAATTAGAGTCAAGTTAAATTTATAATTTTCTTAGTGTAGTTTGACATTTTATTTCCGTAATCAAAACAAAGTAATTTAGTTTTTTAAATTGTGTATGTCACGTTCTATAAAGGCCGTATCTTTCGGATATTCTCATTTAGTATTGCAATTAACAAACATAGCAAAAACATACCAGACTCATTACTTCCGTTTGTAAAGTGGTAATAAATAAATAATCACTTTAACAAATCACGTGATTTTGTTGCTTTGTGTGGATGCATCTGTGTCGAGTGTCGAGGGCCGGAGGGACCACAGCCGCACACTGGCCTCAGCCCAGCTCCAGCGAGGAATGCACTATCAGGCTCCGATCTAAATTGCCGCAACCAAACGAAATATAATATCTCACCACTTGTAAACAAGTAGAATTTATAAAATCCCGCGAACCTTCAAATATAACCATAAACTGTGCGGGGTATTCCCGGTATTTGATGTAGGATCGAGGCAGACGTTGAAAAACATTTCTTCGCTTTTTACATTCGGTTTGTAGTATCGCGAACATTTCTCACGTAATTTTGTGGACCCACCGCGGCGGCGCTATCAGATCCTGGTAATGATAGCGGGGTCGATCCGTCCCACACCTCGCCGCGCGTGACGCCGTACCCGCGAGTTTCGCCTTAAATGTTATGTTGGCTGGTAATGTATGCTTACATCCGATATCGCGCCGAGCAAACACTCAAGCGTCACACCAGCGCCGACGCGAACGTTAAAGTCATCACTGGATTGGTTTTGGTTACATAATTTTCCTCTTTTTTAAAAGCCCCCTGGCCCCTACTGGTACTACCCTGCTTTCCGCACTCCTCCAGATAAAATGCACCTTATTGAATGATTATGTTAAATACAAATAATAAGTTAAAATTATTTTTCGGATGTTTTCGGTTGATCACTAGCTTATCCCAATTACAGCTTCGCTTGTTCACCACAAGTTTTAAGTTTTATAGTCAAATCACACACCCGATCAAATTACAATATTTAAAAATGCGTTTTAAACCGACACTTTTATTTAATTTATGACCTTCTGATGGGTGGTACAAAAAACGAATACTTTTCATGCTATTGTCTTAGAGTTCTTTCATTCAATTTTATGGCTAATAGCGAATTACGGTTTTCCTCAAGTTCCTAGGGCGGTTTAGCTTTTTATATTGATATGATGAAATGAAATACCTGGAGAATCACGATGCGTGACAGGACTTTTAACAATACCGTTACTCTATAGAGCAGCAATAAAGCATAGACCGGGTGGCCTTTTTTAAATGGAATCCTTAATCAAATTTCCCCATAACACTATCTAGGAACAGAACAATAATTATAGTTTTAGTTATATTTCTCAAAAATCCTTAACAGTGACTTTGATTTGATATTATTGTTGGATAAAGTGCGATTTATTGATTTCTAAAGATACCGTGGAGTAATGGACTGGGTGGGATTCTAAGTTAATTTTTGTTGTTGTTTTTGAAGCATAAACATTTGGAAATGGTGTTCGGCAGGCACAAAAATAAAAAGGTGACAAATAAATACATATTTAAGAGTCTTCATCACCGGAAGTTCCTAGACGCCATGTTGGAGTTTTGTTCCATAAGGCCAATGTTAACTTTGTGCCCCCATTACTCCTCACCTGATCGTTAGATACAATTCATTTTGGTGTCAAATTAAAGGTTTCGTCGTCCTCTAGGGAAATACAATATCGAATTCCTTAATTTGGGTATCATAGTTTCATAATAAATAGTTTTATTTTGAACTGAAACACTGTACATGTTCTCATTAATTTGTAAGAAAATCCAAATTCGACTATTGTATTTCCCTAGAGGACGACGAAGCCTTTAATTTGACACCAAAACTAATTGTTTGTGACGATCAGGTGAGGCGTAACGGAGGCACAAAGTTAAAATTGGCCTTATGGAACAAAACACCAAGATGGCGTCCGACAACTTCCGGTGATGAAGACTCTTAAGGTTTACTGTTGCTCTCAGTGTGTTCTTTGTGTGATGTTCTCATCGGGGAGTAGATGTGCAGTTTTGCAGCCTGGCATCAATTCATGACACTAGCACCTTCGGGTTCCTGCAGTAGATGCTTTATAAAATTATCTGCACATTGAACAATCTACATCAATCTAGTGTACATTTGAATCTGGTTGCAACAATTTAACATATTCTTTTAACCCAAACATGCATTGAAATAAGGTATCTTTGATTTCGAAAGCTTTTGAAAGTGCCATCGAATTGCGTTGCAACGCCACCAAACGCTTGTGTCAAACTGTTATCAAAGAATTCACAAGAGGGCTTATCTAATGCTAAATAAACATGTATAAGATGAAGGTAAACAAACAAGTACCTTGTGTCATTGGCCTCAGACTTTTTTCGATCATTTCGATAATAGAAATTGACTTGTCTAAAGAAATATATGTATACACAATTTAATATGCAATTCATTTTATAAATAGTTTTATATTATATTTTGTATTACAAAAAGTACGACTCATTTTAGTACGTAAATGAGTTTATTCGGAGTAAATTATTGCAATAGAAAATATAACTATAATTTCTAATAACTCGAGAATCAGATTCAAACATGAAAAACGTGCATACAAAGATAGATAATGGGAAAAAAAGTCGCATACCAACGCGGACGTTATAGTTATAGCATACCAGCTATATATAGCGTGTATCGTAAACGACTGAAACGAGTTTCATAAACGAGATGCATTATTATTGGATAGTTACAAATACCACACTGAAATTGAGTGTCTCATGATGGTTTTAAAAAGTTAAAAATGGTCAATATATAACTATGCATACAGTCTTCAAAAGTTAATAGTTTTAAACTACCTATATTTTCTTGTCTTCCAACAAGTTTGAACCGCTAGAAAACCCCTCGACTTAAACTCACCACGCAATCCCAATTACAATTCTGAAACAACCCGAAGCGCTTTGGTAATAAATTATTTTCGGTAAAACCCTTATTTGCAAATCAGGCAACGTAAAAATGAGCCAAAACAGAGTGATTTATTGTAACGCCGCGCCGCGCAGCGCCGTGGAGGTCGGGCGTGTGGCGCGCAGCGACTGCCGATGAGGTGTTTACTCGACTGACACGCACCGCACGCCCCACGACCGATACTGCCAAACTCCGTGATTTCTTGTAAAATTCGTTTTTTATTCAATAATGGTTTTTTGTACATGAGAGCAGCCGTTGAAAGTTTCCAATAAGACTCAACTCTAACTACTTTTTATAAATAGCCCTGTTTGTTTTTATTCAACAACCTTAGCATATTGTTTGTACACGATTTAAATTTGTTTATCGTCTTTTCACTTTGACTGAATCGGCAGAACATTCCAGTAACAAAGATACCCAAATGCAACACGTGACACAGCGGATTGAAATCCTATTAATGGACATTTAAGTCCTATATTTAATTAATAGTTGGCAACATATTACCAAATAACTTTCACACGCACTCTCATAGCAAGTGGTCACGTTACAAAAATCTGTTGTTTATAATCAGTGTTATTAGGCTGAACAAATCTTAATTTCAAATGTTTAGGATAGATTTTAAAACCGGTGTGATGAATTAAGAATCATTAAAGCGATTAATAGATTTCTAACCGTATAAAACATGTTAGTAAAAGAGGAAAGGATTTACATTCTACTAAAAGAAAATTTGTTACTTATTTATATGTAAAAATATTACTGTAACTAGAGTCAACTTATTTTAATTTTCTATATTCTTATAGAATTCTATATTCCTCGCTTGGTGATTACATGGGTTTACATTGTTCAAAATATTGTTGAATTGACGAGTAAAAAGCTGTCCGGCCAAGCTGTTGTTTGTACAATGCTGAACTCAAGCTGCCCAAGCTGCTGTTTGTAGAATGGTTTACCCAAGCCGCTCAAGCTGCTGTTTGTATAATGGTTTACCCAAGCCGCCCAAGCTGATGTCTGTACAATGCTGAACCCAAGTATCCCAAGCTGTTGTTTGTAGAACGCTTTACCCAAGCTGCTGTTTGTAGAATGGTTTACCCAAGCCGCTCAAACTGCTGTTTATAGAATGGTTTACCCAATCCACTCAAGCTGCTGTTTGTAGAATGGTTTACCCAAGCCGCCCAAGCTGATGTCTGTACAATGCTGAACCCAAGTATCCCAAGCTGCTGTTTGTAGAACGCTTTACCCAAGCCGCCAAAGCTGCTGTTTGTAGAACGGTTTACCCAAGCCGCCCAAGCTGCTGTTTGTAGAACGGTTTACCCAAGCCGCCCAAGCTGCTGTTTGTAGAACGGGTTACCCAAGCCGCCCAAGCTGCTGTTTGTAGAACGGTTTACCCAAGCCGCCCAAGCTGCTGTTTGTAGAACGCTTTACCCAAGTCACCCAAGCTGCTGTTTGTAGAACGGTTTACCCAAGCCGCCCAAGCTGCTGTTTGTAGAACGCTTTACCCAAGCCGCCCAAGCTGATGTTTGTAGAACGGTTTACCCAAGCCGCCCAAGCTGCTGTTTGTAGAACGCTTTATCCAAGCTGCTGTTTGTAGAATGGTTTACCCAAGCCGCTCAAACTGCTGTTTATAGAATGGTTTACCCAATCCGCTCAAGCTGCTGTTTGTAGAATGGTTTACCCAAGCCGACCAAACTGATGTCTGTACAATGCTGAACCCAAGTATCCCAAGCTGCTGTTTGTAGAACGCTTTACCCAAGCCGCCCAAGCTGATGTCTGTACAATGCTGAACCCAAGTATCCCAAGCTGCTGTTTGTAGAACGGTTTACCCAAGCCACCTAAGCTGCTGTTTGTAAAACGGTTTACCCAAGCCGCCCAAGCTGCTGTTTGTAGAACGCTTTACCCAAGCCGCCCAAGCTGCTGTTTGTAGAACGGTTTACCCAAGCCGCCCAAGCTGCTGTTTGTAGAACGCTTTACCCAAGCCGCCCAAGCTGCTGTTTGTAGAACGGTTTACCCAAGCCGCCCAAGCTGCTGTTTGTAGAACGCTTTACCCAAGCCGCCCAAGCTGCTGTTTGTAGAACGGTTTACCCAAGCCGCCCAAGCTGCTGTTTGTAGAACGCTTTATCCAAGCCGCCCAAGCTGCTGTTTGTAGAACGCTTTACCCAAGCCGCCCAAGCTGCTGCGTTGTACAGTGCTGCACCCAAGCCGCTTATCTTACTGTCGGTGTACCCGCACATTAGATATTTACGGCCGTAATATGACTAGAGAGTTCATATCTCTCAGACAATACAATACAGTACGTGCATTCCGCAGTTAATGGTGCACGCAGTTGTATAGCGACACAACCAGGCACTGGGTACAACAGGTTCGAGCGCACAGTTGCATTCGTTAGATGTTTTGACGTTCTTTTAGATATATTCCAATACTATGAAACCGAATGCAAAAAAATAATAGTTAGCAACAATAAGTTAAAGAGAATAAAACCATGGATGAATGAGTGGATTTGCTTTAAAATAAAGGGAAGAAATAAGATTTTTAGCTTAGTAAAAAACATCCAAACAATGAGAATTTGAAAAAATTATTACAAAATATACATAAATAGTTTACAAACAGAGATTAAACACTTAAAAGATAGTTATTGTAAACAAAAATTTGAAAACTGTCAGGGTAATTCTAAGGAAACATGAAAGGTTCTAAATGAAATAACAGGCCAGTCCAGAGCTCGTGATATGAAAATTCAATTAATTGGAAATAAATAGTATTATTATTGATGATCCACAAGTTGTATCAATTGAATTTAACGAATATTTCCTAGGTATTGTTGAAAAATTGGAGTTAAATAGTTCTTTATCTCAGAATTTCTTGTCACTGGACTATACAAATTATTTTCCTAGCAAAAGTGAAGTAAAATCCTTTTTTCTAGATTAAGTAAGACCGGAAGAACCCTTGGCTGCAATAACTAGTTTAAAAAAAAAACAAAAGCCCAGGAATAGATGGTGTAAGTTCAAATTTAATAAAGGAGGTTTTAGATAACATTTTGGGTGCCTTATCATATATAATTAACTTTAGCTTTCAAAGCGGGGGTTTTCCAACAAAATTAAAGAAAGCTGTTGTAATACTAATCTTCAAAAGTAGCTCTAAATTAAATTGTACCTATATATTTGTTGTCTTGTTTTTCTAAGATTTTTGAGAAGGTAATGAAACAAAAGTTAATAAAATATTTCCATTCAATAAATTTCTTAAGGAGTAATCAATTTGGATTCAGAGTAAACCTTAATACTGAACGCGCTTTATTAATTTTTTGCAGCAAATTTATGATGGTTTAAATGAGGGAAAAAGTGTTAGTGGTCTATTACTGGACATAAAAAAGGCTTTTGACACTGTTGATTATAATATTTTATTAAACAAATTATATAAATGTGGGATAAGGGGTGTTGCTCAGAATTGGTTTAAAAGCTATTTGTTGGAGAGACAACAGTGTGTGAAAATTGAGTCTGTATATAGTGAAATGGGAGTAATTAAGAGCGGGGATCCGCAAGGTTCAGTTCTTGGTGCAATATTATTTATATAAATGACCTATGTGATGCGAGATTTCATGGCAAAATGATATCTTTTGCTGATGATACTGCTCTGTGCTATGCATAAAATAATTGGAAATTGGTTAAATCGGCAATGAATAATGATCTCAATGCACTGCAGTGGTGGTTTACTGTAAATCACATGCTGCTGAGTGCTGAAAAAACTAAATTTATAAATTTCAATCTTAGAAAACATGTTAACTTTTATAATGAAATTGTATACCATTGCGCATATTGTATTGAAGAGCAGAGGATGTGTATACAAAAATATGCAGCTGTGGAACAGACCAGTAATATAAAATATTTGGGTGTGTATTTAGATAGTGAAGTTAGCTAGAAAGTGCACATTATAAAATTAAAAAATAAAACCAATAGTGTTTTGAGATATTTTTACTTTTTAAAATATTTGGCAACTCAAAAAGTGTTGCGTATTTTGTACTTTTCCCTGGTGCAAAGTCAAATAGAATATGGGATAATTTTTTGGGGTAATGCGTACGAAACTCAGCCTTAATTCCATCAGTGTCCAGCAGAAGCATTTAGTACGTTTAATCTCTTATAAAGGTAAATTTGAACCATCTCGTCCCCTCTTTATTGATAAAAAATACTACCATTGAAGTATCTATTTGTTTTTAAAGTGTTAATGATGTTTTATACTAGAATTGGAAACATGCCTCCCAATGAAAATTTATATAGAAATAAACTTAGAAATGCAGAACAATTCGTACTACCAAGACCAAATAACATGTTTGTTTACCAGAACCTATAGCTTTATTGCACCAAAATATTCAATATGTTGCCTGATAAACTCAAAAATACAAATAGCATAACTAATTTTTCAAAAAATTTAAAGAAGTGGCTTTTTAGTTTGGAAGACATTAATTTTTTGTTTTAAATCATAAAATAGATGTAGGTTAAATTCAAGTTAAAGGATGTAGGTGTAGGTTAAATGATTAGTAGTAAAGATAAAGGCGCACTATGGCTAGCTTTGCCACATAAGGACTAAGCGTTGCATGCTATGGGCTTCGACGGCACCTGGGGAGACCAACTCCAGAGGCAAGTCTCTGGGGAGGTGCCATGAGCCGCCTGGTGGTGAAGTGCGGTGCGCGGTTTGAGAGCCTCTAACCATAGTTAAGTTTCGGATGTATTTTCTTTTCTTTTAGGTAAATCTTTAGGCACACTTGATTCTGGAGACAGTTTTTTGTTTATCACGTTTTGTTTATTTTATCTGATCGCTGTTTATAATTTTGGTTATTTTGAAGGAAAGGAATTTCCAAACAGGCTATGCCTTGGAGGCCCTACATTTTCTCCAAATTTGTTAAATTGCACATAATTTATAAATAAAAGTAAATGTAAATTGAATATTGTTGTTTTAAATTAAAATTATGTGTATATACCTTTTTGTGAAACCGTGAAGTTGTATTAGTTTAAACCCATTGAATACATTATCCAATGGGTTAATTCCTGTTTTATTTATAGAGAAAATCAAAAGGAGGCAGATTTAAGAGGATAATTTGAGTAGAGTATTGTTTATTTTTGTTTTGTTCTTTAAGATGTCTGGATTATTTTAATTATAATTTTGAGAACAAAATCAATGAACAGGAAAATGCGTGCATATTTGAAATACTTTGTAACATGTTTAATTGGAGAAAATAAATCATTCTTATTCTTACGTAAAATAAAATGACAGCCACATTAGGACCTTCTTTAGTTATACAGATTTAGGTCGATTAATAGCAGATCAGACAAGCACGATTAAGTGTTTCTTTCAGCTTTTCCATAAGACCAATGTTATAACGTTCAAGTCCTGTCCTTCCTCAAAATAGTTTTGAATCATTGACTTAAAGTGGGCCGAATTTTCCCTTTTAAAATGAGTTATAATTCAACTGAGTTATAACAGTACTTAAACTGTTTTCCATTGTCTTACGGGAGGAGCAGTAGAACCGTGAAGTTTTGTTTTTAGACTGGAGCTCCCACTTAAAATCTGCACGGAAGGCACAGTAGTTCTTCTTTAAATATATATTTCTAAATAGAAACCATACAATTTTCCTTATAGCTAAACAAAAAAATCCTTATAGGTATAACAAATTAAAACGTTATATGCGATGTACACTAACGTTAAATGTTTACAAAATCACAATCACTTGATTATTTCTTTTATCAGGGACACCTGTTCAGGTATGAAAGTTGTTTAATTTCAACAGCTAGTTTACAATAATTAAATGTTTGTATTAGTTTCTTTCTTTACAAAATACAACAATGTTGACGATCGATAAGTAGACATTGCTATTTATAACAAACGGAGTGACGGGTGAGTAGCAATTGGATTAGCCTTATTTTATATTTAGAATTCCGAAGCTGAACTATAAACAAATCCCTGATTATCGAAAATCGACTGTTTCCAAGACGTATATTTGGTGCTATGTCCAACTCCTTTAAACTTGATTACATTTCTAGAATATTCAAGTAGTACCAAAGAGTTTTTTTTTAAATACAAATCAAACCATAGACTTATCGTAATCTGCTATGTCATCAAGAAATGTTATATCGAGCTGATTAAATAAATATTTAGTAATGAATGATGATTTACTGCCGAATGCATCTTTCACTTCACAGTGGGTGTTTGTAACAATAATAACACTTTTATTTTTTCACATATGTACTAACTCAATGTAACTTACTACACACTTGTACAAAATGTGTACTCTCATTTTTATTACTTTTCTAAGTGTGTTTTGTTAGAAGTACCCATGTCCATCTCCGGAACAACATTGTAATAAGATTTGTTTTCGCCAAGTTATTCCTTCTACGGGATTAATTCAATTTATAATGCCCTGCCCCATTTACTCTCCTACAGTCCGTGCAAAAACTTAATTAAATCTGAATTAGAATCTTCTTCAGGAACGCCAGATAAGTCGCCCCTCAGTCGCCGGACCTCAGCCTCCATGAGCCACGGTTGGGGCGTGTTCCTGCGGCTGTCACTGCGGCTCTAATTAATTATAAATAATAAATATTTTATCTCCGAATTGATCTCACTTGTAATAAGGCGGTTCGATCGGCCAGTTCTGCCCACTATAAATTGGCAGGGGAGTATCCCCTCCCCCGCCCCCACCACAGCCCTCGATACCATCTCCCCGTTCCGCGGCGACGCACAGCTATGAGGTTAGGTTCGCCCCTGGCTCTTAGGCTTTTGCACTCGAGTAAACATGGAGGTTAAAATATACCAAATACCAAATATACCAAAATATATCCAAATCACATAGATTTCCAACTGGAAATTTGTAATTCTCAAAATATTGTTTATATGTTTGTAAAATATATTATGCTGTTTGTATACGGATCACAAATTAACTGCGTAAAGTGAATGTATAAACAGAGAGATAAACTTCTTTGTTTCATATTTGAGTTGTTTCGTGAACTGCAAAACACAATAGACCATGTAATGCGTAACACATTTAAATACCCTAAATACCTGTAAAACATTTAACTCCTCAGACACTCGTGAACCTACATTTACCCTACACACCTTTAACCATTTGTAAACACCTAACACTCTAGCAAACCGTTAATCATTCTGCACACCAGTAAACCTTTATAAGCATCCTACAAAGCATTTAAAAACACGACACATTTGTACACCTTTAATCATCCTACATTCCTGCAAACCTTCAAATATTCGACACCGGTAAACATCACTACGTTAAAAACTGCATTTTCATATACATCAAACGTTAAACAGTAAGCTACCAGGAAATTTTGAGAAAACCATGTCCGACACCCATTAACACCACATTTAATTCAATTGTCTTGTGGCAGGATTATAATATATTTTGGGTACACATTTACGGTAAAGGGTTAAACCGAAACACGTAAAAAATATAATGAGTTTATAATAAGAATTAGTATTTAATTAAAAAAAAACAAAAAAAAAAACAATTAAATTAGGTGAGCAAAAGCGGACCTCTTATGACCCAACTAGATCATGCAAAAGTAAGATGTAACATTGAAAAGGACTCTATGGTCAACCAACAACCAAGCTAATTTCTTAGTTTGAGTTTGCAATGAGGCTTTTTGTTATAATCAAGTTTAAAATCTAAAGTAAAATATCAGCAGCTATATTATCGTAGTGCATCAAGTTCAACACACTTCCTGCTATATCCTATCTTTCCGGTAACCTTCGCAATATTCCCGCTTGTGGAAGAGGTGACTAGCAGCAAAGCTGGGGTTTCCTAATCCGCCAATAATAACAACAACAACAAGTTCAATACACAAGACGACTAGAATAGTTCACTAGAGTATTCTGTGTGGGTAAAACTGAGATAAGTTGATCAGTTCAACTGCATCGACTTCACAGACTAGGAGCGACAAGGGGTGCGGTATGCAAAATGCATACAGACTCGATATTGCCTAATCCACTATTAAGGCGCTGGCCTTGATATTTAAATGGGTACTCTATGTTTAATTTCAATCTGTACGATGTCTTATTACTAGCTTTTACTTACTTACTATAACAGTTGGAAAATTTGTACTAAATCATAAAGGACATTTTGCATAGACAAACTTCAAATAGTGTAACTTTAAAGTGATTATAGTGTGTATAAAATCCACTTTTTATCAAATCTGTTTTGTACACTTAAATTGGTTGATTGAAAATTTGGGTTAATTTATTTTTAATAATAAGTACTTGCAAGCGTAGCAACAAAAATATACTGTACTAGTTACTGTATTACAAAATATAAAACTAAAATGACTGATTTATAAAACTACATTGTGTGTTTTTGTTTTGTTTTAATATACATATGTTAACTTGCAACAAAATATTTTATTGGTACAGACAATTTTAGATGCTGTAGTACGATTTTTAACTATTCTTTTCTTAGTGGAATAAACTATTACAAATTTAAACCCCTTTTTATTTTTTATCGAAAACTATCTATATCAATAAACCATTTAACAATCGGAGATTGTGATTGTTAACATTCGTATAACTAAATGTAAATTAATTAATTTGAAAAATTAAATGAAACCCAACTGGATGGAAAAGGTAAATGTTTTGCACTATTTCCCCATGTTAATCAGGAATTGATGTTTGCATTATTTTAACCTATTTAAACAAAAATTGTGATTCGAAAAATAAATTGTTGCTAAAAATTAATAATAACAAAGCACATGTTTTACGCAGTCAATTAGCTCCAATATCTTTGCCTGACTGGTCATATTGTTTACTCGTTCCCTATGTTTAATACACACTCCATGTAAGGCTACGTTACACGAGTTATATTAATATTACTTAACAACGCGAGCACAAATCAGTGTACTTTTAAAACTCCTTGTCGTAAGAAATCAAAGTGGGTTAAGCAGGTTTCCTTATCGAGAGCGAGCACAGTAACTAACCATTGACATCGTGGCCAGGCTGCTTGTAACATAAGTGGCTACGTGAAGGGGAACTAAATACCCGCCGTTGGTCAGCCTGCAAATGAACACGTTTGATGGACACACTCACAATGTTATCTCATGTCAATCGGTTATTTTATTGTGGTCGATAAGTTTTAAGTAGCCATAAAATCGTCATAAAAGTTTGGAATTGCTCTTGTATAATTTTTACTGAGTTTTTCTCGTGCTTTTCATGAACGATAGGTCTATAAACATACAGGGTTTCATAATATTCTTGGGCAGTGGTACGGTTTTAGTTATAATTAATCATTGAAATTATAACTTCATAATCGAAATATTAACTCTGCATAGAATTTCGCTTATGATTGAAATACATCTCATTTACTGATGTTTTTACTGATGTATTTTACCGTATGTACATTACATCAAAACTTGCATTGCCCAACAGATTTACTTCCTTATCTGATTCATTTTTAAATACTATGTTTGAATTTGTTGTTCCACTGATCAATTTCCAACACATTATTAGTGAATTTCCTATGGAAAGTGAACTATTAGCATGACCCGCACGGTGAAACTTAAGCCCGGGACCCCATAGAAGTTCCTAACGTGACCCCTTGAACACGTTTTGGGGGGGTCGTTCAAAATGAGATAGAATATATATATTCTATGTGTATGCACTCTAGTGGTCGCATTTTTGTCAAATTTACTTAAAATTTGGTAGAGATGTTCCTTTCTATAATAAGTTGGACAAGTTCTTTAGGCAAAAAAATCAGAAAACTATAAACCCCTTTTTTGGGGATTAATCTTTCAAATTTCGAGTTTTTAGCCCCAAAAAAGGGTCAGAAAAGCCCCGGATGTTACATTAATGCATGTAAAAAGATTGGAATTAGTGAGGCGAAAGTTTTAAGCCCTCTCTCGTCATTTTAGCATAAATATTTACCGTGTTATTAAAGAAATGTATATTGACTAAACACAGTACGTTGTCTTATGGGGGTTTTACATTAGAAAAGCCTATTATTCATTTGCTAGTGTATTTGTATCATCCCCAGCAACCTCACGCCTACTTTCAAGCCTGACTGGACCTTCTCCCAACCTTATAATGCGCAAAATTGTACTCCAAGCATTGCAGGTAAATAAAACCAGGAGCATCAGAACAACAAAAAAATCAATGTTTTCAGATTTCAATAAAAGTTGCAATAAATGTATGTTTTTACACTGATTTCGAGTTTTAAAAGTTGTTTAACTGTTGGAAATTTTTCTGGCAGTTTCTTGTCAAGAGCTTTAATTCAAGTATGAGGTCGAGGGTGGTTAGATTACGGGAATTGCCTCATAATTTATGTCAGTGAGTCATTCAGTCTGTCCGTGAACCGTCTAGCTTTATATAAGTAGATGTTTACTATACAAAGGTGTTTACTAATAACGTCTAAACTAACAACAGTCTCATAATCACAATAAATGTGCATATTGTTCATATTATAATGTTTTAATGTTCCTGCAAAACATTTTTTTGTATAAAAATTATATATTTTTAATTATACATGTTATGGCTCTAGACATATGCACATTTATTTTCCGAAATACTCACGAAACGTAACATGAAGGCCTCACAACTCAACACAACCGTCACAAGGACCAATAAGAACTAAACTACTCGAGTACCAGTTGTATAGTAAGTCACTTTCCTAATTAAGAGTAAGGAACGTTATTTTATGTAAATATTATTTAACATATTATTCTTTATATTTTATAAAAGCCATGATAATTTTGCAATAAACTTTCACGAGGATGACCTTAAGCTTGAATTCGAACAAATGTTTTCTCATGATTCATAAACTGAATCGTTCTCTTGATTCGTTCTCATGAATTATCAGTATCCCTAATACCGTATTCTGCATACTGTGATTTCATGGCAGTAGTATTTTCATTTATATAGTGTTTGTAACATCTATTATTGCTGTTTTTATGGGCTTTGATACATTTAATCTTCCATAAGATTTACATTGGTCTGTTGGGCATAGCCACAAGGAAGACTGAAAATAAAACGAATTTCGTAAAAAATCTCGACCTACATACAAATCGATTCCCTACTTTCTTAAGTCTTATTCTTATACATCCTGCTTGTTTTTTAATTGGATGTACTGTTGAATTCCTCTGATTTCAGATCTTTGCTTTTCGTATATTCTCGCCCAGTGCATTGCCCACTTTCCAATATCCCACTCGAATCCTGAGCCGCCACAAAGCAGGCAGTGTGCGGCGCGACCGCTAGTCAAGTGTCCCAATGTCAACAAAGCATTAAATTATGTGAACCAAGAGTGTTTTTGTACAAGCCGCGTACAAGATGGACTATTGTGGCCAGCCTCAGTGGTCCATCGGCTCCAGTTCCCCCCGCGATTCCACGTCCCGCTGTGCAGCGTTCGCTCTCACTCTTACCTGTGGAACTACCTGGGCCCGTCTCCCGGCATGCACTGCGTCAGTCGGTCTTGGAGGTTAGTGCTGATCGTACCTCCGTCGCGCACCAAGACATTCCGTAACCTGTGTAGTATGTGTGTTTGTGTGTCCGAGTGCCTCACCAGCCTACTGGGGATCCACGCGGTTGATTTCTGAGGTAAATAGAACATCTTGTATCAGTTACACTGGAGCCTAGGGTGCGGAACTTGTGAAAAGTCTAGTTGCGGGGCACCTGTTGAGCAACTCGCCCTGTTTGTTTGTGGGATGAGCTATTTTTAGCGGTAAAGTGACAGTTATATACATTTTTACCTGTTTAATTCTTAAATGAATCCCGTCATGTAAAGGAGGAACATTTATTTGATTTAATCCATATATTCCTCAGTTTCCCAACTCGTAATCAGAAACGTTAAATTTCGAAACGAACAAAATGTTACTGTAACTAGAAACAAACGATAGACGTCAATGTTATTAAACTTCATCGCGTTTTAAAATCTGTTTAACATAATAAAACATTTAAAACAAAAATATCCGCTTTAGTTTTAAGGCGTCATGTAAATTACAAAGGCGGTCTTCTCCAAGTTAAAACCTTCGCTTAGGTATTGTTTATAAAATATTGTATACAAGGCCTTTTCCATAATACAAACGCAGTATTATGAACATTACCGTTTCTGAAACCAAGACGAAATACCGAGATGACACGTTACATTAAACATACACCTTTAATACGTTCTCTGAAACGGGTTGTTTACTAACAAAAACGCAGAAAACCACTAAAATCCATTGTTGTATCTCGTTAAGATGTCTTATCGCTATGTCACCGCAGTCTTATCGGGCACAGCTCGCTCGCTGCAGAATTTAATTTTATGGTACGTTTCCTCCGTGTTCAACTGGCTTTGTATCTACAAACAGGTGTTTTTAGATTTCGTTATCAGTGTTTGAACCTATGTTATCAGTAAACGGTCATTAGGTCACGGGTTTACAGTTATGCAAATGAGCAGCCTTGCTCGCCGCCATGGCGTGGTAAACACGGCCGCGACCCAAGAACCCGCTTGTTTACAAGGAGCTCATAAGAAAATACATACTTAGAAAGCAAATATCTTTACACAACAGGATTTGTATCGTCAAAACAATTAATCAGTCTTCTTAGCAAATACCAGCTGATAGTTCATCTCAACTGCTTGACGCTCAAAGTAAAACGGTCGGTCGAATGAGTCAATTGTTTTGTCCACTTTGGGATTTCCCTTGTTGGGAATTATTGAGAAATATTTCTGCCGTAAGTGGTTTACAAGCGTTATGTTATGTAATGTTTTCTTGGATGTTATATCTGATTTGTCCTTTGCTGGGTAAGCAACACGATATTCAGTAACCTTTGCTGGTCTGTGACTTTGCTGTATATTTAAAAACCTTAAGAAATGTCTTATCCATCGTACATAATACTATTGTCTCATTCGTCAGGTATTTTTAGTTAGTTTTAAATTAAAATGCGAGCTTCTCCTGCAGTGGTATTTTTGGCCTGGTGTGAAACAGGATAGACTTTCGAAAATCCCCGGTTTTATTAATAGTAATCATTTGAAATCCGCTGGAAATGAATAATACATTTTGATTAATTCTTGCTCAGTATTAAATAATGTAAATAGTGAAACAAATTTGTTAAAAACACATCTTCTTAGGTCGTTTTAAGAAACCTGTTAGTACATGATTAATTCAATTGTCCTCTAAACATGTTTGGGCCTCCCTTATTCATAATACGTGCCAAAATGTTGTTCCATTTTTCAATGAATTATTTTAAATATCTAGCAAACTCCCATTTAGTAAATAAATAATCATCTTGAATAAGAAGGTCTTTGGCGTATTTACCAAAACGAATGTCTGTAGGCCTATAGCCGGTCAACTCCACACTCGCCTTTCCTCTCTAATGATCTCCTCGTGGCACAAACGCATGGTGATGACACAGCTCTTCATTGCTCCGTGATTATCCCTCGATGACACCTCCAACCTCCAACACCGCGCAACTCATCTTCCCTGATTGTGTATCACTCCTCGATATGTTTAATTATCAACTGCCCGTCTCAGTTGTACAATAGCAGGAATGCTGCTAGGGGAGACCCCTGGCGCGCTCCCGCCCAGCACCTTTGTCTCTGGATTTTAGGCCTTCTCTTCGCGGCCGCTTCGGCTTTGTTCTCCCTAAGTGATTTCTGTCTAATGAACGCCTCGGGTAACTCTGGATTGATAAATTACAGACCGGATAGAATGAAATAAAATACAAACCGGTGCTGATCACAGTGGTGCGGTATCTGACGGTGCTGATCACAGTGGTAAAGTATTTGGGGTGCTGATCACAGTGGTACAGTATCTGACGGTGCTGATCACAGTGGTGCGGTATCTGACGGTGCTGATCACAGTGGTAAAGTATTTGGGGTGCTGATCACAGTGGTACAGTATCTGATGGTGCTGAACACAGTGGTGCAGTATCTTACGGTGCTGATCACAGTAGTTTAATATCTGACGGTGCTGATTGCAGTCGTTTAGTATCTGACGGTGCTGATCACAGTGGTACAGTATCTGACGGTGCTGAACACAGAGGTGCAATATTTGACGGTGATGATCGCAGAGGTGTAGTATCTGACGGTGCTGATCACAGTAGTGTAGTATCTGACGGTGCTGATTGCAGTCGTTTATTATCTAACGGTGCAGCTCACAGTGGTATACGATATCCGATGGTACTTATGTCAGTGGTGCACTGTCTAACGGTGCTGCTCACATTGGAACAGTGTCTGACAGTGCTGATCACAGTAGTGCAGTATCTAACGGTGCAGATCACAGTGGTACGCTATCTGACGGTGCTGATCGCAGAGGTGTAGTATCTGACGGTGCAGATCGCAGAGGTGTAATATCTGACGGTGCTGATCGCAGAGGTTTAGTGTCTGACAGTGCTGATTTCAGTGGTGCAGTATCTAACTGTCTTTCTAATTATGCAGTATGAAATAGTGTTAGCCTATATGCTAGTATCTAAATGCGTATGATTATAGTGTTGGCAGTCTTAAAAGATTAGTTTAGCTAGATGCAAGTTTCTCACGTGGATGAACGCAAGGATATTTAAATTATTTTTGACGTTAATTTTACACTAGTGAGAAAGTTATTGCATTATTTAATTTAACATTGGAATTATGAAAACCCTCCTGGTAGTGCCCTGAATGTGGAGGTTTTCATAATAACCACTACCACTGAAAAGACCACTAAAAAGGCTCCTAAAATAACGAAATTATTTTAAAACATAGTCAAACATAATAAGGACAATGTGTTAATAATGTTTATGTGTGTTTAATGTTTATGTTTACGAGAACGTCTATCACATAACTACTTTAGTTATTCAAGCGCCATCGTTGCAGCCATTCGTCAAAGTCTCCTGCACATCCAATACATAAGCCCGTCGTATTATACCCAACAGTAGGTAAATCCTTACCGTTTTCTTACTAATTATAACATCTGGTAATATATTTTTATTTAGTTATCTACCCTCATTAATTTCAGTTGCATAAATAATATTTGAAAAGATTCCAACGTTATCAAAGTACGCTACCAAATTTTGAGAAAAATTTCACAAAGAGTAATCTTTTTTATTTAAAACAGGACAAATTTGAATTTTTAATGGCAAAAATCATAGTTTTCACAGCTTTAATACTCGTCAAAATCATAAAATTACATATAACTTTTGAAAACGAATGTTTTAACATCATACAATGTGGTTTCGCACAATCCATCGTTTATGTTCAACTGTGAATATTTTACTCTAACAATCAACTAGTTCCCCGTAATTTGTATGATTTCCTTTTAAACTCTCCGATTCCCTGTAACAGCTTCTTGAGGCAGAGCGTGCTACGGCCAGGGGGCGGCAAGGTGTGCTCCTTTGTGGGCCGCAGGGTATCGGTGTCGCTTATTGTGCTCGGGGTTGGTTATTTTAAGCCATTGTCCGCTGGGTTTGTTTGTTTCCCCGGCCAGGTAGGGACAGTGTAGTCTGCGATGCCTCGGGTAGAGAGGCAGAGAAGCACGGTGTCTCTAGGCTCTACAACTCCCACGCGCGACACACTCCTCTCCCATACTCTGCTCTGGTCGTGTTTGGCTTTGCGTCATGCCTCGCCTCGCGCGCTCTTCGTCTATTGATTTTTACATTGATATGTAGATTGCTGCTTGATTCTCTCCTTAGCATGGGCATGAAACGAATTCGTCGTCGTGCGAGCCTATGTTTACTCTTATTCCTTTGTGGTGAGGTTAAGAGTAAAAGTAGCATGGGAGTGTTTTGGACTTGGAACCGTTGTCCTTTAAATAAATTATCCTAGATTGAAGCACCATTTACAGTGTCGTGATAAAGTGATATAAACCAGCAAAAATATCCCCAACATTAGACCGTTCAATACTTTTTTGTAAATATAATAAGTCTCAATTCGTTACTTTTCGTTACAATCAGAAACACATACAAACTCAATAACGTTTTGGGGATCTAATTATGGAAGTTTAAATGGTTCCCCAACCGCCTGTATAGCTTTCTGATTGGTAAACTATATCTTATAGGTGATTTATAATTGCAGAGAAGTGTAAGGGTGTTAACTATAGATGAATCTTATTCGACAAGGAGACTTCTCTAAAATAAAGTTAAATGCAATTTTTTGAATCCTTGTTAGGGGATGTACCAGTCGTACCAGTTTTTCCCACTTAAATTCTACGGAACACATACCACGAATATTTGAACTCTAACGTAGAAACGTTTTAAATTACTTTCCTCTCTATATATGTGGTGGGAAGGGAAAAGGTCGGGGACACCTGCAGGTCGGCCATCTCGCTTTATGGCTGTCAATTAGCATCCGAGATACGATATCACGGGCCAAATGGAGAATAAAATCATAAGAACCAATCTGGCTCTCCGACTTTTGTACTCTTGTTTTATTTTCGGAGCAGCATTCTACAGATACCACCGCGATGCTGCAAGCCAGGTAACGAGATCCGAGTCGTGAGAAGTTTTCAGGGGGAAAAATGTTGTAAAACATGTTGCTACAAAATGTTTCATACGTGTTTTCATCACACATTAGACACGTTTTACGTTTTACGTTTTAGCGAATTTCCCCCATAGGGAAGAAGCTACTCCCGTAGTCGGCATGGTAAGACCTAGGCCCGGGACCATGATAAATTTTCGTTTTGAGGTCCCCAGAAGCCAAAAACACACTTCTTCAAAACTGTAAATATATATATATATGTGTCCGTAGGTGTGATAACTCTCGCAAAAATGGTCCGATTTTGAGGAAATCATTAAGTTCGAAAACCAACCAGATCACTCTTTCCAAAGGGGTATTTTGGGGGGGTTTTGTACCCAAAAAATGTGTTTTTTTCAGTTTGTTACATATAATATTTTAGTTAATCAAATTTTACTTTTCATCATTGGATGCGGCTTAAAAATGCGAATAATTTGGTGTTTTATCATTTCTCTACGTCAATTGGTTACAGAGATATTGTGCTAAACACAGTACGTTGTCCAATGTTATTCTTATGGAGAATAAGAAAAATATTATATCTCGCTTATTTATCAACTTATCCTGGCTAAACTTGTTATATTGCTTTATATTGTTGTGGTCTATTGATATTTGCACAAAACACTTTTTTTTGCCGATAGTTCCCACAGCAGCAAACCTGCATACTCAGCCCCCATGTTATTCTTATGGAGAATAAGAAAAATGTTATCTCCCTTAATTATGAACACTTATATTATGAAAGCTAGGTACGTAGCTTTACCTAGTTGATTATATTTATTTTTGTATAAAAACCCATTTTTTGTCTTCCTTGTTTCAGCAAACCTGCATACTCAGTCGCCATGTTATTCTTATGGATAAAAATAAAAAATGTGATAAATAGTTTATTTTTTAATGTATATTGATGAAACTTGGTATGTGGCTTTATGTGGCATTAAGATACATGTTTATGCATTGTAAATTCGCTGAGTACGCAGGTCTGCTGCTTTGGGGGTATTTTATGTTCGGTTTAACTGCATTTCACCGGTAATCAGTTCGCATACTTTAAAATTTCTCAATTTCACTTCATGATGCAAGATGCCTCCACTATACCGGGATACCATGATCACAGAACTCTCTTATTCACCCCGCCGATTATCCGTACACGATATTCTCCTGAAACCCACACCTCCCACCGCTTGCCCCAAGGTCCTGCCGCCATATGGTATCCTGCTCGACTTGTGACTTATTTATTCCGCATCTCTCTTTTTTCATTATGCTAGTTTTCTTGCTGGTTTATCACCCAGCACTTGGTTAATATTTGCCACAATTTTATTTTTGCCTAATTTTTTAATGTCTGAATTTTTTTCCTAATTTAGTCGGAACGGTAAAAACAATCCAGTTTCAATAAAAGTTACTTTATAACTGTAACAATAAAGCATTTTATTTGTTGCCTAACACTAAATATTTTATTACACCATATTAGCATACCATTTGTTAGTAGAAAATTATGCTTTAATATTGTTTATGGTGGCTATAAACTATCTCATAGTTCTATCAATTTCTTAGGTAACCAACCTAGACCAAAATGAATCAGTGCAAGGTGACTAACAAGTTAAATATATGTTAATGTGGAGTATTGCATTTACTAAATAACTTACTATAGTAGACAACAAACTGATTATTAAGTAAACTAATTAGCTACCTGCTTCATCAGATTTATTTACAATATATCTGATTCGATTCCAAAAACAACCACCTATTCGTAAACTGGCGAAAATTCATTAATCTAATATAATCGGGGTGCACATTCCATGTTACTAGCACATATAACACATCCGGATAAAAGTCAGTAGTTAAATGTGCAAGACACTACCTCAGTGATGCAAGACACTACCTCGGTAACCGCGTCCACCGAGATCTAAACCCATAAATCGTCAAGCCTCAGTAACAAATGTTAATCAACAATTACCACTAAGTCTCGTGGGTGCCGATATAATATTCACTTCTCCATTTACATACGCATTATTTATGGAATCGGATCCAGTTTTTGAGAGAGAAAGTGTGTGGTGGTGGACGTAGTGGTGGTAACCTCATTCTGCGACTGCGTGTTGGCGGGTGACGTCACGGCCCACGCGCGTGCCCGTGTGTGTGCGCGTGCGCGTGGTAAACACACTGCGCATGCGCAAACCACACCTTGCACCCCTCCCCTGTGCCGCTATTTGTTTGAGTACTTCAACTGTTTCTTGTTAAGTGCCTTTTCTTTTGAATCGATTTGGTTTTTGCATTCCATGATTGACGATAATCTTAACACGAACTTCTTCATAGTGACAGATACTCCCCAATATAAAACTCTTGCGTCTAATAGTTTTAAATTTGTATATTAAAACCATAAACGAAACAGTTGAAAGTTTTCAAAGTCCCCATGTTATTCATATGGGGAGAGTTTTATTTGTTTATGTCAATTGTGGTTTTTCTTAATTCAATTCAATCAAATAAACAGCTGTTATAAGATTATAACTAACTACCACAGACAAACGACAGACTTTCATTGTTTTGTTTACTATTTAACCAATTACACGGGATGCACAAGCTGCGCATTGGAAATTATAGTCTTATTTAAACATATTTTTCTTCCTTCTATTAGAGGTTTTCGGGCTATTTACCATGTGATGTTATAATTTGGCAGTACTTCATTCTACGTGTTTACTTTACACGTACAAACGTAAACAACCCTGTGGACGTGGACCACCAGTTGTACCAATTACCTCGGAGTATTATCGCGTCCGTGTGAAGGTCGGTCCAGGCGCCGCGCCGCCGCGTGAGAGCCACTTCGATAAATCTGTTGTGCGCCTGCGCTCGCCCCGCGCCTGCGCCGTGTGAACCTCCGCGCCGTGACTCCCTGACCCCCTCGTCACGACACGGCCGTGGACCGCTTCTATTGGTTCACTCAATCTTGCCGTATTGTGGCTCAATCGTGAATAACACTGAGCTATGTCATCGTCTGGGTGCTTTATCTGGTCGTCATCGGGCACGTTCGTTATTAGTTGCTCAAAATGTAAAAGTTAGTATTGCTTAGAGGGTGTTTATTTGTTGTTTGTACATTCTATACACTGTATTTGATGTTTCGTCCTATTAAAATTGGCTTTCATTTTGTTATTTGGCGGTTGTTCTTAAAAGTAAGATTTAAGGCGTAGTAACAAGAGAAACTGAGACAAGACAAATAATGTTCCCTAATGTGTAAGTCCCGAAACAACATCGCTCAATATTACGTTACTCGTATTAGGCCTAACAATTTAACTACAGCCCGGTACTAATGTATCAGCTCTTTTTGCTACCTTACTTTAAAGTGCTTCATATGTTTTTTATTTAACTTCCACTTCCGTTTCCCAAAGTAAAAGTAGAGTCGCGCCTTGCATAAATGGAAAGTAGCCGTGAGCAAATATTTCTAAACGTCCGTCTGGCGAGTCACTTGTCCCCACTTCCGCAAAGTCCTCCATCCCCCCATTCCTCGGAGTGTCCTCGGTGACGTAGTAGCTCGGAACTCCGACGCTCAAAAAGAGCTAGCGGTTACGCAAGGTTCGTAGGAAATGGTCCGACGGCAGTCGTCGAACTGGAATTAGCATTGGGCAGAGCATACGTGGGCGTCTCGGACCCATTCACTCCGCCATCTTCCCGTACTATCAAGTAGTAGTGGGGAAACGGCGATTCTGGCACAGTGCTCAAGGTGGGTTGGTAATCGTCTCGGGCGATATTAACCCTACTGCTAGGGTTAAGGTGTGTATTCACCCAGCAGATTGTCGAGAACTCGAAGTCCTTTCTTGTAATCGTCCAACTCCTATAGGTCAGACTTGGTGGATTACTTGAGGTAAAACGTTAAGGGTATTTTTTCATGGTGGAAAAGGTCTGTTTCACCTTCACATTATATGGACTATATCTTAGAGTCTGTTTTTACTGAAAGCCGAAGAAAAATTATTGACCTTACCCACAATATACTCATACCTCTCCTGGATAAGTATGGAATCTCACTTATCTTGCTCTCATATTTCATTCCTAATCATTACAGATAGTTCATAATGTTTATTTTTCATATTGATGCGACTCCATGCGACAACGATTGAGGCTTCTCCATGGATTAAGAGCTTAGCATAAAATGTTAATACTATCAGTCAACCAAAAGCCCTCTATAAGTTTAAAAGAGTCCCCGTTGGAATTATCCTCATTATGTTACAACATTTTTAAAGCTCACCTATAAAGTTTTCTGTGGAAATGTTCTCCTTTTCCTTGTTTAAAGTTTGAATTCCTTAACTTGAATGTTAATTAAATACTTTCTAGAAGTGTGTCAGACCGGGGAAGAGGCCCATAATCAGAATCAGAGAGAAAAGGTTTTCCCGGAAGGTTTTACAATTTTAATGTTCGGAACATAATTGAAAGCCATTTACCCGGGCCAGGGGCGGTCCAGGCAGGCGCGACCTGTCTTCCCAACCTGTCATTTCGAGCCCTCACCTGCCCCCTCACCCCCGGCTGGAGCCTGACTCCCTCGTAAATAATACCAGTCACCTTGGAATGCTAGCTGCGCTTGCTCTTTCTGGATTGTTGCCTTTGTTCTACGAGTCCTTTGATACGTGCACAGATAAGGTAAAATTGAGTTAGTGTTAGGTGATATCTAAACATAAATTCTATTTCAACTGCCACATGGTTTTATAAGGAATACTCTTATTAATGAGTGCAGTCCTGCTACTTTATTTGAACCACTAGCAATTAATAAAATCTTGTTCTGGTCTTGGTAGAGGCGAACCCATTTCGCCACGTAGCAGTTACTCTCAAAACTCTATCAATCTCTGTATGATCGGAAACAAAAACGAGTGGAATGAAGGTGAGAGAATGGAAGCGTGGAGAGAGGCAATGTAATTGGCAAGAGGGGAGGAGAGATTAGGCCTATTCATCACGGCGAAGGCGCAAAGAAACAGCGGCAAAATCGGGTTGAATTGTCCGCGGTTTTTTCAAATGTCAGCGGAAGATTTGAGCAAAGCCGAGCTCAAGGCTGTGCCCATATCTGGGGACTGACACGCGAGAGTGCCCGCTCCCGACCCGCGACCGCAGATGTACACGTCTCTAAACTGGTGTAATGAGGGAAGCCAATTTGTAATGCTATTATGAATTCTAAAACCCCCGTTTAAATTTGTAATATTCCCATATCAGTTCGAGATAATTTTGCCCTCAAACGGAACTTACGACCAGATTTTTCATTTAAACCTTAAAATTGTTTCAGATTCGTTTATGTCGTAGGAAGGGGGTAGAATATTAGAATGTTGACTAAACATTACAAGTATAACTTTTAATGTATTACAGTTCTTAATATGTTGATGTTTTAAATAGAAAGTGTAACTAATATGTTACGTTCTGACACATTAATTAAAACCGTCCCCAAAAGAGGCTTGCGTACGCCATTTCTTGGAGTTTCATAAAACGAAATTCGCTTTGCCCTGTTACGTCATTTGTGTTATCTTCCCCTTGCAAAGGGGAGCGTTTAGTTATAGCCAAAGAGCAAATAAGAAACCGTACCAACTCTACCATCGCCTCACCCTCCGGATAACCCCATTGGTGGGCCACCCGCAATGGTATAATAGACCTCTCCTCCTTTCGCACATCTCCTATTTACAGCCTATCATTAAATTGTTTGCCATTGTTGTTTTGCCTCTTGATTCTTTTATACTGGTCCTAATATATTTTAAAAAGCCAAGTTAATAAATTAGTGTTTAATGGTAAAATGACCCACTGTTTATTGGTTCTCCGTTTTTTGTCAAACAAAGTGGTAAAAGTGAAGTGCAATATTTCCGGTAGATTAACAGAAATTTAATTTTCCATCTTACTTAAAGTCAAGTGCAATGGATATTTGTTTAAGTTTGTCCTTATTCTAAATTATTCTACATTTGTAGTAGTTTTATTGAACACGATAAAATCGTGCATTGATATTTTCGACGTCCTTTTCTTTATCCCGTCGTCGGGCATTCTTATTCTAAGGAGAGCTAGTCGAGGCCCTTTCTTTATCACGGCTATCATCTGAGCCGAGGAATATTTTGATTAACAGCCCGTCCCTTGGTTTACGATGGTCCGTATAACTCCCTAGATAGCATCACCCTCGGGCTTGGGGGGTGGCCATTTGTACCTGCTACGACTGATGTTCATTTGAATGCTTTATTTTACACTAAGCACGTGTTATGTATTCAATGTCATGTTTTTTGGGTTAGTTAATGTATTCTGTTAAAATGGAATCATGAAAATACTGCAACCTGGTTTTTTTGTTAAAGAAATATACCCGTTTAGGGTTAATTTAGCGATGTTTTAAGCAAAAAATATTTTCCTGAATCGTAAACAGGTATTGTGATCTGTACTTGACACAGCAGTCTGCAGGACGAGTATGTTTTTATGTGAATATACCTTAGCCTTGTTAAATAATATGCAAACTGAATCGGTTAACAATTGGTTTGTGACGTTATAAATGTACAGTATGTGATTCAAGTGACTTTATCAACTTTTATGAAACAATTATTTATATTTAGTATAATTGATGAATGTTAAAGCATCCTAACAATAAAAACTAGTGTATGCGTAAATGTTCCTAAAAGAACAAAGGGATAAATCAATTATTTACCTTTATTTTTACACGTGGGCTGTGCTTTTTATCAAACAAAGATTTATAACAGTGACCATACAAATTTTTCAACAAGTAACAAACAAATGTACTACACAAGTGATTTATCAATGAACTATAATATACGGTCAGCTATAATTAACATCATTAAGGTGTATGACAACAAGGCAGGATTTATCGCGAAATTAATGCGCGGAATAAATCAAATTAACAACAGCCATTATTATAGTGCGCATTAAACTCGTGAGCGGCAGTGTCATTAGCTCGTGTCTGCTAATCGTCTCTAATTGTTGATCAGCTGACTGGCATGGCGGCGCGGTTCCCGCCGAAATGGAAGTGCGCGGTAAAGCTAATGGAAGGTCGCGCAGGCGCGTCGTGTCATCGTTTTATTGCCGCGATTAAATACTTTTGAAACATTTCGCGCGGTGGGAAAGATTCTGGAGGAATTCGGCTTTTGAATTTATCAGGGGTGGTTAAAATGTTGGGAATCGGTTACAAATGTTACCCACTCCGTCATAAAGGTCTCTCCGCTCGACGCGGCGCGGCGCGACGATATGTTATGCCATACCGTGGGTTCCGTGTTCGTGTTGGGTTGTACGGCACGTAGACGAATTTTAGAAAGATTATAGCGTGAAAGATTGTGTCGATGACCTTTTAGTTTTGTTTGATTAACCACATTGTAGATAAATATTGGTGAAGTAGGAAAAAACCTTGTTAATACGGTACTCCACATGTTTCGCTTAGAGTTGAAATTGTAGTATTTGTTATCAAATTTTGAAATTATACATATTTTTCGAATATTAGGCTATTATAAACAACTTACGGGATGTAATAAAAGACGTCTTACAACACTTAAGATATATTTACACTTATACTGATACACATACAGACGGTAAACATATATAAAAGATGTACTAGGCTATCGATTTCGACCAGTCACACCAGTCATCATCAGGCCAATGAGAGAACTTCTCATGACAATGACAGTTCTCTCATTGGCCTGATGATGACTGGTGTGACTGGTCGAAATCGATAGCCTAGTACCATCTTTTATATATGTTTACCGTCTGTATGTGTATCAGTATAAGTGTAAATATATCTTAAGTGTTGTAAGACGTCTTTTATTACATCCCGTAAGTAATAACAACACGTAATATGCTAATAAAAAAGTTATTTTGTATAAACAACTCGCAAAAAATAGAGCTATTTCTCTTTTTTCCTAACTCCTAACTTGACGAGCCTTAAATTGATTCACTGATAGAAATGCATTGGTAAAATTTGCCTGGATCTTTTGTTCCGTTCATAACAGTAATTTTATTCCATACAACTCGATTTCATACCATGACATCTCCACAGATTAAAGTTACGTGTTCTCTTATTATATATGGAACCATCATTAACTTTATCCCAAATATATTTTAATTTTTTAACGAAATGAGTCATTTTACACTACGACATGTTTGCGGATAAAAGTTTGAAATGCTCATATTGTTTATGGAGTCGTTTATAACTTTATCCGAAATTTGTTTAAGAAAAGAGTCATTTTTATGCGTCTACCTATAAGTCTCGGAAATAAGCAGATTAGGGGCGAAGAAGACGTTTCCCATGTCGGGCGGACACACGCAAGTCGCATCTATCACCGGCTCGCGGCGCACAGACTAATGCGGCCAATTAGAGAGTGCGGGTAAACCAACGAGCGTGTGTGAAATATCGTGGTCGTTGAGAGCGAGCGAGCCTCAGGCCACTCACACACTCTCACACGAGGCCTGGTCTGGTGAGGAGTAGAGACCCGGCCGCGGCCTCGGCCTCGCCAGGTAGACCGAGGACTCAGACGAGATAACCCATCTCGGCGTGTTCACAAGCCCAAATTGATGTTCCGACATTCGTTTTTGTTTTATTCTCCTTTTGGGACCCAGTCTTTCGGCCCTTGGACAGTCCTAGATGTCATCTCGCTCTCCATTCCCCTACATTACAGTGTTGTTCCGAAGAAACCCGTGTGAAGGTTGTTGTCTGGATCTCTCTTGTCCACGTATTACAAACTGTGTTTTGGACATACATGGATTTTAATTAAGACTTTTTAATTGACTCTCTGTAATATTATCTTATTTCTACAAAATTTAAGAACCTAAAGGATTTCAACCATGCATTTTAATTCTCGTTAAATTATTTTTTTTAGTGGACTTGGATCATTTAACTTTCCAAATGTTGTATGAAATAATTCAGACTGTTGAATGATAGAAGTATGCACCGTTTTTAGAAGTTTATACGGTTAATGATAGGTGCTAACAGTTGCATCGTGATTAGATCGAATAATTAGGTGGATAATAATTTAAAAATGCTAACTCATTTTGTGTAAACAGACATAGTTTATATACAAGCCACAAATACTTCAGCAGTATTTTAGCTAATATTTTTTATATTAGCTCAAAATACAGAATAAAGTTGGTTTAAAAACATCTTTGTTTGATAATGAACATTTGAGCACAAATACCATTAATGAACTAGGCGTGATAATTTTACTGAAGTGTAACATTTCTAATTTATTTACTCTAAGTGTAAAAATTCCGTAGTAAAGTAAAACTCTTGTATTATTTAATTCTGGTTCTAATTGATCTTAATTAAAACCTTTACCATAAAGTATTAAATTATCGCAATCAACATATTTTTATGGGATGTTTTGTAGTATTCTGAATGTTTTATATATGTATATAGTATTTGATCGTGAACATTTAATTGTAGGCTGCTATGTTACTTAATAATGTATACGTTCAGCAATAGCGCGATTGTCTTCAACGATGGGTCAATAGGAGAGCTCTTAGCGGCAGGCCACATCTTCAGCAGTGGCTCGATCGCAGAGCTCACCACGTCAGCCATATGTTCTCTTCCACTCGAGACGAGACTTATGGTATCGCAGAGTAACGATCGCCCGCACGACTTTTTAAACCGAATCGAACAGTTTTTGCGGGACAAATATGGCGAACCGTCGGGAACGATCCGTCATAAATCCACATCCACGCAGTCGGTCTGAAATATCGCGATGCGTTTTCAAAAATCGCTTGTTAGCGGCCCTGTTATTGGTGCGATCTATCAGAGAGTAATAGGGCACCGCGTGTAGTACATGTGATGAGTTATGGATGTAAATGGCGACATGAATTATTAACGAGGCGACTAATACGCTAACTGGCAGTCGGGGCACGGACGCCAAATGAAGATGTACAAAGGCACACGTACCCTGTCTCTATGTCGGTAATGTCCCGACCCTCATTTCAATAATCGCTCACATTCCTTTCGTCTTTGGTATTTGTCATACGCTTCGTCTTAACGTATTATCCTAGCTCAAGCTCATTACTTGAGTACTAAGACTTTCACTGTTAATGTAGGGGTAACGTTTTTGAACTGTGTAGAAGTAAAAATATTTTAGGAATACATTTTTGGAATTACAGTGAAGTATAAATAGAATCCTCAATTAGTAGTTATGTTCTATTAGCTCATACGTTTAATACGTTTAAACAGATACAGTTGTTTATTAGTGGATGTGTAGACACTGGTAATTAATGATTTCAGAGAGGTTTTGGAAAGAAAGGAGTTTTACTCCAAGTTGAAGACTGATGTCAAGTTTTAAATTAGCTAAGTCCTACTTTTATTTTTCTTATTAATAGTCTAGACCTTAAATACTGGACAAATATTTACCAATTTTTGACTAAACGTGTTTAATTGCAATTGGTTCGGTAAGACCCTATAATGTACTTAGTTAATATTGCAAAATGTTATGTTTCATTATTTTTCTCTGGAACAGTCTTATTTAACAAAAGTACTGTACGGAGATTATTTGGAATGGGGACATAAGAGTTGAGATTCCAATGCTGGAGTAGAATTTTCCCACAAAGTATTTAACATTTCAAAGGAAATGCTGCTCTAAAAAGCCTTAACAAAGATTAATCATCAAACAAAACGATTCGACCTCGGGCGGCAGATGCTCGACAATATCCTTATTTCTCACACTCATTATCGCCGCTTATTACTTAGGAACCTGCAAAAACGTTGACAAAACACCGCTCTCGCTAAACTGTCCTTGGAAGGGACAGGTAAATACACCGATGCACGGCGGAGTGCATAGCGCGCGTTCCCCACCAGCTCCGGCCGCCATCCGCCATCCGCCATCTGCCTGCAATTATCCTCCTCTGTCACCGCATCCACCAATTATACCCAGAATGAAGATATATTCCCACTCCCATACTCCTCCGGGAATGCTCGATTCTTAGGGACCGAAGAATCGCCTGCCGATGCGACAAACACTTTGGTCCGCTGGAACGCACGATGAAACTACTGATGAATTGTGGGATCGATATAGTGATTTTGATTTCGATATGGTAGTAGGTTTATCGGAATTATAATTAGAACCTTAAATTTGGTATTAATTAAATCGCTTGGTAGTTTATACATCTGATGTCATTGACTTTTTCATGCAAACGTACAGAGTCAATAGAACTATTGCAACAACAGTTTTTGTAAACATTTTGGTTATCAACAGTTATTTTTAAGCCACTACTTTTCAATATTTAATTCGTGGAAAATTATCTCTTTCAATAAATTACATCTAGTTACACATTCAATTAAATAAAATGAGAGTCTGAATGAAAATGTTAATTATACTCAGTACTTTTACTCTAAGCGATGGAATTCTTCAGAGTAACAAGTCTGATCTCGGATTACTCAATAGTTTTACTCTTAAGCGATGGAATTCTTCAGAGTAACAAGTCTGATATCGGATTACTCAGTATTTACACGAAATATACATAAATGCCAAAACGTCAGTTAAAGAGGAACACCATTTGGGAGATACGGAAAAAGTCACGATTACAGCACGGTCATGGACCCGGTAGGTGTTAGTTTCAAGGTTACCGGTACCGCACGCCCGGACGTCCGACGTACCGCCGCAGTTACCGGACGTATTACCGCAGCGCTACCGCTACCGCAGCGTGCCGACGTTCATTACCATTATGCAGATCGCCGCACCGACTTGATTGAGCTATTAAGCGACGTTTCCAGCCAAACGTAGCAAAGGCAGGCCGGAAGATCTCTTTCAATTAACACTCACTTAATTCTCGTTTTTGTAATACCGAGGGGGGAGAGCCGGGCCAGTATGGTAATGCATGCACGCCCACTCCCCCCTCCCCTGTAGTGTAGTACGGCCACACTGAGCTCGTGTCTTACTTCACAACAGCTGTTTGAGCACGCCTACTTCGCCTACCCGTGCGCATTATTATTCCAGGAAATTTTATTTCCGGTTGTGCAATTATCGAGGTGACACAATTGAATCCCTCCTTGTGTTTTCCAATGGTTTCCAAAACACTTTTAATTTTGTGTATCTTTCGTGTTTTTTTCTGTATTGGATTGATTGGTTTTTATTGATTGCTTTTGAAAGCACGTACTGCCACTAAGTTAAACAATTTTAGTCAAGAAATACTGCATATTTTAACGCTGGTTGACCATTGGACTGGACCCCGCTTTTTAACCTTCATTTCGTGGCTAACATTTATTATTATTAATATAAATTGGGCATTTCCAGAAATTTTGTTCATAACTGATATCTTTGGGAGAATAGTCAGGAAAACTGGACTGAAGCTAATAGTCAACATTATCTGTTTTTCTTCATTGTTGTTTAATGCGGATACAGCACACTTGATCACACTTCTTTCCAGTTTTAATTTAAATTCCCTTTTTTGTGTTGAAGTATTTTGTTCGATATATATATTTGTGTATGTAAATGAAAACCTATCAATTACATTATCTATTTTATCGAACTTCTTTTATATTACAGAATTATCGTATAGGTGAATTTTGTGCAGTGCATTATCCCCTTCAGCACATATAACAATAACCTTATTTTAAGATGTTATATATCTACGCCCACAGCGTCACAAAGACAGTAATTATTCCCAATACCATTTCCGTCTGAGAGAGCCAAATCTATAATGGCCATTGTGGTCTTGTGCACGTACTCTTTACCGCGGACCGTCATTTGTGCCTGGCTATAATTAGACAGTGACATTAATAATGCCTCCTTGGGCGGTCCGGTCCGCGAGGCGTGAGGCATTAGGACGGCATGACGGATCCATGCTCATGCTCATGCCTCGGTGCTGGCTGTTGTTACGTCCCAGATGCGTCCAGTCCAGGAAGATCAGATAGTGGATCCTTTTAAAAGTAACTGAGTCGTTGTTTCAAATTGCAAATCCCAAATTAATGATAAAGTTTTATTATTGGCAATGTTGGTTTTATACATTTTGTAAACATTTGTCACATTTCTGAGGGGAAAAAAAAGAAGTTTTGGGATCTGCTAATTGGTTCCGTTTTGAGGGAGGAAGAATGTTCGAAATAAAAGAAAAACCATCTTACTACCAATGTTAGAAGCGTAGTGTAGACTTGTTAGTGACTAAGTCCAGCTGTTTCGTGATAACCAGGTTTGTTTAGTTTAAAACTCCGATATTTTAATATACTTATGGCAACTAAAACTGATAGACCTTTACGACCGCTGCAATCTGAACTATGCCGATATTTTAGTGGCACAATTCGTGCTTATATAACATACACACAATTAAAAACAACTGAAGCCATTTCACTCGCTCGCTGTACCTTCAACAGCCGCGTCCCGCCGTCCCGGGTGTGAACGTCCCGAAGTTTCTCCGCGGTCCATCGGCGGCGCGGCGAGAGGCGCTATCTGACGAGAACCGGTTACCACCAGCCCCGGGCCTCCATTGTTCCCCAGCCCTCGATAATATCTTTTAATTCCCCCGACTCCGAAATAGATAAACTCGGAGGAAAAATAATACAACTAGCGAGTATACAGCGTAAATCTCACGGTCGTGCCGCACGGCGATAGCCATCGAGCGGTTAATAAGAGAAACAATGGCAAGGCCGAGTACGCGGCGGCGGCAGTGGTGGCGATGTTCGCGACAGGGACATACACGTCGATAGCGATGGCGATGCCGCCGCGGTTTATGGGGTAGGACCACGTGGAGCCGCGGGTCTGCGGTAGGACCGTCCTTGGAAGGTGTGGTGTCACACTGAGGGGACTTCTAGAACCAATTGTATTATCCAAGAAAGTTTGATCCATGTTAAATTCAAAACTTGGCAACAATGCTACTTATTAGTAATTTAATTGAGTAATACAATTTATACCAAACGTAATCACGTTTATATAAGTTAATGTCGTTAAAAGATAAAACCAATTTCTTTTTAAATTATTAAACCTCCTATATGGGAATGATATAGTATCCCACACATGTACATGTTTGTAGATATCGAGTAAATTAGCCAAAAACTACGCAAGGTTTATACTGTAACGTGGTATATGGAGTTTGTTGTCCATGGAGCGGAGACCTGCAAGTTAATTTATTTTAAATCCAGAAAAGTTATACCTTTAGAATAACAGATTTTGATCAACATATAACCTCATTTAGAGTTTTTTTCCAGTCAATTAAGATTAGAAAACCCGAATCTGATAGTAACGAACAACCTGAGCGATAGAACACGTATCAGATTATTTACTAAATTCACTCCAAACTTACTACAGTTGTATTTTTCATTGCTATTCCAGTTCTCGTAATACTTGCCGGCATTTCAAGACGCGCTAAAACCCACGCTTGCTACCAAGAATTCACAAGGTAGCACTGACTTGACAGTTGTGGTCATCGCTCCGCGAACTTATTAGCATATAACCTTTATTTAACCTTGACGTCATTGAATGCGTATTCAAAGAACTGAGTGAAACTTAAGATCCTTATCTTCATCTCTTGATATTTTCAGTAGATATATGATGGAGCAGTTCAAACTTTACAGATTGATGTGTCTGAATTTTGTTTAGGAAATATGTTTACAGAAAACAATTATGTGAATATACACCTTTAGTTTACTAATTTATTATACACTATTTTACACGCCTCATAATATAATATTTTTGTCGATTCTGAAATTTAACAATTCGAAGTACATAATTGAACACCTAGTAATGTATTACAGTGTAACAATGATGAATTAAATTGATAATCAACTGTGAATTAAGGGTTTTCGGTTAACATGATATTATAATAGAATTGCTGATTTTTGACTGATTAAATAATATAATGAAGGTCTTAAAAGCGGAATATTATTTAAAGAAACATTAACTTTTTTCAGGTGCAACTTTTTGTTATAATTATTTAGTTTATAAGTACTGTATGTGGTTAGGTACATATTTATTTCTAATGAGGTTAGGAATCTTTCCCCACTTTACTATTTATTAATACAATATGTTCAACCTACTTAGGCAAACAGTTCCAAGTAACTCGCCTACTGCAGGTCACTTACTACCCAGTTTCTAACTGGTCTGGTTTGCATCTGCCCATGTGACTGACGCTCGGATGTTAAAACTGCTGTTTGCCAATCTAAAAAAACACTTATGGTTTACTGGTTCTGTCCCCACCTTTTCATACTGCTTCATAAAGTTTATGTTTAAAGTAAATTACGACCACCGTCATAAATAAAAATTGTCACCGTCCAAATATATGAACTTGGTTACTTATACAAAAATTAAGATAAAGGTGTCTGTAAAGGTATGTTCAAAAACGCTTAGGATTACGTCTATTTTCCTGTATGTGTACCAAATTAATCATAACTTATTAACATCTTAAGGTATAAACTTCAAACTTTCTGCATGCATGACAACTAATAAGACCTATTTCATTATAGATTAATAGATTTCTGCTGTGTACCAATTCACAATGGCGGCCATTTTTTTTTCTCATTTAAATGCTTTATTTTTTAACCCATACACTTTTCTAAAAACTTACACAATAAAGTTTTGCTATTTTATCCCAACAGATGATGAAAAAATTATTGCGATCGGATCATTAATAGCCTTACTGATTCCTTACAATTTTTGAAATCACTAAATGCACATTTTGTGGTAATCATACAAAATTTGAGTTTTTACCTTGACAAATATTGCAGTTGTTAGTTATTAATGATCACTAGTACACAAATGAAGCTAACTGAATGACGGAAAACTAGGCGTTTTAGACCTTGACAAGAACTGTATTCTTAATTGTTGTACAAGTAATCATATTAATCAAATCCCAAAGTCCTGAAGGTTTTTTTAATACTCTGTATTCAGCAAAATAGTTAATTTTTACAAACATGTTTTGATCTTGGGTCACGCCAAGTGAACGAGTAGCAAGCAGTAGAGCGGCCGCGAAGGTCACCGATTCCGTGAGTGTTGGCGGTGTTGTGGGGGAAGTGGGGGATAGGACTGAGACACAGGTGTAGGACCGGCACTGGAGGCTTCTAAATTGGACCACTTAGCCTTTGTATGACACTATGACAGAATTGCCACGAAAATCGTTCGTGTCGTCTGCTTACACATAAAATAGTGATTTATCGGAGTGGGAGTGACTTTTTCAGTAAAATTTGCTGGGGAGTTTTAATTGGGGAGTGATTTTTAAAATTGATACACATGAGCAACGTGCATAGGAATATGTTTTATTTTATTTATTTAAATTGTTCCTTGTGAATCATAATTTTTTCCTTCAGCAACCTGGGTAAAGAAGTATCAAATTATGAATTAAAAGGACAACTGTATTTTTATTTTCTGAAAGTTGGTTTGCATTAAATAATTGTAGGAACCCGAGATTATATTACATATTAAATAGCACATATATATTCTGATTGTAACACAGACAATTGTGAAGAAAGAAGTCAATATAAACATTCCCTGAAATTAGAAAGGCATGTAGATTTTCTGATATTATAGATCATATCCCTCTGATATTATAGACCCACCTAGAACCCTGTGCACAATCCCGTCAAAATGTTTAAGATTACAACGTACAGTAGTCATATGATAATTTTAAACCATAAAGTTTGTAATATCGAGCAACATAATAACTTTAGAAACGGTTTAGGTCCAAACGGGTTAACAAGTTTAAAATTGCTGTAACAGCTGTTGAAGTTGTACAGTTTACACTGATAACATAAAAAGCATAAAGTATTTTCCTCAAGATTCGCGATTATTAATATACGCAGGGACATTTTTTACTATAGAACAAATTTTTTTTGTGAATAAAAGGAACGTAAATAAAAGGAACTCCTGTTATTATATGTTTCACCTTTGGCATGATTTCGAATTTATTTAAGAGATTTACAGCCTCTTTGTGGCCTTCATTTGCGCATCCACAAGTAATACAGAACTGTCCTTGGAGCGGATCAAGCAAAGCAAGGAGTGAACAGTACGAGTTATCTTTTATGATTGATTTTTTCCAGTAACTAAAATGTTTTACAAGGGTCATTTAAATTGTTTACACACTCGCTCGACTGTGAGCCGCTTTCGATTACCATCACATTTAGAAACTATGGAGATAAACATTGTTGAGACGTAACATGTCCATTCTATTTTATCTTCACACATTTTTATTCTCGCCTCACAATTCTGCTACACATTCAAACATAACTGCTATTCACCGATAGAAGCGCCGGCCGGCTCGGCAGGAGATAAGTCCGACGGTAAAACGACCCCGGAGGTATTACCGGCAAGGGAGAAGCAATTCAAAGTAAACGTGTGGCTATGGAGCCGCGCGCCGCCGCCGCGCCCCGCAGGCCTCACGAACTCCAAATTGCAGAAACACTCTTGGAATCGATTAAACTAATCGTATGGTACAACATAATAATAGTGGCCAGCGCGATTGCCGACACTTGGACTGCTGGGCCATCTGAGTCTTCAGTGCCCCCCTCCCCTCTACCCCGGCCCGTCCGTAGGCACTGCAGCAGGGAACGTTTAGGGAACGCTCTTCAGAAACAAAATTACATTAGTTTGAATAGAATTTTAGATTGTTAACTACAAAATGCATAGTTGTGTTTGAATATTTCACTATTAATGGGATTTGTGTATGTTTCTATTAGCGTATTAAGTTTGGAAAACAAAATTAAATTACACAGCTTACTCAGCTTGCCAAGTTTGACTCCGTTACGTTCGTCTGGATTTATTGGAACAGATTAACTTTGTTTGAAAATCCCTTACACTAAACAGTAAATATAGGTCTACCTAATCGATGAACTGTTCATGTAAATTCGCCTACGTAATTTTAAGTTTATAATATAAAAGGTAAAAGTATTTTCCTAAAGTAGAGTTGTCTCAATAAATCTTGATATTTTGTAGTATTTACTAAAAATGTAGTTTATTTCCAGTATTGTTTCGTTTCAGTTTCGTTTCTTTTGACCATTTACGTCTGTAGCATTGGTTAATTATTAATTACCAATTTACAGCTTGTTCATTTAAACATTTTTGTTTGAACTCGTAACAGACAAGACAAGCGTCTCTAGTAGTTTTACCAAGTGACAATACTGCTTTATTTTTGTATGCCCAATGTAAAATAATTTCATAACATGCATTCTTATAAATAATGAAAATAGATCAAGTTTAAAACTATGGATACAATTTTAATTTATTAGATACAAAGTTGAAAAAAACAAAACAAATTATACTTACTATGCATATACAGAATCTCTTTTGAAGTTATAAGGGTACGACTGGAGATTACTTTGACTTAGGGTGACGAACAATTTCTTCTGTAGGGCCAACCGTCCCAGCTGCCCGCTACCTCTGCCAGCGGTGGGCGGCGGCGGTGCCTCGGTGGTCACGACGCTCTCCCGGTCGTGACGCCCCCTCCCTCCGAGGCCCCAGGCCCTCCGATGTTGTCTTAATGGTCCCCGACTAAACGTATGCAAATCAAAATGTGTGGAGAGCCACAGTCCACTCGGTTTACAGCTTTTTAAAGAATTTTCTCGCCAGTGGTCGCGGGCGTGCTCTACCATGTAAGGCGATGGCGCGGCGGCTCGTCATTTCTAGACCGGCTGTTCTCATGATTGCCGCGGAGTGCCAAGTCCGCAGCTGCCGCACGTTGTAAACTTTTAGATAAAACATTTTAGTTTTAAACTTTAATATCAAACCTGTGGTATGATATGATCATTTATACTCACCGTTCTGATTACGGCATTATTAAGATTCAACGGAATTTGAATATAGTATCCTGGTTCTATTACTACCAAATGTATTTTTGGCTGCTCTGTTACTCTTGGCTCGTTATCCGAACGCCGTCGTCAAACAGTAAAACGCTCACAAAATGAATACTTATTCGACTTAAGTCGCCTTAATTTAGTTTTCGAGCTGGGCATGATTACATTTAATAAGACTAATATTATTGGGCGAAAGAAGACTTTTGTTATAAAACGAATTTCTAAAGATCTTGCACGTAAGTTTCAACATAATTCCATACAGTAAGGTAGTGACTGTCTACGTTGTTGTAATTTTTATTCAAATTATGTTTGCATTAATCTTGATTATCTATATTTTTTAACAACTATCTTCTAGGTTTACACTTTTCCTTTTCTACTATCAAAAGTTTATATTTGATTTGTGAAAACCTAACCTGAGTAAAAGTGTAACTGTTCTGTTTTAATATTTTTCAAGTTCTAAAGTATAGGTCTAAAATAAAAGCTCTAGAAATAGTTTTCACTTTACTTCTTCCATCGAATATTAGACGATTTAAATCGTCAAAAAGGTTATAATTAAAAATTGTACAGCATTAAATTAAAACTCTTCTCCGTTAACAGAAAACGTGATCCCTTTACGCATACCACTCCCATTCAACGATATGCTCGTAGTAGTGGAAAACCATTAATTGGACAATTAGTTTTTAATGTGCAATGAATAAATTAGCTAGCTCGTAAATTGAAGCCAGCGAGCTTAAAGCAGGGGGCCAACCTTTCAACGCGTAATTACATATTACGTGTGTGAATCGCTAATTACCGCACTGGAGTCGGGCGTGTATAATTGCTTCATATTGAAGGGAGAGATGCCCAGTGGCTGCCCAGTATGGCTGTTGCATGTCGGTGTAGGATTGACTGTTCGGAATGCGGAATCAGCGTGGGCAGAAAAAAACAGCTAGAGAAAAATAAAATATACAAAAGTCTTTATAAGTCAACATAATATACAATATGCTTAACAAATTCATTACGATTTAAACCATGCTTCAGTAAGCCATTTTTTATGAACTGTTCATTGTTCATTTTTTACCAAACTCTTTTCCCATCTAAGAACACTGCTAAAATGCTTAGCTGTCTTCAATTAACACGCCTAAATTTATAAATTCTCGAAATCAAAGTAATCAAAATTAAATCTAAATTTGTCAAATTTTTCAAGTAAATTTCAGATTATTACCACCATCACTCGCAGACAACACAAAAAACTCATAACAACAATCAATACACACAAGGGGACATATTTTCGGAAAACGACAATCCACAAAAATACAAACACAACACAACACACAATACACAAAACATACACAACACCAATTCAACAATGCAGGAAAAAAACACCCCCACTGTAGTGATTTTTGTGAGAGTTCTATACTGGGGTAAAACCTGGTAAAATAATACGGAAATTTAAAAAAGCTGAAATCCTTTCAGTAAAAGACTATATGGGAATATTATTATTATTAATTAGTAATTTATCAATTCTCGAAATCAAAAGTAAAACTTTCAAAATTAAATCCATATTTATCCTATTTTTAATAACCACCATCATTTCGCAGACAGTACAACAAACCCATGACAACAATCAATACACACAGTAGTACATATTTTTGGAAAACGACAATCCACAAAAATACAAATACAACACAAAACAATACACAATAAAAATTCAACAATACAGGGAAAAAAGACCCCACTGTGGTGAATTTTGTGGGAGTTATATACTGGGGTAAAACCTGCTAAAACAATACATAAATTGTAAAAAGCTGATATCCTTCCAGTAAAAGACTATATGGGAATATTATTATTAATTACCTAATTACTAATTACCACTATTTTTACGTTACTGAAAGAGTTTAATATTGCAATATGTATGATCCCAAATTGAAATTCGTAGTGTACAAAATGAGCTGTGCCTCTATCAGCAACAGTGGCTATCAGCTGGTAGCGCTACCGTTGAGCTCGCCTTCAGTACAGTAGGGCGTTGCAGTCTCCGGCGCGTGGGACCGCACAGCTGTTCTCTGTACACGTCACACGGCGGCGGCCTACGTCCATGCATCACTCTCCATAACAGTCTCTCCAGCCAGTGACTGTGTCCCACTCTGGAGAGATTAAATATCCCTCAATTCATTCAAATAATCACTACCCTTCTATTCCCCCTATGTATATTTTGAAGCCAAAGATACGAATGTTAAAATCTCTTGTTAATCCGTATTCTCCCGTAACTATTAAAAGTACACACTCCTTTGTAAACACGTTTACATCCTTCGAAGGTTATTTTCCCAAAGTATATAATAACCATTAAATTTAACATTAATTACACTGTTTTGTTGCTGATTTCGAGCTAAAGAGGCCTTCACAATAAAAACAACAGGGACAAACAGGGACACTGTGAAATTAAATGTAAAAATTACACCTAATTTAAGTTAAATCGATAGTTTGCTTTATCTGCTAAGCGCTACTTTCCGCCCCAGGTATTGGTGGACCCAGATGGTGGTGGACCTCTTCGCTGGAAGGGACTCGTGCCGTCTGGCCCGTTGCAACGTTTGTCGGCGGTTGTATAGTTTTATGCCTGCGCTAAGCTGTTTTATTGCCTAACTGCTTGATAACGCCTACAATAAATATTGCTAAACCTTTTAGAAATGTTTTGGTAAACACCTGCAGATAACCAGCGACGCTTGAGCTTGTTGAGATCGGTCGCCGCTAGTCATTGTGTCTGGGCATTGTAGAAATTAGTTCACGCTTGTATAATATTGTCTGTAGCATAATGGTTGATTCTCAGTATTAGTTGTTTTTTTAATAACAATTATTTCCAATCAGTTCCAAGACCTGTGCGATTTTGGCGTAAAACTCATAGGCCGCTGTACAGTTTCAGAGTATGTATTCCTATAAAGCCAAACCATCCCAGAACCGTTATAGAACACAGTAAGTCTTTCATGGATGAACCATGTGACCGAGTGAAAGGTCTTGTTGAGGAAATTGGAAGAGACATATTCTTTCCCTTCAATATCATATAATTGTGATAAACCTCTCACATGAAGGCCATGAATTAAAGTGGAAAGTTAAAATATAATTTTAAATAGTGGATTATGATCAGCTGTTTGGCAAAGCTAGGTTTCAAAAACTATTTTAATACTTCAAGTTATATAACATGACTAGCTGATCTACCCGTTCTTCGCACGGGATGGACAAAAGAACAAATACGAATGATTGTGTCATAAGTTAGCTTGAAACAGCTATTCTTGCTTCTGCTCTTTATGCTGTCAAATGGAAGTATCCACAGCTTTTCGCATTACAGTTTCTGAATGTTTACATTTCTTCTGAAATGTAAACATTGAAACTTGAAGTTCACGAGGCGTAGCCCCGTTAATAGGTCTATGTGTTGCACGGGTTCAAGTT
The DNA here is from genome assembly GCA_963675035.1 of Allygus modestus. Classification (NCBI taxonomy): domain Eukaryota; kingdom Metazoa; phylum Arthropoda; class Insecta; order Hemiptera; family Cicadellidae; genus Allygus; species Allygus modestus. The sequence goes on along the minus strand of OY776114.1, from coordinate 38,441,881 downwards.
CTACCTTTGTGTGAAGTTTCAGCCCACTCGGTTCAGTAGTTTTTGCGAATACCTGGAACAGCAGACAAACAAACAGACAGAAACCACTCCTTCTTTATAATATTATAGATTTACATTTGACAACATTTATCAACATACGTAATTTTGTCAGCTATACATCCGACTGATTGTGTATCCAATCTTAATATATTTGTTGCTGGATTCAAAGCCGTCTATATTCTTAAATCCGGGGTTTAAGGCATTCCTGCCGTATGCGTACGTTTATTGGCTTGAACAACAATAACCCTACAATATTTACCTTACGATTACAAAACAACATAAATCGCGGTGTTTTAACACCTCATGACAGTCCAAGGACTTGTTAGGCGATACTCATGCAACAATAGAAACATAGAGTAGAATACAAAAGAGTTAGTCATCTGAACATCTTAAAACATCATACTGAGCTCTGGTTAGTCGAGCGGGATATTGTCAGATGATTTGTTTCTGAAAGCTGATTTTCTCTCAATTTCATTGAAATCAAACTAGCAATCTTAAAAATGTTTGTGTATTCAAGATTTTCTTAGTCGTGTGATACATTTTACTGTTGATATTATTGCGTAAATTAATTATATGTTCTCTACAAATTTCTCTTTCGTAAAATTTGTTTAACAACAAATTGCAGTATTATATTTCTACATACTGTACTCGAATTACAAACTCAGCAACGAACTTGTTTTCACTAAACACGTGAGACAAAAACTGCCGACTCCCCAACAACCCAACACGTAACCCAACTTTTCTACCCGCTCTCTTACAAGCCTGCTAATTTTTGATCAAGCAATTTACAGATTAATTGCTCCGATGAACTTTTTAAAGCGTAAAAACACATTTCCTAATTACCGGGTGATTTATCAGCGAGATAAGAGATCTGCGTATCGCAGAGGAGAGGAGATAGCGGCGGCAACGTCACATACTCTCTCATAACTAATTATCCCGTGGTAATTAATGTACGTACAAGATTGGAACCCGAGAACACGTGCCTCCGCCATCTTGGCGAGCGGTCCGGCCATCTTCCTGGAATGTTGATACTGGCTGCACGCAGACTCCAGTCCCCTCCCCCCTCGCCTTACCTCTCCGCTCTCTGTCGCTCTCACTCTACTCTTCTGCCTCTCTCTTATCAAACGCGCTCACTGTTTCAACCATTCCCATCCTCCCTCTCAGGGGTGTAAAGTTCCCGGTGCACCCTCTCCATTACGGCGCCTCTCTAAGAGAATGTATTTGTATTAATGTATACGCGTACAAATTTAATGTAATTGTAAACAATTCAAAATAAATGTGTAAATGTTTGGTTAGAACTAACAAAAGTATTCCTCTGTAATCATAATGTACGTGATAAATTATCAATACATTTGTGTATAACGACTGATGGTTGGATTGAGAAAACATTGTGACAAAACTTGTAATGATTTCTTAAAATTAGTTGACTTGAGACTAAACTATCAGCTGACGGCATAGCGACGTGAGGACTTGAGATTTACAAAAGTTCATCGTCTGCAGTTTCTCTTTGGCACCTTAAAATCGACAAAAGTCTGACAGTTTTACGGAAAGAGTTGTCATTGACTACGAATTGATAACGACTGCTGTATAAAAGGAACAAAACCATACCGAATAGTTAGGCTTACCATGCATGGTTTATTTAATCGACAGTATTATTCATCGTGCAAATACGCCTCCAAAGGTGACCAATTACATCGCAGATCTCGAGTTATCAACACAGTCTAATTGCAGGAGGTTTTTCATCCTGGGGAGTGGTAGGAGGGGTGCAGGATACGGTTCAGGTCTTTGTCAGATGCGGAGCGCTTCGTGAGGCACAGCTGATTAATGTAGCCGAGAGGAGGAGGACTGACAAAGAATATCAGGCTGGGTCCTCCACTCAATACACATTCAAACAAGTATTTAATCAGCAGAGTTCGGACTCGAGCCTCTGAACACCTCCCGGCGTGACAGCTGGGTATCGTGGCTGCGATAGCGCCCGCGTCACGACCGTGGGAAGCGGAACCGTCCGCGTGAACTATGGCTGCGGGTAAGACGTCATGCCCCCGAACTGGTTATCACACAGTATTGACACTGACATGTGTAAGAAGCGTCGATGCGTCCAAGGTAGTGTTGAAACAATAGCTCTGTTTCTTTAGGATTTGAATTTTGATGACTGAGGATTTACTAAATGCAATATTTTTTTAAGGATAATTTCGTTGAGAAGCAAGTGTATTTTCCACCGATTTTTTTGACAACCGATAACATGTGGCATTTATTGTTATATCTCCGAAAATTTAAGGTATAAAGTTCATCTTACTACACGTTATCGTAAAAAGTATTGTCTGACTTTCAAATTTCTCCAGTTTGCTTAAATTAATTTAATATTAATTTAAGGGTTTAAATATTTCTATAGAATAACGAACGATGTCCGGATTTACGTACATTACCGTCTATTAAGGATGGTAATATTCACGAAGCGGATTTTCTCAAATAATCCCCAATGAACCCCATTCCCACCGCAGGAAAGCTCGAGTCTTTAACCTTTTAAGCCACTTTATCTCCGCGGTCATATTAGGGACTTCCACCGTCGCCATTCCTGAGTCGCCACGGCTAAGCGGCAATAAACAAAGCTGTAAATTAAGTGACCAGTCAGCGAGTTCACGGAGATTATAAAATAAAGTTTGAAATACGAGGAGCCACTGGGGTCAGGACGCCCATAAATTGTGAGATGGTTGAAATAAAGTAAGCGGTAAGGTGTGAAACACCACACACGACGCGGCGTCGCCACCGCCATCGCTTCAGAGCGTCGCGGCGTCGGCTTCGAGGGAGAGATCATGTTGTTGGAATTTTGTTATTTAGTTTGTTATAAATAGTGAGTACTGACTAGAAAATATTTACTTGTTGGAATTTTAAAGTATTTGTTTGTTTATAACGGTAACGGCTTTTTTCTTACAAAAGATTATTTATCTATTTCGGGGCCTCAAAAACTGTTACTTTATGAAACCTTTGTACTACCACAACTTTTGAACGTTAGGCTTAATACTCAGGAAGGTAATTAAAAATGCCTACCTGCTAATTATATTATATGACAACATATAGAGCCCCAGAAGCGGAATAAAGTCTTGAATCATGTCATTCAAAATATAATTTTTTGGTGAAAAACTTTCATCTCTCCAATTTGAATTGTCACGCTGCGCACCATACCTTATCTTACATGTTTTAATAGGCTGAACTTGAAAACTTATCCGATTGTTTTTATAAATTCCTCTTGCGAAATTTACATTTATTTGTCAAAAATAAATTTTACTTGTAAGCTATAAAATAGTTTTCAACAGGCAACAACGTCATATCCTTCATCTACAGGCATAACCGCCATGATGGTACCGATGTGGGGACAAATTATTGCTATTAACTCAAACAAAGGGCTGGAGCCGGCAGTTTGCAGTAATGGGGGAAATGACTGGTACGAGGCGGCACGACCATCGCGCGGCGCATGACATACGAATCACACCCCGAGCCTACGGACCCCGGTGACCGATCATTACGTGGGGCGGAGCCCTGGACGTGCAGCCCCGCGCCGACCGTGGGACAGGGGATCATCGGTGTCGCAGCGACGTGAGGGAATGGTGGATATCAGGGTTGCAGGATTCATTTCCAGTGGTTTAGTACTTGGACATGTTAAGCCAGAAGAAGCATGGTTAAAAAAATATGTTGCCTATCTAAGTTTTCCTTTAAATACATTTTCGAAAGGGATGTATTTTTTACGTGATTCCCTTTAATATGTTCATATATTTTGATCAAGCGGTGATCTAAGCGGCTTGATCTCATCATTTTTTTCATAGTTTCTCTCTGACGTTTAATTTAACATATTTTGATGTCCAATCTAATAATTTAAAATCTCACCATTCTTCACCGGAGGGAGTCTTTTTGTAGGAATGAAAATAAATTACTTAATAATTTAGCAGTTATAAAAAAATTAATAGAAAGACAAAGGTATTTCGGACGATTTATCGTGGGTTGTTTTTGCTGAAACGATGACCCTAGGGCCCGGAGTATCCCTACCCCTGACTGTGCAGGAATCCATGGAGTGTGGGATCGGCCCGGTAAAACAAGTGCCTGAGGGGTGGCGGCGGACAAGGGCGGCGGTAGAGTAGAGCGTGGGGGTGACGCGACCGGGTAATAATACGGTCCGGCCGCCAACCCCGCCCACCATCTAATTGGTTCAGATTTATTTCGCTTTTTACACCATAATGCTACGTTTAAGCTTGAAAAATAGGATTTTAAGCTCCTACCAATAATCCACCAAACCTTGATATCCTTGTATCCACGTATCTTTGTAATCAGAAGAATACACAGGCTGTAAGATTTAATCAGCGATGTTTTGGTTTACAGTTAAGCGCATCACTTAGCTTCTTAGAGTAGGAGGGTTTGATTTATTTCACGTATTAAAAAATTACATTATAGTAAACAAATAAGCAGTATTATTTTTTTCACTGTAATTTAAATTTAATTTGGGGGAATGAAATTAAGGGTATAAGTACGGGAGTTTTGTGTTAGACATGTAAATCAAGAATAGGAAGGGTTTATTATTAATATGTACACAATAGATTATTCTATGTCGATCGGTTGTTATCGAGAAAATAATTTGCAAACGCCTGTGTCGTAAAATTCATAAAATGTATATGTTTCCTAACAAGTTAGTTCCCAGATACAACAATCACAGTATAAGGTGAATACTAATCCAAGCACTTATTTAGCTTTGGATGCAACTTAGCATTTATTGGCCAGCCTAATGTTATCAAACATTGCTGGGAAATTGAGGATTTAGCAGCTGGGCTTTACGGAACTTGTTACCCTAAATCTGGCCAGATGCTAGACCGCGAGCTGGTCGCGTGTGTCCCAGCGGTTCCGTGGTTACTACTGGTTTACTCACAGTTTACCTGCACGACTCGACCGACCCCTCTACAGCACATTCCTCCAGATGAGCGTCCACGTGAGCTTGCCCCACGGCCTTCTACGGGAAACAATCTCACTCTGGTATTACTGACACTCAGGTTCCCTCTAGGTGCAATTACATGCCGTGCTTTCAGTTTGTTTTTGTTGCCATTGGTACCCGAAATAGTGTTTTTTGAGGCGTAGTAACAGGCTTTTAGGCTTAGATTGGCGAAAACAGCATGGAAATTTAGGATGCAGTATTGCTATGTTTTTCACTGCGACTGTGGAAGAGACTCAAAACTAATCTTCACGTTGAAATTTGGGTCACACAACTTGGAATTCCGTGACAGTTTCATCGATTAATACACTTATTAAATGAAAGATTTATGGTACAATTTTTCGTCTTGCATTTTTAAATCGACAGAGCTCTTCGATGTGTAGCAGGGATGGTCAGTTTTCCTCCTCCTTCTTACCCACTCACTGGCTTATGTCAAATTATTTTCATTACAAAATATACACAATAAAAAACCTGATTTGGTGATAAACTCAAATATGAATACACTATTACGTAGTACCTCTTATAATTCGCAGTCACTAAAAGAAAAACAGAATATTTAATTTTGTGTACAACTTTTTACGCATACTGCTCCCCTGTACACCTCGTTGGACCTGGCGATGAGAACGACGCTACGTGTCGCGCGTTCACGTAGTCACGTAATCTCAAGCGGCCACAGATTATTATTGTATCGGGCAGATTCTCATCCCGGCGTCGCACTCACTAAGGACGCAATTAAAACCACTAAAGCCCCAGTAACGGACAACCATGACCGAACCTATTGTGACAGGTTTTTCTAATCATTGCAGGCATTTTAATTTCCTCTTTGTGTGTCATGTTCCCAAGCGTGTATGGAAGGCTGGCTATTGTGCTGACATTCCTCCTCCTCCCGCCTCCCACTTCACACCCGCTCTGGCTGTCGATCATCTCAATCTCATATAGCCCCTTCGATACCTCCCATCATCCTCCCATCTTCCTAGCAGCCCGCGCCCAGTACAAGTTCTCTAGTGCTTTAGTGTGTCCAAGCAGGAAAAATGAAAGTCCCTCTTTAATCCTCCCCTGAAAAATAACCTTTTATAAAAGCCTCTGATCAGTGAGATTTTTAGAGATACAGTAATATAAAAACCTAATTATTGTTCTAGTTTTTTTTAAACGGAATCATTTATAAATTAATATAACATACAACACAGTTTATAAGCAACCATTAGCAATTTCGCTATTCCATTACGTTTTAAATGAGGATCATCCTTGAAGAAGTATGCGTTTCAAATTTAAACTTCAATATTTAATTTTAACATTATATATTATATATAATTTTAGTTTGAAAATTGGAGCACTGCAAATAAAATTAAATTTGGGGAAAAGCGCGAATATCGAATAGCGCTTGTGGGGAAAATGTTGAACAACAATAAGCTTACGTAAATATCCGATAACATGAAAAACTAAAACTAGCCTACTGATCCAAGGTTGTGGTCAACTAATATTTGCTAGTGAAATCATAACTAAAAAAGTGTTCTTAAAAAGAGACCCCATGATTTTGAATTTCATTAAAGTTGTTCTGAGAATTAAAATTCTTGACTGCTCTCCAACCTGCGACTCACTTATCTTATTGGCGACCTTATTAACACACACTTACGTATTTTGTTACGTTCAGCTTAGCATCGTCCTCTTCCAGTTGTTAAGGTTGATTTTGTTGTTCGTTTGCACTCGACACGCTAAACGTTACTGGTTTTAATTCGCTCCCAGAAATTTATTGCAGTTTAAATTCTTTACAATATCCATTTGGAACCGTACGGTTGTATGAAGTCGTACAATCAAACTATTATACTTCATAATGCATACTATTATCCCAAAATTCAGTAATTTATAAACCTCCATAAATCCTTGAAACTGTTTTTTATACCTTACGAAAGGTTCCAACATATCTAACATAGCTGCCTGATCTAATCCTTAAAGAGAACAAAAGCGGACATGATCCATCTATCGCAGTATGCGCGCATGCGCCGTACATTACCGCGATGACACGGACACGACAGTCTGCACATGCGCAGTTCTCGTGAGGCCCGCGCACGCTCGTTTCGCTCCACTGCGCAGCTCTGCGCTCCTATTAATTAGCTCTGGTCACGTAGCTATTTGAATGATGTCATCTGATAACAGGTCTCCTAAGGCCAACCTATTATCAGCTAAATACGTGAAACCCCAGAACAGAATCGAACCGTTGCCGAGACAAAGCCAGTCTTAATTGATCGCTCGGTGCAGCGCGCGGCGTGACTGGTAAGGCGGGAAATGCGAGGAGATAGGAACGGATTTGGCGGGACTTGAGTTCAGGCTAACTCATCCAACTGTATTTCATTGGTATATAGCATTAAATTAAATTTGTATATTTTTTATGGCGCAACAAGGTTTAATTTACACTATAAATAATGGTTTCATACAAATTAAATTAAAACTCAAAATCGTTAATATTTTTTTACCGTGATATACACCAGTAGGCTGGCTATTAATTTCAGGCAAACGACCCACAGTTATACCCACCTATTCATTGTGTAAGGGGTAAATTCTAACCACAATTCTATATATAAGCTTCTCCGGAAGCTCAGGTCGTCTAAGATGTGTACCTTTCAAAATTCTAGACTTTTCTGTTTGCGATATTTGAGGAATACTTTGAATAATTGATTATAAATTAGTATTTGACAAACCAATCAAAGGGGTGTTATACATGTGTAATCACTTCATACATGTGTATTTACGTATGATTAAATACGTATATCTACATTTTGCCTATTCGTTCTGAATTGCAGTTTGCAGTCGATAAACTTTTCACAAGTTCCTACTTAACTCTAGATAGTTATAATTTTAGTGTTTACAGTATTTATAGTATTATAGCTATTGCAATTTAGTATTCTTTACTACCATGATAGTTTTAGCAACTTGAAACTATTAACTCACAGAGTTATTGCCTGGTATTATTTGTTAGCAAAATGTTAAACATTAGTCTCTTTGTAACTGTAATGTAACTCTTTATGACATTTTCTTGTTTAACTAATTTTCACTGTTAAAACACTACAATCTACTCTATTTCATTATGGTCAATAACTTGTTTGTGAAGTTTTATTTTACAAATATTTATTTTACAATAGGTGTGTATGACTCTCCACCACATACTCATAGATAATGTTCATTATTACTTATAGTAGAGTTCATTTAAAGTTGTGCTTGTCAGGCCATCAAACTGAATGCTATTAGCTTGCATGCCAAACAAAGTTGAATTAACTCTACTGTAATAACCTACACAGTAAACCATATTTATAATTTGCAGTTTCACAAACAACTTTGTTTCCACCATAAACTTTTGCAGTTTTACTCCCAAAAAGCTTAATTTTCCTCTGAAAGTCGCACTATGTTGTTACAGTTGTGTTGTTTTCCAGGATGCCGTCAGTCTGGTAGCCAGGGCATGACGGGTAGCCATGGTGGATCGCTGCAGCTGGCTAGCATGCTTGGGCTTGGCACTTCTCAGTCTGTCTCTTGGAGTCGCCTCAGACAAATCAGAATTCGTCAAAGGGAAAAGTGAGTCGAATATCATCAAGCATACCGCCAAAATTACCTGTACCTAGTTGCACTCTTTGTTAAAAACAGTTATGTGCGATTTTCACAATAAATTGTATTAAGCCGTCGTATATGTTATTATTAAGTGCCCTCAGTGTTTGAATAAACTCTTTCATATGGTTAAGAGTGTAAACATTATTCAAGTTAGAAAATAATCGCTAGCTCATATATTATTTTGTCCCTTTTTATGATCTGTCAAGGTGTAACTTGTTGTGCATGTTTATGTCGATTTCTTTACCATGTGTCATTGTAGTATAGTGAATATAATTTTGAAATTTGTGTGAGTGTTTATTTAATTTATTCACTTACAATCTTGTTCGTTCGTATTTTCACATTTATTATGAGTTACAATTATGAGTATTTATTTATTTATATTTATATATAAATTTATTATTAGTTATAATTCATGAATTATATTTTGCGTATATCTGGGCATTGTTTAACTTTCTCCATTTCTTATAGTTTATACAATGTGTTTATATAACATAATACAAATAACTTGGAGACAAATGTTATCTCTTAAAATAATCATACCAATTTAAATTACTACGAAAAATCCACCAACTTACACGTCTCAGTTTTCGTAACATTTTCATGAGACAGGTGTAAAATATTAAAACAGTTTTTGAAGAGCCTCTGTCATTTCAATACCAAAGCGTCTGTGGTGTGGGCGCCGAGTGTCTGTCGCCCAATACGGCCCATTGTCGTTCACCTGTGCCCCGAATGTGACCCTAATGTCTCCAATCTGACAACAACTGGTTCACACCTTGTATTCGGGAGGGGTCGTCGCTTGCAGCCCGGCTGTTGTGGGTTTACACTGTGGCGCCGCCTTCCCTCTGTGTCAATGTTTCCACTGAACATCTCGTACTTATTTAACAATTACCATTCATTTAGGAAATTTAATAAATGAAGCACCTAATTAACTAATCCCGTGGAACATTCGAAACAAATTATATCTCTCCGTCTGGGGACATTGTGTTGCATTTACAAACCAAATTGCATCCTCACGACTGGTAAACAAACAGGCATTTACAGTAAACGGAAGATAATGACACAGGAAACGCCATATTCTGTTAACACAATATGGAAATATATTCCCAATGATGACCCATAACACAATTATTAATAATTCTGAAATTGTCTCCGAAATATTAAGGATAGACTAATGCATCGGGGTGTATGTGGCTTGAAACATTTCCAGCGAGCTTTACGCGTTATCAAACATTTCCTACATAAACGTATCAGATTACATATCAAAACTTATGTTCAATTTCCAAATCGTATTACAAAATACCAATTTGTACGTTTAATCTTTAAATACAAAGTTATTAGTTTGGATTTTTTGTAATGCCCCCGTATTTTTTAACTTATTCTCGTAACTTATGAGTTGCATTTTAGTATTTTAAACAAATGTGTAACTAATTTAAATTCTATAAAATTATTCTGCCAGTAACATTTGGCGGTTCTGCCATACAGCGCTGTGCGGGATTATGAATGCGGTTAGCTTACTGTCTAGTTATATAATCCTCAATTATCTGCCAGTGTAGGTAGCTGATTCAGTCTTCTGCGTTCACTGTCGACCTCATGGCTTTGTTTTACCTAGTGTGTGATATAAATAGCAAGGAAAAAGCTGTAAATATGGTATAAAATAGGTGTCTTGCGTGGTACTACAAACTAAACAATCATGAAATTACACTATATTCAACAGACTGAAGTTGATTCGTAATTGTGCGAGTTTTTGTAGCGGCATAGACATCAAGCAAGTTATTATTTGTTCAAATATTTGACGACATCAAACCTTATATTCGCCAACAGCACCAGTGCCTTAGTATTGTATTGTACTATTGAGGTTTCATAAATGAGCTATATATGTTTTGTAAATTAAAGAAGTGCTAAATATTTGTTAGTTAGTAATATTACTGCAACCTAAAAATCCCATAAGTCTTTTAAAGTCCGGTATGCTTTAGTTTAAAGTTATTGAAGTCAGAAAAAGCTATTTAAAATTGCAGATACTCTAAAAAATACCCAGTTTTTTATTAATACAAACGTAATTAAAGCAAAATATCTAATCCTTTTCCTCTAGTTTGCAAATTCCAATGCGAATGTTCCTCGTCGTTTGATAAACTCATGTTGAATTAAGCCACCGGGTTACCCTCATTTTCTTAAACCCTTTGTAGGAGGTCCTGCGTATCTTAATGTCAAGTTCCGTGCTCGCTATAAAGTCTTAATCACTTATTAAGTTGTACAGCCTCAGTATCCCAATCCCAGGTGGGGGAGGGGGTTGTCAGATCGGTTTTGTTTTTTTCCTAATCGCCTTGTCACGGGGCTTTTAGTGGCCGCGCCGAACTGTTCCGATAGCGGCTGGCTGTCTCCCGCCCAGTCCATTAACTCGGCCGCTACCGCAAATGGACAAAAACCACTAAATTTGTCTCGTCATCCGAGAATTTGTCGTTTGTCGTTAATTCCTAACAAGAATTTCATAATTACAAATCAGGTTTTAGGATTTAAGTGGCAAGTGTTGCCAGATTAATCCGCCAAAGTGCCATATAGAAAGGAAACATTCACATGAGGCTGAAACGTCTGAAATAATTAGAACAGGAAAACAGAATCAGTGTTGAAAGTTTACTGCAACGGTAATAACAGTCTAACTGGTAATATAAATGTCAATCGAATGATAAAGTTTGAAATGACAAGATTCAACGAGAAATTACAGCAAAAAAAGTTATATCTTAAATAACTAAGAAACAAAATCCAGAAGATTTATGAGCTTTGTCAAGGCAAAAAAAGGGACGAATATGTAGTAAATCATGTTAAAAGAAGTGATGTAAAATTTAAAAAAAATTAAATACAATCAACAGTCGGAGAATTATAATCGTAATTCAGTTAAAAAAAGATAATGAGACAAAGCCAAAGTCGATAAAAATAGAATGAAAAATACTTCTGAATACAACAATTCACTATCAAAATTAAATAAATTAACAACGTTATACAAATCATAAATTTCAAGCAAAATTCATAAGAAAGAGGTTGTACAAATTATTATTACAAATGTATAATATTATATATGAGTGCTATATTTTAATTCTAAAACATACATTAAAGGAGTACCAACATACATAACTTACTTGGTTAAATTAATCATTCGTCTGGGAATAACACACGAAAATAATGTTGCATAAGGGTGGAAAGTAGAGGTATAAAGTGAGAGGTGGTGGAGTGGTGGAATGTTGGTGGCAAGAGTGGTGGAGTGGCGAGTGGCCGGCCGCGGTACCGCACGGACAGGTTCCCTACATGGCAAGGATCGTTCAAGGCGACCCACTCCGTGACTTGCGCATATTTCCTTCTCTCCGCGGCATCAGACTTTTGGTTTTGTTACTTATAATCACCCGGCATTAACGCGCGGATCGCTGACACCGCTGCACGCTGCTGCCGCTGTCTGTCGCTGCTGCTGAGCGAACAGGGACAATTAGTGGCGAACAACAGTCGTGACGCCATCCGGATCATACAAATTGGATAAACTGTTTTCTTCCGAGTTAATTGTTTTGATAAAGCTTTTTTGATGTAATATAACATATGTATTCTTTGATTTGTCCCTTTTCTTGGTCGGGCGATTAGTCTGAGATGTTATTATCCTCGGGGAGAATGTCGCATTATTAAATAACTACTACAATGGAAGCGAAAGAGTACCATGTATATGTTGAATTTAAAATTAACAACCAGTAGACTACAAATGATAACCAATTGGAGTTAAATGTGAAAGTACTTCTAATTACGGCAATCATATATTTATCTAGATGTAAAAAAAACATGAACAAAATGTGCATACCTTACAAGTACTAATGTAAGTGCAAAACCCAGTTTTACTACCAGTATGAACTTTTTTACTGCTTTAGTTTGTGTTGATGTTTATTCCACTCCACGTAGGGCAGTAGCCGTGAATTAAGAGTCAGTCTTGACCTCAATGCCAAAAATCAGTTAACAATTAAAAATACGATCTCTAAAATCTTTAAAGAAAGCAACCTTAAGGAGGATTTATTTTGTGGAATTGTTTTAACTTGCCATAACAACGCAAACGCAACTTTTGAATTATAAGTATCAAAGAGGAGGAAATAGCAAAATAGGAGGATGAGTTTAGAGGGTTAGAGGAGAGATGACGCGACGGAGAGAGGGAAACCGGAACAGGGCCAGGTAAGAATGCTGGGATATTAATCATAAACCACGTCTAGCTACACCTGTATCGCTGGTTCAAAGTCGCTCCTCTGCCGCGGCCCCAACTTCAATTTGCCTTCGCCGACAATTAATTAAATTTACCTCCGGAAATTATTCCCATCAGTGCATGACCAGTTCCTAAAACTTTTGTCAGTGAAGAATTTCCCAATTAAAACTGATCTTGACGTATTGTCTGCCCGGCGAACCTTGCTCTGCTCACTTGTTACTGTGTTCTGAAATGCCTGAGCTAGGCGATGGATCCTTGCAATTATCTAGTGCACTCTTGAAACTTGCAAAATAATAGTAATAACAAATTCATATTAATTACTGCCGGGATCTTTACTAGAAACTCCTGGAGAGTTGATTTCAATCCGTACTTAATCTAGGTCACTGTATGCAATTGCGCTTGTAGCTCATCGTCGTCAATTTGCGGCATCCCGTAGGTACAAACCTTGGCTTCCTGAACTTCCTAGTGAATCATGCCCGACAATTCTTCCTGTAATTCTATTAGGTTTTTTTTGTATTTTTGATTTTCTTCTTCATTGATTGTTCCCCCTTCATGACAGTGAAACCAGCTTTAGTCACGAAGAAGCTTTACTGCTTCAATCAGGAAGTTAGTTTGCCCCATCCTGCTCAATTAGCTTTCAGATGTTTGTTTGATTGTTTTGAATATGTACTGTTTGAGAATCTTCATCGAATTTGCTTGGTGATCGCAGTTAAAAATTAAGGCCAAGAATAGAACCGGAGGGAACCATATTGTAAAAAGAGGAACAAAAATATCCAACGGTAACATCATACACTGCGTTCTCAAAGCGTTTCAAACCCTCTGTGTAAATACACATGAGCTAATCGGCTTCAAGATCCTTAGGTCCTTCAAAACAACATGTTATATTTATTTCTTCTTCTTAAGGTAACTGAAAATAATTTCTGCTGGTGTTTAAAATACTTATAAAGACAATATTGTTTCTTAAAGCCACTTTCTAATATATCATACAGCCTATACACCAACTGGAACGAAATGCGATGTTTCAGTGACTGTGCAAGAAGTACCCCTCGAAGAAAATGGGTCCAGAACATGCTTCTCTGCAGGATTGGTTATTTATGTTCTTTCAATCTGGCTCCTTTTGGTTACTGAATCATACTGTACATTTTTAGCTGCGGTTTCCTTTCAAATGAACAAGTTAATCATTACAAAATAAATTAAGCATGAGTTAAATACTCTGACTGTACTATTCCTTCTTGTAGGCAAAGGTCTCCCCATTTGTTTCTCATCACATTCCCAGAAACACCTCACGCGTTAAAATTTATTACTTTTTCTTATTAATAGAAGGCATTACTCGAGAATATGACCGTAGGAAATCTTAAGTTACTGCGTCGTCCTTTCAAGTAGAAGCACTTCATTATAAGTGAAGTGTCCATTATATTTCCATTACATATCATACGTTTCTTCTAACATTTTATGTGCGACGTAATGGTGGGTCCCGCTAGCGGAGGTCGCCGAACGATCACGAGTGTCGCCGAGGTTATCCGAAGTTGCACGAACATTATCGTCCGTTCCCAGGACCTTTGGTGCCCATTTCTTCCTCGGGGTTTCTTCTGCACACAGATAAAATGCCAAATTTAAATTACATGAGTAATTTCTTACTTACGTGAAATCATCATATTGCTATATTTCAGGATATAACCTCATTTAACAAATCAGTCATTAGAATCAAAACAAAATCCTTTATTGCAATTTACATAATTTATGCATTCTTATAGAAATTGCTACGTGTAGAACTCGACTGGGATGGAACAATTGTTTCAAACAGTTCAATACAACATTCTTGAAACATATGTAACATCATTTTACATCAGTCAATTCTTGGTAAGGTGTAATATGTTTTGAACTCGAAGAAAATTTATCTTTCAAATGAAAAATAATATTCAGATTTAAGAATTTGTTTATGTTGTTATGTTGTTTAAAATAATCTCTTTATTTTAACTTCAAAAATACGTTTTATGATTAATATTTTAATTGTTGTTTTTGTTATTAAAAGTGTTCACGAAGTAGGATTTTAAATTTATACGCTAATTCATTACTTTGTTAGTAGTTCAAACTGTATTTTAAGCCAAGTACGTGAACGACTTATGTTTAGCTATTAAGAGTGCAAAATTTATGGAGTGTATCAAACGAAAGCATTATTTTCTTGTACTCCTTACTCTCCACAACGTATGAGTAAGCCAATTAGTATAAGTGAACAAATAACACAATCCTATTATTTAATCAAGCCAGGAGGACCCCAAGCGAAGGACCATCAGTTTATTCGTTCAACGCCTCGTCATTCAATTCGTTAAAAACTTGTTTTTAATTGGTTCGACTAAAAGCGCGAAGGCGAACGATGGAGCGATCAGCTGATAGCTAGAGGCAGGTTGGGCAACATCCGGTAGTGAAATTGCTGTCAATCTCACCTCATACTGTATGCAGTGTGTTGGCGTTAGGTTCGTAGTACTCCTGCCTCTCAACGTCTTTAATTTGCAAAAAAATAAAAACAAAACATCGAACAAATGTCTACTTTAGTAGTAACATAATTTACTACAATCAAATATTTATTTAAATATTTTCATTAAATTAAATATACTATTTTTAAAATACTATGTGAACACAAGTTAATAATCATTAGCATATCCCAAAAGACGATTACAGTTTTTCTCGTTCCTGTTGGCGTTAAAAGTATGAGATGTAAATTATACAATGCATTACTCACAGTGATAACAACAGAGAAAGTTATCATTATTACTCTTAATAGAATCGCTATTTAATAGTACTAGTTATTTTTTTAATATTTAAAAAATAACTAGTACAGTATAAATTCAAAAATCCAAATTAATTTGCAATCGGACCCATTTGAATCTACGGAAATTCAATGAAGACATTTTGAGAAATATGAGACTTCAAACGCCTGGATAAAATGTTACCACTAAATGTAACAGAATGAAATAAAACTACGTCTCACAACACTATAAAATATACTTACACTTATACTGTACTTACATACAAGACGGTAAATATATAAAAAAAGGTGGTAGAAGGTGATCGATTTCAACAGTCATACCGGTCATCAGGCCCAATCAGCGAACTAAATGTAGTAAAGCAATAAATATCAGACATGACAATATACTTACTACACTATACCCATTATACGTGAAAAGCTGTATCATGCCCTAATGTTCTATTTTCATAAATGTCCATCTGAAAATGTATTTAGGTCTATAAACATAGGCTGGAGTTCGGATAGGTGTGTTTCTACAGTGTAACAAAAGTATTTCAATCTCAGTCCAACGTACTTTATCACTTTGAGAGGGACCTCTTGGTTGTCGTGAGGCCCTGAGTGGCGAGAAGAGCCGGGCTCCACCGCAGTAAATAGCTCTGGTGGAGAGAGGGAGTAACTCCTCGGTCGCGGTCGTGAGGTGGCGGTCGTCCGTCATCCCATCGTGACCCTCGGCTGGGAGGTCCGCGTCCTGGCTTCTCCCAGGAGGTCGACAGCGATATCTCGCATCTTCAAATGTACCTTCAGTAGTACTTGTTTGATAAATGAATTTAAAAACTAACCACGTATCAGTCAAATTGTGTGTTTCCTAAGTGTGTAAGTTGGGATCAACTAACCCATCGCAATATCCAAATATTCAGTTACTCTCACTCTACAATTACTGTCAATCCGAAATGTAGCCGAATATCCGCAGTAAGTTGCTACGGGTTATGTTACTTGAAAACGTCGCACTCTGGTTCAATATTACGGTATGGCGGCATCTTGGTTAATGTATGTAGAGCTTTGGAGCAAGGACTATAAAATATGGTCAATGTTTCTGTTAAGTACTTGTGAATTTGAATCCTCATCTTCTTAATCCCTGACCCGTATGGTTGGTTTCCAAAGTCGGTCAATCCGGTTTGCCTGGCTATGCAGTTTGTATTTGGTAAAGACGCGACAGGAGATTTTAACTCTTTTTCATCCGAGCCACTCTTCTGTCCATGTACTCATTTGCTGTAAATGATTATGTTCTTAACTCCTTTTTAGAGGTTTTCAGCTTTAACGTGTAGTTTTCCTTGCAATAATTATTTTTCCCAAATGGAAGTACAAAATTCTTATGATACACGATAACTTAATTTGGTAAAGGAGACTTCAATGCACGTTATAACTGATGGCGCATCTCGCCGGGAACTCGCTTTATGCATCCTTACAACTTGTATACCTAGGTTCAGCTTCAAAGATATGGACAAATAGTAGTAGTTAACATAAACGTTCATAGATCGGGGTAAGCCAGATAGGTTTTAAGTATTAGGTATTGCAAGTGATTCTTTTCGATGACGACAACTTCCTAAATATTTGCATTCTATCTTACACTCTTTATAATTGGCTCTATACCCATATTTATTTAAAAGTATTACTAGACAGTGTCCCGTTCTCCCTAAATCCGATCCTTTTTTAGGATATGCTAGTATCTCGCTAATATAATATGAAATTTAAGTCACAAAATATAAACAAAGCAGTGACAGTCTGTAGTTAGATATTCTTTTATAAAGCTGTTTATTTAAATTAAATGAATTAAGACAAACACATGTGACACAAACCCAATAACATATTTCTTCCATAATAATATCAAGATAACTTTAGAGGCAGTAGGGCGGAGCACTGAGGTCCAAGGGAATACAACGATTCCTTTCGAAAAATATAGAGGAAAATCTCTTACACCCTGATCATCAATGTCAGTCAAATACGCAATAAATACTTAGGAGACCGCACAAAAGTTACTTAGGGAAGAAGAAAGTAATATTTTAAACCCTCTTTTAAAAGCCATTTTGTAAATTCCAATTAATCTTTCGGTTGTAATATTTTTAACACATGTTTATTAGGTTCACACTTCTACAATTTCGTCTTACCATAAGATATTCCCGAAGTGGTCTTTGTTTATAAGGCCTATCTTCTTTCGGACTTGAAGTACCACAAATGCAGTTATCTACTACCGAACCACGGTATGGCCTTTTCCCAGCGTTCTCGACCGCAGTAACATTTTGTCATGGTCGTGTCGGCCGCGCAGAGCCAGGCGCATGCGCTATACCGCGCTGCTCCGGGCGGTCTACGGCGCAGGCGCAGTTTATGCGCGGCACTTATCTGATCGCCGTCTTATATAAAGCTCTGTCTATAAAGTGGCCCCGACTGCTCGCTTTCTAGCACAGTAGATCTAGTGGGGATATTAGTTTTGTTGTAGGCATTCCTCAGTTGATTGTTGTGTTGCGTAACATGTTTGATTTAGATTAATGAAAAAAGTGGCCAATGAAACATAGAGAATGTACATTTTAAAGAATATTGTTAAACGTCAATATTTTTATTCAGTTGAACATATTTTAAAAGTTTGTGAAGACGTTTCGCTTTCTTAGACGGAGCTAGATGAAAAAAATTAATTAATTAAAAACCTATACACAAAACCATGGATACTCTAAGCTTTGATTATTTATGTGTATGCTTTCTTAAGGCACATTTATAATAGGCAATTTTGCAGTTAAACTTCACTTCAGTGCTAAAGTGTATAACGATATCCGTTAAAGTGTCTAACGGATTAACTGCGCAAGCGACCGTAGTGCAAAGTGGAACTCCAAAGTTGCATATGCAAGCAGAAATTTCACTTTCTATAGCTTTAAAGTTCTGAAACCCATATTTTTCTTCCATTCTGTACAATTTACAAAATATTGCGGAAGGTCTAGTGCAACTCTGAGGTGAAATCTAAAATCGAAGTTGTTTTTTTCTAATTGAGAGTTGAGAGCTGGCTTGTTCTTATATCATATGACTCTCTCTCTCTCTCTCTCTCTCTCTCTCTCTATACCAGTGATTTACCTGCTAGCAACTTTGGAATCAACTAGTTTGGGGAGAATCAAAATGTGTTACATAGATTATAATTCCATAACAATCTAAAAAACGCATTCGAAAAATTGAAAGTTTTGACAATGACCTGTCCAATAACAATGTAAAGTGCTTGTGAAGTGAATTTAAAAAAATGTAATTAAGCAACATTTTTTGAATTTTCTCTCTTGGCATTTCATATGACGAACCTGAATAACTACAAAATTAAGAGCAATTTAAATTTTAAAAGAACTATTTCAAAATAGTAACTATTGCTTACTGTCTTAAAACATAAAATATCTAACATTATTTAAATTTAACTTTTAGCTGATATCTAAATAGATATTCTCTCTATCTCTCTTTATCTCGTTATCTCTGAAATTAATGGTCCCAGAGGAACTTTAATCGAAGCAAATTTACGCAAAAATAAGGAAGTAATTAAACTCGGATAATGGCTGTCCTTATTATCCAAGGACCACTGAAGAGGCTGGCGCGCTCTTCACATTCTTGGGTGCTTTGGAATTTTATTCTGCGATGCAAATGGGAATGTCTTTGCCATTTACGTGTTTTCTCAACAACTCCTCATTAATTCTGACTCTAATGCTCTAAGTCTCTGGTCTACCTACATAAATATTTATAAATTTTTGTGGTTGACGAAAAAATCTTTACATTAAACTCAATGCGTCGGAACATTTAAATTCAGGTTTTATATTAAATATAGATACATATTAAAGAGGGCACAATTTTAAATGGTAGTTTAGTCGTATATTATTCCTGCAATAAAACAAAGGGTTTTCAAACCGATGTAAATATAAACATCTAAAAATACTTGTCTGATTTATACAATCGACGAACAGCAAGTACTATAAAAAAAGGTTTTGACATTTTCTATGTGTGTTCACTTTGTACCGTAGATAAGAAAGGATTTTCCCCTCGGATCTTAGGGTTCCGTCTGGTTCAAAGTTCCCTTGTCAATCTCATGGACATAACATTTTTAATTAGGTCGAATCAACAGCAAAATGAACAGCTGATATCAGCTGTCAGTTTAAATTTTTTATGTTTAAGGCTTCGGTCTACCTAACAGAAAAATCTGCGCCGCCGCACGTAAAAATACATTGTTAAGATAGGGAAAAGGAGCGGTGCTTAGGTTCGCAGGATTATTGTTTGCGGCTGTGATAATTATTTATCAATATACTATTCACGGGATTTGATAGAAGAAAAGTAATTCTACTCGTGCTCTTTTTTGGAATAAAAAAATGTTTCTATCTTCAGTTGTTGTAGTTTGAAAAAACTCAGTTTTGTACATTTAAAAGGGCTTGTAAATGCAACTCAGTTAAATAAATTAAAAAAGTAAAAAAATAACAATTGTAGATAACATTTTTCTTTTTAATATTACACTTTAAATTTAATTAAAGGGTTTATATAGCAGATTTAAAGAGTAGGCCTAATCCTGCAAACAATTTCCTAGCGCTGCGCGGAAGGGGTAGACCGGAGCCTTTAACAAGTGTTACTTATCTGAGATAGTTTGACAGATTCGCAATAAAATGCAGCACGAGCAGCACACAAAAGTATCTTTATGCTTCATTCTGCTAAATTATAGTTTGCGCGGGCGAAGCCGCGTTGGGATTGATAGTTAGTTTCATAAATGATCAGTTGGCAATTTTGGGTGGTTTCCCTGCTTCTTAGCCCACAAGATATTTAAAAACCAATAAAAAATAAAATCTATCCTCATGAACCGGGAATTCAAAATTCAAGACTTTATTTTACAATAAAGTCAGTCAATAACAATATTTAATAGTTTGTGTAAGGTTTTAATTTTCAGAAAAAAACAGGTGTAGTGGCGAGGAAGTCGCAGGTTAGTACTGCTAATTGTCCGCGGCCCGCGCAACTCTCGCGACTTCCGGGTCCGGCGGAAACGGCGAAACTGTCAAGCCGGAAGTAACTGCCACTGCTGCTCCCTTCCGCCAACTAACGCCGCAGTAGCGATCCCGTGGACGTGGGGATGTTCTAATGGAATGAAATATTCGTCCGAGACCAGAGTTAGGACAGTACTGCACGCGACTTCAGAAAAACGTATCAGGAAAAGCGGACTTGGCGATTGGCAGGGTTTATATCTCGCTAGTATATTATAAAATACCCCCGTCGCAGCAAACCTGCGTACTCAGCGAATTTCCAATGCATAATATATGTCTTAATACCACATAAAGCCGCATACCAAGTTTCATAACAATATATTCACATATAAGCGATTTTAATTATTACTCCACATTGGTAATGAGTACGTAGGTTTGCTGAAACAAGGAACACAAACAATTGGTTTTTATGCAATTGTAAATAGAATTTAACTAGGAGAAGCCACATACCATCAATATGTTCCATCAATATGTAATATAAATAAGCGCTTTATAACATTCTAGTTATTCTCCATAAGAATAACATGGGGGCTGAGAAAGCAGGTTTGCTGCATCAAGGAACAAAAAAAATGTAATTTTATATAATTATCAATATAACTCAACCAAATGAAGCTACATACCAAGTTTTATTAATTTATGTTCATAATTAAGGGAGTCATTACATTTTACTTATTCTCCATAAGAATAACATGGGGGCTCAATATACAGGTTTGCTGCTACAGGAATAATCAACAAAAAATCAATTTTTTGTGAAAATATCAATATACCAGTACTACGTGAAGCCACATACCAAATTTCATCAACATACATTCATAAATAATCGAGATATAAAATTGTATTTATTCTCCATAAGGATAACATTGGACAACGTACTGTGTTTAGCACTTTGAATATCTCTGCAACGGTTGCGCGTAGAATCACAATTTAAACACCAAAATGATTGTTTTGTGGAAATTAACAGATTGGTAAAGGCAAATGTGAAGTTTACATTAAAATAAACTGAGGAAAAGCCAAACATTTTTCCCATAAGATTAACAAGGGAGATTTTATGAGTAGGTTTTTTGGATTTTCTCCGCAACCACTTAACGTAGGTTAATAATTCAAAATACTAAATTATTTGTTTTTTAAGCTCTATAACATGGACTAAACCAAAATTGAGTTTTTTAAAAATTGTTGGGTGAAAAATACCAAAAACTGATTTTTGGAAAATTTAAAACCCCCATAAACCCCCCTTCCCATGGTCCGATTTTTCTGGATTTCGAACTTAAAGTCATGAATGTCATTTTACACGTTTGAGCCAAATTTCATCAAAATCGGACGTTTTTTACTCGAGTTATCGTGTTAACGGACACACACACACACACATATATATATATATATATATATATATATATATATATATATATATATATATATATATATATATATATATATATATACATATATATGAATTTGAACGAATATTGTTTTTGGCATCTGGGGACCTCAAAACAAAAAGTTATCATGGTCTCGGGCTTAAGTCTTACCATGAGACCTACGGTAATAGCTTCTTCCCTATAGGGGAAATTCGCTAAAATGGGTGAAATTTAAAATAATTCCAATAATTATTGGTAGGTTAATTTTGGTAGAGTAAAACTTGGAATTTCTAAACTCAAATCAATTCTTTCCCTCAATCTTATATTATATGTTTGCTATTGGTTATTTTGCAGTTAACGTTAAATGCATTTTAATACCAAAATGCCGACCCTTTTTTATTGTAATCAGATTAAGGTTTAAAACGAATTAAAGTCTGACTTACTGTAATCCAAACGAAGTTGTTAGATGAAACGGGTTGCAAATAATTTTCAAATTACACTGTTGTCGGTTAATCCTTTCGACGAGAACTCATAACTTTTCAACGCCGTAAACCCTACTTATACCTCGTTCGCCTCGATTTATACACCATAAATACCTCAGATTTTCACGTCCGCAGTACTTATCGCCTTCGAACAACGGACGAGCTTGATATATTTCCTCGGTATAATGCATCAATGCATCCCGCATGCGCATAATGTGTCACGGATAAGTCTGGACAAATGAAGAGGAAAGCAGAGTTCCATCTGCTAATCCACCTTGAGAATTTTTATCGCTCTCCTCGTCGATTACCGCAAAGGACGATAAATAGCGTTTATAATTTATCAGAGAACTAACTGCATTCCCCGACCGGCCGTAATCTTTGTTTATCTGTGCTGCGATCTGGTGGAGATCCGAGGTATGATCGCCAGATCGCCGTCATCTGACGACAGCTGCTCGTCGCCGCGGCTCCACGAGTTATTGCCCGTGGAGTGCACGACATAACTTGTGCGGCTTGTGGCCCCGGTGCACTTGTGTGCGGTCACTGCGCGGTTGCTACAGCATTTGCGTTTACGTGATGTATGAGCGATTGGAAAACAAGTATTCCTTGACAATTAACTCCGCGTTTTAATTGAGGAATACTTTGACGTTAGTTAAACTCTGGGTTCCTTGTCTTTGAACAATCACAAAACAATTTTGTGAAAAATAAACCCCTAATGTAGTTGTGGCAATGTTTAGAATGTTACATTATCGTATCTAACATTAATATTATGTATATTATGAAACGGGAAAATGCGATTTTAGCAGATGCTTCAGAGGATATGAGGTGGTTGACAGTCATTCACGTATTGTTTAAAGCCCTCAATGTCTAGTTTTGCCTTCTTAAGCAAACTTAAAATTATCAGAAACATATTCTAAATCTCAATCTTTTCACATTTATTCATAAGTAAGTTATTTATTTATATTCTAATTTACTTCATCCAAAAAGAAGGTTATTGGTAGGTCTACCATCTTACAATAGCAGCTAGATTGCTTGTTTATTCAGTTGGTTTAACCAGATAAGCTCGGTTTAAACTGGTAAAATCAAAGTCTTAAATGATCATGCAAATTTCCAGAAACTCCATTTAGTCAAATTTTAACTAAAGACAAAATTAATATTTTATCTCGCGACGGCCTTGAATTCACATGAATGTCGTCGTCGGCTAGCAGGTGGTAGAGGCCGCGCATCACCTCCATCTCCACAGATCCGGCATTCCAGTGTCCCTGGACGAGAAACGGACCGGGACACTAGACAGGGACCGGCAGACCGGACCGTGATACCATCGCACGTCCGTCAACATTAGACCACGATTCAATAACTCCAGACCCCGCTCCTCCAGCATTCCCGCATTCAGGTCCACCATGATGCTTAAAAATCCAAGTTTTTTTAATTTTATTCAAAATGTTTTTTCGAGTTTTTATCTGACATTTTCTTTGATATTTCTCACTCGTTATGAATTTGATCGATGATGGCGCGTGCAAGTAAATTCGAGAGCCACTCGACTGAAAAGTTTGACGCAAATGCTTTCCGAATATTTCGAAAGATCTTGTCTCGTTTATCATTTCGATAACATTTCTACACGCATTCCAAACTTAATATGTGTATCCCGTATCCCTCTTGCCGCGTGGTGGAAATTGTTATGATGGGAAGGAGAAGACCGGCTTATTATGTAAGCGCCGTGATTTCAAGCGTATACTTTCCGACGCTAAAAGGACTTAGTAGAACTGTTTCCACTCTGTATTATAATTAGTATATAGATTGTATAGAGAACCACCATAATGAATATAGATCCCTTTAGTCAACATCCGCGAAGTACCGTATATGGTCTGAGACAAACTGGCTTAGAGATTTTAATCCAGATTAATGATATTACTACGATCATAAACGTTACGCTAACTGTCATATGACGCTGTGTTAAGTGTCCCGATTATTAGCACTCGTCATATTCTAAAATTGACTGAATCATGTTGCATATGCCCACTGTGACCAGGAACCAGGAAGTATTAATAATAATAACAAACAATTATTGTTAATGCCCTCGTTTAATACATGATTGCTACATACAAAATATAAACCTATCACTGTGTTCTGTATAGCAACTAATGAACTAGAAGAGAAACACAGTCACAGTATTCAAGACGTACTCTGCTTACATCAGATTAGTGAATAGGGTACCGAAGAATGAAAAAGCACTTTTTGTGGGAGCCCCGTATATTTGTCAAACCAAATTTTTACAAAATGAGCTGATGCTATTATGTCTTCACAATTGTCTGTACATACAATCTATTAGTTATCGCACAGACATAAATACGTTGATTTCAATAATATAAATACAATAGGTATTCTAACAACATATTGTACCATGTACTAAGTTTGTCAGCCCCCTCGATAGAACTTTCACGCTAGCTACTCTTATAAAATAAATTTCCCTCGCTTCTTTCTCTCACAATATTTCCTCATTCTCCATGGTTGTCCGCCTACCACCTCTCATCATCTTTTCCCCGGCTGAGGACGTATTGCCGTCGTCGGGTGGTATTCTGTTAAACCTCTCATCATCTTTTCCCCGGCTGAGGACGTATTGCCGTCGTCGGGTGGTATTCTGTTAAACCTCTCATCATCTTTTCCCCGGCTGAGGACGTATTGCCGTCGTCGGGTGGTATTCTGTTAAACCTCTCATCATCTTTTCCCCGGCTGAGGACGTATTGCCGTCGTCGGGTGGTATTCTGTTAATGTTGGAATTTATACTTGTTTAGTCTTTTTACTGGAAAGGGACAAATAACCAGTTATAACCAATTACACTAAATCAAAGCTGCATGCGGGATTCCAAATAAATTGCGCCGGCGGTCGGTTCGCAGCACGCAACGGCGTATCTCAGGGTGGCAGCTTCGCCGCGCTGCCTCCGCCCCGGGCTGCTCGCCGATGTTTTAACACCTGCGTGCTATTTGTTCACCTTGTCCATATTTCCTCTACTTATTTAATATTTTTTCATTTGTCACGTGACTAATGTCGTAGAAATTGCAACTGTACCGTATCTTCTACTTGCTATTTGTATTGAGGTGTGACAATCTGGCTTGTTTATAACAATTAACCGAACCATAGATGTCTGAAAGAACATAAAAAGATGGGTTGTCTGCAGTATTGTATGAAGGTGCTGTGTGAATTATTTATATCAAATCTGAATAATATTAAATTAACGTAAATATTAAATTTGTTTCCTACAACCGCGTCTAAAGTGTTTCCTTTCACATCGCTTTTAAAACACATCGTAAAACAACCGTTTTCCGTTTAGCAAGCGGAAAAGTTTTTTAACCTCCTTTTGGTTATGGTGTTAATAACCTCAATATAATTAATTCAGCCAAAATGGATGAAAGTTAATTTTTATGTGTTTTCTGAGTATTCAAAATTGCAGTTTTAGGAACAATTGTATTTGTAATTTGAGTGTAAAGAAGTGTCTTTAGCGCTTACAAAAAATGTATCTCTTTCACGTGATGTGTAGCAGAGCAGTTTTCTCTTAAGCGATAAATACGTACTTTACGCTCTTAATACATATCTATGTCAAATCTCACGTAGTTTTATGGACATAGTTTAGTTTGTTTACTACAAAAATTTTAGATAGTCAAGAAATAGTTCTGTTTGATAAAATGATAGATTTGGCATGAACTTTTGGTATAAGGTAAATGTTGAACTGTGTGCATGTTTCTCTTAAATTGTTATTTCAATCATCACTTCTTCTAAACCACATGAAACCGTCATTGTTATATCAAGCCCCAATCCCGCCTCTTTGCTGTAATAAGAGTATAAGAGGTCACCCGGCTCCCGGCTTTGAGGTCTCTAAATTTCCTTTCGGTTACAGTGTTTGATCACACATTTGCTGTTTTAAAGCTTTATTCTAAAGTGAATGTGCTTTGTTGCAGTATGTATCGGGACGAACGGCCGGATGTCAGTTCCATCCAATCGGGATCACCACTACCGCAATCTACAGAACAGGTATACCAACTGCACGTATGTGGACGGCAACTTGGAGTTGACTTGGCTACAGGACGAACATATGGACCTCAGCTTCCTGCAGTACATACGAGAGGTAACACGTTACACTGTACTATGGAACATGGAAACATTACGTATACGTAAAGTCTGAAGCTCTCACTGAGCCTCAGCATGAAAATAACTTCATTAAGGCATTTAAAAATGAATTTTGTTGAAGAAAATTTAATTTCTTACGACTTAAAGTTGTTCAGTGATGCTGTGAGGTTATGTGCTTTATGAGAAACTCATGAAAATGAGGGTATCTTAAGTGAAAATAACACCTTGTATTTTTAGTGAACTTCCTTTGGAAAGTGAACTATTAGCATGACCTGCACGGTGAAACTTAAGCCCGAGACCACCATAGAACTTTCTAACGTGACCCCCTGAACACGTTTTGGGGGGTCGTTCAAAATTGTGTATGTATATATATGTGTTTACACTCTAGCGGTCACATTTTTTGTCCGATTTACTTCAAATTTGGTAGGGACATTCCTTTCTGTAATCAGTTAGACAAGTTTGTTGGGTAAAACAATCGGAAAACTCAAAACCCCTTATTTGGGGATTAATCTTTCAAATTTTGAGTTTTGGGCCCAAAAAGTGCCAGACAAGACCCGTATATAAAATCAATGCATGTAAAAAGATGGGAATTAGTAAGGCAAAAGTTTTAAGCCCTCTCTCGTAATTCTAGCATACATATTTACCGAGTTGTTAAAGAAAATGTGTATCGACTAAACACACTACGTTGTCTTATGGGGGTTTTACACTAGAAAAGCCTGTTATTCCTTTGTTTGAGAACTTTTATCATCCCCAGGAACCTCACGCTTACTTTCAAGCCTGTTTGGACCTTCTCCTAACATCATAATGCGCAAAATTGTATTCCCAGCTTTGCAGGTAAATGAAACCACGAGCATCAGAACAGCGAAAAAATTAAATGTTTTCAGATTTAAATAAAAATTGGAATAAATGTATGTTTTTATACTGATTTTGAGTTTTAAAAGTTTTTATGTGGAAATTCACTTCCCTCTTGTCAGCGTGCTGTGTGCGAACTCGTTTTATTTTTATATTGTTTATTTTAAAATGTTTTATAGTGTTATGAGAGGGCTAATAGGCCTACAGGCTAAATGTTCTGCTTAACTCAACTCTCGTAAAGATTGAAATCTCAATAAAATCAGGTTAAATTATTACTGTAGACTAGGAACAAATCATAAATTAGAGAGTTAAACAATTTGAGATTTATATATGTCATCTGAAACCAAAATTTGTTGCTTTGAGATGCAAACATTTTCAACTGAGGCTAGAAGTTAAATGTCGAGTTTGTGTACCAAAGATTCTAAATGTAAATGAAACCATTAAATTTTATTACATGTATTTATTCAAGCTTAGCTTTGAGCAACCCTTACGTTTAATATGATAAATGATAAAATGATAAATGATAAATGATTTATTTCCTTAAAAAGCAAGACAAAACAAATACAGTGGAGAAGTTGGAAATAAACTGACCACTTTAACCAGTTGTGTGGTCAGTAAAACTAAAATAAAGCTAATGAAAAACAAAATAATACTTCAGTCTAGCTCAACATGTAAAGCTGCTCCCTGTGATGTTTGATAAATACGACAAATAAAAAAAAAAGGAGTAACAATGCCAGACTGTAATTAACTATAGAGCTGTAATATTTTTCATAGAGTGAATGCTTTAAAGTTGTTAGACAGCAATTAACTATTTTTTGGAACTATAGTCTTAATAGTATACTCTGTGAATACTGTTCAATTCTCACACGTCTTAAAAACAATACAATACGATTTGTAATGTGGTAAATCTTTAAAAGTTTTACCACATTTCGGAGCACCATAAGAGTGCCAAGGTACTATCTGTAATGTGTCTCTGAAAACTGCAAACTGTAACACTTGTATACAGAGTCCTTGTCTGGCCTTCCAGTGTAAAATAAAAATTTAGGAACAGAGTAGACGTGCGAGAAAAACATACTTGTCTGGATTACTCAACACCATGCATCAAGCTAGAAATAGAAAGAATGGTATTAAGATACTTTAGGCCAAAATAATGCAATGCTCTTCCGAAACTATACAAATTGTTTAGCAACAAAGGAGGAAAAAAAGCTCGAGTAATGTTCATGGCAGAACAGTTGAAAATTCTAATCATTTTAAGCTTTATCAGTTATTTTGTAAAGCAAGCATTAATGAAATTATCATGATTAAACATTATTAATGCAGTGAACGCCTTAAATACCTTATTTATCTATGTGTTTGCCAGGTGACGGGCTATGTGCTCATTTCCCACGTGGACGTGAGGCGGATAGTACTGCCGAGGTTGCAGATCATCCGCGGACGAACGCTCTTCAAACTCAACAACTACCCCAACGAGTGGGCCTTGCTGGTCACACTGTCCAAGATGCACAACTTGGAGATGCCCATGCTCAGAGGTAAGGCTAAAGCTATTGCATGTTTATGTGCTCATTTCCCACGTGGACATAAGGCGGATAGCACTGCCGAGGTTGCAGATCATCCGCGGACGAACGCTCTTCAAACTCAACAACTACCCCAACGAGTGGGCCTTGCTGGTCACACTGTCCAAGATGCACAACTTGGAGATGCCCATGCTCAGAGGTAAGGCTAAAGCTATTGCATGTTTATGTGCTCATTTCCCACGTGGACGTGAGGCGGATAGCACTGCCGAGGTTGCAGATCATCCGCGGACGAACGCTCTTCAAACTCAACAACTACCCCAACGAGTGGGCCTTGCTGGTCACACTGTCCAAGATGCACAACTTGGAGATGCCCATGCTCAGAGGTAAGGCTAAAGCTATTGCATGTTTATGTGCTCATTTCCCACATGGACGTGAGGCGGATAGTACTGCCGAGGTTGCAGATCATCCGCGGACGAACGCTCTTCAAACTCAACAACTACCCCAACGAGTGGGCCTTGCTGGTCACACTGGCCAAGATGCACAACTTGGAGATGCCCATGCTCAGAGGTAAGGCTAAAGCTATTGCATGTTTATGTGCTCATTTCCCACGTGGACGTGAGGCGGATAGTACTGCCGAGGTTGCAGATCATCCGCGGACGAACGCTCTTCAAACTCAACAACTACCCCAACGAGTGGGCCTTGCTGGTCACACTGTCCAAGATGCACAACTTGGAGATGCCCATGCTCAGAGGTAAGGCTAAAGCTATTGCATGTTTATGTGCTCATTTCCCACGTGGACGTGAGGCGGATAGTACTGCCGAGGTTGCAGATCATCCGCGGACGAACGCTCTTCAAACTCAACAACTACCCCAACGAGTGGGCCTTGCTGGCCACACTGTCCAAGATGCACAACTTGGAGATGCCCATGCTCAGAGGTAAGGCTAAAGCTATTGCATGTTTATGTGCTCATTTCCCACGTGGACGTGAGGCGGATAGTACTGCCGAGGTTGCAGATCATCCGCGGACGAACGCTCTTCAAACTCAACAACTACCCCAACGAGTGGGCCTTGCTGGTCACACTGTCCAAGATGCACAACTTGGAGATGCCCATGCTCAGAGGTACGGCTAAAGCTATTGCATGTTTTACTCTCTTAATCTTTGAATTCAAATATACATTTTGGTTGATTAGAGATTCAGAATGGCCTTTGACATTTGAAAATCATCGTAATGTTTTGAATGTATGGCTTCAGTCTTGGGTTCAGTTACCACCATTCTATTTGGAGGGATAGCTTGAAGTGGGATCCAAAGTACTGCAGCATCACCATGCTGCAGTATGTCTGTGAGGTGAACAAACTATGTCTGTTTTAGATTATTACCATTTATGGTTTGGGCTCTATCTTTATAAGCTGTTAGGATAGTACCGAAATTAGTTCATTATTAAATTCTATAAGTTCATGATATCTGTTCAATGTAATTTCATCATATAAGTTTACCTATATTGTTTGGAATTACCCTATTAAATGCAGCTGGTGTTGGTTCATAGTTCTTAAAATCAATTAAAATTGAAATATTTCAATATCAAAAGTTCCTTTACAAAAACAAACTCAATTTGTGAATCGTCTTATCAAATTATTAGTGAAAATAGTGGGAAATTGCTATCAGCAAACTCTTTAGTTCCCATTTCCATTACGCATTGGATAAACGTGGATAACCGCAACCGCAACGCTGCCATGCTGCGCTCACGAGACTGTCACAGCTGTTGCCAAACAAACAATCGCATTTGTGTCAATCAAACTTTTACAGCTGATTGCTAGTGAGTGATAAGACAGGTTGCTCCATCATCGGTCTTATGACTGACATTGATGTTCATTGCGCTAACTTGATATGAAACATTGGTGACATTTCTTTTGTTTCTTCGTTTCCCAAAGTAAACTTGTTTTTATTTTTGTTTGATTTCAAGCATTCCATTTGAAATGTATAATTGCATTAAATTACTACTCAAGTGTAATTAATTTTTATATGCATCTATGATTACCAAAATTTGGAATTATAGCTATTACGTTTTACTATAATGAAGAATTTTAATAATACATATCTTTATGGGAAAATCGATGTGATAACATTTCAAACTAATCTGACAATGTTTTAATGGCTAAGTGTGGAACAGTACCTCAGCTTAAACCAATATCTTAGTTAATCGGCTGTTCAAACTTGCTTCATATTCTCATTAGTCCCACATTGTCATGAAACTAATAGTCAGGCTGTACTGGACAACGTAATAAATAAATCAACCACTATAGAATTGAAATGATAATAATTAATAACAAATTGAAATGAATTGCTAATTGAAATTGAACAAATCATTAAACTACTGCTACTGCTATTATATTACTAGCAATTGTACCGTTTTCCGCACTGGAATCTCGCAGGCATAGGGTAACATGTTTAGTAATTTTTATATTATAATCAGCTGCTTGTCTGCATAAAATTTAATTCCATAAGATTCAAATTGGAACTTTAAAATCCAATGGGGCAAAGCCCTGAAGGTGAATGTTTTTTAAACCCCCAAAAGGTATATATTGAGGGGAAGAGTTTTTGATTGGTACCAAACATGTAAAATAATGAATTATTTCAGAGACCTAAAATCGCCGAACAAAAATCTAAAAATTCTTTTAATGATTAAGATATCTATATTATTAATACTCTACATGCAAACTTTTTAAACAATAAGGCTTTTTTGTTTTAAGATTTACCCCCACATATTATACATTAAATTGCGCGTCTAGGTGTGCAGATGTGCAAACTGACTTTAGATTTTTGATTTATGCCTTAGGGCTCTACCCCATGGGACTTCCAAGTCCCCACCAAGTCCCCATGTTATTCATATGGATGAGAGTCTTATTTCGTTTATGACACACTAGCTGTTACCCGCAGCTTCGCTCGCGATAAATTAAAACACATTAATTCAGGATAAAATATTAACCTGACCAGCACTATCAAATCTTTCTTTAGTTTTACCATATGACTTCTTTTGCCGCATTAGAACTACCAGGACCCGTGGGGAGGAGCCCTAAGGTTGTATGCGGTAATTATCAGGTTTTTATATGCATCTGATTACCAAAATTTGGAATTATAGCTTACGTTTTACTATAATGAAGAATTTTAATAATACATTTCTTTATGGGAAAATCGATGTGATAACATTTCAAACTAATCTGATATTAATGTGATATGTAAGCTATGTTCATGCACAATTTGAGCTTAATCAGTCCAGTAGTTTATCCGTGATGGATAAACTACTTAATGATAAACTATTTACTATTTTCGCTTCTCAAAACGGGATGCACAAGCTGCGCAAGGAAATTCTAGTGTCGTTTAATATAATATTCTGTGTGAGAACTCCCCAGATATAAAATGAAGAATATAAACTTACTGAAGAATGTAAACTTAAATTTACTTAACTAAAATATATAACATTGACTGGGCTTTTCAGATTTTCCTGGATAAAAATCCAGAATGATTCATATTGATAGAAGTATGTTGGTGCACTTCTTCTCAGGGGGTGAGATTCATCTTGCAGATACAAATTTTCTGCAGTTGTTACATTGTTTTTGAATACGTTTACTGTCCTAAAATCTAATTCTGAAATTCTTTTTCCCCAGACATTTTACAAGGGAGTGTCGCGATGCTGAACAACTACAACCTGTGTCACATGAAGACCATCAACTGGGACGAGATCATCACGGGCCCGGGGGCGGAGTTCATGTACGTCTACAACTTCACACTGCCGGAGCGAGAGTGCCCTCCGTGCGACAAGAGCTGCGAGAGAGGCTGCTGGGGAGAGGGCGCCGACAACTGTCAGAGGTGCAGTACACTCGAGTCCTTCCTTTATTCCAGTGATTTCCAAACCTTTTAAGCCTGCGGCACACAATAAAAAGAAAACAATAGCCGCGGCACACCTATTATTCAGTATTTGACCCATTACCTTTATTTTCTTTCTGTCCCATGGTGTATCTGGCCGGCCTCGAGGCTCACAGTTTGGGAATCTCTGCTTTATACAGTGGTTGGGTTAGCATTAATTTGGGAGATAAGTTAGGGCACTAGAGAAGCACAAAAAGCCAAAAGGCGATGTTCACAGGCCTGGACATACAATTATCGGGAGCTCCGCCCAAATCTAATTAATTTATGTTTAATTGAAGTTTTTACTCTATTCGGCTATCTGCGATATCATTTACAAATTACTAACGGTTCCTGACATTTGATCCTGTGCCCAAGAATTGTGTTGAAAAATCTACACTCATAATATTTTCATTGCAACTTGATACACACATAAATAAATAAAAAGCTGTTTATTTATGAAAGAACATATTTAGATTTTAGAATATAGAATTTAGAACATATAGACATAAATTTATTTTTATAGATACAGTTATTTCGTAAGAAAAGTTCTCATTTAGCAAATTTCCCCTATAGGGAAGAAGCTATTACCGTAGGTCTCATGGTAAGACTTAAGCCCGAGACTATCATAACTTTTTGTTTTGAGGTCCCCAGATGCCAAAAACACTATTCGTTCTAATTCATATATATTTATATATATAGTTATGAAAACACTAAAATCCTGACCGATACCATATTTGCGTATAATTCTGACCCTTGGGGGTCAGGATTGCATTGGAGGATCAGAATTGTTGTGTTTTAATTTTCACTAGTTCAGAATTTTATTGTTTTCAGTTTATATCATCTGGTCAGAAATCTTATCACACTAATATTATAAATGTGAAAGTATGGATGTTTGTGCGTAACTCTGAAGTTCCATCATGTGAAAACTACTGGACCGATTGAGCTGATATTTTGTAGGAATAGAGCCAATATACCAGAGATGGACATGGGCCTTAAAAATGCAATAACTTCAGAAATATTGAAACTTTTGAGGTCGGGTTGCAGCCAAAATGTTCACAGTTTAAAGACCTTTAAAATGATATATATTTACGTAGTATATATATTTTTACGTAGGGAGAATGCATTCTGCACGATCACAAATGAAAAGTGTGGACTCACCATGCAAGTACAAGTCCTACCCACTTAACTCCCTAATGGCCGCTGAGATCCAGGCCAGAACGCTTCGCAAACTTCAGCCTGGCCACGTGTCTTGCGTCCTGGTGGATCACATACCATACTTTAATTAATCGAGGCTTAGAGGTCACCGAGGAATCCCTCGACTTGCTCCGTACGAAGAACTTTGTGGACGTAGGAAGTGACTGCTACCCACTTTAAGCATAAAGATGACCCCACTATGGACCCGGACCCACTATGGAATCCGGCATAACCATGCCCACTGTGGATGTCAGCGATCTTCTTTCTTCATCGAAGCGCCCGTACTCGAAGGTGTGACGAGCACCGTCTTGCTCCTCCGGGCATTACCAGCACTGGAATGACCTCACCTTCCCCATCAGACAAAGGTACTTTCTATAGTAGTCGTGAACCATCAGGAACTGATACAGGGAGAAGTCAATCTCCCCCGTAGCTACGCTCCAACTTAAAAAACTTAGGTCGCTTATGAGGTGAGTCCAGCGACCCTACGTCCCACCTCCGCAAAACCAAACTAGCAGCATTGCTTCTCGCGACTTTGGCCGCTTCTTTTCTGCCCAGCTCAGGGGCCTCCGAAAAGATGGCCTGCCTCTCAACGGCGAGCAGGTCCAGAGGAATTACCCTGCCCACCACTATAACCGCCAAAGCAGAGACAGTGCAGTAGGAACAGGCGACCCTCAAGGCGGCTCTTCGTTGAATGGCGAGCACGCGATTATCCTCATGATCCCCACCCAGACTTCTGTGCCATACAGAAGAATGAAGTTGACGGTGGACATGAGAAGACTCTTGCTTGATCTTGGGCCACCTACGTTTCCCATCAACCTGCTGAGAAAGCTGACCACTTTCGAGGCCTTGTCACAGACCATCTGAATATGTTCCTAATAGCGAAGCTGACAATCGAGCATAACGCCCAAATACCTCGCTGCTGTCTTTGTCCGGACCTCAGTGTCCCCGACTGTCATGATATATAATATGGCCTAGACCGAAGGAATTATATTTACAAATTCCTCTAATTGATAAAAATGTAGTAGCAGCGCATCTTGTGCCTTCCTACTAAAAAAGATCTTCACCTATCATCGTAAAATTTACTACGGAAAGGTGTACTTTAACAAACTGTTATTGTCAGAAAATAAACTAATACTGTCATACACATAGAAGGCATGTGTGATGCAAACACGACAAAATGTATGAGGAAAGCGACTGGTGAAAAGTATATGAAAACTGAAAGTGGAAGTGACTCGGACAGACTGTAAATCAATGGAAAGATATGAAGTTTGAAAGAAAGAAAATGTTTTAACAAACACATAAGAAGATTAGCACTTATTGCAATATTTTTTGATATTTTAGAAAATAGTTTTTTTGTTTACTCACAGAATTTTGCTTTTAGTAGTTTCCACTGAAACTTAGTACTTAGAGTTTAAGAAAAAATTGTATTCAATCTTGCTGCATCTTTCTGTACTGGAAAACAATTTCACTGCTGGAGAAGATCCCTTTGACTGTAGAAAATAGATTTTTAGTTTACTCACAGATTTTTGCTTTAAGTAGTTTCCACTTCAATATTTACAGTTTAAGAAAAAAAATTCAATCTTGCTGCATCTTTCTAAACTGGAAAAAAATCACTGCTAGAGAAGATCCCTATGGTTTAACTGCAACAGGGGCGTTCAACACCCGTTACTCATTCCTAACTCATTGTCACTCTAAAAGTTATAATTATAATTAATTGTCGTCTTTACCCTGTGGCTCTTTGTAAGCTGAACTGAGCACAGTGGTAGCTGCTGTACCTGAGGACAGTGAAGATTACAGTGTTTTATTACAATGCAAGCAAAGTTTATATCTGAGGTTGCATGCTGCTGTACCTGTGGGCAATTTAGGGTGTTCTGTCTGAGGGAAATAATTTGTTTGAAAAGGAATCAATAAATGTATACAATGATCATAACAGTTTTATTAATGTAAGCTACAATGTTCAACATTGTAATCAATAAAAACTCTAAAAATAGTTAAACGAATTATTTTATACTTGACAGTCCATTTTGTAAATATATATAAGCCTAAATACTAACATATAATCATACTATTGAAAACTGCAAAATTTGACTTATTTACTTGATATTTACATGGCGCTAACAATAAAATACCCCCGTCGCAGCAAACCTGCATACTCAGCAAATTTCCAATGAATATATAACATAACACATTAAAACACTTAACAGGATTCATAAGAAATGTATTCACAAACAAGCGATATTTAAAATATTAATTATTCTCCATAAGAATAATATTGGGGATGAGTACGCAGGTTTGCTGCAACAAGGAACACAAAATATTGGGTTTTTATGCAAATATCAATAGAACTCATCTTAGTGAAGTCACATACCAAGTTTCATCCATATACATTCATAAATAAGCGATATATAACATTTTAAGTATTTTCCATAAGAATAACATGGGGAACAAGTACCTAGGTTTGCTGCTACAGGAACCATAGGCAAAAAATTGTTTTTTTGTGCAAACAACAATAAACCACAACCAGATCAAGCCATATACCAAATTTCGCCAGTTTATGTTCATAAATAAGCGAGATATACAATTTTTCTTTTTCTCCATAAGAATAACATTAGACAACGTACTGTGTTTAGCACTTTCAATATCTCGGTAACCAATTGACGTAGAGCAATGATTAAAATACCAAATTGTTTGTTTTTTTAAGCTGAATTCAATGGTATAAATTAAAATTTGATTTAAGTTAAAATTACATGTGAAAACCCCAAAAAACACATTTTTGGGGTACAAAACCCCCCAAAAACCCCCCTTCGGATGGTGCGATTCATCTGGTTTTCGAACTCGTTCAAATAAATGGTACTTTACACATTTGTACCAAATTTTATTAAGATCGGACCTTTTTTACGAGAGTTATCGTGCTTACGGACACATATATATATATATACATATATAAAAATTTGAACGAATAGTGTTTTTGGCATCTGGGGACCTCAAAATGAAAAGTTATCATGGTCTCGGGCTTAAGTCTTACCATGAGACCTACGGTAATAGCTTCTTTCCTATAGGGGAAATTCGCTAAAATAAAATGGTTTTTGAGTAAGCTTTTTTCCCATTATGGCTCCTTCACACATGGGGTATTCACCGAACACCAAGCCGATCACGGCTAGTGTGGATGGACATTTGTCTATTTGGCAGATAGCAAACATGAATGTTCGTAGTTTCCTGAAAATAATAGCGGTTGCACACATCAAAGTGTCCAAATATTCAAAAGATGGCGAATTAGAACGGCTACACACATTCAGCTCGCTGCTTGGGATTCAGTTACCCGGCAGCACGGCAAGGGAGCCCATGGTTGTAGTAAATGTGTGTCTATGAACCAGATAAGGAGCAGATGTCAGAGATTAATATTTATCAACCTAATAAGCCATACAAATTTCAATTACATTGTCAGCGGAGATGATAATGTCGTTGACACAATAGAATAAAGGTTCAGAATTAGCTGTTTTTTCATATAAGATTTTGAAACTACAGAGTTTAGATCACTTTTTTAGAACTATAGTACAGTTTAACCTTATACATAAGAAATTTAAAAATCCTTATTGGGCAGACATACATTTACAGTGGAACCTCGATATCTCTAACCTCAATAAATCAAATTCCTTGATAACTCGAATTTTTGTTATTTCTCTTGAACTTGCCTACCTAATGCTATATTATTTTACCACAGAAACAGGTGATGACTGAGGTTCTGTATCTGCAAACAACATAAACATGTAAAAATTAAGTCTTAAAAATTATTAAAATCAGTTGACAACAAGGTGAAACTGGTAAACACCGGAATAGATTAATAAAATTATATGATTCTGGAAGTGATACAGTAAATATTTTGCCAGGAAACAATTTAAAAAACAACAAAAATTTTGAAAAACTTAAGAAAACTAGGTTTTCAAAAACATTTTGCAGACTAAGTGTTCAGAATTTAATCCATGAATAAAACAAAAATAACAACTTTTGTGATCAGACAGACCAGTCTTAGGTTCATCATCAATGTCAAAATGTTAAGAAAGCCAAAATTACAATGAGTTATCTGAAAAACTGCCAATGCTTTTTGAATGTGTATCCTCTGGAAACCACCAAGGGTCTGCATCTGAGTCGTCGGCTTGTGACGACTCTGATCCATTCTACAAGGAAATAGTTATATAAGCATAATGGAAATCAATTCCTGCGGGTTAAAGTAAAGGTTGACTCAACAACAAAAATAAGAAAAAACCTATTTTTTAAATTGTCTTTTAAAACCACTGTGCGGTACTTGAAACGATTGCTTAAACTTCTTTAGGCTAAAACTATAGCCCACTAGACTTCTCTAACCTTGACCACTGTGACATATAAGTATAATTTAATTATGTTTTGTAACTACGAATATGTTGTATTACTCTGTGTCACGGGTCGGTCGTATGCGCTTGGAATCCTATCCTTTGTACGATATTGTATCATTATAAATGTATTTTTATGAAACTTGATAAATGGGTTCATGGGTGGTAGTAAGAAACATATACATGCATTGGAAATTCGCTTAGTATGCAGGTTTGCTGCGACGGGGATATTAAGTGTTTGTTTAATATTTGGTATTTTTCCTCCATTTAAAATGCTGAAATTTATAGACTGAAAACTATTCAAAATGTTAGTTTATTCAAACTGTTTATATATATTCAAATGCTATCACAGTCTTATTGTATATTTCTTTATAACAGGTTTTCCAAAGTGAACTGCAGCCCGCAGTGTTCCGACGGAAGGTGCTTCGGACCCAAGCCCCGCGAGTGTTGTCACCTCTTCTGTGCCGGTGGCTGCACCGGACCCAAACAGAGCGATTGCTTGGTTAGTAGCGCTTGGTTGGTTATTTTTTTCTTAAGTTATATACAAACTGTTTATTACATAACTTAATGTTACTAGCTTTGCCAAACAGCTTTGCTTGTTCACCTTTCAGTTTTATGGTCAGATCACACAGTTGATAAAATTACAATATTAGGGAATGTGTTTTAACTTAACGGTTTAATTTATTTAAGGTATGAGACGAGGTTGTATTAAAAAACTAATATTTTGCCTCCAATTTTCTCACCAAGACCTTTCATTCAAGTACCTATATGGTTCATGCGTCTCAGGCTTACGGTGTTTTCAATTTCATTCACTTTCATTGTTTATTAGTAGTATTTTTGTACTAAAACATCCCCTTATAATATTGGTATTTCCTATACAAATGTTCCAGTTGTATTATATTTGTCTCGTATGTCTGCAGGCGTGTCGTAACTTCTACGACGACGGGGTGTGTACGCAGGAGTGCCCCCCGATGCAGAGGTATAACCCCATAACCTACTCCTGGGAAACCAACCCCCTGGGGAAGTACGCCTATGGAGCCACCTGCGTCAAAAACTGCCCCGAACACCTCCTTAAGGACAATGGTGCCTGTGTTCGATCCTGCCCTCCTAAGAAAAAGGTCAGTGAATATCAATGTATTTAGTGTATAAAATTCAATATGGGTAGGTTAATGGGAGTGGATTTGAAGATTAGTTTGCCAAGTCAGCAAAGTGTTTCCTCAGAAAAATAGTTTATTTTGGTGATATGAAACAAATAAGTATTGCTTAAATTAAGCTCAGGTAGTCCAAGTGATAATGGAAATAAAGGTAAATAATTAAAAGCTTAAGGAATATCTTAGCTGGTTACATGAAATTTTTCTAGAAGGTCATTAAAATATAATGTGTAAGCTATTTAAATAACTGTAAAATAGGAAATCATAAACAACAGGAACATCCACATGCGTGTCTTCCTTGGGAACTG
The DNA here is from genome assembly GCA_963675035.1 of Allygus modestus. Taxonomy (NCBI): domain Eukaryota; kingdom Metazoa; phylum Arthropoda; class Insecta; order Hemiptera; family Cicadellidae; genus Allygus; species Allygus modestus. The sequence continues at coordinate 38,402,027 of OY776114.1, read as the reverse complement.
TAAGATATAAAACAAGAAATTTTAAATAATTTCAGAATCATATAAGGTAGTTATGAAACAATCGGCACCAAGAATAAATTTATCTAGCAAACTCTGTTTTTTTTTAATGCTTCGTAGAGAGTTTCTTATAATATTTTTTCAATAGTAGAGACATGTTTAAATATCCTCCATCACAAACTGATATATTTTAAAGCTTTGCAATTTTTTGACAATTTGCAGAAGAATACTGTAGTTTAATAATTTAATAAAAGTAGAAGTCTTATTCCATAGTATAAATGTGATACTATTCAAATTATCTTAAAAGTGGAAACATTAATCTAAATTAAGATGGGAAGGGTTCAGTTTCATCAAATTTAGCCCAAAGTGCGTTTAAAGTTTGATAATGAAGCACTTGTACATTCATCAACCAAAATAGGAGGTCCTTTTACATTTTCAATCAATATATCTATTCATAAACATTTACTTTGATGAGCAACACTAACCTACCACACTGTCCCTTGACCAGGCTGTGAACGGTGAATGTGTCCTGTGCGACGGGCCTTGCCCCAAGATGTGCGAAAGCATCCAGATCATCCACTCTGGCAACATCGACAATTTCAAGGACTGCACCGTCATCGAAGGGTTTATCCTGATCCTCGACCAGTCCTTCGAGGGGTTTCAGCAGGTCTACTCCAACTACAGCTTCGGCGAACGCTACCAGAAGATGCATCCGGACCGCCTTGAAGTCTTCAGCACCCTAAAGGAAGTCACCGGCTATATCAGCATCCAAGGATCTCATCCGGACTTTAAAAATCTCTCATACTTCCGGTAAGTAATGTATTTCAGCTGTATATGTGATTTGTTGTGCTTTTTAGAGTTAAAATGTGGTGGTGAAAGTAAAATACAATTTTAATAACTTTAAGCAAAGGTGCACATTTTTTATATGAACTATTTAGAGAAATAAATATAAACGATGCACAGATATGATGTAAATTCCCAGTAGTTGTTATAAACTATGATATTTTCTTTGTCTTGCTTGCTGTAGCTAAGGTGCAACTGTTAATATCAGAACTTAAGTTGTAAAATTGGTTATGTGGAACATCTGTTACATAAAATGCTAAGTGTTTCAATACATTATTCAATTTAAATTATTCTAACATGCAACTATCAAATTGTAAATAAAAATATCAATTTGTCTTTTCCAGAAACTTAGAAGTAATTGGAGGAAGAACATTGACAGAATACTTCGCCTCACTGTACATTGTTAAAACCTCGCTGAAATCCTTGGGCCTACGATCTCTCAAGAAGATTCACTCAGGAAGCATCGCCATCTTAGAGAACAAGGAGTTGTGTTTTGCTCAGGGAGTGGACTGGAAGAGGATCAAGAAATCGGGAGAACACGGAACATTGTTGCAGAACAATAAGCGAGACGAGGATTGTATCAAGGAGGGGTTGGTGTGTGATGAACAGTGCACGAGTGAGGGATGTTGGGGTCCAGGGCCTGACCAGTGTCTCAGCTGTGCAAACTACGAGTTCAACAATACCTGCCTGCAGGACTGTGGCCCGGGGTAGGTCTACGATTGGAATAGTCTTCAATCTTAAGTTGGATCACTGTGTTTTAAGTGTCTAATTAGGAGCCTATCTCACCAGTTGAGGAAATTTGAAGGCATTCCAAGTATGAATTTTTGTAAGTTAGATAATTTTAGTTCGTTCATATACACCTGTGAATACCTAATCTGAACAAAGTCAAACTTCAAAAGGGGCTTTAAATCGCTTTAATTTTTACGTTTGATAATTGTGTTTTGCAACTGAGAATTTTTGCCCACTATAAAATTTATAGAGCTAATAAAGTCATGTTTGAAGCAAGAAAAACAAGTGCTATATTAAAAAAAAACTGTGAAATATTATGTTAATAAGAACATTTTTTCATCGTGGTCTTCAATGGAAATAATTTGAAAAAAGTTTCCTCACAATACTCATCGAGCTGTATCAGCATTAGTTCTGTGGGCTATTTGGTGGGTCAGCAGCTTGCTTTGCACAGAGATAAGAGATTTGCATCAAATTGCCATCTCTCCTAAAATAATCTCCTTCACACCAATCCCGAACAGTGGTTGTTTGATATTTGCTCCAGTTTATATTTATATAAAAGCTATTTTTCTTATTAGTAACAAACGATAATTTTTTATCTTCAAAGTGTTTAACTAAATAATTTTTCTTACAGAATGTTCAAGGCGAATCACAAGAGGTGTTTGCCGTGCCATCAAGAGTGCGAGTCGACATGCAAGGGCCCAGGCGCCAGCAACTGTTCTCGCTGCAAGAACGTGCGTGATGGGCCGTTCTGTGTCCCGTTCTGTCCCAGCAGCAAGTATAGCCGCAACGGGGTGTGTGAACCGTGTCATAACAACTGTGTGTACGGCTGCCAGGGACCCGAGAACACTATAAGCATGAACGGCTGCAACTCCTGTGAGAAGGCTATCATCAATGAAGACGCATCTGTGGTAAGTTTGAGTGGACAGACAAATGTTAATTAGTTGCTGATAATTAATTAATTTTATTTTGTATTATATAATACTTGTGGTATTAATGTTAGTAAAGTTTGTGTAAAGGAAAATGGAGTATTTTTTGTAATTTTTTTTAAAACTCAAATTGTTTAATAATTTTGTTATTCAAACATCAGAGTAAGCTTTGTGATTTATGGTGAATGAGGATTACTTATATATTCAGTGTTAACTATGTGGACAATTTGTAGGTACCAGGGGACAAGAAAACCTGCAAAGCATACTACTCCCTTGTTGTTTTCAATGGATTCTCAGTGGATAAATAGCTTTTTTGCGTGATTGAGCAAATAAGACAAATTATTTTAACAATTTATTGTTTTGGAGGATACGGATAAAAACCATGCTACCATAATTGGTACACAAACCCTGCTTATATGCAGCACCTCAAATTTATAAAAATCATGTTAATGTTTTACCTATAACCTAGGTATGACCACCTTTCGTGATCTCCTCTATTTAATCATTGCTATTTATTTACAAGTCTATAACTTGCAGTCTTGAATAGTATTGTAGTTCCCAAAACTATGTCTTTTCATAGACTAGACAATTATTTAAATAAAACAGCCACTTGTATTTATGAATTTTATATCGTTAGAGATTTTCTGACCATCTTTCCAGTTCATATATTTAGTTTAATACTAATAATCTATTTTTGTCATCAGGAGAAGTGTCTGCAGAGGAATGAATCATGTCCGGACGGGTATTACTACGAGTGGGTTCTCCCGCAAGAGCAAGGAGCCCTGAAGCCACTCGCAGGCAAGGCCATCTGCCGCAAGTGTCACCCTCGGTGCCGACGCTGCACGGGATACGGGTTCCATGAACAGGTAACCATTGGCCACTCAACAGCACGACAACTTTAACCCTAGTAGTGGCTAACCCTCGGATTCTGCGGGTTAACTGTGTCACCTTATAGTGGCAGCCGTCGGAATCCGCACGTTCGGGACCAAACATTTTGTAACGTTAAAAAATCACTAAAGTGAACAATATATAATATATATATATATAATTCGAAAGATCATATTCGGAACTTTAATTCTATTACATAAATGAACCGTGTAGCAGCTGTATAACAATGTCACGACGATTATAAATCAAACGAATTTTTGGCGCTACGTGATTCCTGCAGCCGTCGCTCCGACATCGTCAAAAAATAACTTTTTTGAAATTACCCAATTGGTTGGTACCAATGCGCTGCTAAACAGTTATGCTTCATTTTGGTATTGGTTTTTAGATCGACATATTGATTGGACAGATGATATGATTTTATGAAAACAGGTTTTTTTTTGTTTTTGTAACGAATATCCAACCAGCGGAACCAGTGGGTTAGGATAATCGGATTTATATCCACTGTAAGTTATAGTTACTAGTCAAATAATATGTTATTTTGAAGAGGAAGAAATGTATAGGAATTCAGTTTTGCCGATTGCAGCACTGGTTGCAGGATCATTGCCTCCCTCACCGATTTATTTCACCGTATTTTTTCCAGTTTGTCTGTAGGCCATCTTGTATTGAGTATCGCCGATATGCGTTCTGTGTTTTTATCCGTGAATTTTTACTAAATTTCTAATTATTTTGGAGTTTTAGTGTTAGTGAAGTGTTTCTGTGTATATAACAGTAATCTTTATGCATTATACTATGCATAAATATTAATGAAGTGTGAGAAATAGTGTTTATAAAAAGTGTTGTTTTTGTTTACCTAACATTGTTTACATACCACATCGTTTACATTGTTACATAACACAATTAAAAAATAATTTACCCTAGGTTTTACACATTTTTATGCAGATAATTTAATATACTACAACATGTTTATATTGGTTTGGGGGGGGAAAAATTTGGTGAAAGTTTTTCACTAAATACTGAGAATTTGTATTTTCCAGATACGCAAAAATATCAAAACATTCTTTTATTTACAAATATTTATAAGTAAGTGATAATAATGTTTTACCATCAGCTTTATGACTTTTTTAGATTACTTACTTCATTAGCTTTACAAATATGTATAGATCATTATTAGTATATACATATATTACATAAATTTTTTCCAACACTAACGCTGTACAGTTTTCACTTTTATCGGTTTTCCGTTTATTATAATATCATGCCCCTAACACTTATGAAAAAAATATTTTCCCAACATGTTATATATTTCTATGTAGGGAATTAGATTATCTACAAATTTTGTATAATGAATTTTCCATAAAACATCTAGAAAAAATTCCAAGGCTGCTTTTCAAATTTTTTCAGATTCGACTGTTCTTTCCAATCAAAATTAATATAATGTTGGCTATCTTTACTTCTACGGTTGAATTTATAAGAATTTTCAAAAAAAGGTCTGTAAATTTGCCAAATCTGCTTGGCCATTTCCCACTTACACCATTGGCCACTGCTAAGGTTAAAAATAACACGTTAATTTAATAAGTTTCCAATTTCAATCAAGGAGACATTTTCTGCAATCCAAAATAAATTGGACTAAACCATTTGTTGTTTTTAGATTGTTTTGCCTAATTAAGATTTTTTCACATTGGTGACATTTCTAAAACTGCCCTCTTTCAGGTATAAAATTGGATTGACTGCAACTATTATAAATTTGTCATTTTGTTTTCATTGTAAATCTGGGAGCTATTTTTGAGCATGTTTATTTTATTTCCAGATCAAAGAGTCAGTCTATTGACTATTGCTTTAGTTTCTATTTATCTCAACAGAAGTACAAAGGTTTCATTTACTGGATACTCCCATCACATGTACAACTGTTGTTAAATGTATATAAATAGTATTAATTCCAGATTTTAACCTCTTTTTAGAAATAACTACTGAATTTAGAATGTTTAACTTCATTTTCTTAAGTTGGCATAAATCAGTGGCAAGATAAATCTAGTTCATTAGGATAAATAACCTTCACGAACTTGGTAAATTACAATAGCAGTAAATTATAACAAAGAGGGTTATACAAAAAAAAGGGTTACTAACCAAAAGTTGAATGTTGTTCATTATACAATTATCTTATTGCATGATGTCTCGCAGGTTTGTCAGGAGTGCAGTGCCTACAAGCGAGGTGAGCAGTGTGAAGATGAATGTCCACCCGATCACTTCGCAGACGATCGTTCTCAGGAGTGTGTTCCGTGCCACATCGAGTGCAGAGGCTGCTACGGACCTGACAGCAACCACTGTTACAATTGCCGCAACTACAAGATATACGTGGTGAGTTTAACAAACTAAACCAAAACAATCTCAGTACAGTGTTATATATAGTTGTCAAGAGGCATGTACTTTTTTAATGTCCATTCTCTGTCAGTAAAATAAAATATATAATTTTGATTTTATTGTTGTTATGTTTGTATCAGAGATTGCTAATGATAGTTAATTGTAGGTAGCAATTCATGATTATGAGTTTATTTTGAAGAAAATGGAATGATTAACTTAAAAAAGACTTTTTGTTTTATAGCTATATCCTTATTTCTTAATTGGCGGTTACAAAGAAAATGAGTCTTAACAAATTTGAAATGAAAAAATCCTCTTTTTTCTAGAATAATACCGTATTCATATTATTAATCCTAAAGGAAACATTTCTAATAAAAATTGACGCTCCTAACAGATAGACCAACCAAGCATGTAACAAACCTAGCAGTTGTATTGCAAACCTACAATATTCTGGTAATCTGACTCTCATTTTATCTACTCAAGCTAGAAGGTCATATAAACAAAATATTCTTCAAGTTATTCTTCAGGGGTTAGTCTGATGGTTATTTTTCCAGAACGGAGGCGACCCAGCAGACAACTCGACCTTGTTCAACTGCACAGCCAACTGTCCACCAGAATTGCCTCACAAGATATTCCCTCACGAGAATGGAGAGCCTTACTGTTCAGCCCGCCCCGTCCTCATGGCTTCAATGTTAGTAACTCATTTTTCACTTTTGTAAATATATCATAAAACCTAATCATTGGATAATTCAAGCAAAATTAGCAATTGAGATTTATGATATTTTGTTTATTTTTTTAAAATATTTTGCAAAAGTCTTTCAGACATGAAGTTAATCTCCAGTTAATTGCCAAGATTTATAAATAAATATCAAGTTTCATCATTTAAAATAAATAATTTCTTTATTAGCATGATACGTGTTGTTACAACTAAACAGGATAAATAAAATATGTCTTACAACACTATAAAGTATATTTACACTTATACTGTACTTACATACAAGACAGCAAAATATTCACAAAAGATGTACAAGGCAATCAATTTCAAGCAGTTACACCGGTCATCATCAGGCCCAATCAGAAAATCCCCTTGATGTGTTCTCTGATTGGGCCTGATGATGACCGGTGGTTGAAATCGATCGCCTTGTACATCTTTTGTGTATATTTTACCTATATTTTACCGTCTTTTATGTAAGTACAGTATACGTGTAAATATACTTTATAGTGTTGTAAGACGTATTTGATTTATCCTGTTCATTTAAAATGACTAGCCATTCCAGCTAAGTCTTGATCAAACCAGCTGTTACATGGCAAACTGAACTACAACCTCTTGTTCGCAGGAGGGAGGGAGACCAGCTGTCGGCCATCTTGGGAGGAGCTGTGGTGTGCGTGCTGCTGCTGATGATCTTCCTGCTGGCTATCGGCTGGCAGTGGCGCAAGGGCAAGGCCAAAGACAACGCAGTGAAGATGTCCATGGTGCTGCAAGGCCTGGACGAGCCTCTCAGACCAACCAATGTCAAACCGAACCTCGCCAAGCTGAGGATAGTCAAGGAAGCTGAGCTGAGGAAGGGAGGGGTCCTGGGATTCGGCGCGTTCGGAACTGTCTACAGGGTATGTACCACTGTGCAATAAATATGAATCTGTCTGCAAATGTTTAATTGCATGAAAGGTGATTGGGTGTACGATTAAAGTGTAATATTTTCAATCTTTTTGCTGAGGTAGAAGTTGACAGCTTATTAAAAAGGATTTTTTTAAAGGATAATGTTTTTATATTGTGCAATGAAAACCTTTTTTTAGGTATCATAATTCTTAACCCTAGGAGTGGCGCCATGTTAACGCGTAGTGTGGCGAGCTAAATTTGGCGATTTTGCAGACCTTTTTTTAAAAATCCATATAAATTCAACCGTTAGAGTAAACAAGTTAATTTTATATTCATTTTGTTCAGAAAGAACAGGAGATTCTAGAGATATTAAAATAATAAAGATCTAGACATTTTTTTTTCCGGTAAAGTGAAAAGAATAAGAAAATTTTGATATTTTTTTTTGAAATTTCAAAAGCAGCCAGGGTAAAATTTTTTCCACAGATTTTTTATGGAAAATTCATTATATACATTTTGTAGACAATCTAATTCCCTACATAGAAATATATAACATGTTGGGGAAAGAATTTTTTTATAAGTTTTTTGGGGCATAATGTAATAATAAACGGAAACCCGAAAAATGCGTAAACTGTAGAGTGTTAGTTTGTGATGTAAATAAGTAATGTAATATATATGTATACTAATAATGATATATATATATTTGTATAGCTAATGAAGTAAGGAATCCAAAAAAGTCATAGGTTTATGGTAAAAAATTATTGTCACTTATAAATACATGTAAATAAAATAATGTTTTGGAATTTTTGCGTATTTGGAAAAAAAACATTTCACAGTTTTTAGTATATAAATTTTTTACCAAATATTTTACCCCCAAACCAATATAACCATGCTGTAGTACATTCAATTACCTACATAAAAATGTATAACACTTAGGGTAAATTATTGTTTTTATATGTGTTATGTAGCACTAAACAGTCGCGGATTTGGCAAATTTCACTAGGCCTATGTAGGAGTAAACACAACACTTTATAAACACTATTTGTCAAACTTCAGTAATATTTATGCATAATATAATGCATAAAGATGTCTGTTATATACACACAAACACTTCACTAACACTAAAACTCCGAAATACTAAATTATTTAGTAATAACTCACGGATAGAAATATCACAACGCACATAAAACGAAACTCAAAATGGCTGATACAAGCTGTTGACAGAACAAATATAACACAATGGAACGTTTACTCTATCGAGTGCGGCTACATTCAGTGCTGCCATCGCGCAACACCAAATTATTCGCCATTCTTTCTTCTTTCAAATAAGATATTATATGTCATGCAAATATAACATTACACTGGATATATATTCGATTTTGCATTCCGCCGGTTTACGGCGGTTCAGCATTTTACAGAAGAACAAAAATCATCTGTGTTTATAAAATCATATTATCTGTCAAATCAATATATCGATCTAAAACTCCATACCAAAATGAAATATAACTCCTTGGCTGTGCATTGGTACTACCCGCAACATCGTGCGACGAAAATTACCCGAGGTGGGTAATTTCAAAAAAGTCATGTTTTGACATTTCCCAAGTGTCGGCTGCAAGTATCGTGTCGCGCCTAAAATTCATTTGATTTCTAATCGCGGTGACATTGTTATATACCTGCTACAGGGTTTGTTTATGTAATAAAATGAAAGTTCAGAATATTATCTTTCGCATGATATATATATTATTCACTTTTGAGTTGATTAATAGAGGTTTATTTACGTTGCAAAATTTTCGGTCACATTCCGCCGGAAACCGGCGGTCAGCACAGTAGGCGACACAAAATCCCGCCGGAAACCGGCGGAACAGCACTCCTAGGGTTAAGGCCCCTAGCATAACAAACCCCCCCCCCCACAAACAACAAAAACTGCAGGGTCTGTGTTCTTTTTTATTTTATTATATATATATATATATAATTCAATTTAATCTTGAATTCTATCCATTTAAAAGTCTTTTAGAAATTAAATCTGGATTCATTAGTGCTCTCCAATTGTTTGAAATTATACTTCCCTACTAGATACACTACAGTGGAACCTCCCATATCCGACCTTCCCATATCCGACTCCTTCTGATATCCGACCGTCCGTCTGTCTATTGTTTACTCGCGCTCTCACGGTCCGTTTCCGTTCGCGAGCCTGTACAGACTTGAAAAAGTGACTCATCGATACTATGCTTTACTCTTGGGTAAAAAACTGTCAGTTTAGCCGTGGTTGTTGATGTGGAATGTCAGTTTGTGCGTTTATGTCAATATTGTTTTGTTCATTTTTTGTACCTGGGAATGGCATTTTACGCTCCTCCCGATATCCGACCTTTTGGCCGTTCCGACCACGGCCCGGTCCCGTCATGGTCGGATATGGGAGGTTCTACTGTACTGCCTTTTCTGAATTACATACTGAATATATTTTAAATACTTATATATTAAAATACTCATACTTAACTTATACTTATTTTAGGTTTTAGTTTTTGGGTAAACAAATTAAGTAAGACCTATTAATCAAATACTCTGGATCCCCAGGGAGTATGGCTACCAGAGGGGGAGAACGTCAAGATCCCTGTGGCTATCAAAGTCCTGAGGGAACGCACGGGAGCCAACACCAGCAAGGAGTTCCTGGAGGAAGCATACATCATGGCCAGCGTTGAGCACCCCAACCTGCTGCAACTGTTGGCCGTGTGCATGACTTCCAACATGATGCTGGTCACTCAGCTCATGCCGCTGGGCTGTCTGCTGGACTATGTCAGGAACAACCGGGAGAAGATCGGGTCCAAGCCTCTGCTTAACTGGTGCACTCAGATCGCTAGAGGTATGTGTGATAGATATTGTGATTGTATATCAAAACCCAGCACTTAGAATAAGGTGGTTATGTGCCGAGCGATTTACAAACTGCTTTGATAAAGCCATGTCTGTTTCAGCCATGAATAAATAAAAACAAAGTATGTCTTTTAGCTGGCATAGATAATGAGCTTTTATCGCCACTCCTCTCTCTTGTGCTGGATGGAAACACTTTATTTTTTGCTTATTTTGATTCAAAACAAGTAAGTAATAAATAGTGTTCTTGGTTATTCTACATTCCAATATGAGTAAGGTTTGTTTGTTTGCACAGTTACTATCTCAAAAAGTAGAAATTTCCCTTGAATATTGGAATAAACTGAAAATCTTGAACTAGTTATTAGTGGGATTTGACATTTCAGATCAAAACAAGATGTCATGTTACCGCACCTACTGAAAAACAATAAGTAAACAGTCAAAATGACATCCAAGAAAGAGTATTAAAGTAGCATGTCCTTGAATCATATCAGGTTTTATAAAAGCTAAAAAGTATATCCGAAAAATGACTTATTTTTTATATTATGTGTTCTTTCACTCATCAGTCCCTCTATAGGTGAGTTACCTGTATCCTATATTTTCATTCTTACTATGTATCAATTTGGTATTTTACTGGGAATAGTAGCACAGATACTGTGAAAAAAGCTCAGGCGCTTGGTACTTGTTCAAAATGAACTTGATCACTGCGGGCTGCTCCGAACGGAGTAGTAACTACGCCTATCAGTTGATTCAAGCAAGAGAGGAATAACTGGCTCCTGCGCTGCCCCAGTGTACATGTTAAATAGAAAATGTTCAACCCTTGCTCTCCAATGGGTTTGAGTAATGACAATTTAACCCATTGGCATAGTAATTTTATTCTATTTATGGTAACCTTAACAAGCTCCGATTGGTGCTGCACTCTAGCAGCGAAGTTTGTAACTAATGACTGCAGGCAGCTACGGGGTCTTTCCACTAGGGGCGCAGACTGCCTATTAACTTATGTAATGCCACTGGAATTATTTGTGAGTTGCTCTTGGTTAACACTGATTTTACTACTTTTTACTGATGTCTACTGTGTATGTGCCACTGTGACTCTTTAGCAATGTTTTAATTAAAACACATCATTAATCCATTTAAAAACACAAATATGCTATTCCAAAATAGGTTGTATACAGTATAATGATAGTCCAAAATAATTTAAAATAGATTCAGTATGTAATACAGAAAAGGCCAGTGATATATAGGTTTTCAAAATGACAGGTTAGGAACAGAATCAGCTCGTAAGTATAGACCAATGGGTTAAAAGACTTCAACTAATCGCAAGATACTCACAGTTTTCAGAATTTCTCACCCTCTGTCACTATGCTAACCTATTTAGCTTACTTTTAAAATATATCAGTAAACTACAAGGAACCGTAATTTGCAGGAATGGCTCACCTGGAGGAGAAACGCCTGGTCCATCGAGACCTAGCTGCCAGGAATGTGCTGGTACAGACGCCAAACTGTGTCAAGATCACGGACTTCGGCCTCGCCAAACTGCTGGACATCAACGAGGACGAGTACAAGGCCGCGGGGGGCAAGATGCCCATCAAGTGGCTTGCTCTGGAGTGCATCCAGCATAGGATATTCACGCACAAGAGCGACGTCTGGGCTTTCGGTGAGTTTCCATCACTTTGGATGTTAGTAACCAAATACAACTTGTTAAAGAGCTGGAATTAGACTAGCAGACTCTTAATAATCTTCTTTACTGAAAGTTGTCCGACGCCATCTCAGAGTTTAGTTCCATAAGACCAATTTTAGCTTTTTCCCTCTGTTACTCCTCACCTGATCTTACACAATTAATTTTGGTGGCAAGTTAAAGTGCTCATCGTCCTTTAGTGAAATACAATTTTGAATTTTTTCGCAAATTATTGAGAGACTGGTCAGTAATCCAATTGAAAATAAAAAAATTGATTATAAAATCATAATGCCTAAATTAAGTAAATTTAAAATGTAATCCCCTTGAGAACTATTACACCTTTATTTTGACTTCAAAACGAATGTTTTGTGACATTCGGGTGGGGAGTAATGGAGGCGCAACAAACAATGGCCTTATGGAACAAAACTCCAATATGGTGTCCGGCAACTTCCGGTGATGAAGACTCTTAACCTTTAAATTAAAACATTATGACAATTATAATGTGAAACACTGTGTGTACTTACAGGAAATTACATTTTAGTCGGGTACTCAATTTATCTGGGATGATTCAGTCAGGACTTTGTGCTTAGTCACTATAACAATTCTGATACAACTAGGGAGTATTTTAACACAAACTTAATTGAACTATGAATGTGGAATACTCGTACTTTGGTTTTTCTTTAACAATTATTTTGAAAATCTTATGAACTTTACTGTAATCTTTAAAAAGGAGCTAAATAAAAAAGTAATATAACACTTATTTAACCTTAGGACTTAATTTGTTAACCTTAGGGACCTTTAGTTTGATTTTGTTATCACACGAATATAACAAAGGTTGATCAGAGTTGAATCTAAATGATCCAGCGCTCTTGTGAAGGCCACCATCTACATGTCCGATGTGTGTAGGTGTGACTGTATGGGAGTTGTTGACCTACGGGGGCCGACCATACGAGTCAGTGTCAGCCCGCGATGTGCCGGAGCTACTGGAGAAGGGAGAACGACTACCGCAACCTTCCATCTGCACCATCGACGTCTACATGCTCATGATCAAGTGCTGGATGCTGGACGCCGAGAGCAGACCCACGTTCAAGGAGCTGGCCGATGAGTTCGCCAAGATGGCGAGAGATCCGGGCAGATACCTGGTCATCCACGGCGACAGGTTCATGAGGCTACCTTCCTACTCTAGCCAGGTAGGATATAATCTAATGCAAAATTATGGCTTTAAATCTTAATTTCAAACCTCTTACCGTACTTCTTCCAGCTTTCCCAGTCATCCAAGCTAAGATGCCAAGTTGCATGGGCGTGTAAATGACTATTATTCAAAGCTCTCAGAAATAGTTCAAAGTTGTATCATACAAAATAAAAAGTAGTAGATGAAAAACCTCTCAGTTGGACTCCCATAGCAGTTTGTCAACGGAATTTACTTTAGATATTAGCCTATATTATAAAATAGTTAGTAGGATTTTGGCACATTTTTGATGTAAATGTTATAGTTTCTAGGTTCCTGGAGAAATTATCATACATGCTAGTGATCTGAGAATGATCATTAGGGCCATTGGAAACTTAAATGGCCGAAAAATATTTTCTGTGTAAAACCCTACTCTGTTCAATGGAAATCTCTATTTTAGATAAAAAGACAATATTATCTACAAAAAATAAAGAAGAATTGTTTAAATGTAATCTAAATTTAATTATTTACTTCCAAATGTTCAATTATCAAAGTTATTTTAACACTAAATTATAAGTAAAGTAGGGGTGTGCGAGTAGTGATTTTTTTAATCGAGTCGAGTCGAGTAGTGCCAGTTATTTTCGAGTTTCGAGTATTTTCGAGCGAGTAATTGCCATCAGTTGGTAGTTTAAAATAGTGTTATGGGATTTGGATACCACCCTAGATTTGATAATCTAAACATGGTTTTTTAACTAATACATGAGTAGCAATACAAAGTTTTGGCCAGTACAATCAAACTGGATTACGTATTGACAAACAAAACACGGTTTGACATTCGTTTCCGGCCGATGAAACAGGGCCCGGTTGTCATTTGGCCAATTTCACCTGGTCCAGACATCGCTTATAATCTATCATATGACGAAATTGTTAGTTACGGCCGAAATTACGCGGTCCGATCGTCATTTTCAGCCGATTTATGCGATGCGATCGCCTTTTGCGGTCGTTACTACGCGTATTGGCCGGTCGCTTGCGGTCACCATTTTCGGCCGATTTTACGTGATGCGATCGCCTTTTGCGGCCATTACTGAGCGTTTTGGCCGGTCGCAATCGTTAGCGATCGTCCGGAAATCGGCGGGAAATACTCGCTCAAACTTTCGAGAAGTTTTCAATTCAATTCAAAATATCATTATTCATCTTTTATGTACATAAATACATTGAATAGTATCAGTACAGTATATTATGTAGGTCCTATAACAAGTATTGGTATAGTTTTCAAAACTTTGAGTCGAGTTCGAGTATTAAAATACTTGGCCGAAAACTCAAGAGTTTCGAGTACTCGCACACCCCTAAAGTAAAGTTAGCGTCATATCATTGCAAGCTTGGATTTTACCTCTATGTTGCAAATTTGTGCCAATTCATTTACTTACGTTTGAGAAGCAAATCCTGTTAATAAATATTTTAATACGGAGAGCAGGAATACACCAAACGGCAACATAGTAAGGCAACTAGAGTAAAGGGGAGTGGAAAGGTACTTGACGGCAAAGATTGCAATGATGTAGCTGAATTATACTCCATCATAGTATGAGTAGTTTTATTTTAGTCAATACAACACCGACTTATCACAGACATGTGTTAATTTGTTTCTGTTTGTGTGTAAAGTTTGGTCATGGCTCGCAGGAGGAGAAGAGCAGCGGAGGGGGAGTGGTTGGGGAGGGGGAGGGTGTGGACACGGAGGAGTATCTGCAGCCTCAGAGGGTCTCCCCCCACCCTGCGGGTGAGTCCCCCACCCCCCAGAACCAGACCAACTGGGACCGCGAGATGATGAGGTACGCTGCGGCAGACCACCCTCACTCGCACCCACACACACATCAGCCCGGCCGTTACTGTCCCGAGCCACTGCATAAAGGTGAGCTGCGCTGGTATTGTATTGCGTTTGAGAGTTGAAAATGCCTTAGGCAATGAGAATATGCAGCATGAGTTGAAGAGTTCTTTTATCGCATTACAGTTTGACATCTGATTGAGTTCAAAATGTGTACAACGTGAGTTAACCATCATAGGTGTAATTTTCAGCTGCTTGTCTAGTTTTTATACATTTTGACTTCTTTGGATTCCAAGGAATAATAATCATGTGCTGTTTGGTTTTTGATAACACTATTACAGTGAATAAATAAGAAAAGTGACATGTTTCGATGTGGGTGTAAAAATATCTACTACAAAAAATTGTTGCCAGAAGTCTAGTAAATAAACTTTTTTGACTCTGAGGCAAAGATCAAGGAAATGTCTCTTGAATGAAAGGTCTCAGTGAGGGAAAATATTAGTTTTTTGTAAGACTTTCCCTAATCTTATAATTTAAATAACAGAACCAAGTTAAAACATATGTTTAAATACTGTAATCTGATCAGCTATTTGATTTAGTTAAACTATAAACCTGAAATCAGGTGAACACGCTGATGGGAAAAGCTAGTTTAAATAATATAGGTTATATAATTGAACTACAACCTTGACCTTTGCCCAGATGTAACGGACGACGGGAGCAGTTCGGGCAAGAGGGAGGCCCAGGTGGGAGCCCTCAAGTTGGAGCTGCCACTGGACGAGGATGACTATCTGATGCCCTCCCCCCAGCAGAGCCAAGCCCCCTCTACGTACATGGACCTCATTGGGGACTCCAAACTGCCAGGTCGGTGTCGTTATACCTGTACCATTGCCATTTTGTTTGGATTTAAAGGCTTTTAACCCGCTCTACTTTTTTCCCAAAGCCCTTCAGGGTCTGATAATCCTATTACATTGCCTTTAACAAGATTCATTTCTGCATCTATTTGGTTAAAAACGATCCTTCTGATTACTATCTTTTGTAACTTAGTTGGGCCTCTGAATAAGCACAAATAACCCCGCTTACAGATATTTTGCAAGATACATGCAACCAATGGGGAAAGACTATACCCAATTAGTCGGACTGTTCTATGATTGGAACAACAAACACCAAATGGTAGTGGGGCCAGTAAATATCAACCTTAACTCAAATTGTTAACTGCATATTACTTGTACAAGTTTGACCACTTATTCACGGTCAAACTGCAGTAATATTCAAATCTTTTATTCTCTGATTAATTTGGATGGTTGGAAATGACAAAAAATTATTTGTGTAAAACAATGGGGAAATTTATTTGTGAAGTTTTATGTCAGAATATTTCTAAAGTAAATCTTCAAAATGTTTAATGTAGAAAAATACATTGTATATTACCGCTGACACTGTTCTTCATAGATAATTAAGTAAAGGAATTTGTCTATTGTCTATCTATATCAAAAGTTGTACAAATATTGTTTTAATTAAAAATATTACAAAATAACAGACTTTTGTCTTGGAAAAATCATAAATGTAGATGTATATTAAGATAATTTGACTTCATGTTTAAGATTTTTACAAGCTGTTATTGTTCCAGCAGCCGAGCACATAGAAGGGAACGGAATTATGCGCAACTACAAGCCAGACTTCCTCCCCCCGCAGACCAGCGTGGACAACCCCGAGTACCATCTGGTGGCGGGGCCTTCGCTGGGCATCCCCCACCCCTCCGCCGCCCCGCACCCCGCCATCCCCCACGGCTCTCACAAGGGCTCGGAGGAGGAGTCGGATCACGAGTACTACAACGACTTTGATCGACTGCAACGCGAGCTGCAACCGCTGCGGAGGAACGAGACCACCGTCTAGCAATCAATAAGTGAGGCCACGGACATATAGACTGATACCAGGTGCAGAGTGTAAAGTGTCCTCACTGACTGTTTTAATTGTAAATTTGTAGATTTTTACCCACAGTGTAAAATATTTCGTGGCTTTTGCCGGCATCACGGTAGGAAATAAATCTCAGTAATAAAAGACATCGACGATTCGAGGTATGTAAATAATATACGAAGTATTTAAGACCACGACTGAATAAGGGTGTGAAATACCGATTACCATCCAAAGATCCACTCCCCAGAGCCTCACAAACAAGATTTTTCCCAGTGTCTCGGGAACACCGATGGTTTCAGCTCAATTTTTTAGATTAAATATTTTTCGCATGATTTTGGATAAGTTTACAACATTCCATGTTTCGCATTCCATGCCTGGTGTTCTTTTCAATGTAAGATTTTCAACGAAACTCGAGTCGACTGTGAAGCTAAATATAAGTGCCATTTTATTGTGGCTTTTGTAATTTGTTATTGTGTTTAGATGTTTAAGCGTGTTAATAAATCCAAACGATGTAGGCGAAATTGTAGTTTATTAATGATTATTATTATGTACTTATACGTTAATCGAACTTATTTTTGTAAATAACTAAAAAACGAAGAAGTGAGAAGCAGATAAGTTTATCGCATTCCGATTTTTATATTTGTATGTTTTATTTTGCTTAGTTTTAAACCTGTTTTCTCGGAGCCAAACGACATTGTCTTCTCACTTCTTCCGCCTTAAGACTGTGATACTCTTGTTATACATGTTTTAACTAGACTTTAAATTTAACTGTAATTATGTATTATGTTAGAGGTTAACATAACTGTTTCGAGCGATATAATAAATATTTATATTATTTTATTGTATTTTGCCCTTTATTCTGATGTGAATTTAAAAAGGATTATTGATGGAAATTAATTATTTACAACTTTTAGAAACATATCATAACAGATGTCTTCCATTTATTTTATATGGCCAAACTTAATACGTTTATTTTGCATGTCTTATAAAAATTAACTCTAATTATGATATTTTAGTTACCTTCCTTTGTCAATTAAGTTTTTAAAGACAAAATTTTAAACGTTTTAATTTGCTAGGTTGAAAGTGCTAGGTACTTTCTTAATGTAAACATTAGCTTTTAAAAGGCGAATAGAGAATTTGTCATATGTGTTTAAAATTACCAATAAATTAGCACTGGTAAACGAATAAAAGCCACAATTTTTTCTTTGGCATGAACAACTTTTTACACAATTTTAATGTAAACGTATTGTGATTCAAGCATGTAATAAAACAAAACATTCTAAATATTAAAGAACTTATGCATTCAGGTACTTTATGATGTAATTGTTTACTTAATTTCTTATGTGGCAGGAAATTCACTGAGTGTAAATAAATAATAGTTATAGTTCATCTCCTTAGTGCCATTTGAAAGCCAAGCCTCCTTGCCAATGCTGCCTTTTCAGATTGTGATTATATTTTCAGAAAAATTTACACCCATTGTACTTTAAATACCTTTTTATAGCTTATTAACTTTATATATATATTTTTGTAATATTTAACACCTTACTTGTACTTTTCAGAATTTGTCTTTCTTAATTCCAAAATGTAACTTGTGTTTTGGAACCCCAGTTAAAGTCATCTAGAATGTTCAGTCATATTGGCAGCATGCATGTACTATATTTTTATTTCCTTAAATGCTACTGAGATGTCATATTTGACAGATTGTACAATATTGTACCTATTAAACTGTAATAAATAAACTTTATACTGTACTAAAAAGTTGCTTTATTTTCACATTGTAAATAATACCAATTCCCACATCAGTATTTAACCCATTGGCTAAAATGATGTGCTAGCGCCATTCCTAACTTTTCATTTTTTAAACTTATGAATTTGAATGTACAAAATTGTGTTTTTAAATGGATTAATGGTGAATTTTAATTAAAATATTGTTTTCTTCCAGTTTAAAGAGTCACATTGGCACACAAACACAGTAGACATAAGTAAAAAGTATAAAAATCAGTGTTGACCATGTGCAACTTACAAAGAATTAACCGATCCCGTTAACTTCTAAGAAAGCCTACCACCGTTTATTTTACTTGGACCCTCCCACCAACGTTGCCACAGACGGGTTAACTCATTTGAGAGTTGCCCAACGTCGTTATTTAGCTTTTTCAGTCAGTCCATGCCCCTAGTGGAGAGAACCGTAGCTAACTGCTTTCATTAGTTACAGATGTTGCTATTAGAGTGCAGCACCAATCAAATCCTGTACCCAGAATCTTAAATAGCCGTTGTATAGGGCTATTGCGAATAGAATAAAATTACTACCTTAATGGGTTAATGTTAACGGTTTTATGCTTCCTAACTATAGGTAATTTGTAAACCTCACAACATCACTACCAGCTCTTGAGATACAGTTGACTCACTGTCCATGTCAGTTGGGAGCGTGTTCAAAGTTATAATAAATAAGGTTGGATAAGTACTGCTTGGGTTTTCTACAGTTTAACTTATTGAAGATGGAATCATGAGTAAAGCATCCTTAAATTTGGTTCATGATAGGAAGGTTTTTGTGCTGGATGATAGGAAGTTTTGTTCCATGTGGATTATAATTTAGATAAAAAATCAGAATTCAAGGAAAATATATTCTTTGATCCCACAAATCATATACAGTGGAACCTCGATAACTCGAACCTCAATAAGTCAAATTCCTTGATACTCAAATTTTTGTCATTCCCCTTGAACTTGCCTACCTACTGCTATGTTATTTTACCTCTATAAGTTGAAGGGTTAACAGGAAACACCTCGATAACTCAAATTTTTGCAGTATTCTTAGCCTGTTGCCGTACCTCTATAAGTCGAAGTATTGACTAGAGAACCTCTATAAGTCGAAGTTGTTGATTCACCAAACCTCCAGTGACTTTGCAGCCGGAAATTTCAACCCTCCCTCTCTACTAAATCTCTTTCTGCTCCTGGTGTCGGTAAAACAACTGACAAATTTATGTTGATGAGCAACACGCATATCAAACACACTCATCCTCACGCACGGGTTTCACCTATGTGAGGATTTCATTTCATAAATAAGGAACAGTCTCATATTGTTGTAAATTATATATATTTTTTTAAATAAAATGGTTTTGATTTGATTAGATTTGTGTTCTTAGTTATTACTTAGAGTGAATTCAGAGGTTCTGGATGTAGTAGGTGAAACGTAGTTTTTAGGTTGGTTTTTACAAAGTGTTTGCAGTTTGGTAAAACGTGTTGGCAAAACTCTACCCCATGAGGAGAAGTTCAAGACTATTTGAGGCTATTGATACAGGAAATAAAAATAGTGACATCGGGAAGCAGTTTGGAACACCAGTGAACACTGTCGACAATTTTAAAACAAAAAAAGTGTCATGCTGCTTCACCCTAATTTCAACAATGCTCTTCAATTTTAATTATTTCATGTTTGTTCTTTTAGTTTCGCAAATTATTTTAATAGCCTACAGTACATTAATGTTCAGCTAAATGAAATTGATGCGTAGTTGGTCAGAACTGACTTCCGTAAGCGGGAGTTATCTGTGAGGCAGGTGATAAGAAGTGAGCAAAAAAATCTGTAAAATAGACTGGAAGTGGTCGAACGGGAAAAAATCACCAAAATACCAAACTGTGAGTCATTATTTGTTTAATTTCCTCCTCTACAATATTTTCACTGAAGGAAGTATTTTGTCCTCTACTACGGTAACCAAAGAAGCTTTACAATATATTTCCGGGCTTATTTTAGACATTTAAAATTGTTCAGATCTATTTTAATTTTAATAATAAATATTACGGTATGATTATTTGTTATACATAGCTCAAACTTATGTAAGGATTATACCCTTCCATGATCCATCTATTGTGTTACCGTGACCCTCAATAAGTCGAAGTCTGTGGAAAATCACCTTGATAAGTCGAACCTCGATATTTCGTAGTATTCGATAACTCAAATTTTTGCCGTTCCCCCTGAGGTACAAATTATCGAGGTTCCACTGTAGCAAGGAATTTCACCTACCAATCTCAGGTGACAAGCATTTTTGAAGATTTAAAAAGTTATCTACCAATGTATATCACTAAAAGATAAGAAATGCTGAAGAAATTATTTTCGTTGTTTTCTTAACAGTGATTAACTGAACTAGCAAAGTGAAGTAATCTTTTACCACAACCTTATGGTATTTTAATCTACGACTTAGGTAGCTTACAATATATAAAATGCAAAGAGAAGCCAATTAAAAATTAATTAGGATTTTTAAATTTTACATGTTTTAAGGATGATAAATGTTACCAGAGAATTTTTCATGACAGCGACTTGTCATTAGAGAGACTGGTGTGGTTTGGCCTCTATTATTGAATAATTTTTTGAAACAGTTCTTTAAGCAGGATGGTAACATCCTGTGGCCTGCACCTAAAATTACATCTTAAGGTCCAAAAGGAGCAATTTAACTTCTATTTATGAGTTTCATATTAAACCAAGTTTGGACAAAGAATAGGGCCGGCACAAAAACTTTAGCCACCCGTGTTTCATTTGCCCCCCCCCTCCACTACTGCCTTACACAGTATATAACACAACTACCCATATCGCTTTAACAGATTCAAAAACTATTAATGACATACTCGATGCACGTGTCTAAATATTCTTCCATTTACTTAAATGTATCACATCCACATGAGAGTAAAAGCTTAGCTAAAAGTCATGCTACCTCAGGCTGCAATAACAGTAACTGGCTTTGACTTTTTAAACTACAGAATTAAAATACAATATATTACTTTGCTAGTTTGGAAAAGGTTAAAATAAATCTCAGCAACAAATATTTCATTTGATTAATTATTTAATTGAATTTAACTGGGAAAGCTAGAGTATAAATAATCAATTTAAATTTGGCAAATAAAGAAGTCCACCAGTACTTAGTAACACGTTGAAAAAATACAGTACAAATTCAAGTTTGTTCATTTAACTGTAAGATGGGCATTGTAAAATCATTGACATGAAAGTAGTTACATAACAGTAGTATGGATTATATGAATATGGATTTGCCAACATATTCAATTTATTGGGTACTGGCACTGTTTTATTAAAACTGTTATAAAATGTAAGTTTTTGCAGAATGATTGAAACTGATGAAAACGTAATACTGGGTAATCTAACTTAATACTGGGCTTATTCACTAATTTTAAATCACTTTTATTAGGTTAGGTTAGGAAAAACTAATTCAGGGTTGCCACCAAAGTTGCAATTCAAAATTCATGGATATTTCAGGGTTTTCCAGGTCAAAATCTCAAAATTCCAGGTAAACTCGCACGGCATTTTTTATGTGTGTGCAACACCTATAAGGACTTACAATATAAATGAATGTGCTATTTTACAAACAAATTATAACTTTTTATCAAGTATATTATATTTTAATTAAAATTACCTACTACTAATATTATAAATATGAAAGTTTAGATGTATGTATGTATGTTAGAGTTCCATCACGCAAAAACTACTGGACCTATTAAGCTAAAAATGTTGTATGAACATAGTTTACAAAGGTATCACATTAACATACAGTATAGAGACCTGATAATCTCCACATCCGACCTTAGGGCTCCACCGCATGGGTCCTCTAAGTTCCAGTGCAAATATTATGGGAGGAGTCTTATGGGATAATTTATAAAATTACCAGCTAGTTAAGGTTGTCAGATATTAAAAAAGAAATAATATTGTAAAACGAAAACAAAGATTTGATAGTGTTGGTTAGGTTAATATTTTTAATGTGTTTTAATTTTGTTGCGAGCGAAACGGCAGGTAACAGCTAGTTTCTCACATTTGTTATGCTACCTACCAAAAATGAATATGCTGGACCAATTATTTATACTCTAATGAACTTTATTTTTCTCTCTACACAAAAACATTATAATATTTTAATTGATAGGGGGGGAATTATGTCAACAGATTGTACCCAATTATACAGGGTGTTTCCAAATTAATGTTGCTAACTCCAGGATATTGTTCCTTATGTCAAAAGGAACTAGGGGTGTGCGAGTACTCGAAACTTTGAGTTTTCGGCCGAGTATTTTAATACTCGAAGTTTTGTAAAATACTCAAAAGTTCGAGCGAGTATTTCTGGACGATCGCTAACGACTGAGACCGGCCAAAACGCGTAGTAACGGCCGCAAAAGGCGATCGCATCACGTAAAATCGGCTGAAAATGACGATCGCTAACAATTACGACTGGCCAAAACGCATAGTAACGGCCGTAAAAGGCAATCGGATCATGTAAATGACAATCGGACCGCATAATTTTAGCCGTAACTGACAATTTCATCATCAAATATTAGGTGATAGGGGCCAATGTTTTATCGGCCGGTCAAACCACATTTTGTTTGTGAATACATAATCCAGTTTGATTGTACTGGCCAAAACTTTGTACTGTATTGCTACTCATGTATTAGTTAGAAACCATGTTTGGATTATCAAATCTAGGGTGGTATCCAAATCCCATTACTCTATTTTAAACTACCAACTGATGGCAAATACTCGAAACTCAAAAATGGCACTACTCGACTTGATTAAAAAAATTACTACTCGCACAACCCTAAAAGGAACATAAATCATCATATAACCGGAGGTCTATTTATTTTCGTTTACTGTGTCTGTCTTTCTGTATGTGATTTTTACTACAAAATCTTTAGTATTAAAAACTGTTTTACCAAATTCATTCAAATTTTGTTTACTGAAAAACGGAACGCATGGCTAAACTTTGCTATCATTTTGATTAGTTATGATAGCAAAGTTTATCCATGTGTTCTGTTTTCAGTCATAGTTTGGTTAATTTTAACCCGATTTTCAATGTTAAAGCAGATACAGATTTGCCATTACATTTCCTAACTTTTAATATTCTAGAAAGTTTTTTGTACAATTTCTAGTTTTTTTTAAATATTTGAGGTTACAAATTTTCAATGGCCGCCATTTTTTAACGGAAAGATTTTATGAAAAAATAATTTGTTGTAAAAAAATAACCTACCAAGAAGAGTATTTAACCAATATTTGGTTGAATTTGGTCAAACCATTTTTAAAATATAAATTTTGTAGTAAAAATCACATACAGACAGTAAACGAAAAGAAATAGGCCCCCGGTTATGTAATGATTTACGTTCCTTTTGACATAAGGAACAATATTCCGAAGTTAGCAACAATTTAGAAACACCCTGTATAAGATTCATGTAAATTTGGCAATACACTTAAAAGAATATATACAAATCGGTTTTATTTTCTTATTGTGTCTATTAGTGACAAAGGCATTCTTCACTGTCTTGGTAGGGTATGTATCGACTCTAACCCCATTCTTGTTACTCCTTCAAGTAAAATTATTATGGCAGCAGACCCAGTTTTGAACTTTCTAAACATTTTCAAGGTTTTTGCTAGGGATCAATATGATAACAAACATCATATTATGAAGCGACTGCCCTAACCACTATAAGCTATGCAGCCAATTAATGCTTTACAATTTTATCCAGAAACTCCAAAGACTACATATTAGAAACTGAGTTCCACATCAACGATTACAAATTTTGACCAGACTGCAAAAAATTAGAAATGAGTCACTGTTGCTGCTAATTTTTTATAACAACATAAAAATTATTCCTAATAAAATTTTCGCCGGCAGTCGCAACTGCATTTCATTAAGTTTCCTCAACAACAATCACATCGCAACGTCGCTGACCATTGAGAACGTATCGCTAACGTTGCCGGTAATCGATAACACATCGCTAACATCGCCGGTAATCAAGAACAAATCGCAAACGTCGAATGCATCGCTAACGTTGCCGGTAATCGAGAACGAATCGCAATCGTCGTCGACAAACGAGAACAAATCACAAATGTCGCTGGCAATCGAGAATGCATCGCTAATGTCACCAGTAATCGAGAACGAATCGCTAATGCCGCCGGCAATCGATAATGCATCGCTAACGTTACCGGTAATTGAGAAAGCATCGCTAATGTCGCCGAAAATCGAGAATGCTTCGCTAACTTCGTCAACTATTCAGACCGCGTCATACGGCCGCCAATGATCGTGACCTAAAATTCCCGGTTTGGCCGAAAATTCCCGCATAATCCACACATTTTTTCCCGGTAACCAAACTTCACGCATGATTCCCGGTCGATGGCAACCCTCTAATTATTATAAAGCGTTCTTGACTATTATAAAGTCCAAATGTAATATAACAAAACTATAAACACAACCAATTTTGGTATGTCGGGTCACTCACAAATAACTTGTCAAATTTAAACTGAAGTAACTACACTTAATATGACTTACATTGTGAACGTTAATAACTTTTAAAACATAATCGAGTTTGTGATTAAAATCAACGTTGTTTAGACAGATATTCTGTGTCTCTTTATCTTTCACAACCGATATTACGTTGTTTTCGGCTGATGAGACGCAGCCTGGGCATCGCTAACGTCAGATATTTGGTATCTGATTGTCACTATGGCCAATACTATGCGATCCTGCTGTGGTTTTTGGTCAGTATTTTGTGTCTGCCTGTCATCAATGATCAATATTATGTGCACCGGTTGTTGTTTACAGCCAAAGTCACACAGTCTAATCTTAGGTTATATTTTTTGTCTGGATGACACCTACAGTACACCGGTAATACATCCTAGTCTTCACTATATTTAATGGTGTTCAAGAAGCGATAAAGGAAAGTTCGTGTAACTTTCTGGCCATGATCTGTTGTCAGAGTTTTCAGGTCGCACTTGTGCCTCTGACATGACCTGTCAACAACTTATGTAGCCGGAACCAACAGCTTATCGTGCCTCCCGAAGCACGGTGGCAGTCTGAGTTTTATTTGTACTTATTATGTACACCGGTAGTTGTTTACAGCCGAAGTCACACAGTCTAATCTTACGTTAATTATGTGTCTGGTTGACACCTACAGTACACCGGTAATACATCCTAGTCTTCACTATATTTAATGGTGTTCAATAAGCGATGCAAGAAGGATTGATGGAACCAGAACTTGGCAGATTTATCTATCTGTTCTAGATTTTTACAAGAACTGACACATCCCTGCAGTTAATATTCATGCCTAAATTTGCCTTGATTTACGGGGGAATAGGGTTACTCCATCCCCCCCAATCTAAAGTTGGATACATCACTGATAACAAGCAAATCTACAATTTCAGCCTGTGTAGTAGTGAAGAGGCGGAGGATGAGCCTTAGAATGTACGGGAGAGACTGCGGTGGTGGCCCGGCAGCACTGCCTTTCGAAAACAGGTCTTAGCCATACTGGCAGTTAAACTGACTGGTAAACTATTAGCTACAAAAATCATCACAATCGGTAACCAACTTTTTCCAGAAAATTAGTTTTTTGTTTGTTTAATTTTGTTTGATGTTTCTTATTTTTTTATTCTTGCCGCCCCTAAAGAATTGGCGCCCTAGGCAATAACTAATTACTGAAAAGGATTTAAATGGTTTTGGGGCTGAGAGTAAGGCTGCTGTGTAGTGGAGATAGGTTTATATCAATTTAAAAAACAATTATATCCAGGAATGTTCATTTAATTTATAATTTATATGATTCATTTTTATTATTACACCATTCTTTGTACCATGTTGTAAGGTTTAAATAAAGAGATTATTGATTGATTGATTGATTGATAGGCAGTTGCCTAACTTGGCAGTTCAGGTTGAAATAATTAAACGGTTCATTCAAACTAATATTATATTCTTACAGCTTAATAATACTAAACAAAATACATAAAAACAAAAATCATTTCACATATTTTAGCGTGTACAAACTCCATCGAGTTCACCGGTGACTTAACCTAACTCGACAAGCTTACAAGAGAGTAAGCTCGACAGTAAAACAACTAACAACATTATGCTCAGGCGAGTACGGTGATTATAAATATCGTTTATGCCTAATCTTACACGACCGACAAAAATACATTATTAAACTGTACAAAGGCGTAACAACAAATGTCTAGTATGTAATGTAAACGAGAATAAATAATAAAAGCACAATAATAATGAGAGTCGAAGCTACTTTGGAGTAGTGTAGTTAAATACTAGCGGTAGACAGATCTCAGGCTTAGCAGACCGCAGCCTCGGAGATGGGGTTCTCGGTGATATGGATCGGCCAGGAGAAGCTGTGTAGAGAGTCCCCTGAACGAGACAACTTCACCATCAGCCCTGCGGACAACACGTCGCATCACAACAACTGCGCTTTGCAATTAGTCACTTTCATCAGATAGAATCACTGTTCAATTTCAATACAATTTAAAATACTAGCTAATGTCCTATTCTCTGTCTGGGGATCTAAGAGGCATAGAGTCTGAATTGAAACTTTTATATTATAATCAGCTGTTTGACTAAATAACGTATAAGTCCATAAGATCAATAGTGAAACTTTCAAAGCAGCACTAAAGTAGGATGTTTTTAAAATCCCAAAAGACACATATTGTGGTTAAAAGCTTTTGACTCATACCAAACATGTAAAAAAATTAATAGTTTTAAAATTGCCACACAAAAATCAAAAAATTCATTTATTAAAAAATCGGTTAAGAGTTGTAAATTAAGTACAATGTCCAATGCTATTTTGTTGGAGAATAGGAAAACTTTCAAGTTTATGCTCCATAGATTCTCATAGAAATAGAATTATATTTACTAACTTGTATAATGCCAATATCCTATTGTTAAAACACAGATTGCTCTTCCTGGGCAAAAAGACATTCTGTAATTTTTCAACGTGAGTTTTAAAATTGCAAATATATTTGCTACGGCCAACAGATTCATTAAAATATTTGGTTATTTAGTATTATTAATTGTTTAGGTTATGTGACTGCAGGGAAAGAAATGTTACGTACTAAGTGGATGAAGTGAATTGGAGTGAGTGACATTATTATACTTACAAAGTAAATCATGCACTTGAATTTTAAAACAATGTGTAGTGCAGAAAATAACAATTAATTTAGTTACCTATTAATACTTTCAACATATTATCAAAAATGTTAAGGCTCAAGTCAATACCTGATGAATAATATCAACAGGGGTTTGATAGGTCATAATTTGTTTTGAGTAAAACCCTGGAACAAAGTTAAGGTCTCATATTAAGAGTATAAATCATCTATTTTTTTATTGCATACATTTTTAATCGGGTTATAATTTTACAAAACTTTTTAAAATTAAGTAATTACAACTTTTTAAAACAAAGTTACAAAAGAAACACAATAAATTGACTTTGACTATTAGAAGGATAAACCAAAAAAAAAAAAAAATTATACTACTTTGACTTTCTTTCTTTTCAATCCATTTAAAGTTTGTTGTTAACCTAAATCAATGTAGATGTGAACCTCTGCACCTTTATACCTCCGGAATAATCCTTTTATTGATCTTAAGTATCTGTTCACACAGCAATAAAACATATTTTTATGTGAAATAGACTGAAGCCTTGAAAAAAATCATCGCTAGAGCTTTATTTAAAAAAATGTTAAATTTAGTTTTACTGAAAGGATAAAATCAGACTCTTTCCAGAAAAGTAAATTTAACATTATACAGTGTGTCTCAAACAGATCGCAGGCAAACCAATTTACATAGAAGGATGAAATAAAACTATTTCCCAATAAATCGACCCCAAGGGGTAACATAAAAATATTTTTAGTTTGTTACAAGTACAGGTTGTTCCAAAAACTAAGGGTCACTAGTTCGAATCTTGGAATTTTCAAATATAAATATATGTCAAGTTATACACCATTTTAAAGCTCTACACCAGACTAACATTTTGGAAAAAATATAACTCATTTATCTTAATCCGTTTCAAAATGGAGGCCATTTTTTTGAAAAATATTGACATTTACGGAATACCCTGTATCTGCTTAACCACAAGACATCTTCGTTCTGATTCAAGATTCGTACTTTTTCAGCGTTACCCTGATATGCTACATGATAGTATTTAAAACAAAATACAAAAATACTTTTTTTGAAAATTTGTATGTGCCCAAAACTCCAAAAAGTCAAATAGTAACGTATGTCAAAAAGTATATCACCTTAAAGGTCTTGAAAATTACAGCAACTTTCTAATTTACACCAACCTCGTATGTCTTTTTGTTTTTTAGCAATCAACAAAAAAACATTATTTCCTCATATAAAGTACATGTTATTTGTGCGTAACACTTATAAGTACTGTGTGACTTCTTTTATGAATGGGTTATGTATAACTTACATGCATTTTATATGGGGAGATGAATATTTTTGTTGATTGCTAAAAAACAAAAACAGATAAGAGGTTGGTGTACATTATAAAGTTGCTATAATTTCCAAATCCTTTCATGATATAATTATTGACATAAGTATCTACTTGACTTTTTGGAGTTTTGGACACATATACATTTTCAAAACAAGTATTTTTTGTATTTTTGTATTTTGTTTTAAATACTGTCATATAGCATATCAGGGCAACACTGATTTTAAAACGAATAAGAATGTTGAATCAGAATGAAGTTATGTCTTGTGGTTTAGCAGATACAGGGTATTCGGTGAATGTCAATATTTTTCGAAAAAAAAATGGCCGCCATTTTGAAACGGGGTATAAGTGAGTTCTGTTTTCACCAAAATGTGAGTCTGGTGTATTGCTTTAAAATGGTGTATAATTTGAAATTTTTTTTGAAATTCCAAGATTCAAACTAGTGACCCTCTGTTTTTGGAATACCCAAAAACAATATAACCCTGTATTATTGTATTGAACCCTGTATTGTAAATACAACCCTGTATTTGTAACAAAATAAAATATTTTTACGTTATTCCTTGGGGTCGATTTATTGCGAAATAGTTTTATTTCATCCTTCTGGATCAATTGGTTCGTCGGCAATCTATTTGAGACACCTTACAACAGACACCCTGTATATCAGCTGAATTATTATAGCTCTTGAAATAAGCATGAAATATATATATTTATTTATACTATTTCAGGGCAACTAAGCATCCATTAATAGTACACATGCCTCATTCTAATTTGTATGTAGAAGAAACCATGCCATGCTGACAAACATTAGAGTTATGTTGATTTAATTTGGCTATTGAACATTTTTTTATATAGTCCGATTATCAAAAGGAAGTGACTGGCAGAGCAGCCACGTGGCGACCGAACATTCTATTTCATAATCTCGTGGAAACGTAAAACACATGCTTAGAAATTTCCAATAATCGTTATTTAAATAGTCAGTTTAACACGTTTATAGCACATTTTAAAAATATTCTGTATCTTATTCCGATGAGTTTATATTGATAGTTATATTTGAAAAAATACGATTTGAGACATTTTAAATTGTAATTCACGTTTAAAAAACAATATAACTTTCAATATAAACTCAATATGATACAAAATGTGCTATAAACGTGTTTCACTAAATATTTAAATATTATTTATTGGAAACTTCTAATCATGTTTTAAGTTTCCACGAGATTTAGAAATAGGATGTTCGTTCGCCGCGCGGCCGTTCTGCCAGTCACTTTCTTTCGATTATCGGACTATAGTTCTCTCTTACTCTGTTGCGTTATTACCTGCATTGTATTGTGATAAAAACTCGAAGTTCATTACTATTTACTCTGTAAGGCCATTAACTCTGTAAGGCCATTTACTCTGTAAGACTATTAACCATGATTTGTTACAGTACTTTGAATTAAATGAATAAACCAATAAAGACTGCTCATTATAAATTATAAGATATCCAGAGCTACAACTCATGTCATTAAACTTGTTCTATCATTAACAGGTAAGATTTTGGATTTGGTGGACTTTTTTCATCTGAATCCAAAAATTTACCTGTAAATTTAGTCATAGCATAAAAAGTTATAAATAAATATCCAACAAAATCCATTAATTCTTAGTTTCTTATGACTTTATCGTACAGCGTTGCATACACTTGGTATAGAAATAAGGTAATACGGAATAAAACTCGTCAGTTGTGTTACTAATTTAAAGAGCCAGTCTCAGAGCTTCTACAATTTAATAATTGTTGAAAATAAAATAAGTAACAACTAACTGGTGTGAGACGTGAACAACTGTTAGTAGTACCGGTACTCATTGATTATTACGTTAAATATAACATGCAAGGTAAATAAAATAGGGAAAACTGGTTTACACTGTCAAAATACTGATAAATTGTAAACAAGAAAGAAGTGCATTAAAGTGACAACATTACCTTTGATGTGAGACACACATTGAGAGCTATTAAAATGCTAACCAAATCACACACATTCATTATTCATGCTACAAACATTTTGATCAAGAACCAAAAGTAAAAAATAATTTTTAAAATACGATAGGACTAGATATATGTAAAAACTTTACTAAAACTGTTTTGATAAGTATTAACAAATTATTAATAAAATAGTAGACTCATCAAAACTGTTTTGGAATAGATTTAAAAATTATTAATGAAAAATATGTAGGAGAATCCCATGGATTTTCAGGTAAAATGGAGGACTCAAAGACTTAATTGCAAAGAAAATGTAGTCATAATTAATTACTGTTACATTCAAGCATTGCCCCCTCCTCCAGTAAAATGAGTGCCAAGCTCGGGTTTGTTTTCATTGATTGTAAAACCTCATAAATTAATTCAAAATGTAAAAAACCTACATTATTCTTGGCAAGAATTTAAGATTCCTAACACATTTATGAGTTTTGAATAGTTGTATACTTGTTGCACAGATCTGCTCAAAATGTTGAATTAAATTATTAAATAAAACTAGAAAAATACTACTAATAATTTGTCATGAAACCCTAGAATCAATTTCTTCTACCTCAATAATAATTGTAAATTAACTCCTCATCTCAGTAAGGTTTACTTATTACATAAAACCATAGTTTGACAAAGCGTTAAAAGTTACGGTTCAATCTGTCAAAAAAAACACTGATTTTGTTATTTTCGACTGTTGCCAATGCAAGAAAAGTATTATATAAATTATAATTAGTTATATAATTAGTACACGGCACTGAAGCGAAAATTGGCAAGTGGAATGGGTAAAGCAGCTGAGCAAAGCGGACACTTACTGTGCTGCCATCAAGCGGACGTCTGCTCACTAGGTTAACTATTACCTTCAGCCGACACTGAGGACATCAACTTTTTGCGGCCCGCTTGAATGGCTGCAACAAAACCACAAGACAGGTTACTAGTGCAAGAATGTACAGGGTTACAGAATGTAGCTGAACAACTTACAACTGTATATACACACTTTTACTGCCCTCGCATATATACACGATAGAAAATGCGTAGATGGTACAAAAATTATCATTCATTTACTGTTAGTATAATATTGCCAGCAGCAGCTGTGTGCCACGCAATATGGTATAGAGAACAGCTTTTATACATGTTATCCTGTTATTTAAAAAACGATAGTTTAAAATATTCTGTTTGAAAAACTGGTTTTATTTTGTTGGAGATAGGCACATTCACGTTAAAGCAAACCCCATCTAGTCAATCACTCTTTAGCCATTATTCAACATTTGTTTACTTTACAAGTTGAAAGTAAATTATAAAAAAAACTGACTTCCATACAAAAAGAAAGATCTACTGTATATGTTTGTTTTTAAAATGTTGTGCCAATCACAAATCCTTTTCTCCCAAAAATATTATAAATTAAGTTAAAATATTAATACACTTTTAATTTAATTCTGTAAAAATATATATGTGCATACCAAGGCATAAAAAAGCATCTAGATTTAAACTAAAACAATTTTAATATTTAATGGCAAAGTACAACAATGAGATTTGTAACAAAAGTAATCAAAACATTTAAATTATAAGTATTATTGAGCTGAAATAATGGTCAAGTTTAATTTCAAAAATATAAGTCTTGCAGCAAAAGCACACCTTAGCTTCATTTGCAGAAAATAATTAAACTCATGAAATTAATTCAATATTAAACCCATGATTTTAAGTTTCAAACAAATAAAACGTTTACATCAGTTGGATGATTATTATTACTACTGTTAAAAAAAGATGCCCTAATACATCCAGCCTTAATACATGCAGTTTTCTTCAAAACATCTTTGAATCTTTGGTAAAGTTCACGTAAATCTAACAACAATGGAAATTGTGTATAACAAGCAAGAATGCTACAGTAAAGCAGTTAAAATTAAATCAGAATTTCCATACTATATTTCATTAAAATTAATTTAAAACATAAGCTTAAATGCCTACAAACATGTTCAAACACATGAAATATCACCATCAATTCTGTTTGCAGACCTATCTACTGTAGAATATAAGAATGTGGTACTTGAAAACATGCTAAAATAAAGTGCCACACGTGTAAATATTTGTCAAGAAATCTTCAAAATCAAAATCTGTTGTATGCTAGAACAAGTTCACTTTTTACCAGCATAAAAGTCTCACAAAACTGTGACTAAAAATATATTTCACATTTAATTGAAAAAAGTATTTGAAACCAATTATAGTAAATTATATGACGTCCTGGCAGAAATATTAATTCCTGATTGCAATTTCTTACGAAGTAATGCAACATTAAATATTTTTAATTACGGTTATGGCACTTCAGTTATGATTGCACGTTCGGGTATGCCTCAGAACAATTCCTCATAACTCTATGGATCTGCCGAGAAAACTTAGGTAATTATTATTCATGTGAATATAAGACCGATTCACCCATGTGGGAACACAGACTATTAGACAGAAAATACTTTTACTTTATGGTAATTGCGTATTCAACACTGATGCGTTAAGTTTAATGGCGTAGTTGATTAACATGTTCAATGCTGACAAACATGTTTAAACATGAAAATCACATATATTTCAATGTTAATTAGAAGACGTTAGTTAACGTCCTCCGCACCCAACGCGTGAAACTAAACAAAATATAAATAAAGATATTTTCATGTTTTATCTAGCTCTTGAAGTTACTTTTTTTGGCATAACACATGTTTACAAGTTAATACAAGCTTCAACATAAGTGTTTGCAACATTTCAATTTCGTGGGCACACAACAGATTTTGACCAGTCCTTGCAAAACCAATCAACTAAATCTGAATCAATATTTCCTAATCACAAGCAACACAATCGACTGCAGGTTTAGCAGAGGGTCGCGTTGCAAGGGTCAAGCGGGCAAGTGCAAGTGATACATACCACAACCACAGGGTGTTGAGGGGCTCGCCGAGGCCACATTGGAAACAAAGCAGACCACAATGTGAGACTAAAAGCCTCTAAAAGCACCTGCCCAGCTCACCGTCAAAATGCCAATCGGCCGGAAAGTCTCGTAATAATTAAAAAAACTCCAAAGATGTTAATCGAGTATAGAAGTTTTGAGACAAACTATCTAAGTCATCTTATTTCTGTTCATCTTATTAGAAGTCATTATTACTTCATTATAATGGTTGCCAAATAGTATTCATGTGAGGAAACCTCATTAATCCTATTATACCAAAGAGTGTCAGTAAAGTCGATATCTCAAATTAAATTTCAATAGCTTTTTCGATGTAAAATTTAAGTATATTTGCAATTGAATAAAATAATAATATCCATTTGATTTTGTTTCCTGAAAAGTTTCACTTTCCGATTGTATAGAAGGGGTCTTTCACAAGTGTATTTATGAAAAAATAACACAAAAAACGTAAAAGATGTTCTAATTGAATCACACATCAACTACAGGTTTATTTACATAATGTTTAATTTTTTTTCTAAAAAGAAAAGCTCAATATGTTAAAATGCAAATCAAGGTAATCAAATAGGAAATGCATGCTACCAAGTTTGAAGGGATTATCGTAACAAGTATTTATCAGCTGTAATATCCATGTAAGGTATAACAAAATTATGAAAACATTATTTCTTAAGACGTCTCCACACTTGGGTCAAATCGCTCCAGCAAGCGACTCTGTGAGGCATTTTACAATGTGCTGGAATAACATGAGCGGAGGCGAACTAGACTTCCACACTCTCACTGTCATTTGCTCGCCCAGACTCGGCCAAAGTGTGGAGGCGGCGTAAGGACTTCACCCGTTGGCTAGATGAAAAAGAGAAACACAAATTATGATAATATTTTAAATATCATCATTGTAATAACATTACAGTCAGTGTTTACCAAACATAAGGATGAGATTTTTTTAGTAGATGAATATTTACATATATAAAAAGTCTATTAATTTCACCATAAAACATGGAACCAACAATTTGTTTATCCCTCCATGAAAAGTCATAGGGCGAATAAGTAGGAATTTTCCTAGTATAACTGGGATTATCCGGTATTTAAAATATACAAGTTGTAACATTATTGTTATTTTAAATTTGAATTAAAGGCTCGAATCACTTGACTTTAAATAACAAAATATGATCAGTTTTGTAAGTTATAGTACAGTGAGCTGTGCAGGATCTTTATTGGAAAGCAAGATACAAACACACATTCAATTCAATAACAATATTAAAAATACAACTGAGTTTCAGTATCGGATACACAATATACACATCACCACACCTACCAATAACCATGTTGCTATTAAATATCAAATCACATTGTTTACAACAACAAGGGTTCAAAATTCAACAATGCTGTGGCAATCAGAGAAACCAAGCATTTAAAATAATATACAATCAATTATTGGAAATTACCGTTTAAAACACACATGCTTTCAGTAACATTTGTTGGGGTATTTAAGTATAATTACATTTCGGTAATGAGATCTGACTTATCATGTCGATTTATCATGTTTTAATATATGAGCTGTACAATTTGGAAGACTCAGGTGTAGATCACATTAAAATGTGCACTTTTAAAATTTCAACATAAAAATCACAACATCCTAAAGTTAAAAATATTGCCTAACTTCAATTAATTCGAGTTATATTCGTTTTACTGGACAACATATTAACTGTTATTTAATTTAAGAACAGTTCTGAAAAACAATATAGTAAAAAAAGTAAATTTTATTTCAATTTACATTTCTCTAAAAGAAATAATCCAAAATACTTAAACATAACGCTAACTACTTTTAATGTAAATGGGGAGGGAGGTGTTGGGCCACAAAAGATTTTGAATAATGTCAAACATTTTAAAATTATGCTATGAATTAGTATTCGTATAGCACTGGTGACACTCCTTGTTTTGGTTATAGGTTGTTCAACTAATGTCGGTGTACCAATTCAAACTAGCTTACACATTAATTAACTGAATAAGTGTGATGAGAAAAGGTACCCAATATTTTTAACCCTTTAAACCCCTGCTATGCTTCCGACTTTTTTAAGTATCGCTTATTATCAATGCTAATGCTATTCAAAACATCTGTTTAGATTTTATTTACAAAAAACTAAGCTAGCTTGCGTTTTACAGATGGTGTTGTCTCCAAATCAGTATTAGTGCATACAAACAAATCACACCAAACTGTGGTTAATCAAGTAGCATAAAAATGGAATTTAATTGTTTTTCAAATCAACTCATGCAATTTTTGTCTTATTAAGCTTAAAAAACAAAAAATGTTGTGGCCTGTGTAGACATAACCAGTTTGGCTGAAAGGTGGGGGGCTCAAAATCTACAGTGCTAGACATTAAATAAAAATAGTTAGACCTACAAGAATGTTCAAAGTCCACCACCACGGAAAGGAACAAATAAAAGAGAATAAAATTAAAAATTAAACCCAATGAAATATTAATCACTTATGTATAATATTCCATAATACCATTGTAGTCCTAGTATTACACCTTGACACTACCATTCTTAAAGATATTTATGAATTTCACCCCAAGTAACGTAAGAATGTATAGTAAAGACGATTGTGTCTTAAAAATATTTATATTTTTTGTTGGAATTTAGTAAAATAAACATTATTTACGTTTAGAATTTTACAACAATCATGAGTTAGTTAACAACTCATATAAAATACAAAAATACTATCTCTTTAATTCTTTGTTTCACTTGGTTATTAGGGTATACTTAAACAAAATTAGTAATAAAAGGTGGGGTGGCGAGTAGTGATTATTTGAGCGAGTCGAGTGGTGTCAATTACTCTCAAGATTCGAGTATTTTCACGTGAGTATATATGCCACCAGCATTATATTGTTGTTGATAGTTTCAAATGGCGTGATGAAATTTGGGTTCTTCTCCAGATATAATTTCATAGTCTAACTAATACATGAGTAGCAATACACATATTTGGCCAGTACAATCAAACTGGATTATATATTGTCAAACAAAGCTTGGTTTGGCTGCCATTTTTGGCCGATAAAACACGGTCCGGTTGCCATTTGGCCGATATCACTTGCTCCAGTCATCAATATAATAATCAATATTCTGTGACTAAATAATGATTTATGGCCAATATTTCGAGGTCAACTCGTAATTTTTGGCCGATATTAAGTTTATTGTTGTCATTTACAGCTGGTATCATGCGTAGCGTCATCAATTACGGCCAAAATTACGCGGTCCAGTTGTCATTTACACAGTTTGGTTATTGTTTGTGACCGATTCATGTTTCCCATCGACAATTTCGGCTGTCAGTTTTACGTAGTTTGGACATCTTTTGTGGCCATTACTATGTGATTTGTCAGTTCGCAATTGTTAGTGATCCTGAGAATACTCGCTCAAACTTTTTGAGTAGTTTTCAAAACTTCTATTTGAGTCGAGTATTGAAATACTCAATTTTTAAATACTATGAGTGATTTGTTTTTCTATTCCTTAACGCACAGCTGGTATCAGCTTCACTGATTTCAGACAACCATTCACAGATCTGTCATTTTTATCATATAATAATCGAGATATGATAGATAAGATATAGTTCATTTGTGTATTATAACATGAAGGTGGTTATAAGTTTTAGTAAACAGTAACAACATTTTGATTGTGGTAATTTCTTACTAAATATTGAAAGAGAGAATCTGTAAAGAAAATATATAAATTGTGTTGACCACAAATTACAAAAATATTTCATAAAAATATTACTTTATTTTAAAAATCTGGCCTTGGTCAATTGTAAATGCATAGCTCAGAAAAATTAGAGTAACTGGAAATCAAATCATGTTTACAGATTTGTTGTGAACAATAAGACTAACTTGAATCAAAATTAATTTGAAAATTAAAATTCCCTATAAAACTAGAAACAACCTTATTCATAACTCGAGATATTCAATTATAACAATTAAATAGATGCTATAAAATCATTATGTATAACAAAAAAATTGGTAGGCCTAGTCACAATTTTATCACATTCGCTGCGGGAAACATATTGGAATCACATTCGGTGACATTAGACACAACAAATGGACATGTGTTAGATGGTGGTACCTATGGACAAAGATGGATATCAGCTGGCCTAAAAGGGCAGGGCAGACCCGCCTGTTTGGGGGATGGTAAGCAGTTGTCGCAGAAGTCAACCCACTAAAACGGGAGTTTACCCTCTAAAAGGTAACTGACTATTCTATCCCGTCCCACCTTCTCCATCCCTCTAGTTCATTTCCCTCCGGTATCCTGCGCAAAGTTCTCAAGGGGAAGACGTACCTAGCGGCTCTGCATGGGTTTCCTTAACCCCTAAGCTAACATCTAATGTGGTTGAACACATATAAAATAACAACTGTAATAACAACAATTACAAAAAAGCACATCTCAATCTAGTAGTGCTGTTCCCAGCAACCACTGTACCGACTGTATACCCTGGATACAGCTGAACAGCGCCAATCTGAGTGCACATCGGCTTGTAAACTCATCCGTACCCTTTTGACCCACCCTTCAATAAAACTAAGTTGGTTTGAAACGGAACACAAGGCCTACACGTAACAATATGAGTTCCATCCTTATATCACTCCACAGTAAAAACACCACTGCAATACCTTCATAAAGGCGTAATGGGGCACAACAGCTTGGCAGTATATGCTTAATAGGATCCTTGTCACCATGAAGTGCCGGTAAATCATCCGCAGCGAATGTGTTGACCAACGAAATAAGATTTACAAAGTGGTGGTCCATGATATGAGAAATTTATTGCTTGAGTGAGCTTCAATATAATGTGCTAGTAACATTCATTCGTGCCAGTTACTAAATTATGGCAGTGGGGTCATGATTAGGTTTTAAAACCAATACTGGATCACATTTGTGGAAATTCATTTGGGTTGTTTGTAAAAAAATCATAGTACGCGTTAAAATAAATTATTTAAACAACCAACAAAGCGAAAAGCCCCTTTAATAGTAGTCATAAAATATTTTTTACACCACCAATTGTTTCTGAACAATAACAATTTTAAGCTAAAGTAAATGTGTTAAAAATCAACATTACTACAATTAAGATTAGGCCTTGTATACTGTTTTATCTTAGCTCACCCATTTAAGGGCTCTAAAGCCTTTAGTCATTGACCCTAAAAAGGTGAATATCACTAATAACTAATAACAATTAGATACACACTTTTAGTGAAAACGTTTCTAAGCACATGCAAACTAATGTAAGGTATTACAGAATATTTGTTTACAACAATTTAATAACACAGCATATATAATGACCTTAATCCTAATCCAATGATAGTTACAGACATGAATTTTGAGACTTTTACAGTTTTCAAGAATAAATTAATCTTTAAAAAGGACTTCAAGGAATTATAATTTGAAAGTATCTGGGCATTTGGGAAACAAATTATTGCCAAGGTTTTTCTGAACAGCAGTAAGGGATCTTTCATGTTGGAGGGAGTTTTTTTTTAGCTTTTCGTAAAAGATAACTAATAAATAAATATTTTAGGTTAGGATGGTTCAAGGCTATATTACAGAAAAATTATTAATTGTCTACTTTGGGCAGATAACCTGACAAATACTATATTGTCGAATAAATGAGTATGATGATTTACAAACAATAATAGTTTTAAAAAACCGGATTAAAATTTTTAAAAAATTATAAAAATATGCTTAAAATGCTTAAACAATCAAAAGGCCTTGGGTTAAGGTCATGTATGCCCTGGAAAATAAAAATATGAGAGAGATATTCAAACTCAATTTAGACAACTACCTATGTATCTTTTCATTTGCCCAAATCAATATCAAATTGTAACAAAAATGTGCACAACCCCTGAATTGATTTACTTGACACTAAAAGAGAAAACGTTTACACTAAAATAATTATCACATGGTAACAAAAGTAAACGTAAATAAGTTATAGCACAGGATTATTTTAAATAGACAGTATGAACATATTATTGCCTAGACAACACAACCCTATGTTTGTATTAAAGCGAAGCAAGTTGGTCAGTTACAGGGTGTAGGGCAGGTTTACTTCTTACCATAGCCAAGCCCTTGAAGGAAGAGGCGCAGGGCCTCGCTGACTTTGTTGGGCTGCTCCTCTAGAACCATGCCGCAGTCCGAGATCTACAACAACCGGACAAAGCACTTCAACAAGAACATTTGGAACATCACTCCGCAACCAAGCAGACCGCAGTACTTTGATACATATTAGTTATTTATTTATAGGGTGAGTAACACTCCCAATGAGTTTATTTAGTCTCAATTATAAATAAAATAATTAAAAATTTAATTAATTATAATTAAAGAAATAAATTTCATTACTTGATTCTGAACAGCTTTAAAATCTACCTCATAAATCTTTATTTTAAATAAACTACGTAGGTTTGGTGCAATGTGCAATGGTACAATACATTGATCTGTGCATGATTTAAAAATGCATTCCAATATTTAAAAATGGATTTCAACTTGACACT
Organism: Allygus modestus; assembly: GCA_963675035.1. NCBI lineage: Eukaryota > Metazoa > Arthropoda > Insecta > Hemiptera > Cicadellidae > Allygus > Allygus modestus. The sequence continues at coordinate 38,361,586 of OY776114.1, read as the reverse complement.
TTCATTTCGTTTATGGCCTTAGGAAATGTTTTATCAATAGCTAATATTTTCCCTCTATTTTTCTAACCAAAAACTTGTATTGTAGCATATGGTTCATGGGTGGCAGACTTATGGTTTTCTCAAAAGTTCCTGGTAAGGATTGTCTTTATACAGTAGAATCCCAACTATCCAGAATAATCAGGGGGAGAGGGTCACGGGTATCTTAAAACCACGGTTAACCCGCGTGGTAATGATTAATACAAAATGTTAAAGTAAAAACCATAAAAGTTGTTTATTCATCAGTTCACACATCCAAACAATAACGAGGCAAGCCTTACATTGCTTTAACAGGTTACATCATATTTTAGCATTGCAAATTAGATAAAAGAATTTGAACAAAAATTCTACTTTTTTATTGAACAAAAATTCTACTTTTTTATCCATCGCATGGGTCAGTAGGCCTATGCAATGATTTAAAGACAGTTGAAGTATCTCTGAGTTACTATTTTTGATGACTAAACAAAATGCTTTCATGTAACGTATTTTACTGATTAATAAAAGTTTTTTTCAGTCACAGCAGTCAGAAAATTTATTAGGGATTGATTGGTACTCTTATATGAGGGAAACATGTTATTATCTGTCTTGTGAGAAAAGATGTGACCTACTGATACCGAAGAACAATCCCGCCAACCTACAGCAGCAGCAGTTCTGTCAAAGTAGGGGATGGTTTAACAGACATCCCCTATTCCCACGAGCAGGAGAGAAGACAGACCTTAACGGCCTTGTGTGGTTTATAGGGCCTTAAAAAAAGACCAGCCAATAGTAGACGCTCTGCATTGCCAAACTGTACACAGGCTTGATGGCATAACACTCAAGTGATATTTCTTTGGCAACAGTGACAGGGTGGGCCTTATTGGCTGGAGCCCAACTGTCCCGATAATCGTCTGTTCCACTGACCTTCATCCAGGACGAGTTGGTGGGGTCTAGCCTGCTGTTGAGAGTGACCGTCTCGTCCATGTGAGGGCTGAGGGCTCCGGATATGTTGAGGACCGGCATCGAGAGCGTGGCTCCACTCCGAGTCATGTTGAGGTCCGACCGCCGCACGTAGCTGTCGATGAACATGGCCAGGTTCCCGGGGTTGATGTAGCGCTCGAAATAGTTCTTATAAACCTGTACCAGGTCGTGGTTCCTGTCTTCTGTACCCTAAAAAAATATAAACAAATGTTTAAAATTAACTTTATTCTGAACATTGCCAGGAGAAAATTAAAATCAGGACAGGTAACTGATCTACAAGATTTTCCTTGGTAAATCCTTTTTGAAGGCCTCATAAGGAACGCTTACGACTTCAGAATGCAGCACCTCAACAATGTATAAGTTATAAAGCTCCCTAAACCCATAATATCAATAACTTATGTCAACCAACAAATGTGTAATGAAATAAAACAAAGCTGGAAGACCATTTATTTTTACCGATTACAAACACATGAACAAGAGAACCAAGCAATCCTGGTTTAGCCCAAAACTACTGTATCAAAATGATGTTAGCGAATTTATCCTGAAGGGAAGAAGCCATTACCGTAGTCAGCATGGACCATAACTTTTATTTTGAGGTACCCACATTCCAAAAATAACCATTTGTTCAAATTTATTTATATATGCCGTACTTAGTGAAAAAATCCATATAACCCCTCCTAATTTTGTATATTTTTAGATAGATAAATATATTTTTGGTAGTGAGCATAAGCTTAAAGAGAAATATCTTATGATGTTATTGAAGAATTTTAATGTTCCCAGAACTGGGGGATTTTTGGTGCAACTGAAAATGTTCACTATTCACCATTTTCACCATTAGTCTATTTTTTGAGTTCTTTAAAACAAGGAGTCATTTCATGAGGGTTTACATCCAAACATTTTGAGTTGGTCTTAAAACCCCCCACTTTTGGAGACATTAAACATTTACAGTAACGTATTTCATATTGGAAATATACCATTAACCCAAAAGATATTTATTTATTTTAACGAATTAAAATACCCCCGTAGCAGCAAACCTGCGTACTCAGCGAATTTACAATGTATATATATGTATCTTAATACCACATAAAGCCACATACCAAGTTTCATAACATACACAAATAAACGATTTATGACATTTTAATTATTCTCCATAAGAATAACATGGCAGCTGAGTATGCAGGTTTGCTGAAGCAAGGAACACAAAAAATGGGGTTTTATACAAATATCAATATAACTCATGTAGGTAAAGCCACATACCAAATTTCATTAATTTATTTTCATAATGAAGGCAGATAACATGTTACTTATTCTCCATAAGAATAACATGGGGCTGAGTACGCAGGTTTGCTGCTACGGGAGCCTTGGGTAAAAAAGTGTCTTTTTGAGCAAATATCAATGGTCCACAACCAGATGAAGCCGTATACCAAGTTTCGTCAGTATAGGTTCATAAATAAGCGAGATATAAAATTTTTATTTTTCTCCATAAGAATAACATTAGACAACGTACTGTGTTTAGCACTTTCAATATCTCGGTAACCAATTGACGTAGAGAAGTGATCAAAATACCAAATTGTGTGTTTTTTTTAAGCTGAATCCAATGGGAAAAAATAAAATTGGACTATTCCCAAAATTATATGTAAAAAATTCGAAAAACCTATTTTTAGGGTACAAAACCCCCACAAAATACCCCTTCGGATAGAGCGATCTGGCTGGTTTTCGAACTTAAAGTCATAAATGTTGCTTTACACGTTTATACCAAATTTCATCAAAATTGGATCATTTTTACGAGAGTTATCGTGCTCACGGACACACACACATATATATATATATATATATATATATATATACAGTTTCGAACGAATGGTGTTTTTGGGGTCTGGGGACCTCAAAACGAAAAGTTATCATGGTCCCGGGCCTAGGTCTTACCATGCCGACTACAGTAATAGCTTCTTCCCTATAGGGGAAATTCGCTAAAAAATGGTAGGGGTTTGATGTTTGCATAAAAGCCCTATTTTTTGTGACCCCCTTGGCAGCAAACCTGCATATTCAGGTTTAATATTATTCTTATGGAGAAGAAGAAAATTGTATATCTCGCTTATTTATAAATGTATATTGACACTTAGTATGTTGCTTCATTTGATTTTGGTCCATTGATACTTGCATAAAAACCCAATCTGATCGCCGTATTTTATTTTGATAATTTAAAGGAAAGGAACCTCCTAACAGGCTTTGCCTTGGAGGCCCTACATTTTCTCTTGAGTTTTATGCACAACAAAAATGTACAACCTTTTATTTTTTAGTCTTAATAATCTATGCATTAATCTGTATTGGTGTATTTTTAAGTCAGTCTGAATATGGACATTTTGTGGACTTTTAATTTTTTTGCTAGAAGAATGGGCATTTTTAGACTATTATTTTTTATGTGTGTTCAGTTTTAAATACAAGAAGAAAGGTCAAGATACAAAAATATTATATATTCCTTGTACTCACTAGACATGGGTACATCACGTTTTCCTTTTCCCTATTTTTTCTGTTTCTCACTTTATTAGCTGCATACAGTTCTAACATTTTATATATTTTCCAGTAACCATCTGTTAATAACATATTTATAAATATCATATGTTTTAATTTCCTTTGTTTTTATTCTGCTTTCATTGTTCATATAGCAACCCCAAAAACTTATTGTTTTTTCATCCTTTCACAAAACCTTTCCACATTATTTAAAAACTACATTTTCTTTTATCAATTCCTATAATTCTCTCAGTAAAGTACGAGAGTATTTAGTATTTAGTATTTCCCTTCAATCATCTCCCTTTAATATTAATATTTGAATATGCATTATTAACTTATACAAACTGTGATTATTGTGTGTGAAACTTTCCTTGTATGAAATGAATGCAACAACCAACCATGGACCTACCTTGATGATCTACTGAGTGTGGAGTAAAAATGAACTTCATCCTTTCGTGAGTGACTTGAATTATCCATTAACAAACTTTTCAACCATAAACATTTTGTGACATTGAGACCTTTATGTAAAATTATTATTTCATGCCTTTGTAAAATGCAATATTCAAATAATTGTTAACTCTAGTCTTTTCTTTTTTTTCAACTATTACTATTGGTTTCACAAGGTACCAAATTAACCTTGTGTGGTCCTTCAAACAGTCTAAGCTATAAACCCCCTCTATATACAATCTTAGCAAATTATAAGATCCCCTCAACCAATGTGCAAAATTGGAAAGTGTACAAAAATGTAATATTTTTGGAGATAATAAATTATTCTTATTCTTATTATTCTTATTCAATTTATGCGAACCTTGTTGCATAAAACCTGCATACTTAGTCCTAATGTCATTATGGAGAATAAATATCATATCACTATTATTTATGAATAAGTAAGATTAAGATATGACATTAGTAAGTGGTTTCATTTCGTAGGGAGATACATATATAAGCATATGAAATTCGCTAAGTATGCAGGTTTGATACAACGAGGGTGTTTTTAAATCACCTATTCTATAAGTACCAGTATATAGGGTTATCTGAAAAACTATGTTCAAGCTTCAATTAGTGAAATTCTATTTAAAAAAAATATACACTAAACACTTTTTCATGTTATGGTTAACTGACGATATTGCAGTAAAGGCTGGTATTTTTAAGGCCCTACTATAGTCTAAAAAAATCCTGGTTACTCAATACAGTTCAAACAACTTTTACAATTGATAAAAATATGTAAAGAGACAGGTTTCAACCATCTGCTATCACTTCCAGATACTTACTCTTCCAAAATGATGCCACATAAGATAGTCTAACACTCCTTGAGTCATTCCTTTTGATTTGAGGTAGCGAGCGTTGATTTTTTGGTAGCCCCATTCAAGCCAACCAGCTTGTGTGGAAACTACATTGATTAAAACTAGAGCTTCAACCTAGAAAAATATAAAAAAACTGTTATTTTTTCCGAACGTAAAGTACCAAAGTATATTATCCTCTAGGGACTAGATTAGATATGATTAATTAAATTGTGTACTTACTTAAATGTGTCTTTCAGTCACATTGTGTACTAATTACAGGTCATTATAACAGCCGTTTTAGTTGCCAACTTCATTTAAATGCTTTGAACTTACAATGTTTCACCAAATTACCATTTCTCTTAATTACAACTGATTTTTTATGTCAAGATTAAAATTTTGTTTGTGTTGTTGATTTGACCTGACAATGGTATTTTTTATACTAAAAGGTCTTGCCAATTAATTTTTTTAAATTTTAATTTCATAAGTCAAAATTTAAATTATTTCCAATAACGAGCTCTTAGTACATTTAAATGACTAACTTTTTTGATGGTGCATAAATAAATTTCAAAATAAACAAGAGGTAGTATTCAAAACATTTTTACCAGGCCTTCGATCTAGTGACTGGTCCTTCAATCAACTAAAAGTGTTAAAAGATTTGTTGCTAGTAATTACATTGCAATTAAGAAATATCACAAGCACAACAATAACACAATACCAAGTTTAGGTCCCACTTTATTACAACTGCCTAAACTAAGCTTTAAATTTCATGAGTTTTACTGTATTTAAGGACACAAGCAATTGACAAAGTCTAGTTATTTAACAATTCTACACAAACCAGAGTTCAAAACTTGAATTAAAATAATAGACCAAGTTGCAATTAAAAGATTGAGTAACAAACACATGTTAAGAGGGCTCTAAACCTTCGCCAAACGGCTGAAAAACACACCTCCGTATTACTCAAATTCTAAGGTTATTAAAGCACCTAGCGACCTCCAGTGAACGATAAAATATTTCTCATGAAATTAACTAGGTTAACAAAGTTCTTTTAAGGTTTTAAGTTATTGTTATACATATTTTATTCGGGGTTAAACTCAGTGAAAATTGACCATTTTCTACTACCGTACGTAAATGTCAAACAGTTAAGATCAAATTAAAAAGTTTTTCCGTTTTAAAACCCTTATTAGTTATTCAAGATAATTTCCCGCTAGGCAGGATTTCATAAAAACCAATATTTATCTCATAAATCGAGTAATTTGTGAGGGTTGTTTCTGAAAAGCGCTTCGCAAAACACCCCCGTACAGAGGACGCTCTGGCGAGCGGCGATGGAACTACCACCGCCAATGAGACATTCATCAGTGTCGCCAACCTGTTTCTCTGTTTCTCTACCTATTGGGATATCGGACGGACGTAATTCCCCAGTGTGTCCTTGCTTCAAACTGCTCTAAAGACACAATATTTTCCCGTCGTACCATACCGTCATTCTTGATGACATAGCTAAATCAAATTTCAAATCACATTATCTGGGCTTTTTACCGTTCAAGAATGTGATCAATATCATTCAATATGATTAAATGATTAAACCTAATATACCGTAATACACCAACAATTTTAATAAAATTAATCCTTCCTTAAACAATATTTTTTTTACAAAAATTAAGATTTTTCTAGTTATTAATGTTTACAGTTGATACAAATAGTAACAGTTATATTTAACGTTACCAAGTGCAATACGTTTTATATTGGTTTTCGTCAACCGTATAGTAAGAAGTTTCTCATTAACCATCATAACTGTAACTCGGGGTAGGTACATCGTGGCTTTAGCCAACTTCATCACAATCTGTTTCATGTCATTTTCAAAGTGTGTGTGGTTTTAAAATACTTGTAACGCGGCGCGGCGGCCGCGCCGATTTCCAAGAGCACTGAGCCGAGAGGTGACGAGGCGCCCCTCGACCAAGGGTAAGAGTGCATCACCTTACTTCCTGGAAGATCATCCCCTACAGCATTTTCCTTGTCCGCAAACCTTCAGTTCATCAGTTGCTCTTTGTGACAGTGAAAATACCCCCAGTGTGTAAAAAGGCAGAAATATTGCTATTTCGTCAAGGAATGAGGATGGAAGCGTTTGGATCATGATTATTATAACAGATGATAATAATAAACCATAGTCTGCATTCATACATTCATACATTTGAATAATATATATTAATTGTTTATACATTTGTTATCCATGCAAAATGGTCGTGACAAACATTTTGAGTTCGGGGCTAAATCCAAAGTGAGATTCTCAAAGAGGATTTTAAAGGAATATAGAAGCAGTGAGGTGACAGCCAAAACATCAGCCTGCCTCCTGCCACTGGCGGCATGGGAGTTACCGTTGTTCGTTCAACTTCCCCACGAATCCATGGATTCCCTTTCGGTTGGCAGTAATGCGAAAACCCGGTCTAGAGGGTGACTCGTCTAGCGCAGCCATTTGTGAAAATTGAAACTACGTGGAGCTTTGTGGGACACAGATCCTTGTACTCCACTGTGGCCACGGACCTTTAGAGCCACCTTAAATCATTATGTCCACAATGGCAAAATATTGGTTACCACAAAAAACCTAATAATTAAAATCTTAAACAATGAATATCACAGGCTAAGAACTCATCTGCAGTATAAAATGGTTCATCTCAAGGGGAGCCGCCCTCTTTGGAAGAGTCATATTTTCACTATTATAAATCAGTCAGTCATCTCATAATTCACTTCAGACACTAGGTTCAAATTGTGCACATCTCATCTGGTAAAGTGAGTAAGTATATACACTCTGTCTACTAGTACAGCTATCTAAAGTTTTTGAACACATACTAAACAGCAGTATTCAGACTAAGCAAGTTCATTAATTAAGCTCTTTAGATATTGGCGAACAACTCCCATATTGCTGGAACCATGGTAGCGGCCCTGTTGTGGTTCGAATCCCAGCCCTGGCATGTAAATTTTATCAGTAACTCATATGTTCAACTCATACTGTAACGGCTCACTCCTTGCTTTGTTGGATTCGTTCCATGCACAGATGTATAGTCTATGTGGACGGGCACAGTAACGAAAAAAGAGGCTGCCAACCTCTTTAAAAAAAGTTAGCTCAATAGTGTGAGAGTGTTGGGACCTTACCTTGTTGGGATGGTTGAGTGCAAACCTCGCCAGGATGTTGCCTCCTGCACCGACCCCCAGCCCGATCACAGAGTTGAGGCCGAAGTGGCTCAGGACAAAGCTGAGTTGGTTGGCTAGCTCATCCATTGTAGGGTACTCGAAGCTGAAACACATCAGTTCCACTGTAAACGACTTCACCGTTTGTCTGGATATAATTTAAGACCAAACTAGCTTTGTAAGTTTGAGAAAATGTGTTAAAACTGTTGTGCACACAACACATAACGTTGAACATTTTATGAACTGTAGCCAAAGGGCATTAGAAGCACAGCAGAAGTAATATTTTCTTTATTGTACGGGGGTCAACCAGAAAGTAAAGAACATTTGGCTACTGCGCCAAGCTTAGATCCCTTACCACCTTGATTGCGTGAGCGATAGCCCACTCACCTCCCCACCCAATGTGAGCCGAGCGTCAATGTTGAGCGATAACGGGTCTTTTTTCTACAGCGGTGCAAAATGGCGGCGACAATCGAAAACCTCGCCCAATGTAAGATCTGCAGTGATATTAGTTTCTGAATGCACAAAATGTCCGATCTATTGATTGAAATTTGCAGACAAAAAGTTGATGGAGAAACTGCAAAAAAACAAGGTCTTAAAATTGATGTAATTTGCTAACATTTTAGCAGCTGTTTTCCTAAATTTTTAACTAACGTTTTTCTTTCCAATCATCTTTAACGAGCAATGACCTCCCACTCCGTTCCTCATTGTGCACAATGTGTTCTTTTCATTAAACACTATGCACAATTTTTTCCTCTGAGGATTTGCTGTTTCACAATAAAATTTCTTTGGTTTTTGGCTACAAATTTCAATAAGACGAACATTTTTGCATTCAGAAACTGAATACACTGCGTATATCATATTTGGCAGGATTATCGATTCACGCCACCATTTTGAATCGCTTTAGAAATAAGACGCGAGACCACACAACAACGAGACTCAGCTCACATTTTGGTGGGGAGATGAGTGGACTGCCACACTTGCAGTCGCGGTGGTGGGGTTTCTGTGCTCGGCGCAATAGGCTAAGTTCTTTACTTTCTGGATGGCCCTAGTAATAGTGTGTGATTTCCCCAACGTTAATGATTCGAAGAATATTAGAACCCAGCAGATATTATATTTTAAATACACCTGTCGCAGCAAACCTGCGTACTCAGCAAATTTCTATTGAATAGATATATCTCTTAATAACACATTAAGTGACTTACCAGGATTCATAAGAAATATATTCACTAATAAGTGATACTCAAAATATTATTTATTCTCCGTAAGAATAACATTGGGGATGAGTACGCCTCAGGTTTGCTGCAACAAGGAACACAAAATAATGGGTTTTTATAAAAATATCAATAGAATTCATCTAAGTGAAGTCACATACCTGTCATCCATATACATTCATAAATAAGCAATAAATAATATGTGAATAAGAATAACATAAGAATAACATGGGGACCCCGAGTACCTAGGTTTGCTGCTACGAGAACTATATGTGAAAAATGTTGTTGTGCAAACAACAACAAATCACAACCAGATGAAGCCGTACATCAAGTTTTGTCAGTTTATGTTAATAAATAAGTGAGATATACCATTTTAGCGAATTTCCCCTATAGGGAAGAAGCTATTACCGTAGTCGGCATGGTAAGACCTAGGCCCGGGACCATGATAACTTTTCGTTTTGAGGTCCCCAGACCCCAAAAACACCATTCGTTCGAAACTGTATATATATATATATATATATATATATATAGGCCCCTATATGTGTGTCCGTGGGTGCGATAACTCTCGTAATAATAATCCGATTTTGACGAAATTTGGTGTAAGCGTGTAAAGCAGCATTTATGACTTTAAGTTCGAAAACCAGACAGATCGGACTATCCGAAGGGGTATTTTGGGGAGGTTTTGTACCCCAAAAATGGGTTTTTTGTGTTTTCGACATATAATTTTTGAAAAAGTCAAATTTTAGTTTCCTCCATTGGAATCAGCTTAAAAAGACGCACAATTTGGTGTTTTGACCATTGCTCTACGTCAAATGGTTACAGAGATATTGAAAGTGCTAAACACAGTACGTTGTCCAATGCTATTCTTATGGAGATTAAGAAAAAAATTATAGCTCGCTTATTTATGAACATATTCTAACAAAACTTGGTATATGGTTTCATCTGGTTGTGGTCTATTGTTATTTTTACAAAAAACCCGATTTTTACCAATAATTCCCGTAGCAGCAAACCTGCGTCCTCAGCCCCCATGTTATTCTTATGGAGAATAAGTAAAATGTAATGTATCCCTTAATTATGAACATAAATTAATAAAACTTGGAATGTTGGTTCACCTAGTTGAGTTCTATTGATATTTGCATAAAAACCCATTTTTTGTGTTCCTTATTGCAGCAAACCTGCGTAATCATCTCCCATGTTATTCTTATGAAGAATAATCAAAATGGCATATATCGCTTATTTATGAACTTATATTGATGAAACTTGGTATGTGACTTCACCTAGTTGAGTAATATTGATATTTACAAGAAACCCTATATTTGTTGTTTTTTGTAGCAGCAAACCTGCGTACTCATCCCCAATGTTATTGTTATAGAGAATAATTCAAATTTGATATATCGCTTATTTTTGAATATATTTTTATGAAACTTGGTATGCGGCTTTATGTGGTATTAAGACTTATATTTTGCATTGGAAATTCGATGAGTACGCAGGTTTGCTGCGACGGGGTATTATATTTATTTTTCTCCATAAGAAAAGCATTAGACAACATACTGTGTTTAGCACTTTCAATATCCAAACCAATTGTAATCGTAAATATCGTAACCAATTGACATATAGCAATGATCAAAATGCCAAATTGTTTTTTTAAGCCGAATTCAATGGTATAAATTACAATTTGATTTAGGCCTACATAAAAATTAAACGTGAAAACCCCAAAAAACCAAATTTTGGCGTACAAAATCCTCCTTAAAACCCCCCTTTGGATGGTGTGATTCGTCTGGTTTTCAAACTCGTTCAAATAAATGGTACTTTACACACTTGTACCAAATATTATTAAGATCGGACCTTTTTTACAAGAGTTATCGTGCTTACGAACATATATGTATCTACATATATAAATATTTGAACGAATGGTGTTTTTGGCATCTGGGAAACTCAAAACAAAAAGTTATCATGGGGTTGGACTTAAGTCTTACCATGAGACCTACGGTTATAGCTTCTTCCCTATAGGGGAAATTTGCTAAAACAGTGCAAAACATAGTGACAATCTTGGAAAATGGAGCTTTCCTATACCCAAACCCAAACCAAACTGTAACCATAACATTTTCAGCTAAGTAGTCCACAGTTCTTTTTGTGAATGTTTCATCGACCACCATGCAAAAACTGGGATTGTGTTTGACATTTAAATTATAGCACAAATATTGAATAGAGTCTTTTCAATAAATCTATACCTAAAAAAGACAAAGCCCTCACTCACTCATCACAAAATCTACTACTTCCCACTTACCTAGAGAGTTGAAATTTTGTACGTTGATTCTTTAGGCATAAAATAGGAGAACTAAATGGTTTTCATCCTGATCTGACCTGAGGGCTCCGCTAGAGATCCCGAGAAAGTTCCCATATATTTCTTATGGACATTCATTTTTGTTTTAGCTGATAAAAATACAAATCTTGATCTTGATTCGTATTAGTTTCACGTGCTAACCACAGAATGCAGCACACTATAGTGTTTTCACTTGAGGGATTTTTATCCCCATAGGGGTTTTTGAGGCATAAGAGAGATGAAAGAGGGATAGAGGGATTAAGAGAGATTTTTAAGGTACTATTAGTATATTTGTTTGAAATTTAGTGTTTGGCTTAGTACGATTACATTCTACAAAAATAACTTGATAAAAAAAGTTGTAATTTTTTTAAATAGTTTGTGATATATGATAAAACATTTATTTATTCACATTTATTTATTTACATTCACGGTCGTAGTTACTTTTTATTACTCTTTGAAAATCATTTAGGGAGTCATGTATGGGATAGGACTGTCACTTTCATTGAATTTTTATTATTTTAATCCTTTAAACTGCAAAAAATGTAGTTTGTATTGTTTCATCTAAACAACTGTATTTTTTTATGAGAATTTTAAAATATAAAATTGTGTAATAATAAAGCAATGACAATTTTTTGGACTTGATATTTAAAAATTACAATAATTGGTATATGCCTAAATCTATTGCTTAGATATAACATATAACTCTACATATTTGTGTATTTATTTTATATGTACATGCGTAAACAGAGAAATTGTGATAATTTAATGTTGCGGGAATAGGGAATTTTAAGATAACAGTGGGATTTGTGTGAATGAAGAGACGGATAAAGAGGAATTTTTTCCGTACTTGGCGAGGGATGTTTTTTCTACTTGGTGGAAACACTGAGCACATACAACTTAGATAGCTTTTACAAATCATTTGCGGGGCGAAGCCTGTGGGTAACAGCTAGTTTTACATGAAATTAACATATGTCAATGAATACTTCATGTATTAATTTAGAAACTTTTCAGTTAAAGTGATTTAAATTATAAAATTTGCAGTTATGATTTTATTGACAGTATTTATATTTTACTGTATTATTTACAATGAGCTGTTTTAGTCAACTACAAACAGCCTTTATAATCCCACAAATTCGCAAAGCCGATATCAGTGATATCGAGGAAGTAGTCACGTGAAGCCCTATAAATATTTGATCCAGTTGTAACCAGTCAAAACCCAGTCTGAGAGCAGTGATGTTTTTAGTTTACAAGACTGTTTACATTTTAGTCTATGACACTTGACTTGGGTGCAAACTTACATTTTAATCATATCTTAGAATCTCTTTAAAAAAAACCGTTGCTGGATAATTTGTTTATTGACACTATATTTTTCGAAGTGCATTCTTAATACAAAGTAAAACTTTTACTATAGAATGATTTAAGTGTTAAATAAGACAGATTATTTAATGTGATTTTACAAAACTCAAATTTGCTCGCCAGACTTTAAAATGAACAGAAATTCCTCATTACTTCCCCGTCCATTTTTTGTTTATGTCCTTCAGTTATTTTACTATTGCTCACAAATGGTTACTAGTAATGAAGAATTCCTTCCTGGAAGTAACTTTTTACTAATAAATCATTTAATAAGGAAAAATTGGTAAACCCGTTTCATTCCACAGGTTTCTGGGTACATTCACTGAAAATGGTAGCGCTTTCAATATCTCTGCACAGGTTGGGCAAAGAACAGTTTGGACACCAACATGATTGATATTTAGAGCAGAACTTACTGGTAAACACAAGAGTGAGTGATTTTATATCAAATTAACTGTGTTAAAGCTAAAACCCATTTTCCCATAAGATTAACATGACAAATTTGATGAACATTTTTTTTATTTTTCTGCAACCACTTAACCTATATTAATGATTCAGAAAACTAAATTATTTGTTTTTAAGCTCTATAAAATTATAATACCCCCGTAGCAGCAAACCTGCGTACTCAGCGAATTTCCAATGCATATATATGTATCTTAATACCACATAAAGCCACATACCAAGTTTCGTCAATATACATTCATAAATAAACGATTTATGACATTTTAATTATTCTCCATAAGAATAACATGGCAGCTGAGTATGCAGGTTTGCTGAAGCAAGGAACACAAAAAATGGGGTTTTATACAAATATCAATATAACTCATGTAGGTAAAGCCACATACCAAATTTTATTAATTTATTTTCATAATGAAGGCAGATAACACGTTACTTATTCTCCATAAGAATAACATGGGGCTGAGTACGCAGGTTTGCTGCTATGGGAGCCTTGGGTAAAAAAGTGTCTTTTTGAGCAAATATCAATGGTCCACAACCAGATGAAGCCGTATACCAAGTTTCGTCAGAATAGGTTCATAAATAAGCGAGATATAAAATTTTTATTTTTCTCCATAAGAATAACATTAGACAACGTACTGTGTTTAGCACTTTCAATATCTCGGTAACCAATTGACGTAGAGAAATGATCAAAATACCAAATTGTGTATTTTTTTAAGCTGAATCCAATGGGAAAAAATAAAATTTGACTATTTCCAAAATTATATGTACAAAATTCAAAAAAACCATTTTTGGGGTACAAAACCCCCCAAAAATACCCCTTCGGATAGAGCGATCTGGCTGGTTTTCGAACTTAAAGTCATAAATGTTGCTTTACACGTTTATACCAAATTTCATCAAAATCGGATAATTTTTACGAGAGTTATCGTGCTCACGGACACATATATACAGTTTCGAACGAATGGTGTTTTTGGGGTCTGGGGACCTCAAAACGAAAAGTTATCATGGTCCCGGGCCTAGGTCTTACCATGCCGACTACGGTAATAGCTTCTTCCCTATAGGGGAAATTCGCTAAAAACAAAGTTGTGTGTGATTTTTAATTTTAGAGTGAACACATACAAATTAAAATTTTAAAAACATATTTATAAATACACCCATCGCAGCAAACGTACTCAGCGAATTTCCGATGCACATTTTTGTCTTAATACTACATAAAGCCGCTTATCAAGTTTCATAAAAATATGTGAACAAATAAGCGATATTTTAATTATTCTATATAAGAATAACATTGGGGATGGGTATTTAGGTTTGCTGACACAATTTCAAAGCAAATATCAATACAATTCAACTAGGTAAAGCCGCATACCAAGTTTTATCAATATTCATTCATGAATAAGTGAATATAACATTTGAATCATTCTCCATAAGAATAACATGGGGGCTGAGTAAGCAGGTTTGCTGCAAAAGGAACGCAAAATATGGGTTTTCATTCAAATGTCAATATAACTCAACTAGGTGAAGCCACATATAAAGTTTCATCAATCTACATTAATAAATAAACGATTTATACCATATTTTAATAACATGGATGTTTCCATAAGAATAACAAGGGGGATGGATGAGTAAGCAGGTTTGCTGCAACAAGGAGCACAACAAATGGGTTTTTATGCAAGTATCAGTAAAACTCAACAAGAGGTCAAACTAAATACCAAATTATATTAATTTATGTCATAATTAAGTGAGACATAAGATTTGACTTATTCTCTATAAGAATAACATGGCGGCTGAGTACGCAGGTTTGCTGCTACAGGAAGTAACGGTAAAATTTTATTGTGCAAATAAGAATAGACCACAACCAGATGAAGCCATATACCAAGTTTTGTTAGAATATGTTCATAAATAAGCGAGCTATAATTTTTTTCTTAATCTCCATAAGAATAGCATTGGACAACGTACTGTGTTTAGCACTTTCAATATCTCTGTAACCATTTGACGTAGAGCAATGGTCAAAACACCAAATTGTGCGTCTTTTTAAGCTGATTCTAATGGAGGAAACTAAAATTTGACTTTTTCAAAAATTATATGTCGAAAACACAAAAAACCCATTTTTGGGGTACAAAACCTCCCCAAAATACCCCTTCGGATAGTCCGATCTGTCTGGTTTTCGAACTTAAAGTCATAAATGCTGCTTTACACGCTTACACCAAATTTCGTCAAAATCGGATTATTTTTACGAGAGTTATCGCACCCACGGACACACATATAGGCGGCTGAGTACGCAGGTTTGCTGCTACAGGAAGTAACGGTAAAATTTTATTGTGCAAATAAGAATAGACCACAACCAGATGAAGCCACATACCAAGTTTCATTAATATTTGTTCATTAATAAGCGAGATATAAAATTTTACTTATTCTCCATAAGATTAACACTGGGCAACATACTTTGTTTAGCACTTTTAATATCTCGGTAACCAATTGACGTAGAGCGATGATCAAAATACCAAATTGTTTGTTTTTTAAGCTTAATTTAATGGTCTAAACAAAAGTTTGGGTTTAAAAATAATTACATGTAAAAAGTTCAAAAAAACAATTTTTGGAGTATGAACCCCCCCCCCCCCCCAAAAACCCCTTTGAAATAGAGCGACCTGTCTGGTTCACAAACTCACGAAAATAGATCCAGCCTTACACGTTTGCACCAAATTTCATCAAGATCGGACCATTTTGACGAAAGTTATCGTGCCTACGGACATATATACATACCTATATATTTACCTATATACCTATGTATATAGATATACATATATATCTATATAAATATACATATATATGAATTTGAACAAATGGGGTTTTTGGCATCTAGGGGCCTCAAAACAATAAGTTATCATGGTCTCGGGCTTAAGTTTTACCATGAGACCTACGGTAATAGCTGGGGAAATTTGCTAAAAATTAAACCCTTGTAAAACCACATTTTAATGGGTAGTTCTATCTGGTTTTAGAACTTAAGACCTTAATTTATCGCTATTAATCTTAATTTATCACAAGAAACGTGGTTTGCCATACTGATATGCTGTTAAAACACATCAGGGTTAAAACACGTTGAAGGGTTAGTTATTGTATAAGCAACTGTACCGATATGAGCATTGTCTGCAGTCTGGGCCACTGACATGTGGTGTAGCCTGGTGGACGCTACCAGCCTGGCAAACGGAACACCCTCAGCTTGCAGGCAGGTTTAATACCACCCGAATCGATACAACCGCTAGCCATTCATGTTGGCTGAGCGGTCTAAAGTGCTATCTCCCCGGCAAGGGGTTAGTGCTCCGATCGAGGGTTTTATTTGTTTTAATTTTCACGGAAAGTTTACCTTTTTGTGGCAGAGTTGAAAGAGTAACTTAAGGGACCTTAAGTAAACGGTGGACGGCTCGGGCAGATTATGGAGCGAGCAGATAGCTGACCTACGTTGGTGATGCACAGTGGCAACAATCAGCAGTTAACCTGATGTCGACTGCGAGTATATATAAAGAATGTGTAAAGATTTTTTTGTGGCTTTCTAAACACATCACGTGTTGGAAAAGTAGGTAGTTACTTAGGTCCTTGCTATTTAAGAGGCTTTAAAACATCTTAACTCTAGAAAAAGGAAAAAAAGAGTTTGTGTTTACTCGTCAGGGAGGGGGTGGGCGCCTTCTTCCTGGCCTGGAGCGTTGACGTGGTACACGCTGAAGTTCTCTAGCAGCATCCTCATGTCACTGTAGTTGAAAAACGCTTGGAAACTTGCTACATCTGCAACAGGTATCGACATTGGATCACTTCACGTCTCATCACAAAACTTAAGAGGGGGCTCCAGTCACCTGCCTCTCCCATAAGAGCAATGTTAAGACAGTCCAGTGAGGAGGAACGGGCTTTGAAAGTTAACATTGGCCTTAGGGAAAGCAGTTAGAAACACCAACTGTTTTATGACTGGAACCCACTCTTTAAATTAATTTATGAGATTTTAAAACTTTATCATGTTTCAATCAATAACATTCATAAATATTGTTTTAACAGATACCTAGAAAAATTTAAAATTTCTTAACATTATATTGTATTTCTAGCTCACACTCAATATGTATTTGATCCTTTACAGTCTGAACACTACTTAAAGTGGGTAAAATAACTTCAAATGGAACAACTGCCCATCAGGTTCATGTGGTGGAAGTGATTTAGTTGTACTTTTAGTGTGAAAGAGGAGGCAATGTAATAAGCTATTCCGTGACTGAAATACTGTTTAAGAAATTCTGAAGAGCAATGAGCATTAATTTACTGACTATTAAAAATTGCAATACTGTGCAACCTAATACACACATTAATCCTCACATTGCAGCAAACCTGCATACTCAAATAAAATTCAAATGCTACCACACTACGTCATGATGCCACTTACCAAGTTTCATGAAATCATATTATGCTAATATTAATCTTGCTGCCATAATGAACTTTAATGACAAAATAGTATCCCCACAACTGCGTATAAAGTGCTTCTTTACGATCTGTAAAACAGCTGTTTTCTGTGTCTTACTTTTCCGCTCGCTTTCAGCTAATAAACAGCTAATTGACAGCTTTGGACTTTGGACCAAGCTAACTGACTTTGTTTATAAGCTCGATCTCGTAAATTCAGAAAAAAAGGATAAAAGGGAATTTTGGTTTGTTACATAGTAACAAAAATTGTAGTTGTAGGAATGATTGTGAAATATACCAGTTTTGAGGCTGACATTGGGTACAGAAAATGAAGTTGTCATTACATATGGTCAGTATTTTGTATGCCCATTATGACAAGCTTCCCTTTCACCTAAGGTCCCTCCATTTGCATTGGCTGGGGACGGAAACTCCTAGTTTGCTCCCCAACCTGAGAATGTGGCCCCTGGCTGTTGTACATGGATCCCCTGTCAGGGGAGTTGGCCAGTTGAAGGGCAGAGTGGGTCCGCCTGTTTGAGTCTGATCACAGGTGTCACAGGAGCACAGTTGGCCCTCTGAAAGGTTAATTTGGCTGCCTGTCCCATCGCACCCTTTCCTTTCCTACTATATTCTATCCTTCCGGTAACCTGCGTAAAATTCCACTTGTGGAAGATTTGCCTAGCGGTAAAGCAGCTAAAACCACCAATAACAAAAGTTTTCTCTTAAGCAACTAAGACCTATAGCACGTAATGTTCTTAATACATAAACAACTACTAAAGCGGCTGCAGTTGCAGTATACCCACAGTTGAGCCCCAGGTCGTGGTAGGTGAGGATGGCGGGTTTGCTGCGGTTGCCCTGCACCGCCACCATCACGCTGCCTCGGTCCGTCTCCACACGCACCTCCTCCACCGAGGGGTCGTCCCGGCTCAGCGACCGCACCGACGGGAACTGCAGCTGGATGTTGCGCAGCTCGATGTCGTCCATGCTGTCTGACGGCATTGTGCTGCAAACACGACCAACGGTTAACACTTTGTATGTTGTATGCGAGTTATCGATGTCGATGTAAGCACAGAAAACTGTAAAACACTACAGAAGGCTGGCTGGAATAGGTTAAGGATCGCGCTACCGTGGCAGCGCCACAAGTCGGGTTGCCAGGAGGGGAGGCAGCGAGAGGAGAGGGAATAAGTCAGGACGCCGATAGGAGTGGCAGCAGGTGTACGCGAATGCACCCCCTCTGAGCGACCTAGCACCACTAGCGTTTAACCTATTAAGATAATAATTTTATTCTACTCGCAATAGCCTACAACGGGATTTGATTGGTGATTCACTCTAGTAGCAAAATCTGTAACTAATGACTAAGGGCAAGCAGGGTTCTCTGCGCTAGAAGTATGGATTGACTTGAAACCTATCTAATGCTGCTATGCCACTGGTCATGATAGCCATATAGGCTAAGTCGTGGAAACACCTTGGCCAGGTGTTCATACAAAGTTCGTGGATTCGATTCCTGCACACGAACAAAACTGACTAGTCGTGCAACTCTCAATGAGTTAAAGGGTCTGTCGCAACGTTGGTGGGAGGGCCCAAGTTGAATAAACGGTGGCAGGCTTGCTTGGAAGTTGATGGAATCGGTTAATTATTTGTGAGTTGCACATGGTCAACACTGATTTTCCTACTTTTTAGCAAATTTCCCCTATAGGGAAGAAGCTATTACTGTAGACCTACTACTGTACATGGTAAGACCTTTTCGTTTTGAGGCCCCCAGATGCCAAAAACACCATTAGTTCAAATTCATACATGTGTATATATATTTATAAATATATCTGTGTCCGTAGGCACGATAACTTTTGTAAAAATGGTCTGATCTTAATGAAACTTGGTATAAACCTGTAAGGCAGCATCTATTTTCATGAGTTTTTCATGAGTAGTTTCATGAGTATTTTCATGAGGGGTTTTGTACCCAAAAAATGTGTTTTTTGAACTTTTTACATGTAATTCTTTTAAAAGCCAAACTTGAGTTTACACTATTGGATTCAGCTTGAAAAAAAAACAAAAAAATTTGGTATTTTTATCATCGCTCAACGTCAATTGGTTACCGAGATATTAAAAGTGCTAAACACAGTACGTTGTCCAATATTAATCTTATGGAGAATAAGTAACATGTTATATCTACTTATTAATGAACATATATTGATGAAACTTGGTATGTGGCTTTATATGGTTGGGGTTTACTGGTACATATTTGCATAAAAAACCCATTTTTTGTGTTCCCCATGGTAGCAACCTGCGAACTCAGCAGCTATAATGTTATTCTTATGGAGAATAAGAAACACATGATATCTTGCTTGTTTATGAACATAAATTGGTAAAACTTGGTATGTTACTTCATCTAGTGATGGACCATTGGAATTTGCATGAAAACCAGATTTTTGTAGTCCCTGATGCAGCAAACCTGCATAATCTGTCCTAATGCTATTCTTATGGAGAATAAATAAAATTTCATATCTCGCTTTTTTATGAATATACTTTGATGAAAGTTGGTAAGTTGCTTCATGGCTTAGTGAAGTACGATTTGAAATTCGCTGAGTATGCAGACTTTCTGCAACGGGGGTATTTACTTATGTCAACTGTGTGTGCCAATGTGACTCATTAAACCCAAATAAATCAATATTTTAATCAAAATACACCATTAACCCATTTAAAAACACAACTCTGTCCATTCCAATTCATAGGTTTAAAAAATGAAAAGTTAGGAAAGGCACCAGCACGTCATTCTAAGCCCGTTGGTTAAAGCGGTAACCGAACTAACCATTTAAACACAACAGCCGTTAACATGGTAGTCAGCCTTTTGTAGGATTTTACAGTTTTCTGTGGTGTAACAACAACACAAAAATATCAGATATACTGTAATTTGTAATTGTTGAATGTGAGCATCAAACTGAGGTATAGTACTTTACAGAAAAAAGACGAATAAGAATGTCTGCAGAGGAAGTTGAGTACAAATGCTGTTTGTTGGATTAGAACACAGAATTAACGTCACTAACAGGTGACTCAGTAAAGGTTTGTTAAGGACATTAAAGACTGCGGCCTAAGCTACTGTTACGTGCTGAGTTAAGGGTACAAGCATTTACAGGAGTGGTAGTTTAATGAGGATGAGTGCATTCAAATCAACTAGTTTAAGTAAAAATATTCAAAAATATTAATAAATAAGACAAATAAAACAATTTTGAAAACATAAATGAACTGTCAAAATTAAATATTAATCAATAAAATATTGTTATTTATATTTTCTTTAAGAAAAGCAATAGTGTAAACCCAGGAACTAATTAACGTAATAACTAAGGGACAGTGGAAATTATTTCGTTTGTCATTAGGTTATTCTATTAGAACAAATTTCAATAAATAAGTTCTAAAATTAAAAATACGGTATATATATTTTATAAAAATTAACAAATAACAATAAATATAAAAGTTTTGTGCATTAGCCTGGATATGTTCATGTTGCCAAAAGTTGAGAGAAGTAGTTGGTTCACTCTCACTGTAATTGGTTTTTGAATTGGAAGCTTGGAAGCTCTCCAAGACTCCACGAGATTGTTCAGGCAATAACTTAAACAGAAAATCAATACTTGCCTTGAACCATGTTTTAGAGGAAAAAGTTAAATACTCAAAATCGTGGAGATGGATAAAATGCCCATATAATATGTGATTTAACTATCTATATTCCCAAAAAGATACTTTATAATTGTATGCATTAGAATATGCCTGCAACATTAAGACTGTAGCATTGAGTATACACTAACTCTGTATATTCAATGGTAGTAGATGTAACATTAATCAATGTTTGTGAAAATGGATCATTTTGCATTGACATTCAATTTTATAATAATTATTTTAAATGGAATTTCTTAAAAACATTAATAAATATCATGATCAATCAGGTCACAATATGTTTCTAAACACCGACCTGACCTGACCACTGATTACTCTCTCCGTTCCCCTACCAGCTAATATGAAACTTTCTTAAATCGCGCACTGTCACCATTAAATCAAAAGCTCAGTAAAATTAATCTAATTACTTCAAATTTATCAAAAAAAATTATATCTTTTTTTCTCCCATTCATTTTTTGTACACGTTTTAAAACAAAATTATTCCAAACTTAATAAATTAGTAATTTAAACAATAAGAAGGTCAATAAATTTATTATTTCACAGCAACGCAGCAGACGAACAGGCCTTTGTTGTCTGTATCTACTGATTCCCATCACCATTTTTTATATATTTTTATTACCAGCTTATTTTAAATTTTATATTATTTTTTATACAGTAGTATGGATTTTAGTAATAATTGTATTATATAAATGAAATTGTACAAGCTGTAACTTTGTTGGAATAAACGTTCTGTTCATTTTTCATTTCATTACTTAAATGAGATAATTAAATTTAAGCTTTATTGTAATGCACCCCAGCACTCTGGGATTCTGGCACTTTTAAAATTAAATACTAAATACATAATAATACTGGCACATTTAGTAAAACCATTCAAATTATTATGGAAAAACCTTGGTACCTACTCAAAGGATTAAACAGTAAACTAATATTTTTTAAATTAAAATTGTTTATGCTAATATTCTTTTTATATTTTTTAACATGATAAATACTAACTAAAATGCACTAAATACTGATAAATATGGATTTGGTAAAGATATAGTTAATAATAAGTGACACAGCTTCATATCACTAAGAAAATTGATCCTGGTTCACGTTTTGACGTTATTATCACAGTTTTAGTTTGATTATATGGACATTTTATTCATCTCCATGATATATATTTTTTTAAATTTCCCCCCTCAAAACATGGTTTGAGGTAAGTATTGATTTTCTGTTTAAGTTATTGCCTGAACAATCTCGCGGAGTCTTGGAGAGCTTCCAAGCTTCCAATTCAAAAACCAATTACAGTGAGAGTGAACCAACTACTTCTCTCAACTTTTGGCAACATAAACATATCCAGGCTAATGCACAAAACTTTTATATTTATTGTTATTTGTTAATTTTTATAAAATATACATACCGTATTTTTAATTTTTGAACTTATTTTCTGTAACTCGAGCTGTATAATATAGAAAGCTCTTTAGAGACAAATCTTCTATGTACGTTTGAAGAGTTTTAAGCAAACATAAACAAACACAATAGTTGAATAAAGTAAATATGAATTAGTTCTGGTATGTGTTATTCACGATGGTATTCATACTCTCAAAATTTATTTCATCACTCATCACTTCCGTAAACAATAACCTACTTTTTCAAGTACCTAGCCTGAAGGTGAGTTCAGATTGCAACTCAAAATATACCTTTTGAAATACAATTTCTATATTATTTACAGTAGTGATGAGTAACAAAATAAGTTTTAATAATGAAGTAGGCTTAAATATATATTTATTGTATTAACTGTGTCGCATTAAGTTCATAATATCTAAGTTAGAAAACCTTTCTAACGTCATAAACGTAACGTAACGTATCTCCCATTCGTATGGAAAGGTATTACCTACGAACAAATATGTAAACATATAATAATATCTGAGCATATTCTATATGTTATTTTCAGTGTGCCAGATAGAATAATAATAATAATATATAAAAAGAAAGCAATTTAATAGACGACTTTTTTGACAAACCTTCGAACAAAAATTTGTACTTTACGTCCTCGACAATTTATTTAAATTGATTTACAAACGCAACTAATAATATAAGTGACTTAATCCCCATTAGTAAGTTATTTATTTCAACGTAAAAATCGATTTAAATCAATTTTCTTTTGCCAGAAAACATTTTATTTAACTGCAAAATAAAATTACATTAATCTATCCGTTGTCCATTGTATTTTATCAATAACTAGCTGTGACCGGTCCTTCGTACGGGTTGTATGTCTAAATAATAGATGAATTTGAAATGAATAACAACCGAATTGATTTTACAATATTTAAATTACATTTAACATTTTTTAAGTACATGAGGATGGCACTCGGCACATTCAAAATTAATCTGTTTATGAACCTCAGGGAAAAAAAAACTGTCCATCAGTAGTTCCTGTTATTCGTCAATTGTATGGAGTAAAGGAGGGATGTTTAAGAGACCACCTGTTTTCCAATGTCCTGTTCCCAACTTTTAAAACCTAGGATCTAATAAAACTCCTCGACCCCTTAATATTATCCAAAAATAATTTTCAAATTTACTGGTAAGTTGGGACACTCAGTAGTTGGCTACATAAAAGATCTGTTTAGAGAGGCATAGATCTTGCCCCCCCCCCCATGTCCCAAGCACACAAATTGTCTGAATGAAATCTCTAGAGAACAACACCACGACTCCGCATTATGGGCCATGTTGTTGTTGCTGATGTTGCTGAAGTCCCAAATTTCAGCTCTATTGGATGAGTAGCTTGTGATAATTATATTAAATGTCAGTGGGGCAGAGCCCTTAAGTATTTTTTAACTACTTTTTTCGCTACCGAATTTCATCTCCATCATTCCAGTAGCAGGTGCAAGATTGTTAAAATAAGTATTCTGAAGGTTCGGGGGTAGCCCTGAAACACGTTCTTCACGGGAATAGGATTGTGTTTGTTCTGATATTAGGTATGTTATATTAGGTATGTTCCTACCTAATTTAAACTTAAAAGGTCCGAACTAATGCTCATAAGATTGCCAGAAATAAAAGTAAATTAGGGCAGAGCCAGTTACAATTTTGTTTCAAACCTAGCCTTATTGTACATCTTCAGAATAAGGGGAACCACTTTGCAAAATTTCACCTTCTTAGACATTGTCGGTTTTTAGGTGTAGTGATCACAACGTGGGCGAGTGAATGTGTCTGAAAAATATCGATTTAGATAATATGTCCACTCTGTATACTACTGTTATTTATTACCAATCTTCACTCAACATTTTAAATGAGAACTACAACAGCTGTTATGGAATAAATATTCTTATGTCATCAACTGGTTCAGTATAAATAAATGCTTTGTCCATAACAATTAGATGGTATATTTAAAATCCCGTGCGGTGTAGCTCTGAGGTGAATTCAAAATATTGAAGTAGCTTATAATCTTCTAACGTACGTAGGCCTATATAACATTGGATAACAGTTTAATCTAAATCAGTTCACCCGTTTCCCTGGGAAAAGCGAACAAACACGATCAAAACCGCGCCAAAACACGTTTTAGAGCGGCCACCGTTATTTTTCTAAAAGGCGTATGACAGTTTAAAGTAGCCTAAACCCTTCTGACGAATGTATAGAACAAAGAAACAATGATTCGGCATAATCAGTGCACCCGTTTTCCGCGAAAAGCGAACAAAAACAAGTCCTTGAGCGTTACCGCAGGACATACAGACGGACAGAAATTTAGATGTGACTTGTTTTTGCTCCCCTAGGGTGTAAAACGCGAAAATATGCAAACATGTTACAATTCCAAACAATGTACAGACAAGAATGTTTTTATATATAAATCCTCTCTGTATAATTAAAATAATTTATTACCAATTTTCACTCAACGTTTTAAATAAGAACTACAACATCTGTTACAGTATTATACTTAAGTCATCATCTGGTTCAATAAAAATAAATGTTTTGTCCATAAGAATAACATAGGATCTTTAAAACCCCGTGGGGCACAGTTCTAAGGTGATTTTCAAAAATCCAATGAACCTAAAACCTTCTCACGCACATAAGGAAAAAAAAGTCATCGAATCAGTGCACCCGTTTTCTTGAGAAAAGCGAACAAAACGTGTCCAAAATCGCACGAAATCACGTTTTTGAGCGGCCGCCATTCTTTTTGCAAAAGGCGTATGCCAGTTTAAAGTAGCCTAAAACCTTCTCACGCATGTATGGAACAAATAAATGTATGGAAACAAAGTTTCATCACTGTCAGTGTACCTGTTTTCCCGTGAAAAGCGAACAAAAACCCGTCCTTGAGAGTTACCGACAGACAAGCAGACAGACAGAAATTGAGATAAGACTGGTTTTGGCTTCGCTAGGGTGTGAAACGTGAAAATATGCAAATATTTCATAATTCCAAGCAATGTACAGACAAAACTCTAATTTCATTTATATAGATATTTATGATTCAAAAGACATAAGAGCATGTAAGCTCTCGTACATCCTTGAACTTTTGAGGACGAAGTGTCTTTCTACTCCGACTCTCAAATTCCACTCCCGAGGACATATCAGGAAAAGTTGCAAACATATTCACTGACTTGCTTTAACTTCAGGATTACTAAACAATATCCAGTTTAGATATTAAAATATCTACAGACAAGGTAATCAGATTTACCGAATAAAAAATCAATTCTTTATTTAAAGTTTATCGTTGGTGATGGTGAGATTATGTTATTTAAGGAATTATTGGGGACATTATCCACCACTTATTAGTTAAAACAAAGTTTCTCGACGTTTAGGGATCTGGAATCTGATCCCGTTTACAGGTGGAAGAAACACCGATAAAAATAGAACATAAGTTCTATTTTGTTTTGACTGCTGTTACGGTACAGTTCTCTGTTTTAGTTCTTCAGTGATTTGTCCAGCTTGTCTGGACTGTGCCACTAATTTTGTTATGTTCTAGGTATTCCTTCCACCTGAAGACGGGATAAGATTCCAGATCCCGAAACGTCGTGAAACTAATAAGTGATGCAAAATGTCCGCAATAATTCCTTAAATAACATAACCAATCAATTTATTCGTCCAAACTCAATACGCAAATAATAACTGTTTTAAGTATTGTATTTTGAGAATACTTTAATTTGTTCTAGCAAAGATAATGATTTTTTATATATATAATTAGGCATATCCATAACAACGGTGGGGTACTACAGGGACAAGAGACAAGATAAACGATAATATTCAAACACGGGCGGCCACGACCCGCGACGGTGTCAGTCCGATATGAAGTCAAGGATCGATGTAAGGCCGGTGATAACGGCCAGAGGATATGAATGTTTGGTCGGTAGAGAGGGCGAGAGGCATGGCGGCATGGCTGCACGCTGCTGGGACGGCGGCATGCATGTTTGAGCGGCCAGGTGAGACATGCGCCGCGCCGCTCAAAATCGATCCCCGCCAAGGACGCGACGCTGCCCCGACCCCGCCTCATAAGTCACGGTTGGGGAGACGCTACGTGACGAGGTTGTCACGACTCACGCGTCTCCCGTGGCGCCACTTGTCGAAAAACTGGAGCATTTGTAATACAAAGTTGCGTAGAATATACCCATTTACAAGCGAATTGTGTAGGACACTTTACCATAAAGGAAAACAGAGTAGTCACATGCGGGACCTATAACAATAATGATAGCTACAAAAAATACTTCGAAATAATTTTAAAACAGGAGCTACAGTTATATTATACGATAATTGTAAGTGCAATTTGTCGACTCAAACGTTTGCGCCGTAAGTGATGACAACGAAACAAGCACGTGTGTATGGAAGTTCATTCCATTTTCTTTATATGAAATGTTTTATTTATTTTAGTTTGAGCTTATAGGCTTACTCGGTATGTGCAACTTATATCCTTTTTCCTTTAAGGCACCTTTTTGAAGGTTGACAAATATATTGACGGCTTTGTCTCGTATTATGTGTGCCCTGCATGTAAAGTGGTATTCATTTTAAGGAGATCCTGCATTATATCAGCTGAATAATATGGATGTAACTTTTTTAAATTCTAACAAAATTAAAAGTTTTAAAAAATAATTTCGTTTTATAAGTATATAATCACATTAGAATAATCGTGGATATATATTTAACAAACAAAAATACATAAATGTGATTCACACTCAGGAGTCTATGTAATTACGAACATAATTCATGGCCGACTAATTGCAACCAAATATTTATCTCTTTAAACAAAATTAACAAAAATGTTATACAATCGATATTGATGCAAATTTTATCTTTGCCCTGCGAGCATAAGAAGTGAACATTTTCTTTCTCTTTTCTGTCTATAAGTACTGTATGTTTGTAATCATTACAAAACTACAAAAACGGCAATTCTTTGGTCAGTGACACTTTAAACATAACTTAGGTTGGAGATAATTTATATTATTACATATAACGTTACATGTTTATCCTCGAAATTCTAATTAATTGACCAACAAACATTCTGTCAAACCATGTAATTGTATTTTAGCTAAAATAAATTATTTGATTCTTTAAACAACTCAAATGCCTCCGCCGCAGCAAACCTGCATACTCAGCGAATTTCCAATGAATAATATACACATTAAGCCACTTATCAGTATTCATAAGAAATATATTCACAAAAAAGCGAAACCGGTACTTAAAATATTAATTATTCTCCATACGAATAACATTGGGGATGAGTACACAGGTTTGCTACAAAAGTAACACAAATTGTGGATTTTTATGCAAATATCAATGGAACTCATCTAAGTAAAGTCACATACCAAGTTTCATCCATACATATTCATAAATAAGCGATATATAACATTTGAATTATTCTCCATATGAATAACATGGGGACTGATTACCTAGGTTTGCTGCTACGGGAACCATATGAGAAAATTTGTGTTGTGCAAACACCAAGTTTCGTCAGTTTATGTTCTGAAATAAGCGAGATATAAAATTTTTATTTTTCTCCATAAAAATAACATTGCACAACGTACTGTGTTTTAGCACTTTCAATATCTCAGTAACCAATTGACGTAGAACAATGATCAAAATACCAAATTTTTTTGAGCCGAATTCAATGTTAAAAATTGAAATTTGTTTAAAATAAAAATTGCATGTGAAAACAAACAAAAACTTTTTTGGGTACAAAACCCCCAAAACCCCCCTTCGGATGGTGCGATTCGCCTGGTTTTCGAACTCGTTCAAATAAATGGTACTTTACACATTTGTACCAAATTTCATTAAGATCGGACCTTTTTTACGAAAGTTATCGTGCTTACGGACACACACACACACATATATATTTGAACGAATGGTGTTTTTGACATCTGGGGACCTCAAAATGAAAAGTTATCATGGTCTCGGCCTAAGTCTTACCATGAGACCTACGGTAATACGGTAATTTTCCCTATAGGGGAAATTCGCTAAAAGACATCGTGCTTTACTTAACCTTTTATTAAACCAAAAATACATAACTTGTGTTATATGATTATTTAACGACCCTGAATTGTTAGCCACATATTAAAAGACCCAAACAAATCATAAAATGACAACCACGACAGTGTCTGAATAATGTTTTAGTAACATTATTTTTTCAATCAGAATAATATGTTGTTACTGATACGATCAAATGCGCAGTAAACTTTGCTAATTTGGTGACTACCGGGTTCTGTTTTGCAACACAAGTGTTTCGTTGAAGGGAATAATTACAGCATCGCGCACCGGCTGAGCAGACGAGTTACAGTAAAACCGAAAATTCTCCGCCACTACTGTGATATTCGTTGTATTGATCCTCTCGCTGGGCGTTTTTGCATTCGCTTCGTGCTAAATTCGCTTATATAGCGGGTCCTTAACACAGGCCGTCACGCAACACCATTAGCCCCCCTCCCCCGACCCCGTCACGGGTAAATGGTTGATGAATAATTACGATGCGTTAACGTGATTAATCAACTGCCCAAATTAATAAAGATACAGTGTAATATATTTTACAGTGAAGGTTTTACTTTGGTTAAATATTTGTTTTAATAGGTTATTGGGTAATATAAATGTAGGACTGGGAGAAATATATATCTAATAATAAATAATCGTTTTCACTTCCGCTTATTTCATTCGGATACCATAATACGGTGGTTGCAAAGGTAAAGAAGTTCAAATGTATACAGCATGGTATCTTCGAAATAGCCAATTATGTTTAATAATTTTCGTAAAGTCTGAATATAATGAGAAATTGAAAATCTCAATGACAATACACCAAACACATTCCGTAAACAAAGTGATGAAATAATCAAAAAGTAAACAAGCCATTACATAAATGGCTATGAAAAACAAAGTAACGATTAAAGGATCAGTATTATGTGTGACTTAACTGTGAAACTGTGACTAGTAGCACACTTTTCTTAATTGTTAGTGTATTTCCTATGGAAAAGTGAACTATTAGAATGACCCGCACGGTGAAACTTAAGCCACCATAGAAGTTCCTAACGTGATCCCCTGAACACTGTTTGGGGGGTCGCTAAATACGTTATATGTGTGTGTGTGTGTGTGTGTGTGTGTGTGTGTGTGTGTGTGTGTGTGTGTGTTCGCACTCTAGCGGTCGCAACTGTTGTTCGATTTCCTTTGTAGGAACCTTCCCTTCTGTAAACAGTTGGACAAGTTCGTTGGGCAAGACAATCGGACAACTCTAACTCCCTTTTTGGGATTTGAATTTTTCAAATTTTGAGTTTTTGGGCCATAAAAGGGTCAGAAAATCCCCGAAATTAACATTATTGCATATTAAACTATTTTACGTAAAATGGAAAAAATTGTAAGCCCTACTTTATCATTCTAGCTCAAGTATTTACCGAGTTATTAAAGAATTGTCTTAACACAGTACGTTGTCTTATGGGGATTTTACACTGGGAAAGGCTGTTAGCGAATTTCCCCTATAGGGAAGAAGCTATTACCGTAGGTCTCATCGTAAGACTTAAGCCCGAGGCCATGATAACTTTTTGTTTTGAGGTCCCCAGAAGCCAAAAACACTATTCGTTCAGCATAGAATAAATAAAATTTGATATCTGGATTATTTATGAATGTATATTGATGAAAATTGGTATGTGGCTTCACGTTGTACTGGCATATTGATATTTGCACAAAAAATAATTTTTTTGTTGACTGCCCCCGTATACCGTAACATGCATACTCAGCCCTAACTTGGTATCTAGCTTCATCTGGTTTAGTTATACTTATAATTGCATAACAACTAATTTCTTATCTTCCTCGTTACAGCAAACCTGCGTACTCAGTCCTAATGTTATTCTTATGGGTAATAAATACAAATGTTATAAATCACTTATTTATGAATGTATTTTTGTGAAACTTGGTAAGTGGCTTTATGTAGGAGTGAGAAACATATAAATGCATTGTAAATTCGCTGAGTACGCAGGTTTGCTGCGACGGGGGTATTTTTCATATCTTGATGTAGTTTTATCACCCCCAATACCCCTATAACAACTCGTTTTCCTGACTCGTTTCCTCCTAACCTTATAATGCACAACATTGACATCCTAATAGTCAATTTAAATACAACCAGGAGCATCAGAACAGCCAAAAAATAACATTTTTCAATATTCTACTCCCCTTAAAACACTTGTACGTTTTTAGAATAGTAAGCACTTTTTTTATTAAATCTCAAAAATGGATTTCAATTAAAAGAGGTTATGAATTAAGGCACCAACGATCCAACTCATTCTTTATACCATTGCCTAGGTTAGAATTTTCTAGACATTCTTTTGAATACATTGGTCCAACTTTGTTCAGTAAAATACCAAATCACATAAGGAATTGTTTTAGTTTAAAGAAGTTTCAAAAATTAATAATTATTTGGCTATTTGATATTCCAGATATAAATATTCTTTTTGAATTCAATGTTTGAGTATAGCGCTTTAGCCAGGTAAAGTTAGTTTGTTAAAATTGTTCGGTATTATGTCATTATGCCTGATACTGTTTATTATTTGTACGATATATGTTTCTTTATTACGATAGTTAGCACTTTTTATTTATTGTCATTACTGTTACTTTGTTAATTCAGTTTTTGTAATGCACCGGCCTGCATCCCTTTCTTATTAAAATGATGGTCACCCCGACACAGGTTCGCCTTTGGGGGACCTAATTTCTGTTTAGGTACTTTGTTTACTTATTAACTAGCACTTAATTATCTTTTGTTTTGTTAGGTTAAGACTCTATGTTGAATCATTTTGTTGTTTATTGATTTGTTATTTATTTATGTAATAAGTGAATTCAATGTTATGTTATGTACTTGAATAGAAATAAATACTTTCTTTCTTTCTTTCTTTCTAAAAAACATTTTACCAGTGTTGTTTTAAACCCTTTATTAAATTTGTTTAAAGGTTTTAATGCGGAAATTCACTTCCCTCACGTCCGCGTGCTGCGTGCGATCTCGTTGTGTTTTTCAGATAGTCTTGGTCTGTAGTCGCAAACAAGCTGATTAACTTTTAAATTATTGCAGCCATGCATTAGTAATTATTGGAAAATTGTGTACTACACGAAATATACTTCTCCTTTCGGTCTTAATTCATGACAACACAAATTAAAAATGAATTATTCTACATTTTTGAGTGTTGCCGCTGAATAGTACGCCTATAACAATGTATACGTCACCAGAAAACTACAATATTTTCCCCCTTAAAGGATAGCATATAAACATTTTTCGTGAAAGTCACTGGCGGTAGTGAATATGACATGATAAAGGGCTATGTGGGTATGCGGGCCGACGGGTCACTGCGGGAGTTGTCCACAGCGACTAGAGGACCGGCCGCCCCACATCATCAATTTAATTAATTACTTCCCTGTCTCAAAAGCCGCTGCGTTTTACCCCGAGTACGCCCTTCTTGAGTCGTGGATAGCAACGTATCTTCGCTAAATGTTATTTGTTTATGTATAAGTGTAATTACTATAAACGATAACACAGTAATGTTCGTGTAACGTTCCATATTACTATGATTATGATCAGTGTATTCTTAATGTTTTGTCCTACGATTCCAGGTTTATTTATGAAATTCATAGTTTTTTTAATGATAAAGAATACAGTTGGAGTGAACGAGTAGGGTGTAAGTGTAAGTGGAGGAAATTGGAAATGGCCAAATCAACGTTGTACGTTTGCTGCGCTAGCGGGTGAGGTTGTGTTTGTCATCAGAGTCAATGGGCAGTTGTATGGTTGTCACATGGTGGTTGTATGTGAATGCTGACGTTTTACTGGTCATATAAAGTGATACACGAGGGAGATAAACGTTATCGCGCCACACCTTCGCTAACGACAGGCCACTGATAACAACTACCCGACATGAGCTGATAACAAGGTAAACACCGCCGCATCAATCATACACCGGCAACATCAGGCACTGGGATGCATTATACCCACAGACTAGTAGTTGCAGTTATATGGTTATACCACTCGTTTTTCTTGGGTTTACTGAGTAGCCAGCAGCCACATTAACATTACTAGGAGCACGCTCTTATTTTGCGTAAGAGGATGATCTATCAGTTATCACTATGAACACAAATAATAATTAATAAATAGGCCAAAAATTAAATGAACTTACCAACAGACGTATTGAGGTAAGCTCAATTTGAACCACCAGGTCTAATTATTCTGATACAAACTATACAATCGAAATGTTGTTTCACATCGAGGTATATTTTCATATGCAGTCTTAAATTACAAGCAGGCTAGGCCTACATTGACATTTGACAATGGGTTTTACACAGAGTACCGATTAAGTTATTTACTATAATAAAATTAAATAATTGCATCTTTTAAGTTGTATGAAATAAAAATTATTATATCATTATTTTTTCTAATTCCATTTCCAACTTTACTGAACAGATGTTTCTATTTATTATTTAGTTTTCATACAAAATGTAAATACTACTACCTTTATGTTTTCAATAATGTACAATAAATTACATTAAATTTTTCCATTTCTATACTTTATTACGCGTGCAATACAAGAAAACACAACAGAAAATGGCGACGATAATGTAAAGTAAGAATAGTTCAACTTCAATATTTCATTATCAAACAATTTTTTTTTTATATTTTCAAGAGCGTTTTTTTCAAGTTTGTTTACATAATAACCTTTCAGAATGGACTCAGATTAGTTAAAACTGTTGTTTGATTTAATCAACCAGGATCAGTAAATTTTATTGGACATTATTTTGGCTAAAAATGAATTATATTCTAGTTTTTCGAGCATAAATTCACTTAATCAAGCTCCTGTAATTGTACCCCCTTTCGAATGTTTTGAACCTAAGAAGGAAAGCTTCAAGCTTTATAAACAAAGGTTTGAAAATTACTTAGAAATGAAAGGTATTTTTGGTGACAGAAAGAAAAGTGCACAGATGTTAATAAATTTGATAGGCGCTACAGATTACAATATATTATCAACATTGGTTGCTCCTCAAATTCCTTCTGAACTTGAGTATCCATACTTAATACAGGCTTTAGAAAATCATCTAGTACCCAAGCAAAAAATTTTAGTTTCACATCAGTTCCATTCAAGAAATCAAAAAGAAAGTGAGAGTATTGCAGATTATCTGACAGATCTAAAACGACTGATTGTGACTTATTGCTTAATGTAAATGTAAAAAAGATGTTCAAGTAGCTGATATTTTTCTAAGAGCCCAATTTATTAGGGGTATCAAAAGTAGTTGTTTATAGAACAAATTCTCAGTCCGAACTAACTTTTTTCAATGAAATCGTTACCAAAGCTCTTGAAGCGGCAAAGGCCGACAGTTATCAACTATCTAAATCTCAACCTATCAGTACTAGTTTAGGTTTACAAGATACATAATTAATCAATAAAGTGTCAAGAAGTAATAACACAGCTGGGAATAAGACTAAATCATCTAATAAGTTCAAACAAAAATCCAAACAGCATCAACACAACAGATATCAACATAAGAACCACATAGATTACGCTAAGCTAGGAATAGACAATAAATGCTTACGATGTGAGACGTAATAATCATAAAGCTAACGAATGTTATATAGATTTCAAGAAACTTAAATGCGAATCTTGTCAAAATACCGGTCATGTAGAAAAATTATGCGTTAAGACGTTACTAAAATCAAATCCATGTAATCAAATAGGTATCGACGCAACTGACGTAGGAGCGGTAGAAACAGATTATGGCATAAATCAAGTCGTTGACGTCTATAACTTCAATCAGCGGTCAAGCTCATACAAGTATATTGTTTCGGTAAATATTGAAGATAGACTAGTACAATTCGAATTAGACACCGGAGCAGGTTACACCTTGATACCAGAAAGTATTTTCAATTAATTAAAAATCAAAAACTAAATACAATCAACCGATGTAGTTTTTAGATCCTACACTAACAACATTTTTCAAACAATCGGGAAAGTTAAAGTTAACGTTCAGTACAAGAACATTAAATCAATCGAAAAAATGTTTATTGTACCAGATGGACATTCTCCTCTCCTAGGCAGAATCTGGACCAGGAGTTAAAATATTTCACTTCATGATATAGACAAAAACTTTTCCAAAGTAAAGTTAGTTGATCCTAACATTTTTTTCAATTGATGCTTCTAACATTGAAGAAGTTTTTTTAGAAATGTTTGTTCAAAAGGTTGGTTGCGTTCCTAACTATACTATTAAACTTAATCTTCGTGAAGGAGCTAAACCAGTATACATACCAGAACGGAGTGTTCCTCGCGCGTTACGTGAAAAAGATAAAAAGGAACTAGACAGTCTAGAGCAAGCTGGTATTATTACTAAAACAGATTCAAGTGACTGGGGATCACCTCTCGTTGTAATTACCTCTCGTTCGACTGTGCGTCGATTACAAAGTCGGTCTTAATGATCAACTTGTTAATTCTAACTACCCAAGCAAGAAGATAAATGACATATTGAATAATCTTCGAAATTCAAAATATGTCTGTAGGCTAGACTTATTCAAAGCTGAAGATAAATGACATATTGAATAGTCTTCGAAATTCAAAATATGTCCGTAGGCTAGACTTATTCAAAGCTTACTTACATCTTAAAACTGATGATCCTAGTAGTATGATACAAACTATTTCAACACCCAGAGGTACATTTCGAATGAATAGACTAAGTTTTTGTATAAAAGTTGCTCCTGCTGAATTCAACCGAATATTAGATCAAATATTGCATGGACTAACCAAAACGATTTCATACTTTGATGACATCCTGGTGCATGGTGAAACATTAGAAGAATGCAAAGAGAATCTGTGCAATTGTATTAACCGGCTTCGTGAGTATGACCTTCATCTTAACAAAAGGAAGTGTACTTTTTTCCAAACAAAAATAGAGTATCTAGATCATGTCATTGAATTCAAAAAGATTTCAAAGTTTCAAAAAAAGTTCAAGTTTTACTTAAAATGTCTCGTCCAGAAACAGTAACTGAAGTGCGTAGGTTCTTAAGGATGATTATATACTATTCTAGGTTTTTATCTGATGCATCTACTATGACAGCCCCTCTGAGAAAACTGCTTGAAAAGAATTTGTTTGGACTGCAGAGTGTGAAGCTGCATTTATCAATCTAAAAGAAGAAGTATGTAGCGATGGGGTGGTGACACCTTATGATGCAGCTTTGCCTGTGAAGCTGACGACCGATGCAAGCCCCGTGGGAGTAGCAGCAGTATTGTCCCACATCATCAACAATGAAGAATATCCGATAGCATTTGCTTCCCGTTCTTTGAATAAAAGTGAGCAAAACTATTCTCAGCTTGACCGAGAGGCATTGGCAATTGTTTTTTTTTGGGTTAACTACTTTTTTGATTATCTATATAGTCATCACTTCATTCTTACAACGGACAATAAACCTTTAACCAGTATTTTTCATCAATCTTCCAAATCACCAAAGATGACATCTGCAAGGTTTCTACGATACGCCTCATTCTTATCAGGATTCAATTACACTATGGAATTCAAGAAAGGTATTGAAAATAGCAACGTAGACTGTTTATCCAGAGCACCTATAAAACCAGGAAAATGTTCGATGGACATGATGATCAATGAAGTTCATCAACTATGTGTATGTACAGTTTTTGACATATCCAGTGATGTTCTTACACCAGAATTTAAAAAAGAAACTAGAAAGGACAATGAATTTTCAAAAATAATAAAAGAAATAGACCCAGAAAGCGATTACACAATAGATGATGGTATTATTTTCAAGGGACACAGAATTGTTATTCCAAAAACCTTACAAGGATAAGTCTTGAAAGAGCTGCATTCAGTTCATCTTGGAATTACAAAAATGAAACAATTGGCTCGAAGATACTGTACATGGAAAAACATT
Organism: Allygus modestus; assembly: GCA_963675035.1. Lineage (NCBI taxonomy): Eukaryota > Metazoa > Arthropoda > Insecta > Hemiptera > Cicadellidae > Allygus > Allygus modestus. The sequence continues at coordinate 38,324,848 of OY776114.1, read as the reverse complement.
GATAAAGATATCGAAAATTTAGTTCGATCTTGTCCTGAATGTGCATCAGTCAAGAATAACCCATCAAAGGCACCCATTCATCATTGGGAACCTCCAACTAATAACTGGGACCGCATACATATTGACTATGCTGGACAATTCCAGGGATTCTATTTACTAGTTATAGTGGATGCAAAATCTCGCTGGACTGAAATCTAAATATTAAGAAATCGCTCCTGATACAGAATATACAATAAAACTTTTAAACAAGGTATTTTCAACGCATGGATATCCACTTGTGATGGTCTCTGATAATACATCAATATTTACAAGTGATGTGTTCAAAAACTACTGCAAATCAAATGGAATTCGACAAAAATTCATTTCACCAGGTCATCCAGCAACAAATGGGTTAGCAGAACGTAACATAAAAACACTAAAGAACCGGTTGAAGACCATGACTGCTGAAAAATTAACCATGGCAGAAAAAGATCAGAAAATTCTTTTCTCTTACAGAGCTACGCCGTTGGCAAACGGGAAAACACCAGCAGAGCAATATTTGAACACATAAATACCAACAAAATTAGATGTCATGCGACCTTTACAAGAAGAAAAATCTAATCAACCTTTATTGCCTCGTACAGTAAGTCTTGATGTGGGGGAGAGAGTGCTGACAAGAATGTACATAAATAATAAATTAGTATGGAAGGTTGGAACCATTACAAGAAAATTAAGCAAGTCACATTACATTGTTCGACTTGATGCAGGCAGATGTTTGAAACGCCACATCAATCAATTAAGAAAAACAAACATTGAAGAACAGGACTTAAAGGAAAATAATGGGGAAACAAATGGAATTGGAGTCAAAAGGAAATGTTGAAACTTCCAAACAAGTAACACATCAAGGTTATATTCCATTACACCTTACGTTTTTCCAACACAAGATTCCAAATAGTAATAGAGGCATATCAATGCAAGAACAAGAAAAACCAATGCATGGATGTAATTCGGAACATCAGTCAGAAGTCGACATGAATAGAAACACAGACATTCCAGAAGAGTCACAAAGAGCCAATGAAAGAGGTAATGCAGAATCAATACCTGCAAACAGAGTAATCTAGAACAGGCCAGAGAGAAAAAAGAAAATACCTTTACGGTTAAAGGATAACAAGCTTATGTGAGTTCAATAAAGACTGTGGGCGAGAATTATTATATCATTATTTTTTCTATTTCCATTTCCAATTTTACTGAACAGATGTTTCTATTCATTATTTAGTTTTCTTACAAAATGTAAATACTATTACCTTTAAGTTTTCAATAATGTACAATAAATTACATTCAATTTTTCCATTTCTATACTTTATTACGCGTGCAATAAAATAAAACACAACAAAAATATACGTAATATTTAAAAGAATTAGTGAGATTAAAATCTTTTACTTAGTGTTTGAAGTTATGAAAACGGGTTTTTTACACAGACCCACCACTAATACGATCAAGTGGAATACTTTTATCTATCTATTGTTTAAAAACACGATGCCCAAACATCATAGTACTCTGTGGTGACACTAAACAATTGATTTGTTTTCAAGATGATTTTATTAATAACAAGCTATCCCCGCAAATAATTTATAAAAACTATGACAGTTGTGTGTGCTACATTCTGTGGTTAGCCCTTGGAACTACTACGAATCAAGATCAGCTGTATCAGCTCAAACAAAATTGAATGTCCATAAGGAATACATGGGAACTTTGTCGGGGTCTCTGGCGGAGCCCTAAGGTTAGGTTCAGGATGAAAACCAATTAATTTTTCTATTTTATGCCTAAAGAATCAGTGTACAAAATTTCAGCTCTCTACCTACATGGGAAGGTTGAGAATTACTGATGAGTGAGTCAGTCAGCCAGGGCTTTTCATTTTATAGATATAGGAATAAGAAGATTAACGAAAACATTCAAACAACCAATGTTTTGTAGTAAATAATTTTTCTGAAAAAATGTAAGACTATCTGAAGAGGCATTTTCAAGCTAACGCGCGGTTAGGCACTCCAGTTTGAATCACTTTCGTTAGCAGTACAAGCATTCAAGTTGGGTGAAATATCACTCACTTCGAGAGCTCACCCAATTACAGACCTTTCTCATTCAAAGGTAGTGAGATTGAATGAAACAAATCTTGAAATCTTTAAAAAGATTGTTTCAAGATCCGCCGGTCGTTTATCAATAATTTGAAGGTGGGATATTGCTTGCCTAAACAATCTAAAAGTATTTTCATTTTTGGTGGCGAGCCTCCTATCCGGATTACCAACAGGTATTCACGTGGTTTAACTACCTGCTTCTATAAGTAATTCAATATTGCTGCAATAGCAACTTGTTTCGACATCCTGACGAAGTCATCTTCAGGTTGTCCAAGGATGCATATCGTATTAGAAGACATTGACCGGCAGTCTAGACTCTACTTCCGTCGGGATTGTGCCGTATTGTTTCCTTTAATGAAATCGGCCGAAAATGTTTCGTGTGTGTGTAATGTCCGTGTCCGTCGTCGCGTATGTGTCTAATGTTTCGAATTTACTTTATCGTTATGACTTTTCTTCGATAGACTTCATTGAGCAGCCTAGATGGCATCGTCAGCAAGTTTAAACTAACTGCTATTGCAACAAGATTGCAATATATAAATCAGGTATAGCTATATTACTCAGGTATACCTATATCAGGTATACCTATACTCAAGAATGTAGGTATGGCATTCTTTTCTATATAAAACAAGTATACAAAAAATATCTGATGAGTTTTGTGCAAAATCACTAGCGTCCCACAGCTTTGGGGTCTATATGTGAGTTCAGACCTCGTTTAAGTTCCTTGGCTTCGCGAAAATGTAAAACAAAGCTGAGAGTCCTCAAAACTGTCATTAGTCCGAATAATGTCACTGCAACATATTAAAGCTAAAAAAAGTGCTTATATAAATTACTTTAAAGCTTAAAGAAAACTGATCTTGTAATTAATTGGACGACACTCTTTAAAATAATGGCCCGTGTCAGCTGATGGAAAATATTGAACCTATAATATAAAAATAATTTCTTGATATTTGTTCGGCAATATTAGGCCTCTAAATCAATTTACATTCAACTTTAGTAATCGAAAGCTTCAACTCTCTAGAAGTTCCTTTTAATATTTTAAGAAAGGCCACCCTCAGAGCTCCACCTCACCGTCTTTTAAATTTCTAATGGTAATATTATGAATTTATTTTATTTAGTAAGTCAGTGGATTATAAAGTGAAATTTGCAAAACATATGGCTCCACGGTTCCCGTGCGGAGATCTGGACACCAGGTAGTAGCCTATGATTGTAATGAATATGTGAATGTTCATTTTTAAGACTACGTTCTTACTAGATGTGTCTGAAAACGCAAAACCAAAGTCTTTAGGTTACTCTGTTCACCCCGTCACCCCGTAACAAGTCTAACCGCAACCAGGCCATTCATAGGTAGTTAAATGATGATAAACTTTAATCAAGTTACAAGTTTCTGAGCGATTCTCAAACAAGAGCGGCGTGTAAAGAGGTCATGAAATCCAAGATTGAAAACAATAAAGTTACAGTCACGCGAGTAGTCTATCCGTCCGTCAAATCTTGTATCGTACGAGCTGCACTGCAATGCGACGCTTGCATTGATAAAAATATATATTTTATCTCAAAATGTTATTTTTAGGGTATTTTTCTGTACATACAATGTATAAGATACTTGCTGATGTACCATTCTTAGCATACAGATTTTCACATGAAGTAATTATTTACAATTAAATTTCCACCTAACCTTAGTTTGTACTAGATTAACATAAAAACAAGGTCAAATAAGCGTACATATATCTTATCCCCTCATTTTTATTGCAGAACGGATAACACTTTCTTCATTTTCGCTCCGCGATGGCCTATCGATAGTCCATTCCAAGACGGCAATGGGGATGGATGTAATTTATTTCTCATAACACTGTATAAACCTACAGTATAATGCATTATACAAGTAGAGATTACATAATCTCAAAAGATAAGCCGAAACCTGCATTTCATATAAAGTGATCATTATGTCCTGTCACACTCAAGCAGGTAGTTTAGTTCATCCGTTCTCTCAATCTTGTTCGTGATCAGCCAACTTTAGTTGTGGTGCTGATGAGTTCATATGAACTAGTGAACTAGGCTGTTCAAATTAGATATACTGATCATATTTACCACTGAGAAATATTATTTTACGATGCATCTTACGATGCATCAAGCATCTTACGATGCATCAAGTATCTTACAGAAAAATCGTTTGTACAAATAAAGTCCTTGTTGTTCCCAGGTTAATTTGTTATGTCCATCTTTCTGATTTTTGAGGAATATAAGTCCGCACAAATGCATAATCATTGTATCAGTGTAGGGAGACCGCCTTTCCGTTATATATTTATTGGGAAGGTGAAGAATTTACAACTCGTCGCGAAGAGTCAGCTTAGTGTCTCATTATGCCTGCATTTATTTTTAAAACTAGAGGAATAGTAAGTTGTCACGGTTTTCATTCATATAATCAAGCCCCAATAATGTTTTTTTTTTTCAAACTGCCCGGCGATAAAATGTTAGATTTGGATAAGAATACGGATTCGATTTACCACGATACTAAGGCATTTATTTTTGCGAACTGAAATGGTCTAGAACAGTGCATGTAATAACGAGGATATAATGTAAAATTCCAGACTCAGGGTTCCCACAGGCTTTACAAAATGAAATTCCAGGACAATTCCAGGACATTTCCAGGACAAAATCACGATTTTCCAGGACAATCGCGACGTTCAAAAAACATAATCGAAGGTTTATTAATTTAGCTTTGAGTTTATTTGTACACATAAATCAGATATATTATAAATGTTCCCCAACCAGGAGAGGCTAGATATCTACAAAATAACCTGGATTAGATGTATTGTGCTTATGAGTGTTTAGTTTATATACAGAGTTGATTGATATAAGTGTGCCAGCTGTCTTTCTTGAAAAGTATAAGAGCTATTAAAAAAAGTTAAAAACCAACTTCTCTAAATTTTTGGTTCTGTATAATTTTGAAATTTTGAAATTTTGATTTTATCCGCCATTTTTTCCAATTTGGTGGCCAACTTTAGTTTTTCTTATGAAATGCCCATAGTCATATTGTTTGACCAGGTATTTAGTTTTAAATTGTTGTTATTCTTTGTATTTTTTTACTAAACTTAAGTTAACTGTTCACCTTCCAAAGCTAATCAATTAAGTGATTTTTATTGTTTTTAGCAACGAGTAGCTCACCTTATGTGTTGATCTGGAGGCTAAACAGTTAAGTTTAGGAAAGAAACACCCAGGATAAAATTGTTTAAAAACTACATTTTCTATCCCATTAATTGATAAAATTTGTGGAATTTCATAAGAAAAATTTAAATTGGTTGCCATATTGGAAAAATGGTGGAAAAATGATTGAAATTTGAAATCATTAATTGTTACGTTAATATGTTGATGTAATAATATTAATAATACGGGACCAAAAGGTTCTACTGCAGACTCTTCAAGTACAAGGTATACAATTTACTATGCTATTTTTTAATGGGACACTTATTAAAGAATTTGCGGTGTTTAAGTGAACTAACTGTTCCAGCAATAGCTAACTCAAACATTACAAAATCTATACCATCACTACATAATTATACTAAGCTTGTTTTGCAAACAATTTTTGAGACTTTAGCCTCTGATAAAAAACAAGAAATGATTTGACAAACAAGCTTCTTTAATTCTGTCAGCCAAAAATCCTCCCTTCTTTACATATGAACTGCATTCATTTAACCTTTAATAAAAAAAAAATACTTATTCATTTGAGATTTGAGTAAAACCAATACAAACAAATTCAATCAGGAAACATTCCACGACAAAAACTTGGAAAAAACCGGGAAAATTAAAAAAACAACATGAAAATAGAAAAATTCCAGGACAGATAATAAAATTCCAGGACAGAAAGTAAAATTTCAGGACAGAAAGCAAAATTCAAGGACGATTGCAGGTTTTCCAGGACGCGTGAGAACCCTGAGACTGCTATGCAACACGATTTACGAGAAGGGGAGCCGCAGTGCATATTTCCTCCTACGACGCGACGCGTGTAATAACGAGAACGGAATATAACATTCCAGACTGCTATGCAACACGATTTACAAGGAGAGGGGGATTGCAGTGTACATTTCGTCCTACGACTCACGAATATCTAACTATTTGGATTTTAAGGCGAGAGTTTACAGAAAAATAACCCCAGTTTAACACTAAAAATGTTTATCAAGCAGAAAAAAATAACAAGATTTTACTGAAGGATGAATTCGACGCTGGAACTCGAGGAACACGATATAAAATAAAGATATCTGATGCTCATACCACGTACCATGACATCGATGACATTCTTTTCTCAGCAGCAGGAACGTGAAAGTACGTAATGAATGATATTTCCACCACATCGATTGTTCATTTTATTAACAAAAAAATAAATACATTCATAATTTCACATGAAAACCCGAAAAACTGCAACACTATCTTGATATTCCTAGTTTCAGCTGGCCGAGCGGTGTAATCTGATTTAGAGCGCTTGTTTAGGGTATAAGGACGTCTATCTTACATTGTCAAATTGCAATATGATCCATAAATAAGCTGCAATATCTGATCTAAATAAGATACAATCCAGATTCCGCCACATGTGACCTAAGAACCGACAAACAGTGCAAACCTGTTTTGTTCTAAACTAGACATTGTGGATATCCAAATTGTGCAGATTTTCAACCCAAACAAGGTGATACCAGGTTTGTCGAATGGAAAGATTGAATTAAGGCAGTGAATGTAGAATGGTGAAGGTTTGTAGAACTTCTTATTTGGATTATCTTGTAGAATAGAATATAGTGTTCACTAAAAATATGCCTGGGATTAATCAGGCCTAAAGGCTAAATTGACTGACTAGCATATCGGTAATTGTTCATTCACGATATCCGAGTGAATATATCTGTGAATAAATGTTGATACACTATAATATATCTGCGAATAAATGTTGATGCACTATTGAAATATAGTTAGTTTGTTATTTAATTGTTGACGCGTTCCTTTCATTGTTCTCATTGTGTTAGATTGAGTGGAATTTTCATGCGGAAAAGCAAATTCTCACAATTTTCTGCGGTTTTATCTATTAAGATCCAATATCTGGAATATAGCAATCCCGAAGGGATTCCGTGATCGTGAAAACTGTTCAATCAGTAAAACTCATAGAACATTTAAAAACGTATTAAAAGAGTTCCTAATAGAGATAGTTTTTTACTCGGTTGACGAATTTTTTAGCTGGTTGGTTTATAAAGTTTTGTTTTCCAGGTATTTTTATTTTAATGTGTATGTTTTATTTTTACACCCGAAATGTTATTTCGGGATTTTGTCAACTACTCACCCTCTAGGCACAACCATTTGTCCTATCTTTTGAGAAAAGGTGTTAAGTCTAAATCAATTGCTGTACAAAAATGTTGAATATTGTAGAATAGAAATATGTTAAAATATGTAATATATGACGTTTGTAATGCAATTTTGTAAAACTGTCTTGCTACAAATAAAATAATTTTAATTTGAAAATTGGATGCGAACAATGGTTTAATCTTGCTAATTACAGTACGTCTCCCAAAATTTAAAGTCTGCTTACCTAATGTTTTATTTAAAGTCCAGATTCAGAAAATAGTATTTTTTGGCAAAAAGTTGAAAAACTCTAAAAACTATAGAAAAATGTTTTGTTTACACAATTGACATTGTGGGACCTCAAATTATGTAGTAATAAACATGTCTGATCTAAATTATGCGGTGTGGATAGTAAATTTACGCGGAATTTTATGGTGAACACGAATTTTGAATTTTACTAATTATCTGACCCATTATAACCAAGTAACTGACCAAAGATCCTCAGAAAACCTAAAAATGTCATTTCGGGATTTTATCAACTACTCACCCTCCCCTCAAAGTATAACCTCCCTCTAGGCACAACCATTTGTCCTAGCTTTTGAGAAAACAAAGTGTTAAGTCTAAATCAATTGCTGTACAAACTAAATGTTTATGTATTTGCAACAGAGCCTGCCGTTATTCTTGAGAAGTAACTAAGGTGGGTTATTGTTTACCAGTATAAACTATTCAACTTGCCGTAACTAAATTAAAAATTATAAATACAACATGTATTAAAAAACAACACTTTAAAGTACCTTTCCACTTAGGCCTATACTTCCGTCAATCTCTCATTGGGCCTGAACGATGAAAACTGGGCGAAATCGATCGAAACCGATCGCACTACAACACAAATAATGCAACGTAAGTTTTGTTTTACTTTCAATCACTACTATTCCACTGATTGCCCGGGGACTTTTGTATACTCTTTTTTCACTCATTAGCTGTTAAAAGCAACAAAGGCCGAGCGAGAAACAAAAGAATGGATCGAACGGCAGCGATTATAACGAGAGCGATGATTACTTCCGGGACCGGCAAAGGAAGGTCTCCCTTCAGTGGAGCTCGGGTGCACTTTAACAGTCGGTTTCCTCCACCTTTTCTTTGCTTCAAAATATAACATGGCTCGTGAACAGTTCGGAAAAAAACATAAACTTTGTAGTGTCTAGATAGTTACGTTTTCTAACTTTCTCCCATCTAATCTGACTATTTAAAGTCCATAAAATGCCATACACTCTCGAACTTATGGAAAGTATACTAAATTTGTTTTTCTATATGTGTGTAATACTTCAACAGCTTCGACGACGTTTGAATTTAAATATATGTTTGAACGAATTGTACGTAAAGATTTAATTCCAACTGGGTAAAAATTCCTTATATATGTACTAAACAAGTTATTTTTATGACATTCAAGTGCAAAATATAAGAATAACCAGTAAAATGTGAGTGTAAGTGTACAAATATAACAATATAATAGTGTATGTTATATGTACAGTGTAGAATATAGTCATAAAATGTTGGAATGGTGCAAATAATTCGGCGCTTGAAAACAAAAACAACATGTTCTATTTATAAGCAATGAGCTGATACTGCAATATTTGTTACTGTACAATGAAAGTAATTCAACTAGGGAGACTGTTGGTTTCAGCCGCAAAAGTTTGACTGTTATAATATGCGAAGAATACGAGCAAATAAAAGTGTAGTGTAGTGTAGTGTAAAGTAGTGTAGTGTAGTGTAGTGTAGTGTAGTGTAGTGTAGTTCATAACAGATGTGTAGTGTTTGTGTTTGGTTAGCTTAGCTCGGCGGATAACGTTTCGTCATCGACTTGTCTGTCATCGCATTTTTATCACGAACAGCGTCCCATGTTAATGAGGATTTTAATTTTAACAGGCCAATAATGACAAACTGTCTCTCTGGTTGCCTACCGCAATCAACCACAGTGAGAAGTAAGCCTACTACCATCTCCTTCGTCCGGCGGCGCCAGCACAGTAGCCTGTTTATCCTGTATACTTATATGATATACTACTACGGCAGCTACGGCCCGATACAAGCATCGAGTAGCCTACATTCGCCGACGCCGGGTCGATTACCTGCCGTGCCGTGTTGTGTGCTGAATGTGTTAAATTACTGCGCTTGCTGAGTTGTTACTTCCACAAAGTCACTTTCATCGTTATGACAATTTCCTATGGAGATGAAACTCTTATCGTAGAAAAAACGTTTCTCTGTGGTAAAACTTAAGCCCGGGACTTAGTTTACAGACCCCAATAATATGCAAAATACATATTTCATATTGTTGAATGTATGCAAATTTTATAAAAATCGTGTTCAATGGGAAAATGTTAAGTTGTTTAATGTTATCAAGTTTCTTGCTTGTCTTCTGTTGGCATAAAACAAACTCTTGTGACCTGTGGTTAAATAAAAATAACTATTCCAGTAAAATACTTAATCCTTTTTCCACCAAATTGCGATACTAAATTCGCTTGGTACGCAGACTTGCTGCAACGGGGCGAATAACGGATTTTTATGCAAGTTTTTTTAAATGTAGATGACGGTTACAAATACACTGTTCTGAAATGTTGTATTAAATGTTAACTTCTAATAATCAAAGTTATGTTATTACAATGTGCTTCATGTGTGGCGTAAAAGTAGGCTACTCAAAGTGTCTCTACAATATTTACACTTTTGTCGCAGTAATGTTTAACGCCGTACAGCGGCAGAAACCATGCTGCAGTCACGAAAAGACATATTCAACTACAACGTTCGATAAAACACGATACCGCCACGCTGCATTTCTCCTCTAGTATAGTAACACTTATCAACATTTGGTACATATTACTAAGAAAAAACAAATTTGAGCTAATATACTATCCTATATCCTTCACTCTAATACGAATAATGTCTGTTGGTTTGGTTTGTACGTTTGCAAAAGTTATCGCTGAATCCAGTGGAAGATTTCGTTTAAACTTTGGGATTAATGGATTATGGGTGTTTGGAACTAAAAATCGATTGGGGAAAACCTCAACCGCAGGAAAACTCAAATTTTGTTTGTAAAAAAACTCATTTGAAGAGTTGAAATTTTAACATTTAAGTTATGGAGTTTAAAATTAAAACAAAATAATCTTAATAGCTATTAAAAAAATAGCTGTGACTAGAACCACTGAATGGAGATTTCATATTGAGTGGACTACAACAAATGAATCAAGTGTGGATACATCGAACATATCACCATGGGACATTGAGTTATAATAGCTGGTGTGGCCCTAACATGCGGAAAATAGGAAATTGAGCGAAGTAAATCTGGTTGTCATGGGAAGGGAGGCAAGGTGATACACTACTCCAGGACTAATGCACAAACTGACAAACTATTTTGAATACTGAGCAAAATTAAAAATAAATTAAATATGAATATAAACAAAGCAATTTAGGCTAAATAAAATCGAAATATAATTAATTATCTTCGGTAAATAACATTGAGCAATAACGATTATTGTAAATTACATAACTACAGTCCTTTATTTATTACATTTTTCACCAACCAAATATCGCCGACCATGGCTCGATTTATACAACCAATTTAAGTTTGTTTTACTCAATTCAGTTTAAAGGTCTAATCAATTACATTATCCTTTTAAGTTAAGTTATCCTATGAAACCTTTAATCAGATCTTCCAAGATGTCAGAGACAGAGACGTCTCGAGGACGGGCGGGCGGATAGCGGATAGCGGCGGACTGGTGATATGCGACTCAACATTTCTGTCACGTCGTTGCATCCGGCGTCATTACCTCGTCTGCATCACTTCTGCCGCTGTGTGTACCGGTACCGTCGGAATCGGCAAAACTTGGTGCGAGGGGATATCGCATTGTCTTACGTCTAGCATCTCAACTGCTCCCAACCCTCGCGTCTCTTCGCACAACAAAAAAAGTTTAAAGTAAGTTTAAGTTCAGTAAGTGAAAATAATTCAAGGTAGCTCTTGTTTTCCCCCCCGGTACTCTTTTTAAATTATTACAACCAGAATATTAGGCAGCTAAGTTAGAGAGTAATGTGGACAATGTAGCACACTTTCAAAATGTAGGCTATTGTTTGTCAACTCTAACTTGGTAGTAGAACAATTCACACCGGCCTTAAATCGCTTCTGTTTGGACGTACTATGTGAATTTATTATTTACCAATGGTGTTTTTGCCGGTAGGCCATATTTCTCTTTATGCTTTATCAAAATAAATAATAGGCTGATGCCATAATTTAGAAGATTACCTTCACCGCTAAATGCGAAAAATAAACAAGCAATTAAAACCCATCAAAGTAATCATTTAAAGGGCGGTGGTTCTCCCTTATTTACTTTTCGACGCACTGTTGGAAACATCTTACAGCGAAAAGTTCAACTAGCTCAAAATAGGCGATTCAATGCGCTAGTTGCGCGTTGGTAATTCTAGTAACATTTATTTGATTTAAATAACGCGAAAACAGTTTCAAGAATATTAAATTGTTTGAACTTTCAATGAATCGTTTGAACATAAATTTAATATTACTAGTAAACCTGTCGCGGCTTCGCTCGCGATCATCATTTATAAATATTGTGTTACCGTTCCAAAGCCAACATGGCCTGCTGATTAACTGTGTTTACTCTATCCAGCTGTTAGCTTAAAACTTATAGTTATTCCCCAATGTTAAGCTTATGGTGAAAAACTAAACTTTATTATTATGTGTATTATTACCCAGGGCCTCACTCACAAATTATTTCTCTATAAAAAAGGTTTCCTTCACAACTTCACGTTAGGCTCTTTCCAATGACACCAAAACATGAAAATCGGTTCAGTAGTTTAGAAGGAGTGATTGTCACAAAAAACCTGCTCGCCTATTAAATAAGTATAGATGATCGACGCTTAGCTAGTTCACGCGGCAACCCTGGAGTTCAATATGTAGAAAATACCGCTGTCAAAAGTGTTCTGGAAACTATTATTTGTCTTTGGTAAAAGTGGTTGAAACGGCTAGTACAGAGTACAGAGCTGTGCCACCTTGGTGGGCTACAAGTACAGAGCTGTGCCACCTTGGTGGGCTACAAGTACAGAGCTGTGCCACCTTGGTGGGCTACAAGTACAGAGTACAGAGCTGTGCCACCTTGGTGGGCTACAAGTACAGAGCTGTGCCACCTTGGTGGGCTACAAGTACAGAGCTGTGCCACCTTGGTGGGCTACAAGTACAGAGTACAGAGCTGTGCCACCTTGGTGGGCTACAAGTACAGAGTACAGAGCTGTGCCACCTTGGTGGGCTACAAGTACAGAGCTGTGCCACCTTGGTGGGCTACAAGTACAGAGCTGTGCCACCTTGGTGGGCTACAAGTACAGAGCTGTGCCACCTTGGTGGGCTACAAGTACAGAGCTGTGCCACCTTGGTGGGCTACAAGTACAGAGCTGTGCCACCTTGGTGGGCTACAAGTACAGAGCTGTGCCACCTTGTTGGGCTACAAGTACAGAGCTGTGCCACCTTGGTGGGCTACAAGTACAGAGCTGTGCCACCTTGGAGGGCTACAAGTACAGAGCTGTGCCACCTTGGTGGGCTACAAGTACAGAGCTGTGCCACCTTGGAGGGCTACAAGTACAGAGCTGTGCCACCTTGGTGGGCTACAAGTACAGAGCTGTGCCACCTTGGAGGGCTACAAGTACAGAGCTGTGCCACCTTGGTGGGCTACAAGTACAGAGCTGTGCCACCTTGGAGGGCTACAAGTACAGAGCTGTGCCACCTTGGTGGGCTACAAGTACAGAGCTGTGCCACCTTGGTGGGCTACAAGTACAGAGCTGTGCCACCTTGGTGGGCTACAAGTACAGAGTACATGTAAATCGATAAACGTTCCGGTCTATTTAAAAAGTAACCATACATTGCTTTTGTGCCAGTGACCTTTTAGACAAAAATGAACTGAACAAACACAACACGTAGATCGATAAACGGTAACCGGTCAATCTATAAAACAATTGTATTTTTATCCAGTGAAAAATCCTAGGACGAATACAAATAAAAGATCAAAACTATACCTCATGATATGTAAGATATGCTGAAAGAGGGCCCTTGTAAGGGTGTGCTAATATAGTAAGGAAATAACAAACAAGCGACATTCTCACGTGAGGGAACGCGATCTTCGCGGGTTCGTGCCTCGCTGAACAGTTCAAGAGTCAATTTTGTTTACCAAAAATAAGTTTGGTTTGTACTAAACGTAATAACATCAACATAATTTCCCTTAATTTACAAAAAAATGTTATCGCTACTTATTTTTTGCCCAAAATATTTTAAAACTAAAGGATTTAGGTAATTAGAAAATTGAGTTAAATTAATAGCATTGCAAGAAGTGGGTTGCATTATGAAATTTGAATGTAACTAAAAGAGTTCAACTTTGAATTACTGAACATAAATTAGGGACAGGTAGGCCCTCATTATTATGTAATGAGTACCTGAAACAAAGAGAAATGGCACTAAATAAATTAATAAGTGGTCTCAATTGATCGTCATTAACTGCCATTATTATTCTAGTTATTGATGGAACAGTTATATCCTTGTTTAGTTACCAACAGGCACACATCATTAACAAAAACAACCTCGATTCACATTATTTTTAATAGAAAACTCAAATTTTCGGCTTAAGCCTTCATCAGGAGTACAACATTTCAAAAACTAAACGATAAACAAAAATAAAAGTAAAACATATGACTTATTAAACTTATTTAAAATTATATGGTTAAGTTGTTATTTATCTACATAAATTGTATACAATAGCAGGGTTTTGTATATAAAAATGAACATTTACAATTAATTTTACAATAAATTAAACCTCATAGATTTAAAGCATTTAACAAAAACAAGTTAAAATAAACGGTAGTATAAATAAATAGCATTAAGAATTTTTTAGGTGATAAAATAAATAAATTGTATACAACATGATAAATTTTGGTTACCTTAAGTCCAAATGGGTTTTTAGATTTCAGGACTAATTGATGGGCCTGCTCAAGTTGTCTAATCCGTCTATCTTGACAGTCAGTAGCCAATTTCAGAAGCGCGCACGTAAATTTCCATTAATTATGTGCCACGTGCCACACAATAATTTCAGAGCCTATTTAAACCATTGCAACACTATCTTCAAAATAGTACACAGCAATCATCAGCCATTTAAAAAGAACATAGTAAGTTAAACTGCGCCTGCACCTGTACAAAATGCGGTTGAAGTTGTTACTCCACGAAACGACGTCACGTGAACGTGAGCTCTCCTTCTCCTTGTCTCATGTAGATGGTAAAAATTCAACCACGAACGAATATTCCTCACTGCTCGTTAAATGTTGAGCCCAAAGATTACTGGCCGGTTGCTAAAAGATAAATTGGTAATTATCTCATACAACGTATCAATCACACGAGCGAGATAACAGAGATACGACCCGGCAGTTCACAGTTGTGACACGTCGTCGCATCCGCCTCCAGTCTCCACGCACGTGCCAAGTGCCAACGTCGCGTCGCATGTGATTCACTCTCTTGTAAGTTCGATCACGTTTCTGTTTCCGGGATACGACGATTCAATTTTTGTTTGAAAGATGTAGCACATTTCGCATTTCAATGCGTCATTAAAATCTAAAAAACACATTCTGATCCAACGGCCAAAGACCAGAACTTCACACCTGTGTGATATTACTTGGTTCTGCATGATGACAATACTTGCTTTACATTGTTTTCCTCAGCCAATCTGCATTACTGTATATCGAGAGAATTTGAGAAGTACCATCTAATATGTGTGTTTACTTTTTAAGTGTTGTAATGTTGTATAGGCTACGTATTTATTTATTTACATCCTGTATTTGCAGTACTTACAACACCGATAGTTAAAAAGTTGATTTCAACTTGCATTTTTGTTGCCATTTTGCGATTACACAAGTTAATGATGACTAAAAATAAATATGGTTGTTCAATTGTATATTCTCCGTCGTTTTGCGATAAATCGAATGAATACACAAAGTAAGTACAGCTTTCAGTGCAGTACTTGCCGTGTCGCTCTGCGATAGGCTTTATCGACTGGCTACTACTCTACTATCGCCACCAGGCCGTGATGGCTTTAGTCGAGAAAACTCCGTGACAAATCCTTGCTTTGTTTCTCACCGGACGTTGTCACAATCTGTTCTGCTTTCTCCACAGATTTCTATGTCCCGATTTAGTTTGGGTTGTATTTGGGTTTATCTTTAATTAACCTACATCTCAATACCATTTATTTTCACGGGTGAAACATGAGTATGTACTTAAAATGCATAAAAGGAGAATTTTTTTACATACCGATATCGCCCGTATTTAATTTGCTGAATTATTACACATTACAATGATTGAGACCATTTTAATTTCAATAATTGTTACGTTTTTCAACGCACACATTTTGAAAGCAAAGGAAGAAAACTTTACTTAAAAAATACAGGCTGGATGAAATATAGCATATTTGTAACAACTTTGAACAATGAAGCGGGGTTACTTAAAACCAGAGAAATTAGTAAGCTTATTTATTTTCTGGAGAAACACAAACGCTAACTGGAAATAACTGATAACTTGCTCTAACTTATCAATCAAGGAAGTTGATAAGCCGAGCCAGACAACTGAATTGTAATACTTCGCAACAGAGCATACAGTCTATACAGGTTTCGGTTAGATCAAATTAAATTCTTTATTTCCCATTGTATACAATATTTACAACAAACAGGTCGTTTTAGCCAGGGAAGTATGTTGGATCGTATGTCGTTGGGTATATATCGAGTAAAATTATAGAGAATCGAAATAGAAAACAAAGAACACTTGCACGAATTATAATTCTTAGATAAGCAAAATAATCAAAACTCCATTAACAACTATTCACACTATTAAAAATATATTTGAACTGTGCTAGCAGAATAAAATTTTACTAAGTAAATATAAGGTGATATGTTGTTTTTTTTTTTTGTGTGTGTGTTTAATGTTACAACAAAAATGCAAATAGTTCAAGAGAAATCGAGACGATGCAAAACAAAATTATAATTAGGTTAAACACAGCATTACACTTGAGCCGTTTGCTAATAGGATTTGAGTCTTATACACAGAACAAAGGGTTCAGGCCTCGGGCTTGATATGGTTGTGGTTCCTGAGGCGAAGTTAAGCCTGTTCAGAGCTCATCATAGAACTCTGAACTCATTCAGTCTATCACTCATCGTCCCGCTGACTTGAGTGTAGTTCTTTGTTTCAGTTTCATTATTAAGTTCTAAATATATTCTTAAAAATAATTAGTTAAATCAACTTTCTTTTAAGGACACTTCATTGTTTCTTGACTATTCAATGATAATTGTAAAACATTAATTTGTTCTCTAATTATAGTAATGTATCAAGATTTTTAATTTTCAATATACTTTTCTGTATGGCACAAGTCGTCCTCAAAAATCATTTTTCGTTAGTAAGACTGACAAGGGGAATGATATTTTGGCTTGTCCTTGTCCTTCTTAAGTAAAAGACTGTCAGTCGAGTTTGATAACAGCAATAAACGATTGTTATAAGGAATATAAATGAGAATCTTCTGTAATGGTAACACTGTGATCTGTGAGATCCCAACGGCAGATTACACTAACGTATTTTTTGTTAATGAGTTTATTATTCCTATTAAAATCAATTAAAGATTTACTATCCTAAAAGAATTAAGAGGAGAGAAAATGTATCTTTTATACAAAATTACTAATAGCCCTATCAGTTAACCAAGATCAAAAGGTATACAAAATACTGATCCATAATAGTCCTATAACTAATTAATAATGCCAATGTCTTATTGGTAACAAGTCTAAAATAATAGGCTGCCAACTATTGATTTTATTGTTTCACATTTTGTTTCTTGTATGCAAATTCAACAAATAAAATTTCTTAACATGTATAAGAGAAAAATTTGAGTTAAACATGAAATAAATGCACTGAGGCATTCCGCAAAATAAAAACAATATCCCAGATCCCAGCCTCCCTGGTTAAATATATTGGACCTGAAGAGACACTGAGAAAGAAATGAATGGACTGTGAAAATCACAGTTAAACTGTATAATGGATCGGGAGGGTCTGTTTACTTGGTTTTATTAAGGAGAACCCTTTTAGGAAGATTAACTCTTTACAATGACTGACAGTAATGTGGGGCTTTTTATACTAGATTTATAGTCCCTGCAGATTTATGGTTTTTATGTCATGTGGTCCTTTCTACTCTTCTATCATGCTGCTTTATTGTGAAACTAACTCACGATTTTGCTTCAAAACTTCTCTAGTATTACAGTTACTAAAGAAGATAAACCCTTGATTTACTTTTAAATTAACACAAAATTTAGGGCAATAAGACAAATTATTGGGTGACATTAAATTAAATCAAACTAGTAGCCAGTCGCGGCTTCGCTCGCGATCACAACGTAATATTATACTGATATTCCTGTATACATTTTGTGTTACCATTCCAAAGCCAACGTGGCCTGCTGATTAACTGTTTTTACTCTATCCAGCTGATTGCTTAAAACTTATAGTTATTTCCCAATGTTAAGCTTATGGGGAAAAAATCAACTTTAAGGGAACCCAGGGCCTCACTCACAAATTATTTCTCTATAAAAAAAGTTCCCTGCACAACTTCACGTTAGGCTCTTTCCAATGACACCAAAAACATGAAAATCGGTTCAGTAGTTTAGGAAGAGTGATTGTCACAAAAAACCTGCTCGCCTATTAAATAAGTATAGATTATATATTTAAATATTGATTTCAAATTGTTCTACTTAACAGTGAAAAACTCTAGAAAGAAAACTGTAAAACACTAAATTTAAAAAATGTATATAATTTTGATTATAAATTATTTTCTAAATACAACAATATTCAGATACAGATAATTATTTTCAATGAGAAAATTTTAAAACGTTACATGCAATAGTCGATGTAAATGGATTCCTAATAAAATATCAATTTTATAACCCAAAATTTTAACCTTTGCAAAACATGCAAAAACCACCCATGGTTAAATTAGGGATATTATATAATTGGTTAAAAACCTCCACTCACCGAGGTGATACATTTTAATTTCCATGGCTAAATGTAACAACAGTATTAAATATACTAACTTTAGGCAGATAAATATTTTCACTTTTTTATCAATTCCCCTCTTAAAGCATCGAAACCAATCATCCATATAGTACAGGAAGTAGAAGAGTATTTTTTGTATTACAGTCTTTATTACAAGTATTTAATTAAGTCTAAACGAGTACCTTTGGAGTTGGCATAAGATTAAGTAGTTTCAACACTAAAGTCATCATGTAGCCTTAGTTTTGTGGAATAAGCAACTTCTAACAAGACTATAAAACAAATCAGCCATTAAATTTAATCTTATTGTATCAACAAAAAACAAGCTAGTTTTCTTAATGCTGTATATCATTGTTAAACGGAAAAATTGTAAAATATATTTACAAAAGTTTTGGAAGTACATACATTTGTTCTTAAGAGAAAATATTAAGCTATCCTGGCTGTGTAACTTCTTTTACTGGATTGCAACCAGGTTAAACTGATCAGGGTGAAGGCCTTGTGACCATATAGTTGTAGTAAAACTGTTTTAGTTGTATGGCTACAAAAATTAAACTTTCAGTCAACACCAAGAAACATCTTAAGCGAAAGTTACATGGATGACTGATTCGCTAACTGAGCATAAACAAACGTGAATATTTAGCACATTAGAACACTCACACTGAAAAAGAACGTTTCCTTACAAACTGTTCTCAAGTCTTTGACAACCCACTGTAGTATTATTTATTTCTATTTGGTAAAATTTTAATTTATATGCCTAAATTAGTAACATTTTGTTTATTTTCAAGCAACTGAAAATCGACACAATTAAAGGAAATGTTATACTGTAATCAAAAACATATAAATAAATTACACACAAGACTGCAAAGACTCCATACTGACTCACTAGTGTATTTTAGTGAAATTTGTCATGCGTATAAATAAATTACAAATGAGGATACTGCTACCAGCCTCGTATGGTGATAGTAAACCGACACCGGTTGTGGCTACAATGCTGAGGTTAAGTAACCGACCTTGCTATAGAATAAGGTAAACCAGTTCCAGCATAAAAAACAACCTCATTGATCCCATCTCAATATCTTCCAGTTACAAACACAACGGAGTCCTTGGGAGGTCGATGTTGTAATGGGAACATTTCAATATATGCGAGTTTATAAAACAGTATATAACACTGGGCTGAAGAAAACCTCAGTCAAAATGTTGGCAATTAAACTGAATAAATACTGTGTCTTGCTTGGTATTAAGATAGCTATGGGTTGGAATAATAGCTATGGGTTGGAATAATACGTCAACTCTACATATTTTAAAGTGATTCAAAAAGAATTAAGATTGATCATCAACCTCAAACTCTGTGTATTAAACTAACCTTAATTCCTAAATCTTTGTATAAAATATTTTCAAAATAATAACACTTTTGAGATGGTATTTCAACCTAAATTCGTGAAGGTCTAAGAAGGTTAAATAAATAGAAAAAGACCATTTATGACCCATGTATTTCCTACCTAAAAGAAAAACTTAACATAGACAATTGGGAAAAACTTTACATAGAATTCGCAGGCCCTCCGAGAGGGTACGGCAGGTAAGGATGGATGCATTATAATAATTAATTTCTGTTGATAATTCAAAATTGCCAGTAGACCTACGCTAGATCATAATGGTCATCTGATAAGCCGGTAACCACTCAATTTTTTAATAAAATTGATTTCTTTCCATCGTCCAGGTTTTTTCCTAAGTGTACCGTCACAAATGCAATACTTCATCCCTTGGTGTGCTGATGTGAAATCGAAAGAGAAAAAGGAAAGACTGTTTATAAGGTTAATAGATGTAAGTTTTAAACAAAATTTGCACACGTTAAAAAGTAAAAACGCTTTTTTATTTTTTTTTATTTCTTTCAATACTTCAACCCCATAACTTATTAATACATTTTCTGACAGTAATTTACTGCAACAAATAACTCAAATTCTGGTCCAAATAATACCTTAAACTTAAACTGACTGTTATAAACAATGCAGCAATTAAAACAAATATTTCAGGAGGGGAACTATGACTATAAAAAAAACATATCATACATATTAAATGTCATAAAACACACCTAATACTTCATAAAGCCTCTGTCACAGTCTCATCATACATATTAAATGTCATAAAACACACCTAATACTTCATAAAGCCTCTGTCACAGTCTCATCATACATATTAAATGTCATAAAACACACCTAATACTTCATAAAGCCTCTGTCACAGTCTCATCATACATATTAAATGTCATAAAACACACCTAATACTTCATAAAGCCTCTGTCACAGTCTCATCATACATATTAAATGTCATAAAACACACCTAATACTTCATAAAGCCTCTGTCACAGTCTCATCATACATATTAAATGTCATAAAACACACCTAATACTTCATAAAGCCTCTGTCACAGTCTCATCATACATATTAAACGTCATAAAACGCACCTAATACTTCATAAAGCCCCTGTCACAGTCTCTTTTAATTATTTAACAAAATAGTAGGATTGTATTTATTGTGGCTTTCAACGGTTTTCAGAACTAGGACCATACTCAATGCTCAAGTAGGAAGTAGGCAGGAGCAGGTGGTGTTTTCGGCAGGTGTGTTTTTTCAGGCAGGTGCCCTCACCTTGTTTTGTATTCCTCATAAGCCCACCAGCATGAACTGTACGAGTTTTTAAAAGACAAACACCCTAAATCTACAAATAAATAAATACACTTTACATAGTAATTTTATTGCAAGTTTATAATAAAAATAACTTACAAATGTTACCCCCTTTAGTGAATTAACTGGTGCCTTAATTTGTGTCAGCAAACTCGTGACATAGTTTCACAATCCTGCAGTGTCACAGTATAGAAAACTTAGTCCCATTCTGACATGATGGACCATAAATCTTATGGGCTCTGGTATATAAAGTTTCACATTACTGTCAGTCATTGTAAAGAGTTAATCTTCTTAAAAGGGCTCTCCCTTTAATAAAACTAAGTAAACATACCTTCCCAATCCATTCTCCAGTTAAGCTGAGATTTTCACACTCCGTTTATATCTTTCTCAGTTTTTCAGCAGATACAGTATTTTTACAATAAGGAGGGTGAAATATTTTTACATGTGGGAAATATATATTCACATGAATGTAACCTTAGGATATTGAAATCTCTCGTTTCTTATACCAGTTAAAGTGTTCAGTTTTTGTTTAATGACCTTTGTTTTTTTTTAATTATTTGGTGGATTATTTCCATATTTTTAAAACTTCATAAAAAACTAAATAACTTTTTTTATGGTAAACAAAACAAACTACCTCAATACATTGTTATGTGTCAGCTAAGCAACCATCAGATTGAGAAAAAGTACCTATGGTAAAGTAGTAACATTAATAAAATTTCTAAAATTTCCTTCAATATCGAAGGCAGGTTTGACCAACAAACACGGCAGTAATGGGCATTAAACAATTAAACATGAAAGCTTCCAAGGCATTGATAAGGCTTTCATAAACAACAGGCGGACAATCTGTCGTTTCCATCCATCAAGCAGAATCTTTTAAAAATGTATATATATATACTAGTAGCTTGAGGGGGCAATAGCCCCTAACCTTTCTCTAACACTCTACCTAATCTGATTTTTTTTACTCTTTACATTTACTGAGGAAAATAAAATGATATAAGTAAGAACACATATCAGTTCGTAAACAAAGTAGACACTTAATCACATGTTTTAATATAAACAAAGCAGACTTTTTAAATCCTATGCTTTTCTTACGGGGGATGTTTTACATTATTTCTCGTTTGATTGTAACTTCTTAGAAAAACTGCTATTTTTCCCGAGTCCCTGGAACCAAGACCTTTAATTTGAGCTGTCTCCCACTATCCTGCAATTTGCCAAACTCCCACAATTTTTACATAAAGATTTTGCTTACAGAATTATATATTAAGATTATTAAATTGAAAACTAAACTTCCAGGGTACATAATATAAAAAAGAAAGTACAACAATAGTCAGATGCGTGAATGAGTCTTTACTTCTGCCCAGGAGCCACAATCATATCGAGCCCGAGGTCTGATCCCTTTATTCTGGCTTCTACATTCAAATCCTATTAGCAAACCGCGGTTGAAAAAGAAATGCCATGATTAACCTTATTATGCATTATTTTTCTTCAACATCTTGATTTCCCTTCCACTTATTCTATTATTTAACCAACATTTCTAATTCTATTATTAATTTTATTTTAAAGCAAATTTTTACTTCAACCCTGGAATAACAGTTTGAAACTCATATTAGTGATGAATTTTGTATTTATTATTGATATTTTTGCTCTTTACGTTTTGCTTATAGTAAAAATGTCAAACAATTATACCTCAATTTGCCTAAATTTGTATTTTTAAATTTTATTGGTGATACAGTATTTAGTACAACAGAAAAAAATTTATTATTTCCTGAGTTTTAGTCTAATTGAATAACATATCTGAGTCAAAGATAATAACAGGCTTCAGAGATAAGCTACTTTGTTTTCAAATGCAGTGAAAAACAAGAAAAATCTAGTTATCAACTTATCTATGCTATCACAAGTTCCAAGTCAGCATCAAACTACTGTACCTATGTGTAATGGCAAGACTGTGCATTATATTTTCATGTGGCCCTGCTCTTCAACAATCTGAAATAAGTAAATATTTAAGCAATTCCTGCATTATAATGTTAGGGTAGAGTAGAATTTTTTTATTCAAAGCTGTTTTCAGTACAAGTGGACTGTTAATTGGTCGATAAACTTAAGTAGTTAGGTATATATAGTTGTAAATACCCCGTAGCAGCAAACCTGCGTACTCAGTGAATTTCCGATGCATATTTATGTATCTTTAATACCAAATAAAGCCACATACCAATTTTCATCAATTTACATTCATAAATAAACAATTTATGACATTTTAATTATTCTCCATAAGAACAACATGGCGGCTGAGTATGCAGGGTTGCTGAAGCAAGGAACACGAAAAATGGGGTTTTATACAAATATCAATATAACTCAAGAAGGTAAAGCCACATAGCAAATTTTATTAATTTATGTTCATAATTAAGGGAGATAACATGTTACTTATTCTCTATAAGAATAACATGGGAGCTGAGTACGCAGGTTTGCTGCTACGGTAACTATCAGCCAAAAAATGTTTTTTGTGCAAATATCAATAGACCACAACGATATGAAGTAATATACCAAGTTTCGTCAGGATAAGTTGATAAATAAGCGAGATATACAATTGTTCTTATTCTCCATAAGAATAACATTGGATAACGTACTGTGTTTACCACTTTCAATTTCTCTGTAACCATTTGACGTAGAGCAATGATCAAAACACCCAATTGTGCGTATTTTTAAGCTGATTCCAATGGAAAAAACTAAAATTTTACTTTTTCAAAAATTATATGTAAAAACTCAAAAAAAAAACATTTTTGGGGTACAAAACGTCCCCAAAATACCCCTTCGGATAGGTCGATCTGTCTGGTTTTCGAACTTAAAGTCATAAATGTTACACGTTTATACCAAATTTCATCAAAATCGGATAATTTTCATGAGAGTTATCGTGCTGACGGACACACACACACACACACACACACACACACACACACACATATATATACATAAACTATATATATACAGTTTCAAACGGATGGTGTTTTTGGGGTCTGGGGACCTCAAAACGAAAAGTTATCATGGTCCCGGGCCTAGGTCTTACCATGCCGACTACGGTAACAGCTTCTTCCCTATAGGGGAAATTCGCTGAAAGCATTATTCAATAGAACTTATAACTACATGTGAAATATTTTGGCTCTTTTTAAATGTTTTATATCTACAATATCTAGTATTTTCATCTACCTCATTGTACTTCTGAGGACCAAAATAATAAAACCCCTTTTTGCCAAGTCTGAGGTTGACGCAAGGCAAGTGCAGCAGGTCATTCTGTCTAGTAATCCGTTTTCATATCTCTTTAGGGGTGAAGATCTTATTTTTTAAATAATTGTACTAATCAGCTTGTGTATAATGGGCTACAGAGTCTTCAGAATACAGTTAGCCTTACAGGAAACAATATGTTTTGTTTCCTGAAGAGGGGTAGGTAGGTCTATGTGGTCATTTTCTTAAAACCATAAACATACTTAAAGCATTGTTCTAAAAGATATTAAGAATATTGATATTTTCCATTGTCAAGCTTAAGTCAAAGACAGGCAAAACATTGTTTACGAATGGAATTACCAAGGGTCTCACCGTCAGACTGTCATTTTGAATCCTCAGACAACACACATTTCAATATATTTAACACTCTGAACAACAAGGCAACTCTCTGATTGTATGTGATTTGTAAATAGGACTCGTACTCAACTGTGAGACCAATAGCCTTGTGTGACCTTTAATATCTTGCTCTCCTAAAGTATATTAAGACTGCCTTCAAGAAGCGGGAAATTGTCACTTAGGAAATTGTTGGAGTGCAGTTGAGTTGTGATTAAAATCCCACTTGGAAACGGTTTGGGGAATTAGAGGAATGGAGACACTTAGACAGTACAACTCAAATTACTCGAGTATTCAATTTGATGATTAGACTGATAATAAGGGAATTTGGTTGATTGGGTTTGCTATTTTACACATCAAAAATCATTTTTAGCTTAAGAAATGCAATGCACAAAAATTAGATGGAAACTTACAACAATATTTAATTTATCAATACTCTCAAAGAACTTGCAAGAAAAGGTACGTCCAACATTTTATAAAAATGTATTACAATAATTTCTCCCAAAAATCAATACTGATACACACGGATAACAAGCTTGTAATAATTCGGTTTTCAGACAATTGGAGTTATTTCGCACCAGGTTACATTTCCTAGACAAGTATGAGCGGCAGCCTTGAGTGACACTACCGAAAAAGTAAATGTTCATTAACTGTTCATTGCTGGAGATCGTTTTTGTTAGCTGACACCATCACTCTTGAAGGGTTAATTTCAAATGTAAAGGACTTTACTGTGACCTACTTTCCCGCAGTACAAAGCCTGATAGATAGATCTTATAAAGTCGATACGACGACAGGGCCATTCAAATCAATAAGGAACATTTTTAGCGGCCCTACCATACAAGGTTGGGTGGGGGAGGGCGACTCTACCAGACCTCATGGAGACGAGGGGAATCAATACCTCCCGAGCCACCCTTCTGCTGGTTGTTAATAGTTGTGATTTATGGCTGTGTCATAAATCCTCCAGATCGTACTATACAGCGATAGTATTTTCAGCTGTACTATAAATCAGAAATGGCCAAATGTAGCTGCATTTGACCTGAGTTATGCGCTAGGTTTTAATTCAAATTTTTAATTTACTCTAATTGAAAAATAATTGTTGATCAGAACAATACTTTTTGCACTAAACACAATTATTTGTATCAAAAATTACTTTTCAATACGAGTAAATATACTAAATCATACTAAATAGTAATCTAGAGTCTGTGGGAGCTTGGCGGTTCTGATAGAAAATTTAAAAAAATGTTGAAATCATTATACAAATTTAGTTCAGTAGTAAATAACTGATGTGTTTATTTTTAAAAGAATGTGTGTCTTTTTGATTAAACTGGATTTACCTACAACACATAATTCACAAACAGTTTAATGCACTCATTTACGGAAAATACATCTAGTTGTACTGTTTCTTTAACGTTTTGCTGATGAACAATTATCGAGCTCTAGGAGCAAAGATCCTAATAGGTCCACTAAAAAGGAAATGAGGGATTTGATGAACTTTTGCTGTATATCATTCATAGACTATTCTTGATCTGAAAGGTTGTTCAAAGCTCTGAAATGTATTAATAGTTTAAATAATCCATTTTAGCTTACATGCAACACGACCCTACACTGGCAACTTAAAACTTTAAAATATGATTTTCGCTGTAGTTATTTGTAACGAATTATGTTTTAATATTAATCATTCTGAAAGAATTGGTTTTAATTCTGCGAGCTTCCTTTTGAGGGATAAAAATTTTGGTAGTTATATTCTAATAATTTAACCAGGTTAACTTGATAACACAACAGTTAGAATGATCACTAAGATATATAAATACTAGCTGTGTACCCATCACTCATCTGGGTTGTATGTCTAAGTAATAGATTAATTTGACAAGAGATGTCAGGAATAAAACACTTTTTAAACAAACAGAAACTCTAAAGAATAAAGTCTCGACCTACAAAAAAAATGTAAAAAAATCAAAAAGAGCTTATATTGATAATAAGATTAAAAATTCAAATAACATAAATAAAACAATCTGGAGCATAATAAATTCTGAAGTGGGAAACAAATATCGCAAAAAAATACAAAATATTAATTTAATTGAGGGTGGTAAGCATCACTGCAACCCAGTTGAAGTATCAAATGTATTTAATGATTTTTTGTAAGTGTAATTAAAGATAATTCTGATATGTCAATGTTAAATAATTTTACAGAAGATAATGATATTAGGTTAAGCTCTGGTTGTTGGCAGACGAAACCAATGTTTAGATTAAGAGAGATAGGAATGAAAGAAATAGAAGAAATTATCAGCTCGAGTGGGTATGATGAAGTACCTATATTTTTGTTAAAAGAAGTTAAATGTGAAATCAGTTACATATTAAGTCATCTAGTAAATTCATCTTTTTTTTCTGGGGTATTTCCAGATAAATTGAAAATTGCTAAAATCATTCCAATATATAAAAAAAATTACGAAAAAAATCCATCAAACTATCGCCCTTTATCATTATTACCAACAATTTATAAAATCTATGAAAAGGCAGTTTATAATGAATTAACAGAATTCCTGGAAAAAAACCATTTGGTAGATAGCGTTCAACATGGTTTCTGTTGTGGAAAATCAGTAATTACAGCAAATGTTTCTTTTATAGAATCAATAATTGACTCAATTGATGCAGGGGACCCATGCCTAGGGATCTTTATGGATCTGTCAAAAGCATTTGACAGTGTAATTCACACAACTCTTCTTAGTAAATTAAAATTACTCGGAATAAATAACTCTTCTTTGGATTGGTTTCGCTCATACCTTGAAAATAGATACCAGTTTGTCCAATTAACTCATTTTTCCAATAACAGGATTTCAAATTATGTTTCACAATTGAAACCAGTAAAATTTGGCGTCCCACAAGGTTCAATATTAGGACCACTCCTTTTCATATGCTATCTAAAAAACATCTCTTTATCATTATCAAACACTGGAAAAAGTAATATATGTCTATATGCTGATGATACAAACCTTAAAATCTCAGATAAAACAACAGAACAAGTTGAAATTTTATCATTCATAGAATTATAAAGTATTGTCCAATTCTTCCAAAATCACAATCTAGGGCTGAACATTGAAAAAACTAATTACATTTCATTTAAAACAGCTCAGTCACAAACCACTACAGAACCCATGGTTTTGATTGATTCTAAACCCACTGAACTAATTCACAGCACTAAATATCTTGGTCTGCTGATTGATAGTAACCTAAATTGGAACGAACATGTAGGACAAATTGTATCAAAAATTAATTCAGGATTGTATGCCTTAAGAAAAATGGCATGTTTATGCAGTGAATCGACTCTCAAATTGATATACCATTCTTACATACATTCTCACATTTCATTTGGAATCTGTCTTTACGGATCCACTAGAAAAGATAACCTTGATAAAATTCTTAAACAGCAAAAGAAAGCAATTCAAATTGTTAAGAACCTTCACCACGATGTATCTTGTAGGGAACATTTCAAAAATCTCAAAATTTTAATAGTTTATGGTCAGTATATTTTTGACTATGTTATGGTATACAAAAATTTAAAAATATACAACACGCCAATGGGTAATTCAATAGTACATTCATACATTACGAGAAAGAAATCAGAAATCATACCCACTCATCATAGGTTACAATTCTATACCAAAAAACCATCCTATGCAGGTGCAAAGTTCTACAAAAAGTTGCCTGGAGAATTGAAAAAAGAAAAAAATACAAGTAAATTTAAGAATAAGTTAAAAAAATATATTATCTCAAACAGTTTGTATTCTATTGATGAATTCTTTAATTTATAAGATGATGGTAATGTAAAATAATAATTTAATGAATAACATAGAAAATTGATTATGATGTAGACACTATTCATATGTACACCACTGTACTGTTTTTATGAATAAAGATTATTTTGATTTTTGATTTTGATTTAAAAAGAATAAACCAAAATAATTTTACAATATTTAAAGTACAATTAAATTAAAGTTAACGACAGATATTGGCAGATAATTCTTGTACTGTTACTGAGTTGAGGAACCCTGTCAAGCAGTGAATGGCGTGGTCCTGGTTAAAAGGACGGTGTTAACAAAATGACACATTCGTTTCTCGTTTTAGAAGAGACACATCACCTTTATGGTGATCTCTGTAGCTTGTTCATTGGTGGGCATGAGGATGGCACAAGGCACTTCCCAAATTAATCTGTTTATGAACCTCGCAGAAAATAACTGTCAATCAGTAGTTCCTGTGATTCGTTGATTGTACCGAATGAAGGAAACCACCTGTTTTCTAATGTCCTGTTCCCAACTTTTAAAAAAACCTGAGAAAACTCCCCAACCCCTTAATCTTCTCCAAAAATAATTTTCAAATTTACTGAAAGAAGTTAATTTGAGACACTCAGTGGTTGGCTACATAAAAGATCTATTTAGAGAGGCATAGATCACGCCCCCCCCCCCCCCCCCCGATGTCTCAAGCACCACAAAGTGTCAGTATGAAATCTCTAGAGAACAACACCAACTCCTCACACAACGGGTCATGTTATTGTTTCTTATGTTATTGTTTAAGGTGCCAAATTTCAGCTCTATTGGTTGACTAGTTTGTTTTTGATGATTATATTAAAGGCCAGTGGGGCAGAGCCCTTAAGATTTTTTAATCTGGAATAGGTATATGCATTGAGCTATTAGCTATCTTCCTACCGAATTTCAGCTCTATCAGTCCAGTAGCAGGTTGAAGTAGTCAGACTGATAAAATAAGCATTCTGAAGGTCTGGGGGTGGAGCCCTAAAACACGTTCTTAACAGGAATATGCTTGTGTTTGTTCTGATGTATTAGGTATGTTCCTACTGAATTTAAACTTAAAAGGTCCAGTAACTAATGCTCATAAGACTGCCAGCAATAAAAGTAAATTAGGGCAGAGCCCTGCACGATTTTTGTTCAAACCTAGCCTTATTGTACATCTGCAGAATAAGGGGAACCACTATGCAAAAGTTCACCTTCTTAGACAATGTCGTTTTTTTAGATAAAGTATCTTGAAAATCCCGTGAGGTGTAGCCCTGAGGTGAATTCAGAATGTTTAGTAGCCTATAATTTTTTAACACACATACATAATATAGAATAAACGTTTCATCAAAATCAGTCCAGCTATTTCCCAGGGAAAAGCCAATAAAACACGACTAAAATCGCACAAAAACACGTTTTGTGAGTGGCCGCCAATATTTTTCCAAAAGGTGTATACCAGTTTAAAGTAGCCTAATACCTTCCCACGAAAATATAGAACAAAGAAACAATGATTCATCAAAATCAGTGCACCCATTTTCACGTGAAAAGCAAACAAAAACACGTTCTTGAGCGTTACCGACAGTCAGACAAGTAGACAGACAGACAGAAATGGAGATAAGTCTTGTTTTAGCTTTCCTAGGATGTAAAACGTGAAAATATGCAAAAATTTCATAATTCCAAGCAATGTACAGACAACATTCGAACTTATTTATATGGATTAATTTAAAAGCATGCGGCATGGGTGTTTTCAATTGTAATCACTGAAAAATGATTTACCTTCCAATTTCATTCCAATTATAAAGTATCTAAAGATACAAACAATTTACACAGGTACTATAACTTTCATAATAGACATGTGCTGGGAATCTAAAAAAATAAATAAAACTAAAAATCAGAATACATTGTAAATACTATTTAATTATATGTAAATAATTAAATCAACCAAATCAATCCAATTCTGTAACTCTGCTTGTTACAGCTCACAGCTATTACATAATTTGGGGCAGAGCTGAGTTCACAAATATAGAAGCAAAGAATCATGTTTCCGACCTAACATTCAGAGAAGACCTACGATGCAGAAGCCAGGCAAATGCATCTACGCCACTGTGCATTGAGAAAATCTTCAGCTAACCACAAACATTTACACTATATGTACAAACCTTACCTCATAGGCTGCATTTACTGGCCAGTAAACTTGAGAATAACTCTTAAATAACAAATGTATTTCAGAATGAGCCGCAGTAATAAAATAAGTACCGGTAGCTTAGTTATGGAACTATGGAGTTTTGTACATTTCACCGAACCTGATCACTGATCAGTGTAAACAAAACATTGCCCTCTAAGTATTATTAGTTTTCCATCAATCATTAGGTTGCACATACATTACAATAGGTTAAAACTGAAAATTTAAAAGTTTGGAGACAACACCTGGACCAAATTTGTATTTCACACTTAATTGAATGCCTTTTTTGTCTTCAATATTTAGTTCTTCTTTTATCGTAATTATTTTGAGTATATAACACAAATAATATTAAAAACAACTCTTAACTTCTTTTCCTACAACCTAACATTTACATGCAAGTAACACAAAAAACACAGAACAAACATTTTTTTTTAAAGACAAGATGCATTTACATAAAACATCCATCCAAACTCCATGCATTCCAACACCATAATAAATTAATACTTAAAATTGAGGAAAATAAGTGTTCTTTTTATTCAAACTTGAAATTATAATTTCATCGAGCAGTATTGTATCACAAATATTGGCAATATTTCATTTTATATGATGTATGACAAAATTAAACCTCTAAGCACAACGTAAGACTGGGTTATAAGAAATAAATAATCTGTATGTCTGTGACACCTTATTATAAAGCTTTGATTTAATTTTTTTCTGAATCAACAGAAACATTTTTAAATATAAATTTACAATTTATGATACTTGTGTGTATGTTAAAAAAATTTAAGAGTTGTGGATAGAGTAAACAAGTTTTGATTAAGTTTGCAATGCAAGAAAACTGACTATTAGAAACTCAAAGTGTTTTTCGATCTTCAGTATGTAATATTTTTTAAATCTACACAAGCCAAAAACAATAATATTCGAGGACAAACAACCTCTTATAATTTATTTGGGTAGTTTTGTTTTGATCCTTCATAACCGAGGTTCAACTAATAATACCGCATTTAAAAACAGAACCAAGGACAAGCGACATTTAGGTGCAGCAATGAACAGAAGAACAGAAAGACTTAGTGAGCCCAAGACCACCATCACCGCCCAGCTGCAAAACCAAAATCTCTTACCCGAGCAGGGCAGTTTCCTCCGGGGCCGCGGATGCAGGCATCTTCCTAAACATCAAAAACGTCTCACACCATGAACATGCCGAGCCTACACCTACCTACATCAATACTGAAAGAGATCAACATTCCCACAGACAACATGGTAAAAATAAAACTATAAAAACTATTTGAAATCAAAAATTGGTTTTGGTATTTCCATCTTCAGGGACCAACAGGATGATTACAGTTTCAGAACTTAGCTTCCTCTATCAGTCAATAAAATTCACAGAAAAACTTAATTTTAATTAGGTGTATTGTTGACAATAAACTAAATTTTTGTATTAAACCGATTGTGGTGTATGCATGTGAACAAATGATCCTAAGTTCAAGCCCCTCGCATAAGGAAGAGGTGCGGACTTCCTTAAAAAGTTGATGTTCCTCTTACAGTATTTCTCTATATTACATTTACAAAATAAAAAAGCTTATCCACATTTCAAATTTGATGACAGTCAAATAATTTTGTAAGAAGTTTTGTGCATGAAGATGATAGTGAAATTTTGCATAATTACATGAGAATCTTCCTAAAAGCTGAAGATGGATTTCCTGAACCTTCTTTTTATTTTAGAGCTTATAATGTTTAGGGCTAGAGATGGATATATAAATGTTACTACAAACCTTTGATGGGATTTTAAAATTAGTACCGTATGCATTTGACATTTATTAAAAAAAAAATCAAGAACAGAAGATTGCTTGATCTCATTCCTTCGATTCAAGATCATGTGATTTCTGGAGTCAAGATCCCTTGCAGATCATGCTTTCTCATAACATTATGATTAAAGTATAAATATGAAAACTCAAAAAAGAACAAAATATATACTGAAAAATATAAAATTACAGTGAAGGTAACGCTTAAGCAGTGCAACTGAAATACTAGCAGTGAGTTCTAGAATACAGCACAGCAATAAAAGTTTAAACTGAGATGTTTATAACATGCGGTGAAATTTCAGAAACATACTTGGGTACATAATATACGAGGTGTACTTACAATGTTATTGGAACCTTTACAGTGGAAGATTGAGCAACTACTGAGGTGTGTTGATGTATGTACTATCTTATCACTTGACTGTTCTATAATTGTAAGTTATCCTGAGTGTGCGCAGTTATCCTAAACGGTTTAAAAAAGTTCTGAGCAATAAGATTTGTACACTTATAAATTTTCAAAATTATTACAGGTAACTGAATTGGTTTCATAATTTTTTAAGCTCAACAATTATTTGAATACTCGTTCTTAGTATTATTACGTATTAGTATTATTATGTTATTCGTATTCAAAGTAAAAATAATCTTCATAGGTACATGATTATTTTATTGTAATTATACACAACAATTAATGAATTGTAATAGACCTATATATATCATATTCTCCTAAAAATTTGTAATATACAATAATTAAAAATTAAGAAATTTGGTCAAGTAATTTTAAGTGGAAAACCATGGTTGGTAGCCTCTAATCAATTTATGTTTTGTCTGAAACTAATCAATAACAATAGGCCTATTGTTTACCTTTCCAAGCAAAAATCCCTTATCTTTAAAATATTTTCTAGTTTGTGAGTGGAGTAAAAACTATATTCCTAACTAATTTATTCCTGACGATGAATATTAGAATATATCCGAAACAGCCACCAACTTTGTCGAGATCTACACGGACTAACCCGGAAATTAACTACAAGAGTATAATCCCAACTTTTGAATTATTAAAGGAAACGTTTTGAAAAATCCATGGTTGTTATAAATTTGTATGCAACCAACATTAAGAAATGTTCCAAGTATGTTACAGTGAAACTTGGAAAATTTTTAACTCAAGGGATCAGTAAAAATTTGAACTACCGGTATCCAAAAATTGGAAAGAACCAAGTTTCTTTAAATATTATTTATATGGTAATGTGGAACAACTTTTTGATTGTTGGCCAGATAATGACTGGTGTGACTCGTCGAAATCGATAGTCTTGAACCATCTATTATATATGTTTACCGTCTGTTATGTGAGTACAGTATAAGTGTAATTATATTTTTCAGTGTTATATGATGTCTTTTATTATTTCCCGTAAGTAATAGGGACCAAGAAACAAATTCAAATTAAAGATTTCAAATTATCCAAGTTCCACTGTATTATAATAAAAAATAAAAAAATCAAAACTTACCTATTGATGACAGGCTGAGGTTCTTTTTCAATAAGCGGTTCAGAGCGTTTCTGGTTTGCTGTAAAACTAAACACCTTTTTGACGGATTCCACCACGCTGAACTTATTGTCTGGTATTGTGGTGGTTCTGTACACATCATCTGCGAGGGACCTGTACGAGGCCCCTAGCCCTCCCGGCATGCTGGATGCGGTTGCTGTTACGACCAATAGACTGACACACAACTAGCGGACACTCGTGACTCGTGCTGTGGTGGAAAAAACTTAATATTGCTCTGTGTCTGTGTAAACTTACAGAATAGTGTGACTTGCTCTGTGGATAAAGGAAATACAGTATTCAAAAGTCCATAGGTCTGATACTTTCTGAAGAATTTTCACAAGGAAGGAAGGTAGTTTAAGGGGATTCATTTCAAATTATATCTTTTTTGGCTGTAACCAGCCCACAGATTAATTTGTAGAATTTGTGTGATAGTAGTTTTTTTTAGAAATACTCAATAAAAAGTGCACTTACTTTATTCATATAGGCCTAACTTAAGAAGTTATGCAAACTGATTATGTTACCTATGTTTTATGAAAAGGTAAATTTAAAAAAAAGGGCCTTATCTCAATACCACCACAAATTACATGTCTAGTCCCAGCTTCTCTCTGTCATATTCCCTCTCAAATACTGTTCAAGGTCCAAAACCCGCCAATCATAATTACATAAAACCATTCTCCTCTCCAATCCATCTCCTATTAAGTAAAAAGAAGCATATTTCAGTTAGATTACAAACAAAAAACAACTTCAACTCAGCCCAATTAAAAATTATTTATCTATACTGTAACTAATTTGCTTAGTAGCCTATTTGAATTAATTGGTAAAACTAAAAACTGAGAAACAAACATTTTCCTATAAAAAATCTCTTAGTTTACGAAAGGATATCTAATAGTGAATTCTATTTAAAAAATAACTAGCTCCTAGTGGCAGCCATTAATAATTCCCAAAATTACCATTTAGGGGTAAAAAAGAGGGCTGTTGCCCCGCCCCCAAATTTGGAGAAATGTTTATCAAGTAATTTTCAATAAGTAATGATAATCACGATCAAGATAGTTTTGCCACCTCTCCCCCCCCATTTAAATACTCAAACTAGGTTTATGCCGATAGATTTTTATTCAAATTAATGTTAAACATCAACATGTAGTTTATAAAACTGCAGTACAGGGCAGGGGGTTTCTTAAATAATGTTTCCAATACATGTTTACTATAAACTGTTATTGTTTGTTTGTTTTTTGGCAAGCCAATTTGAAAGTAAAAGTGAGATTATTCTGATAGATCAAATGAATATTATAATTTACGTCTCAAGTAACATACCGTAATTCCCTGGTAAAAAACAATTTCTGTCTAAGTAAGATAAGTCATAAAACATAACTTTCTACAGTAAATTAAATTGTGTTATCAAACCCAATAAGTTTTACAGAAACGTCAAAGCTATACAAATTAAATACCTTACTGTAGCTGACTTATTTTAACATGTATAAATAATTATTTCCCACATGTTTTGAAGTAAATTTTGGGAGATGAGAACAAAGCTTAGCAAAAGCTTTTCTCAATACAAACTAAGTACATCAACTGACAGCTAATATTTTATATTCACATCCCCCATAATGTATATTACGCATACTTGTTGTTTATGACACTGATCCAGCATTAAGTTTTTTCCACCATTACAAAATTAACATAAGTACAAAAAATAAAACAACACAATGTTATAAATTGTATAAGCCTATCAAAGTATTGAGGAGTGGAAATGTAAGCTAGGTTACCCAATCATTACATTTTTACAGTAATCTTTCACAATACCATTGATAAAACTAAAATAAATCTGTAATTTTGTATGAACATGTCTAAGAATCTTGAATTTGGCGTTATTTTGCAATTGTATGCAAATTATGTGCTAGATCTGTGTCTGTTATACCAAGAGACGAGAATATTTTCATTATAAACCGGCTTTCCCGATTTTGAATTAGATAAATCTTTTACTAAAAGGTAGCCATTTCTGATCCCCACGTGTCAATAGGAATTGGTCAAAGTGTCTATTCGATTTCCAATTAACGTTATGGGAGTAATGTAATTAATACATTTTTCACTATGGATTATTTCTATCAGTTTTATTTTTCCAGGGCCGTACTCAGGGGGGGACAACTGACCCGGGGCCCGAGCCCGTCAAGGGGGGCCCGGACGGCCGGGCCGGTGTCGCCTTATTTAGGACACTGTTGTCTAAAAAAAAGTCAGCAACTTGGATCCGGACGGCAACAAGAGCCCACACCACCAGGCCTGCCCAGGGGCCCGTGAAAGCAGAATACGGCCGGAAACTTAAAATAAACTCAGAGGTAAAATTTAATTTCAATACTTTTCAAATCACGGTGGTTAACCGTATTAAAAGTTTGTTTGTTTTGTATTCGTGTCCCCATCCGCGTGTGTTTTTGACTTGTGTAATTTTTTGAACTTTGAAAAAGACTATGTGTTTTACAAGGAGATCTTGACATGTAGATCTGAAAATGGGATATCGGTCTCGAAACTAATCATCAACTAGTGATTCGAGATTGACGGCGGATAAGGTACGTTAACTAACTTATTACTTCAAGTAGGCCTACAATTTTAAGTTGTTGGTTAAAATAACATTTTTTACAACAGACATTATGTTGATAATGTTTAACTAAGAAATTAAAATTGGCTTATAAGCCTAAATATTTAGCTTAAAAAAGTGTAATTAAATTAATACACTCATATTGACTTTATCACGAGACAGATTAAATATTATGAAACAAGAAAAAAAATGACACCACAATTCATTAAAAATGAAATGATTGCTGTAACAAGATACGGTACGTAAGGTGGTATAAAGCACACTGTATCTAACTTATTACTACCTAATTAAACAATACACATTCAAATGCACAAAATTCATGCAAACAATTAACAAAGTGAATTTCATGCTTGATGTAGTCTAAATTCTATTTTGAGCTCTTATGATATGGCATATACAAGGCGTGTCCATGGTAAGTCTGATGGTGTACTTTGTCTTTTTGGAGTAGGCTATAGCTTATATGAATATTCATAAAACAGATAAAACAATATAATAAAATATGTACAAAAAATACTTCATGGGGAGAATGGTAACAAAAATAGTAGGAGAATAATGTTCGATTAGAGAGAATTGATAGATTTTTTTGATATAGTAAGAGTTGACTTAGATCTTAGCCTCCCTTAGACTGTGCTGGAACATGGGAATCAATAACAAATTGTTTTGATAAAAACAATACAAACTGTTACAGAGAAAGATAATAGATGGAATAATTTACACTTAAAGAAAGAATAAATAGTTTACACTGAATTAAGCTATTTTTAAGGTATAATATGGAATTTTCTTAAAAACCCCTTTAAAACACGTTTTGTCCAGCTTAAAATATTATGACTTATGATGTGCTTCCTATATAGGCCTAATCCAAGAAGAGCTCTTAAGTTAAATACTTTGTGATTATTATAAAAAGCATAGTAGGCTGTTTGTAAAGTGATAGGCAAACACTTAGCAAATTAGATTTTTTAATTAACTTCAAGCTTTGTCCACACCGAGAAAACATGTTTTCCAAACATATTTGTTGAAAATAAAACAGAACAAACATTGTTAAAAGTTTGTACAAATTTGTTTTACAAACAAAACAATGGGGTTCTGTCAAACAATCTAGTTCTACAAAAATTAGCAAATCATGTTTGCCACACATCACAATGTTAGTTAAAACACTAACAAACTGTTAGAGAAATCATGTTTGTCAAACATTTCCTTAGTGTGGACGAGTCTTAATGGAAACAAATTTACAACTCATAGTAAAAATAAATAAAAGTAAAACTGTAATAATGTGGCACAGCTAATGAAAGGGAAATGGTATTTTTTAATTTTAAATAGTTTATAAAATTAGGGAGATGCAAAATAAAAACGTTGATTTTCATACAATGTCAGTTTTAAGAGTACCGCGCTACAGACGGTCCCCATCCAAAATTCAAATAATTTTAAAATTTGAGGATTTTTAAATTGTTATGTAGGACTAGTGTGTTTCAAACTCTGTATGTATGACGATTCTTTAGACTCTTTGTGATTTCTTGAATCATTTTTTTAAGAGAGTGCCAATGTATTTTATACTAATAAAATGTTTGTCAATTAAATAATAGGTACTTGAGTCATAAAATGTCCTGGCACACTTCTCGGTAGTTTTTGTAATAAATATGTACAGCCAACGCAAAATATAAATTGAAAATTTTGGAATGAGCCCCATCCCCCCCACCAGTACTAATAGTTTGTTTACTAATCACATCAATTATAGGATACTCAGCCGGTTAAGCTTCCGGAGATTACCCCCACTGGGTTTTCAGTCTTTTTCCCTCTGACTAAAACAGCCAATTATCGACTCATTGCACTTTCATTAATAGGCTTGAGCCTTATCTTTTTTCAGAAACACAACAAAACTTGAATTGCAATTACTATGCGTCATTAACTGAGACAACTACAAATTGGTAACACTTGCAGTGAAGACATGGCTGACCGCAGTCCCGAGGTTTTAGGGTGATGAGTCTATTTCGATTTCAGATGACGTCAAATTGTTTTTTAAGTTCTGTTGTACCAGTATATTAGTCTAAGTTAACAGAGGCGAAAAGAATGAGTTGCCACTTGTTATCTTGAGTACAGTAATTCAATATTGGCTACTTAAGGCAGTGAGGGTGGCTTCCAGCAACTTTATTACTTGAGGGCACTGCAGTGAAAGGATTTAGTAAAACAGAAATTAATAAAGAGGGAATCAGCTACCTGCGAGATTTTCCACTTGTATTTGTTGTCGGCTGTATTATATACAGAAGTCTGTGATGATGCTCTGTATAGGGGGCTAAACAAAATGACTACCTAGTAGATTAAACAGCTGAAAAGATAGAGGAATCACGCCCATTTTAACAAGGAAAAACTGTAAAAAGGTCTATTTTATCATTAATCTGTATTTAGAAGACAGGTCTGCCCATCATTGTGCTCTATATTTACCCTACTAAATGTTTAAAACAACCAAAAAACGTAACATAGGTACTGATATCATCTTCAATGTCCTTTCTTTATAATTCCTAAGTTGATAATTAATGAATTTTTGCAGTTAAAAGAAATTAAGGACAATTAATTGCGCCAACACTGACTATAGAAAACAAGACTCACATTATTTTGAGATCTGGTTTCACATTTACCAGATCACCAAAAACGCCTTAAAACCGCTACAGGCTGTGTGCACACGATGACCGGCCAAAATTGGGCTCAGTCATGATGCAGTCTTTCCCTAATTTCAATAGCATCATCCTACAGGGGCAACAAACGGCCTCTCAATTAATAATTCACACCAGTACTAAATTTAATATGTGGTCTTTGGGTCTTTCATTGATCAATAATAAAAAGGACGCCCATAAGAATTGAGGTTATGACAGCAAGTTAACTGTGATAATATATAACATAGCTATGCTGTGCCACTTATTCATTTATTTCACATAAGATTGCCTAGCTGGTTTTATTGACTGATTAAAAATCAAACTAGGCCTCTCATCGGGCATATATAACTTATTTAATCCTTCTCAAAATGTATTAATGGAGAAGAGGTCTAAAATAGAAATATCTTTATCTGATAAAGGTCGAACTTGAATTATTGAGCTATGAGCTAGCTCGAGTTACATTTGAGTAAACCATTAGGCCTATTATTCAAGGCTATCATCTTTAACAGTTAGAGCCTAGGCATAGCTAGGATGACTGATGTATTATAGGCCTAGGCCCGAATTGGGTCCCATTGCTTTGTAATGCTAATACAAATGTAACATGCTTTTAAAACTTAAGTTAAACATTGTAAATTAAAACAACAAAGCAATTGTTTATCTCACCTAGGTAATATTGATTCGTTCAGCACTAAAAATTACTATACACGCAAAAACACACTACACATACAATGTCTAATGCAGAAAAAGAGTCACATAAAATGTATATTAGTTGTGGAAAACTCAAATCACGATCTAAAACGCAAGTAAATAGCAAAATAACACAACTAAATTATTTCAGCGTGTACCCTATTGCCCGAATAAACAAAATCCTCACATCCGCAACAGACGATCAGACGCAATGACAGAAGACAGAAAAGGAATTCTGGAGGGGGTTTAAATCAGCTGTTTGAGAGCTTGTCGATTGTAGAACGTGGTACACCCTGGTGGAGAACTATTGAACTACGAAAGCTTTTGTTTGATGCTGCGCTCTTGAAGTGAATTTGGAAACTATCTGAAGCAACCAATCTACTTTATCGATAATTGAAAAACGTAACCAATGTATACATTGACGTAACCGCGTTACACCAATACCTCCTAGGAGGCATTGGTTACAAACGGGAAAAATAACTTTTTCTATAGCCTAACATGTTTCAGGCCAAAAGGCCACCATAACGCCAAGGTAGACCGGAAAGTACTAACATAGATTAAGAATACCACAAGGAGTACCTATGTTTAATCTACGGTACTAACATGCGGAATTTTTTTGAAATGTAGAGTTATCGATTTGTGGTGTCATCACAGAGCAGAAATATTTTTTTCTGAATTTAAATTTGTTCTTCTCTGTGCCTCCACTCCAGTGAGGCTTCACTTTTTTAACACGAGACGAGGGAGCTCTATTTTATTTACATTTCGTTGGTACAAATTTGCTCGGAACCGGAAAACTAGTATATTTAATACTATTTGTCAAGCCCCTTAATTTGGTTGTGGCCAATGATACTATTGATTTAAAGAATTATCGTTTGAAAAAAATAAACACTTATAACCTAAATTTCAATATGTCACCAAATCTGCCGGGCTTTCTAGCGACGTCTGCTCGGTTATGAAAGTAATGAATTATGTTTAAGAAAGAGCTTTGATTGCTGCTATGGGAACTATCGGCAAAAAAATCGTTTTTCGTGAAAATTTCAATAGACCACAACGGTATAAAGCAATATACCAAGTTTCGTCAAGATAAGTTGATAAACAAACAAGGTATACAATTTTTCTCATTCTCCATAAGGATAACATTGGACAACGTACTGTGTTTAGCATTTCCAATATCTCGGTAACCAATTAACGTAGAGCAATGATCAAAAAACTGTTTGTTTTTTAAGCTGAATTTAATGGTGAAAACTAAAATTGGATTTACTGAAATATTATATGTAAAAAACTAAAATAATTAG
This sequence comes from Allygus modestus, assembly GCA_963675035.1. Classification (NCBI taxonomy): domain Eukaryota; kingdom Metazoa; phylum Arthropoda; class Insecta; order Hemiptera; family Cicadellidae; genus Allygus; species Allygus modestus. Next base: position 38,283,527 of record OY776114.1, on the reverse strand, counting down.
GGTACAAACCCCCCCCCCCCCCAAATACCCATTTGGATAGAGGGGCCCTCAAAACAAAAAGTTATCATGGTCTTGGGCTTAACTCTCACCCTCCGGGTATAGTTTCTTCCCTATAAGGGAAATTCGCTAAAAGGACATCACCAATGTATACAAATATAGTAAAGTATAAAATATAGTATACAAAATAATATATTTAAATACAGTGAAGTGCTGAATTTTCGTAACAGTGGCGCTATCCGACGGCGGAAGTCTAAAGTACGAGTTGATGGAGAGTACATTGTTATCATCCGTTTTAATATCACATGTTTGTTTACAACTGAAGTAACCTTCCGTTGGGTAACTTACAAACTTGCTCGGATTCGAGCAAATGAATTCAAAAGTTGCCCACAAATAGAAACTCACAGGCTTTCCCTCATTTTTCCATTTTGAGTGGTCAATTAATATTTCTAAAAATTGTAAAAGTTGCGAACAGAGGTAAAACGGCCATACGATATCCAGAAGATTCCGGGCAAATAACTGGCAGTTATAATGAAATTCGGGTATCCTCTGGACATCCTGAATGTCCGGTGAATAACCTTGGAAGTCTTCTTCTACATACAACGGATATGTGTAGGATATCGAGTACTGTATGGGGAACATTTAGGAGTAGTGTGAAGTCATAGATAAAATCGTTTTTGAAGCAAAACTCATTGCCATATCTAATAAATTACCTTAACTCATCTGAAGGGCCGTTAACTGACAACAGAACATAATTATCTTGATTGGCACGACTTCTAAAACAATGGAATTGAACTAAACAATTGCAGTCTTAGTGATACACAATAGCTCAATAGTAGTTAAACGGATTAAACCGTCCTTAACTTCTTTACAGGTAATAACAATAAGGTTGTTGAAGAAGAATACATTTTCTTTTCATGGGAAACTTATAAATATTTTGTTGAAGAAAAACAAAAAATTGTTAAGTTTTGAATGGTTTGATAAGTATCCACCATTAAACAAACGATAAGCAATAATAACTACAGCTGGAAGTCACATTTGGGAAGCCTGCCTGTGGTGTGTACTCAGCATTAGACGTGTCCATACATCACACAACTGCTACGTGTAAACTGCCCGAGCGCCCTCTGAGGATTTATGTAGCTTACTTTACTTAGCTCAGTGATACCCGTTCTTCGCAGGTGTAAAAATAAAATACCCCAGTCGTAGCAAACCTGCATACTCTCAGCGAATTTCCAATGGAGATATAAATGTCTTAATACTACATAAAGCCACTGACCAAGTTTCATAAAAATATATTCACAAATAAACAATGTGTATTAATTTATGTTCATAATTAAGGGAGATAACATTTTACTTAGTCTCCATAAGAATAACATGGGGGCTGGATACGCAGGTTTGCTGCTACGGGAACTATCGGCAAAAAATCGTTTTTCGTGAAAATATCAATAAACCACAACGGTATAAAGCAATATACCCAGTTTCGTCAAGATAAGTTGATAAACAAACAAGATATACAATTTTCTCATTCTCCACAAGGATAACATTGGACAACGTACTGTGTTTAGCACTTTCAATATCTCTGAAACAAATTAACGTAGAACAATGATCAAAACACCAAATTGTTTGTTTATTAAGCTGAATTTAATGGTGAAAACTAAAATTATATTACTAAAATATTATATGTAAAAAACTTTAAAAAATTTAGGGTACAACCCCCCCCCGCAAATGCCCCTTTGGATAGAGGGATCTGGCTGGTTTTCAAACTTAAAGTCATAAATGTTGCTTTACATGTTTGTACCAAATTTCATCAAAATCGGACAATTTTTAGGAGAGTTATCGCGCCTACGGACACACACATATATATATTTGAACGAATAGTGTTTTTGGCATTTGGGGCACTCAAAACAAAAAAGTTTTCATGGTCTTGGGCTTAACTCTCACCATGCCACTTCCAGGTATAGTTTCTTCCCTATAAGGGAAATTCGCTAAAAGGACATCATCAATGTGTGATGTGACCAGTGTTTACAAATATAGTAAAGTATAAAATATAGTATACAAAATATATTTATGTACAGTAAAGGGCTGGATTTTCGGAACAGTGGGGCTATCCGACGGGGAAGTCTAAACTACGAGTTTATGGAGAGTACATTGTTATGATCCGTTTTAATATCAGATGTTTGTTTACAACTGAAGTAACCTTCCGTTGGGTACAAACTTGTTCAGATTCGAGCAAATGAATTCAAAAGTTGCCTACAAAATAGAAACTCACAGGCTTTCCCTCATTTTTCCATTTTGAGTGGTCAATTAATATTTCTAAAAATTGTAAAAGTTGCAAACAAAGATAAAACGGCCATAAGATATCCAGAAGATTCTGGACAAATAACTGACAGTTATAATGTCATTCGGGTATCCTCTGGACATCCTGAATGTCCGGTGAATAACCTTGGACGTCTTCTTGTGTATACAACGGATATGTGTAGGATGTCTAGTGCTGTATGGGGAACATTTAGGAGTAGTGTGAAGTCACAGATAAAATCTTTTTTGAAGCAAAACTCATTGCCATATCTAATAAATTACCTTAACTCATCTGAAGGGCCGTTAACTGACAATAGAACATAATTATCTTGATTGGCACGACTTCTAAAACAATGGAATTGAACTAAGCAATTGCAGTCTTAGTGATACACAATAGCTCAATAGTAGTTAAACGGATTAAACCGTCCTTAACTTCTTTACAGGTAATAACAATAAGGTTGTTGAAGAAGAATACATTTTCTTTTCATGGGAAACTTATAAATGTTTTGTTGAATAAAAACAAAAAATTGATAAGTTTTGAATGGTTTGATAAGTATCCACCATTAAACAAATGATAAACAATAATAACTACAGCTGGAAGTCACATTTGGGAAGCCTGCCTGTGGTGTGTAACTCAGCATTAGACGTGTCCATACATCACACAACTGCTACGTGTAAACTGCCCGAGCGCCCTCTGAGGATTTATGTAGCTTACTTTACTTAGCTCAGTGATACCCGTTCTTCGCAGGTGTAAAAATAAAATACCCCCGTCATAGCAAACCTGCATACTCTCAGCGAATTTCCAATGGAGATATAAATGTCTTAATACTACATAAAGCCACTGACCAAGTTTCATAAAAATATATTCACAAATAAACAATGTGTATTAATTTATGTTCATAATTAAGGGAGATAACATTTTACTTAGTCTCCATAAGAATAACATGGGGGCTGGATACGCAGGTTTGCTGCTACGGGAACTATCGGCAAAAAATCGTTTTTCGTGAAAATATCAATAAACCACAACGGTATAAAGCAATATACCCAGTTTCGTCAAGATAAGTTGATAAACAAACAAGATATACAATTTTTCTCATTCTCCACAAGGTTAACATTGGACAACGTACTGTGTTTAGCACTTTTAATATCTCTGAAACCAATTAACGTAGAACAATGATCAAAACACCAAATTGTTTGTTTATTAAGCTGAATTTAATGGTGAAAACTAAAATTATATTACTTAAATATTATATGTAAAAAACTAAACAAAATTTAGGGTACAAACCTCCCCCCCCCCCGCAAATGCCCCTTTGGATAGAGGGATCTGGCTGGTATTCAAACTTAAAGTCATAAATGTTGCTTTACATGTTTGTACCAAATTTCATCAAAATCGGACAATTTTTAGAAGAGTTATCGCGCCTACGGACACACACATATATATTTGAACGAATAGTGTTTTTGGCATCTGGGGCCCTCAAAACAAAAAAGTTTTCATGGTCTTGGGCTTAACTCTCACCATGCCACCTCCGGGTATAGTTTCTTCCCTATAAGGGAAATTCGCTAAAAGGACATCATCAATGTGTGATGTGACCAGTGTTTACAATATAGTAAAGTATAAAATATAGTATACAAAATATATTTAAGTACAGTAAAGGGCTGGATTTTCGGAACAGTGGGGCTATCCGACGGGGAAGTCTAAACTACGAGTTTATGGAGAGTACATTGTTATGATCCGTTTTAATATCAGATGTTTGTTTACAACTGAAGTAACCTTCCGTTGGGTACAAACTTGCTCAGATTCGAGCAAATGAATTCAAAAGTTGCCTACAAAATAGAAACTCACAGGCTTTCCCTCATTTTTCCATTTTGAGTGGTCAATTAATATTTCTAAAAATTGTAAAAGTTGCAAACAAAGATAAAACGGCCATAAGATATCCAGAAGATTCTGGACAAATAACTGACAGTTATAATGTCATTCGGGTATCCTCTGGACATCCTGAATGTCCGGTGAATAACCTTGGACGTCTTCTTGTATATACAACGGATATGTGTAGGATGTCTAGTGCTTTATGGGGAACATTTAGGAGTAGTGTGAAGTCACAGATAAAATCTTTTTTGAAGCAAAACTCATTGCCATTTCTAATAAATTACCTTAACTCATCTGAAGGGCCGTTAACTGACAATAGAACATAATTATCTTGATTGGCACGACTTATAAAACAATGGAATTAAACTAAACAATTGCAGTCTTAGTGATACACAATAGCTCAATATTAGTTAAACGGATTAAACCGTCCTTAACTTCTTTACAGGTAATAACAATAAGGTTGTTGAAGAAGAATACATTTTCTTTTCATGGGAAACTTATAAATGTTTTGATGAATAAAAACAAAAAATTGATAAGTTTTTAATGGTTTGATAAGTATCCACCATTAAACAAATGATAAACAATAATAACTACAGCTGGAAGTCACATTTGGGAAGCCTGCCTGTGGTGTGTAACTCAGCATTAGACGTGTCCATACATCACACAACTGCTACGTTTAAACTGCCCGAGCGCCCTCTGAGGATTTATGTAGCTTACTTTACTTAGCTCAGTGATACCCGTTCTTCGTAGGTGTAAAAATAAAATAATAATACTACATAAGCCACTGACCAAGTTTCATAAAAATATATTCACAAATAAGCGGTATATACAATTTTAATTATTCTCAATAAGAATAACATTGGGGCTGAGTACGCAGGTTTGCTGTAACAAGGGGTTTGCACAATAAATGGGCTTTTATGCTAATATCAATATAACTCAACTAGGTGAAGTCGTATACCAGTTTTTATTAATTTATGTTTATAATTAAGGGAGACATAGCATTTAATTATTCTCCATAAGAATAACATGGGGGCTGAGTACGCAGGTTTGCTGCTACAGGATTCTTTTGCAAAAAATTTTTTATGAGTATATATTAATAGACCACAACCAGATGAAGCCTTATACCAAGTTTCGTCAGTATACGTTCATAAATAAGCGAGATATAAAATATTTCCTTTCCTCCATAAGAGTAACATTAGACAACGTACTGTGTTTAGCGCTTTAAATATCTCGGTAACCAATTAACGTAGAGGAATGATCAAAATACCAAATTGTGTGTTTTTATGCTGAATCCAATGGTAGAAACCAATATTCGACTTTTTCAAAAACTATATGTAACAAATTCAAAAAAACCAATTTGTGGGGTACAAAACCCCCCCAAAATACCCCTTCGGATGGAGCGATCTGGCTGGTTTTCGAACTTAAAGTCATAAATGTTGCTTTACACGTTTATACCATATTTCATCAAAATCGGATCATTTTTACGAGAGTTATCGTGCTCATGGACATATGCTCATATATATATATATATATTTGAAACTGTATATATATATATATATACTATTCATTCATTCATTCATTCATTCATATATATATATATATATATATATATATATATACAGTTTCAAATGAATGGTGTTTTTGGGGTCTGAGGACCTCAAAACTAAAAGTTATCATGGACCCGGGCCTAGGTTTTACCATGCCGACTACGGTAATAGCTTCTTCCCTGTAGGGGAAATTCGCTAATATGTTATTCATATCTTAGAATCGCCGTTTATAGATGACCGTAAGCCACTAGGATGACTAGGGACAGCCATGATCGCGTCATTCCACTTAACAATAACTTCAGTTCGCCACGCTGCTCCGTCTGACTGTGAGAGGGACGCCCATATGACTGTTGCACAATTTAATGTTGCCAATTTGTATAATCAGTGTTTTGTTATTTACAATTTAAAGCACAATTACATTTGGTACAAAATAAAGAATACATTTTTACGGTGACATTACATCAAATAAAAAATAACCTATTACAGAAAATTGTGGTAATATTTAACACTGGCAAAATAATCATCAAAATCCGTAAAAAGCAGTGACACAGAAACTATTTCAGTTAAATCATCTGTTACTATGCAGCTTATGACATGTTTCCATTTATGTATGTAGGCTTTGAAATGTCGTCTTAGGAACTAAACAAATGGCGGGGGACTCCCTCGAGTACATGTTTCTTACATGTACACATTTACCCTATATTATTAAAACTATTACTAACTGTAAAATTATGTTTAGAAAATTATGTTTTTAAAAATTGTAATACAATTTAAAAATTCGAAATAGCTAAAGTACTAATAACTTTAATAGTTACACATACCCCCCCCCCCCCTCTAACAGTGAACGTTTTGTCCAAAAGCGAACATTTTTGTTACTTGACCCCAGGAATTTTATAGGTAATATAAGGGCCTACGTCACCTTGTTTACTCATAATAAGGTCAGTGTTGCCCAAAATTTAAAAACTTGGGATAACTGTTAATAACTCACCTAATGGCTGAAATGTAATTCAAAACAAAAGTTATAATGGCCAAGTCTATTTATTTAAACTCTAATATTTTCTTATACGTACATTCTTAATTCATCTGAACACATTAAATGTATAATTTTAAAACATAAACTCAAATCTTGCTTGTATAACAAAGATTTTTTTAACATTTATTTACCAATTGTTAAATAAATTTTAGTAGTGTTTCTTATAGTTATTTAATGTTTTTTTATCTTTATTGGTAATAGTTTTGTCCGTCGGAGGAAATTGGATGTAACGGGCTTCTGTGATAAACACGCCGTTTTCAGCAGTAACTGACCCTTCGTTTACTGCTAGGTTAATTACTTCCTACACCGCCCTTTATGGGCTTTAAATCAAATTAACTCCGTGTTTATTTTCCCATCAACTCAACCATTTCACACTTCATCGTATTCATTAATACAGCTTCTTCCCTAGAAACATTTTTTTAATTGAATGAAAATTATATTCTCTTTAGTTGATAACATGAGGCTATTTTATAATGAAGCAATCTAAGGAAGTACCGAACCGAGTTTTATGCTTAATTGTAACTTTAAAGAGGTCCAGGTGTTGATTACGCAATTCAATATAATTTACATTTGTATTAAGGGCTCCACCCCACAGGTCTGTACAGCTACAATGTTGATCGTATGGATAATATAGATCAATTTTATGGCATATATTAACAAAACATAGTACAGATTAGATATTACAGGCATTGCATAACTAATATCACTACTAGAATTTCAACGCAGTATGCATAAAACGTTATGAGAGAATTCAGAAACATGAGGAGAACATTTCCTCAAACTCGAATTATCAATGCAATCGAATAAATCGATAAGGGTTGACAAATTAAAGAGATCAATTTTTGATTATGAATATCTCCAACTGTGGCTAAAGCAATAGTTGTAAAAGCTTTGGAATCGTAATGAGCAATTTTAAATCAATCTTAGAATGTAAGTGTCGTCGTGGCCAAGTTAGCGTTTTTCTTTGTTTGTTTTTAGCGAATTTCCTCTATAGGGAAGAAGCTATTACCGTATGTCTCATGGTAAGACTTAAGCCCGAGACCATGACAAATTTTCATTTTGAGGTCCCCAGATGCCTAAAACACCATTCGTTCAAATTTGTATGTATGTAGACTATCTATCTATACATATATAAATTTGAACGAATAGTATTTTTGGCATCTGGGGACCTCAAAACAAAAATTTATCATGGTCCCGGGCTTAAATCTTACCATGAGACCTACGGTAATAGATTCTTCCCGATAGGGGAAATTCGCTAATAGATTTATATATATGTGTGTGTGTGTGTGAGTGTGTGTGTGTGTGTGTGTGTGTGTGTGTGTGTGTGTGTGTGTGTGTGTGTGTGTGTGTGTGTGTGTGTGTGTGTGTGTGTGTGTGTGTGTGTGTGTGTGTGTGTGTGTGTGTGTGTGTGTGTGTGTGTGTGTGTGAGTGTGTGTGTCCGTAAGCACGATAAATCTCGTAAAAAGGTCCGATCTTAATGATATTTCGCACAAACGTGTAAAGTACCATTTATTTGAACTAGTTCGAAAACCAGACGAATCGCACCATCCGAAGGAGGGTTTTGGAGGGTTTCCACAACTAATTTTTATTTAAATCAAATTTAAATTTTTACCATTGAATTCAGCATAAAAAACAAACAATTTGGTATTTTAATCATTGCTCTACGTCAATTGGTTACTGAGATATTGAAAGCGCTAAACACAGTACGTTGTCTAATGTTTTTCTTATGGAGAAAAAGATAAATTGTATATCTTGCTTATTTATGAACATAAACTGACAAAATTTGGTATTTGGCTTCATCTGGTTGTGGTTCATTGTTGTTCGAGCAAAAAAATTTTCGTCTATGGTTCCCGTAGCAGCAAACCTAGGTACTTGGTCCCCATGTTATTCTTATGGAAAATAATTCAAATGTTATATATCGCTTATTTATGAATGTATATGGATGAAAATTGGTATGTGATTTCACTAAGATGAGTTCTATTGATATTTGCAAAAAAACCATTATTTTGTATTCCTTGTTGCAGCAAACCTGCGTACTCATCACCAATGGTATTCTTATGGAGAATAATTAATATTTTAAATATAGCTTGTTTGTCAATATATTTCTTATGAATCCTGCTAAGTGTTTTAATGTGTTATTTTACATATTCATTGGAAATTCGCTGAGTATGCAGGTTTGCAGCGACGGGGGTATTGTTGTTGTTGAAATGTCAATTGTCATTTGCTTTAGTATTATGCACATACAAAGCTGTCAGATAATGATTTTTGCATCAACTGTAAATTGACTGTTTCTATCATCAAAATCTTCTGCTGTCAAATAAATCGATTATAAGTACTGTAGTGGAAATATGTTGTCCTCTGGTCAATCTTCTATCCCGATACCTTAAGTAAACTCCCTTTTAAACTATATTTAGAATCTACCGATTTTCTCAAACCATATATGACAATTATTCTTCAGTCACTTATGTGTCATGATTCTTCTAACGAAGTTTTTATTATTTTACTGACTTTCACCAGCTCCAATTTAAAATGGTATTAAATCGTTGCACCTGGTCGAAAATGTGTTTGAACAACCTCTTATCGTCTAATGTTTTTGTATATTTATCGTCTAATCAAATTCAGTACTAGGTGTACGCTCATTCTTCCCGTAAGAGGATGAACGGAGACTAGTAGGGGGCATTGGTATGTTCAAAACCAGCAAAGGCGCGGTGAGGAGCAAGTGAGGAGCCCCCCCCCCCGTCACGTGACCCATTAACCTAACTTAAACCTGGCGCATGGCGTGAGGAGCCTGAGGAGCCCCCCCCCCCGTTGACGTCACCTGGCGTTAGGATCCACCTAATCAGCAAAGGCGCGGTGAGGAGCAAGTGAGGAGCCCCCCCCGTCGCCTGCGGCACTTTTCGTGATGACCTTGAACATGAGGAAAAAACTTTCGAAAATTAATAACTAGCCTATTTACCCACCGATTCCCACGGGACTTTTTCCAGAGTGTAGGCCTATCCCAAAGGAAGCGAATGAAGAAAGAACCCCATAGATCCGCCATCAAACAAGGCCGCTATTAATTTATAACCGCGTTTTCCTTATGGGATCTCAGCTGTTTACCGACCGATTTTGATGAAACTTCACCACATGTCAGGCGGCGGCCTAAGTAATCCATCGCTTAAAGAAAATTGAGAATCCACTGTTAAACGGGCCCGCTATTAATTTTTAAACGCGTTTTCCTCATGGGATCTCGGCTGTTTGCCGACCAAACTCGATGTGACTTCGTTACACGTTGTATGCCGGCTTGACTAAGCCAAACTGCGAGCGGCTCCGCGGAGTCACGTGTCGAGGCGCGTGCTAGGGCCTACGTGACCACCCGGGGCTGTTTACTCATCAGCGGTTCCGGGAACTGTTTACCGCTTACATTCCACTGCGAAGCTCCTCCGGACGACGATGGAAAGTTCCACGGCGTCAACAACCGGTCTATTTAAGCGCTACTTTCCCAAGCTACTTCAGTATCTAGTGACAACTCGTCCTGTGAGGAGCTAGGTGTTTTCGCTGCGAGTATTTGTGTGACTGTGAGGAGCCTTGTCTTTGGATATCTTAAAATGTAAGTAACATGTAATATACTTTTCATCAGCCAGTTTTCCGATGCCCTAAAACCTAATTAGTTAACATTAATATTTCATCTTTTACATATTCCAGTACACAGGGTCTTGTCGTTGTTTCCTTTCAGATGGAGATGAGTGGAATTGTAATGACCTTGGAACAGTCGTGTTTTATAACGATTAAAATTAATAAGCCGAACCTAAAAAGCAAAATAGATTGACTACCAACTTTTTTTTATTTAAACAAGTTTGAGCAAAATAAAAGTAGTTTTTTGTTTTTACTTTCCCAATGGAAATGTTGAGGGCAACTGCGCCTTTGTGACGGATGGAGAGTACAGATACCCGATGTTGCAGATGGCTGTTCATCTGTGTGAGGTTTGCGGGCGCAGTTTCGGGGTTGCAAGAAACCTGGCCCACCACGTAGCATCTGCCCACAACGATCGCCATTACGATTGTCACGTCTGCGGCAGACGCTTCGGGCGAAGCGACAACCTGCGACGCCACCTCGCATCAGTTCATCCTCCCACTCCTCACGACCAAGCGCCAGGTACAGTTTTAGTTTAAATAAGAAGCCGCCAGTAGATTTATTAAGTATGCTGTTTCCTGGTGTCCTCAGCCATGACGTCACGGCGCGCCCGTGGACTTTGATAACTAATGACTTGTTTTTATGAGAGAGTAAACGGCCCTGACTGGGTAAACTGACAATTAAGACGAGAAAACAGACTCGAGAGGTAAACAAGAGGTTGCCAGCCCTCTGTATAGTTCCTCACCGCCACCTCCTCACCCTTGTATTTAACAGGCTTGGGTAACTGGCGATCGAGATGAGGAAACAGACTCTAGGGGAAAACAAGAGGTTGATAACTAATGACTTGTTTTTATGAGAGAGTAAACGGTCCTGACTGGGTAAATCGGCAATTAAGACGAGAAAACAGACTCGACAGGTAAACAAGAGGTTGCCAGCCCTCTGTATAGTTCTTCACCGCCACCTCCTCACCCTAGTATTTAACAGGCTTGGGTAACTGGCGATCGAGATGAGGAAACAGACTCTAGGAGAAAACAAGAGGTTGCCAGCCTTCTGTCCTCATCCTCGTGTTTATAGGGTAACTAATAGGACTTGTTTTCCTGTTCGCAGACCGTCCGTGCCCGTTGTGCGCTGTCGCCCTGGCGAGTCCCGAGGATCTGCGCCATCACATGGAAGCGGTCCGAGGTGCGAGCCCGTCGGCTTCGACCTCCTCCTCTTCCTCCGCTGCAACGCCACCCGTCAGAGACCCACGGCCCGAGTGCGACGCGTGCGGGCGGCGATTCGCCCGCGAGGATCTGCTCCGGCGTCACGTGCAGCTGGTGCACGTCAACGAGGCCCGTTGCACCGAGTGCGGCGCCCTTTTCCGCAGGGCCGCTTATCTCCAGCGGCACATGGAGAGCGCTCACCGCGGCATGAGGTACGCGTGCGCCTACTGCGACCGAGGCTTCACCCGGCGCTACAACCGGGACCAGCACGAGGCCCACAACTGCCCCGTCGTGAGGAACCTCGTTGTGGACGAGATGCCGCGCCTGCCCGTCCTGTCACCCGAGCCCCGGCCCAGCCGCGAGCCCCAGCCCGGACCCAGCCGCGAGCCCCAGCCCGGACCCAGCCGCGAGCCCCAGCCCGGACCCAGCCGCGAGCCCCAGCCTGGACCCAGCCACGAGCCCCAGCCCGGACCCAGCCGCGAGCCCCAGCCCGGACCAAGCACGGCACCCAACGGGATGGTGGGTGGTAGTGGCGGCGGCGACGGCGGATTGCCCACGTTCCGCACCGTCCAACGGGGGTTCCGCGGACAGCTCCTGACCTTCGGCCTGTCCCGGCCCATGGAGGACTTCTTGGCCGTGGAGGACGCGCTGGTGCTGCTGTTCGACAGCGTCCTGGAACTGCTGGCCGACGTCAGGACCCGACACCCGAACATCAAGGTCAACATGTTCCTGGAATGCGAATTCACCAACGTCCATGGGGCCACCTGTCTGCGGGCCTTCAAGACGAAGACCGTGCCTCTCACCGCCGCGTCCAACTTGGAGGACTTCCTGTCTGCGTCCTTCCACAAGCTGGAGGAAGAGAAGAAACAGTGCCTGCTAGTGGGCAGCGGGTGGAGCTATCTCCGGATACGCGACCTGGAGATCCGCGTCAACCTCTACACCCCGTTGGGAGAACGCGGAGCCCGGTTCGTCCAGCTTCCCAGGACCATCTGCGGGACGCGCGCCGTTATCAACGTGCAAAACGTCGATGACATGTGCTTCGCGTACGCCGTCCTGGCCAAGTTCGTCGCGCAACACCCGGAGAGGCCCACATCGTACACACCGGACGTCATGGCACGCTACGATTGGGTCGGCCTACGCTTCCCCGTGGCCGTGAAGGACATCAAAGTCTTCGAGAGGAGGAACCCCATCAGCGTCAACGTGTACGGGATCGAGCGTGCCATGGTGGGGAGACGCCCCGACGGATCGCCAAAGTTCCAGGACCACGTGTTCCCGCTGAAGATCTGCAAGCGGGAGTTGGAGGATCACCGGGACCTGCTGTACGTGACCACCGGCGGGGACAGTCACTACGCCTACATCACGAACGTCAGCAGGCTGGTGCGACCCCAGCTGACGTCCCACTGCGGCACTATCCACTGTGTAAGCGATGCTTCGCTTACTTCGACAACCGGCCCAACAAGCTGCAACTGTCCGGTGCCGAGCGTCTGGAGGAGCACATGCGATACTGCACCGCCAAGGCCCCCCTCCGCTTGGACATGTCCCAGAAGCAGCGGATCCGCTTCGCCCACCCCGAGTACACTCGGCGCGAGCGCTTTTGCGTTTACGCGGACTTTGAGTGTGCTCTGCAGCCCGTCGCTGTTGACCCGGTAGAAGCACCACCCAGCACGAGGCCCCTGCAAATGCACGTCCCGTACGCCTTCGCCTACCAGATCGTGGACTCGCTCGGCCTGGAGGAGTTTGAGCCCCGCGTCTACTTCGGGGCCGACGCGTCCAAGGTCTTCATGGAGAGGCTCAAGATGGACGTGCTGAGCCTGTGGGAGTTCCTGTTCAGCACAAGAGCTCTGCACCCTTCTCTGACCCGGCAGGAGATGGACGAGTACCTGGTGGCGACCCACTGCTATCTCTGCGGGAAGGAGTTCACGGACCAGGACGTCAAGGTGCGGGACCACAACCACGCTCCGCCCTACGAGTTCCGAGGAGCCGCCCACCGCTCGTGCAACCTCAGGTACCGGGAGCAGCGACACATCAACTGCTACTTCCACAACCTGTCCAACTACGACGCTCACTTCGTAGTGCGGGAGCTGGCCATCGATCCCGGTGATGTGGACGTGCTGGCGCACACCGAAGAGCGCTACATCGCCTTTACCAAGCGGTTTCACTTTGGTCAGCCCGGGGACAACCAACGACAGAGCAGTTTCGCGGTGCGGTTCCTCGACACGTACAGGTTCTTGTCAATGAGCCTGGCCAACCTGGCGGCGGGACTCCCCACGGACAGGATGCGCGAGACGAGGAAGCGCTTCCCCGACGACCGGCTGTTCGACCTGGTGCGCAGGAAGGGCGTGTTCCCCTACGACTTCGTGACGTCCTACGACACGCTGTACAGGACCAGGGAGCTGCCGCCCAAGGAGGCGTTCAGGAACTCCATGACCCTGGAGGACATCAAGGACGAGGAGTATGAGCACGCACTCAACGTGTGGCGAGCCTTCGAGTGTCACAACCTCAAGGACTACGCCGACAAGTACCTGCGGTGCGACATTAACCTGCTCACTGATGTCTTTAAGCAGTTCCGCGACACCTCGCTGGCTGAGTACGGGCTGGACCCCGCCCACTACTACACCCTGCCATCCTACCTCTGGGACGTGATGCTCAAGACCTGCGACGTTGAGCTGGACACGCTGCAGGACTTCGACATGTACCTGTTCGTGGAGCAAGGGATCCGGGGAGGGATCTCACAGGCCATCACCAGCTACGCCAAGGCCAACCACGACAGGTGCCCGGACTACCGCCCGGACGAGCCCAAGCGCTTCCTCCTGTACCTGGACGCCAACAACTTGTACGGCTGGGCCATGTCCCAGCGCCTGCCGACCGGAGACTTCCAGTGGCTCAGCCGTGAGGAAATACAGGCGTTGGATGTCGCGGCGCTGGACGCGGAGGCCGATCGAGACTACATCTTGGAGGTGGACCTCCACTACCCCGCGCGCCTACACGACCTGCACAAGGACCTTCCCTACTGCTGCGAGACGAAGCGTCCGCCAACAGGGAAGTTCCCCAAACTGTTGACGACCCTGGACGACAAGACGCACTACATCTGTCACTACAGGGTCTTGCAGCAGGCGCTGCAAAACGGATTGGAGCTGGTCGCGGTGCATCGGGCGATCTCGTTTCACCAGTCGCGGTGGTTGGAACCGTACATCCTGATGAACACGGAGCTGCGGAAGAAGGCCAAAACGAAGTTTGAACAGGACTTCTTCAAGCTCATGAACAACGCGGTCTTCGGCAAGACCATCGAGAATGTACGGAAGCGCCTCAACGTGAAGCTGGTGTGCACCCCGGAGAAGTTTTCCAAGTACGTCGCCAGATTCAACTTCCTGGACCGGACGTACTACACGGAGGACGTGGCCCTGGTGCATCTGTCCAAGGTCAACATTGTGTTGGACAAGCCCGTCTACGTAGGCATGTCAGTCCTGGAGCTGAGCAAGTGGCTCATGTACGAGTTCCTGCGCAAGATGAAGGAGCGCTACGGTGACCGCCTCACCGTGGACTACATGGACACGGACAGCTTCGTCTTTGACATCGTGTCCCAGGACGTCTACGCCGAGATGAAGGAACACCTGGACGACTTTGACACCAGCGGCTATCCGAGGTCTCACCCCTGCTACAGCCCCGTCAACGCCAAGGTCATCGGAAAGTTTAAGGACGAGTGCAACGGCCTGTCCTTATACGAGTACCTCGGCCTGCGGTCCAAGCTGTACTTCATGGACATCGAGGACGCGGCGACAGGCGGCAGTAAGGCTCTCAAGCGAGCCAAGGGGGTTGCGAAGGGCGTTGTCAAGAACGTCCTCACCCCCGACGACTACAGAGAGTGTCTGTTTGACGGGGTCCAGAAACACACCACCAACGTCCGGTTCCAGTCCCACTTGCACCGGGTGTACACCGTGGAAGTGGACAAGCTGAGCCTCAGTCCAGCTGACGACAAGCGGTGCGTCCTCCCCGACGGCATCCACACTCTGCCGTGGGGACACAAGGACGTCCCGCCGCTACCGCCAGCCAGGAGGAGAGGAGAACATCCGCAGCGGATGGAAGTGGACGGCGAGGAGGAGGAGGGACAGCCCGAGGACGAAGACGAGGAAGAAGAGGAATTCCCCGTCTAGCTGTATATATTAGTAATAAGAGAAAAAAAATTGTAAATAGTATTTGTAAGAAAATATAATAGCTTTATGTACATTATGAACCCGAGTTGTTTATTTCCTCCCTTTGCTCACTCAAAAGTCACAAGCCGTTAGGCTCGGAAAGGCGTTATGGGCCGTTTGGCCCGAGCCATGCAGCTTAAAAAGCCCCCGCCAACCGGGAGCGGTTGGCGGCGCGTGTCGGGGACGACCCTGAAAGAGTTGCCCAGGAAGGAATTACTCAGCGGTCTGCTGATGTCCGAGGCGTCACCCTCGAATTGCTCAGCGGCTTGCTGATGTCCGAGGGGTCTCGTGGCGCGCCCTCTTTGGCGGCCTTCACTGCCGCTTGGCGGGGGCTCAGCCAGTGACACGCGCCGCTGGTATATAAACCTGAGGTCCAGCCCCGCTGCCTCAGTTTTGACAATTTTGTTTTTAAATTTAGTAAGGAGAAAGGAGAAATGAAAACACAAGCTTTATCATTATGAGGCATGTATTGTACAGTAATAAGGTTACATACACATACTACAAAAACCTTACAAACTAGTTTTAAGCGAATATGGAGTGGAAGAGCCTGCGGACCAGAGCGTCGTTGGCGGTGGGAGTGGCAGGGTCGAAGAGCTGGACGTAGTCTTTGAGTGACGTGCGGAGAACAACCCGGCAGTACAGGTAAGTGAGGCAGTAGTAACCGCAAACAGAAGTATCGTAGCCCTGGAGTCGATACCTGTTGTAGACGTAGTGGCGGTGATGAGGATTGCGCCTCAGGAACCTTTGAAAGTCGGCCTGGTATGGCGGCCTTCCGTAGCTGTCCAGGTACTCGAGTCTGTCCTCTTCCGAGCAGTAAAACGCCACCCAGTGTTCGCCTCCCTCAGTGTGTGCTACCGTGTTGGACACGATGGCGGTGAGAGGCTTGACCGACACGTCCGGTAGTTGGTCAGAGGCGTAGACCGCAACGTTCCTCAGTCCGGGGATCCTCACCAGGCATTCTCTGATCTGGACGGTATTCATCGTGGGCGGAAGCAGCACAGGCAGCTTGAGACGGACGGGTCTGGCCTGTCGTTAGCCACGAGCCAGTCCCGCAATACTATGCAGTTATGAAGGGCACAACGGTTGTGGGAGCTCTTATGGTGGCGACAGCGCAGGGTCCGGTAGGTGGGCGGACCGTTGAGCGACCCGCAGCCCAGATCCTCCATGTCCTGAGCGGTGGTGGCGGCGGGCTCGGTTATGAGGTGGCGTTGTACAAAGTCCCTCTTCTGCGATCCTTTGACGTAGACCAGGGGGCGGTGGATGAGGCAGGAGCGCAGCTTGTCCAGCAGGGCGACGTACGCGATGCCCCCCTGGTCCCACTCCAAGCCGTGGCAGTGGCGCGTAAGCCAGACGCTCTCGCGCTGTTTCTCGGAAGTCAGGAGGTCCTTGCTGAAGGGTGGGCGGGCGATGTGATGTAGGAGCAGCGTGCCGGTAGTCACGTCCACCACGCAAACCTCTTTCAGTAGAAAGTCATTATCACTGTCTTTAAAACACTGCATATCCATCACCACGCTTCCGTGATGACAGCGCGCTGGTGGCGGCTCGTTATAGATCGGTGGTGGCACGTCCATCCCGTACGGCTGACTGAACTCGACTGAGCGCTGGCGGGAGCGCGCCTAGCGGGATAACCTTGGGTGCGCGCGCCGCCATCACCTAACGGTCCGCACGCGGTGACCTTGAGCGCGCGGCAACTCGTTTACCCGCCAAAGTCGACTGTGACGTTGCGATGACGGTCCACCTCCACGACGTTGTCCAACTCGGCATACACTATGCAGTTGAACGCCTCCGCCAAGGCTTCGGAGAACCCAATCTCTATGCGCAGGTTACCGTTGCGCACCAGGTTCCAGTGGCTGGATTGAGAGGCTGCCATATCGGGCGTCAGATCAAACGCCATCAGGCAGTATCCGTAGGGGTATTCGTTGCGACTGACTTCATTACCACAGTCTGAGAAATTGATGCCGGTGCCAGTGTACAGCGTGTGGTAGGCGAGCACGCACAACTCATGACCGAACGTGTAATCCGGTTGAAGCGGCTTACATGGCACTTGCTCACCATCTATGTACAGCGCGAAGAAGTTCACGTGGCTGTGGGTGAAGTTGAAAGGGTTCTTCTTGTAGTCCCCGTTGAACGCCTGATTGCTGACCAGGCCAACTATAACGCGTTTCGGCAGTTGACCCAGAAACACACTGTCCAGAATCTTGCTGCTGATACCGGCAGGTAGCGTGAAGGATTTCACTTCCACGCGCGTAATGGGATATTTGGCTGTGCCCGACTCCAGCGTCCTGCAGTGAGCCAACAGCACGCTCGGGTTGATCTTACAGCGGCGCATAAACAGGTTGACTTCGGCAATGTCCACTTTATAGTCTGTCACGGTTTTGGACATGATGGAGAATGAGTTCTTTGACCTGATCAGACGAAAGCGCATCTCCACACCGTTTAACATGAACTTCTCCTGGTTGCACAGGTCGACGTGCAGATGTCCGACCATGTCCACGTACCGGCTTCCCTTGATAAACTCCCTCCTTTTCTTGAGCCCGGTATAATTATCCTCCTCAGTATTGTCCATGTACCCGGCATAGTCCTCGTAGAACAACTCCGCGGTGAGGTGCGATGTCTTGGCATCACCGCCATAGGACAACAGGTTCTCCAGGTAGGCGCGATAGGCGTATGTGTTGTTCTGAGGAGACACCAGTTTGTTGTTCAGATACAGGTCCACTTGACTGAACAGCGAGTGCAACCAGTTGTTAATCGGGTCCACCTCTTTTATCGCTTGATCACCCGTTACAGCGCCTCCATTCGCCGTTCTAATGGTGGCCTTCACATGCAGTAGCGTCTGTGACAGATCCGTGTACTCGTCCCCATGACCCGGAACTATGAACTCAACGGGTGAGTCGTCTGTCAGGGAGGAAATGGGCTTGTACTGCACCCATTTACCACTCTCTATACTGGTCTGCGTGGGCGGTAGCGAGAACAGGTCCAACTTGGTCTTGACACACTCGCACGACTTCTGATGTAGAAACGCCATTATCCAAAAATGTCCTTCACGGTACTCTCACTCTTCTTGCTTCTCCTCTTCTTAGCGACACGTTTTGCGGGCTTCCTTTTCCTCTTGGGCGCAGCGCTCTTCTTCCTCGCTCCGAGGAGTTTCGCTAGAGACTGAGGAGTAACCTGCTGTACACGCCTCCTCTTATAGGCGCCACCACCGCTCAGCACGCGATCCAGTTTTTCATCAGCCCTGCGTTTCAGCGACCCGGTAAACTGTCTGAGCCGGGTGTTGGCCGCGACTCGGGGGTCGGCTGTGCCGCCGCCACTTCGCCCAAGAAACCCACACCGGACCTCAGCGCCTCCTTGCCCAGCGCCAATGCGCCGGATCTGATCAACGGGACCACTGTACGCATCAGCCCGCCTAGGAAACTGCCGATGCCGTGGCCGCGTTGGAAAGCGGCTCCTCTGAATACCGTGGACACTCCGTGCCCAGACTGCTGTTGGCGGTAGTACGCCAGATAGGGGTCGTTCGGGTTCATTGCTGCTACTCTCTGCGCAGGTGAAGCTTCATGCACGTAGTCCCGAAGTGGAATGGCAGGTGGCGTCCGACGCTGTCCCTTAAATCGATTTCCACACTATCGAAGGAGCTCTTCATCAGCGGCACGTAGTGAGGGTCGGTGAAGTGTATGGTGGTACTCGCGCCGTAGATGTAGTTTTTTGCGTCGATGTTCACAATCTTTAACAAGGGCGCTACCGTGTCGCCTACTAGCTGGGGTTCCACCAGGTCACAATACACGTACATGTGCGAAGGGATCCCGGCCAGTAAGTTGGGCGGTCTTATAGCTTTTCTATGTTTGATCAAATCCACATTGTGCACATCGTATCCCAACTGTAACGCTAGGGTGGGGCTAAATTCCAGTTGCACCACAGTCTGGTCTATCGAGATCAATTCCACCTTCCCAATCTCTTTGTCGTACTCAAACTGGCATTGGTACAAGTCCAATTTTGGAATGGCGTTGATGGCGTTGACCAGTTCATCGATATCTTTATAATAGTTTCCAGCTTCCACCTTTACAGCGGTCAGTTCAGGCTTGTCGGTGTCATCCTTCGTGTAGAGATATACGCGAGCGTCCTCCCCCACTGTGACAAACGAGCATGGGTAATGGACCTCAACTAAAGCGACTTCCCATTCACCATCACCACCCAATCGCACGACTGACGGTAGATGGGTGATGTAGTTAGCCACGGTGTTGTTTGGATAATAGTCCATTGAGCTGTTGCTGGGCAACGTCAGGTACAGCTGTCTGCGCTTTGTCGTCATAGCAGCTGTTGCACTTCAGATGCAGGTACCCACGAGTTGAAGTCCACTCCGTAACCGACCCACTTGACCAAGTAGCGCTTACTGCAGCCTCGCCCTTTGGTGTCCAGTATTTTATCTATTTGGTACAGGCGGTCCGGGGCGATCGTCACCTTTTGCATCTCGTGCTCGTAGAAGCGCCCTTCCAGCGGCGTCCCGTTCAGGTCGCGCAGCACGTACAATGGCAGAGGATGCGACCCGTATACGTGGTCTACCACAAACAGCTCCTTACTTCAGTTGGTCTCGTAACCTTTGGCGAACGTGCCCTTCTCCTTGGCTATGCGCACCGTGTCGCCCGGCTCGAACCTGGGCTTGTGTCGCCGGATCGCCTTTCCATACATGTGACGCCACACCTTGTACACCGTTTGACCATCGCCGCTGTCCGCGTCCACGGGTCGTAGGCCACCACCCAGGCTCCTGTGCGGACTGCGGTTGTAGGCGTCCACAAGCCTGTCCAACACGTCGATGTAGCGATACGTGTTTTTGTAGGTCAGGTAGCGCCACATGCGGGTCTTGAGCGTGCAGTTGACTCGCTCCACCACCGCCGCCTTCACGTCGGGGTTCTGCGTGGTGAAGTAGTTGACACCGTGACTCTTGAACACTCGCTTGGTCGCAGCCCCGGTGAACTCCGTCCCCTTGTCGGTCTGTAGGCAGCGAGGAGTCGCCTCAGCGAATATTCCCTCGAACGCAGCAGCCACCTCAGGCCCGCTTTTCCTCTTCAGTGGTACCGCGAACAGCCGCTTACTGAATACGTCTATCACAGTCAGCAGATAGTTGACTCCGTCGTTGTACCGGCTCAGGCCGCGCATGTCGTTCAGGTCCGCCTGCCACAGCTCCTGGGGCCCGAACACGACGTAGCGGTTGCGAGGAAACCGCTTGCGCGCTGGCTTGTGCAGCGTGTAGGTGTCCTGGGCGCGCAGCCAGTCGGCTACCCGACGTTTCGGTAGGCGCGCGGCTCTGGCCAGGGCGGCCACCCCACCGAGGGAACCGGGCTGCCTCGGGTCGTAGTACAGCTTCTCCATTACGGTGTGAACGGCTCCCAGTTGTCCAATGACGATTCCCGGTCGGGTTCCTCGGGTATTATCCTTCTCCTGGTCGCTGGGGGTCGCGGTCTCAGGCGGTCCAGTATCGGTGTCAACCTCGGTGAGAGGGGTGTCGACGAGGCTGTCGTCGTGTCTCCCCAGGGGCTCGATGCCGAGTCCAGCCCCACGCCTAGGTAACGCAACGCCGTGGGATTGCTCACGTATTCTTTGCGCACGTTAATGTCCTTCAGGGCGACCATTACTTGATGCCAGCCGGTAGGCAATCGGTCCGCCCTTCGCGCTCTCACTATGCTGTGCGCGATGTCCACTATATTGGAATCGGGGATCTTCACCTTGTTCACGTACACCGCCCCACTGGCGTCCCAGGCGATGGGACTGCCTTGTCGGGTCATGAATCGCAACAAGTTGCGCGCCACCGACCTGTAGATTTTTGAGAACGATTCCACAATGTCCTCCTCCGCCGAGGCGCTAGACTCGCGCTTCATCTGACTCGGACCCCCCGCCGCTTCCTCCTCCCTCTCCTCACCCTCGATGATTGACAGACCTATGGGTTGACGTTTAGCCGCGGAAAAGTGCAGGAACCGCTGTAACACCTGCTGATATTGTTTCCATTTCTCCGTATCGTCCAGCCGCTTGTCGCTCAATATGCGATGCATCTCAGCGTCCAGGCTGGCTGGCTTATTGGCGCTACCTGCTCCTCCTCTTGAACCTGGCCCCGGCCCTGGTCCCGGTCCTTCTCGCAATCTCTCGATGAGCTCCTGCGGTACAACCACCATTTTCCTAGCGTACTCCATGTCCGATTAGCTTCTGCACTAGAACGGGCAGAACAGCGTTCAACAGCAGAGGTAGGAGGATCCCTCCGCCCCGTTGGACGAGGTAGTGTCGCTTCATGGCCCAACCCTCGCCGCGTTTCACCAGCTGTCTGAGCGCCTGTTTGTGTTTGCTCAATTTGCGTTTGAGACAGGGGGAAAGCGGTACGTTTCCGCGTAGCACGTTATACGCGTACTCGCACAATGACTTGATGCGACTCTTGTCGCACGCTTTTAACAGGGCCTTGCGTTCTTTGGGCGTAGCGTGTATTAGGGCCCTCAGCAGCGCCGCGTCCTTCTTCACGCGGTGTGACATGATGACTGACGCTGGCACGCGCTCGGCCTATTTATCACTTCTTCTTGGGCAGGTACACGTAGTTCACCGGGTCGTCTGGGAAAATGGCCGAACGTACGCGCATCTCTTCAGGCGTGGACTGTTTCAAGTCTATGAGCAGGTAGGCGTGCGGATCACGCGTGGCGTCCGCGTAAGCCTCCTCCACGAATTTGGGGTTCTCCGGGTATACTTGACGGGCCAGGTGTTTGATCTGAGCGCGGTCCCTGGGGTTCTTGAAGCACACTATGTAGTGGGCGTTCAGCGATATGTCGCGCTGGCCCCTGCCCTGGTGAAACAGGTTTTGCGTGATGAAGAACACGCTCATGTTGCGGTGGTGTGAGCCCTTGGTGAACAGGTCCGCCACGCCGGGGCCGGCCTCGCGCATCATGTCGTCGACGATGACCAGGGCGGGCTCGCTACCGTCGTAGTCGTCCAGGTCTGGCAGGCCGGCTACGTAGCGCACGGCAGAGTCCGCACGGCTCTTACCACCGCCGCCACCACTGCCATAGTGCCAAGTGATGCGGGCAAACCGCGTATCGCACATGTGGTCGGCGTGCTCTATGAAGCGAGCCACGAAGTGCGTATTGCCGCTGCCAGAGGGCCCGGCCACGATGGCGGTGAATGGGTGTTTCCACCTCAAGTCCATGGCGTCTACTGACTGCCATGCACCACCACCTCGGCTCTTAAAACTAAATTCTTTTCTCGCTTTTTTTCAATTTTTTTTTAATATTGAAGGAAATAAGGGAATAAGGAATACCATTTATTTATACAAATTCGAGGAGAGGACTTTTACTGCCTGGAGAGCTGCTCCTCTTCACAAGGCTCATCCTCGGCCTCACGCCAACGTTATACTGCGTGATGGTGTTATCGTCCAGGACCGTGAGGTACCGCCGGGGCATGTAAATCCGGATCGGGTCATCGCCGACAAGACCCTCCAAGGTGGCCATCACCGCCTCGCCGTACGGTGTGTCCACTCGCTCAAACGAGCGAATGGGATACACCACGTTCTCCTGTAGGTCTACGATGCGGGTGTAACCCGCAGCCTTGCAGCTGTTGAGGGCTGTCCTGAGGTCCATCTTCTGGTCCGTGTTGAGCATGGCACAGCGGCTGGATGCAGAATGACCGGCTCTCGCCACCGAGTCGCCTTTTATTGGCGGTGTCTACGTGCCGACTCGCGCGTATCAACAACATGATGACATAGTTACTCGCACAATTCCAGGAAGGGTGATGTAATGGAAAGCTTTACTGCGTAAACAAGTGGATTGTTCTAGAAGCGTCTTGGTTATCAACTGCTTAGTGGAAGTTTCCACGCTCAATTCCAGGAAGGGTGATGTAATGGAAAGCTTTACTGCGTAAACAAGTGGATTGTTCTAGAAGCGTCTCGGTTATCAACTGCTTAGTGGAAGTTTCCACGCTCAATTCCAGGAAGAGTGACGTAATGGAAAGCTTTACTGCGTAAACAAGTGGATTGTTCTAGAAGCATCTCGGTTATCAACTGCTTAGTGGAAGTTTCCACGCTCTCTCGTTTACTGGGTAGCGCGCTTGGAGTGTACGCTCCTCTTGGTTTTCCCTGAGATGACGCAATCGGTCTTTCGCCAGGTGGGTAGAGGAATAGCGGTCCTAGTGATCCCGTCGTATCTTGACTCTCCCGTCTCGCTATTTGCCAGCCATAGGTTTTGCAATCTGGATAGCAGGTCCTCTAGACATATGCAGATTTCATCGTTTCGCTCCTCGTCCAAGTACAAGCCGCAACTGAACGTGGGGTGACCTCCTTTGAACACGTTCATCTTTAACAGTACATTACCGCTGTTGGTAGGGTTCTTCACAGTGTACTGATATCCGCCAGCGGACCAGCACAGTGTCGGGGAATCGATAGGCACTTCCTTCCTCTTTACAGTCCACCCATCGAGCTTTTTCTTCTTTGACGCACATCCCTGCTGTACTGGCGGTGCGTTGGCGTTCTCATCATTCATTGCGTTCAGCTCCTCTAGGAAGGAGCGGATCGTTTGGTCCACTTCGGCTGCACTGACTCCGTTTCCGTTCATGGTGACGTCTCAAACAACACTGAGGTCGCGCGTGGCTCTGCCTCGGTTTTATACCCAGGTTGCACGCTTCAGCGAACCTTCTAGAAGCTTCCAGAAACGTGAGAGGTGGTCTATCGCTGACGGGGGGGGGGGATCCTCATGTTCAAGTTTATAAGTAAACTTTTTATTTTTATTTCTTTTTAAGGAATGAGGTTAAGGGTAAAAGAAGTCTTTATTACCGGAAAAAACATGTAGTGGGTTAAAGGTAATCGGTTATTGTCCAGGCCTTCTATAGTTTTCCTGGACGTCCAACACCGCCATGCCGCCTTGGTTCGGAGTTAACTGCAGCACTTGCAGAACCTCGTCCCACTGCGCCGGGTCCCCCGGGTCGTAACGACGAGAGGACATCACGGGACTGGCTGAACTCCACCACCCCGGCCTGAGGAAGACGTGACCGCCTCTCCTCATCGCCTCCTCGACCCGAGTCCTTGTGGGAGTAAGGTACTCCGGTCCGAGCAGGAGGTACCGGCTGATGTTGGGAACGTTGACAAAGACTTCCACAGTAAGGGCGTCCATTACGGAAGCGGCTCTGGTCAAGACTGACTCGAACACCGCTTTCACCCGCTGTCGCCCTCCGGAGGAGCTTCGCAGTGGAATGTAAGCGGTAAACAGTTCCCGGAACCGCTGATGAGTAAACAGCCCCGGGCAGTCACGTAGGCCCTAGCACGCGCCTCAACACGTGACTCCACGGAGCCGCTCACCAGGGGGGGGGATTTGCATCCTCGCATCCTCACCGCGCCTTTGCTAGTTTTGAACTATCGTGAGGGGTCTGGAAAACAGCCAAGATCCCATTAGGAAAACGCGTTTAAAAATTAATAGTGGGCCTGTTTAACGGTGGATTCTCAATTTTCTTTAAGGGATGGTTTACTTAGGCTACCGCCTGACATGTGGTGAAATTTCATCAAAATCGGTCGGTAAACAGCTGAGATCCCATAAGGAAAACGCGTTTAAAAATTAATAGCGGGCCCGTTTAACGGTTGATTTTCAATTTTCTTTAAGGGATGGTTTACTTAGGCCGTCGCCCGACATGTGGTGAAGTTTCATCAAAATCGGTCGGTAAACAGCTGAGATCCCATAAGGAAAACGCGTTTAAAAATTAATAGCGGCCTTGTTTAATGGCGGATCTATGGGGTTCTTACGTCATTCGCTTCCTCTAGGATAGGCCTACACTCTGGAAAAGGTCCCGTGGGAATCGGTGGGTAAATAGGCTAGTTATTAATTTTCGAAAGTTTTTTCCTCGGGGGGGGCTCCTCACTTGCTCCTCACCGCGCCTTTGCTGATTAGGTGGATCCTAACGCCAGGTGACGTCAACGGGGGGGGGGGCTCCTCAGGCTCCTCATGCCAGGCGCCAGGTTTAAGTTAGGTTAATGGGTCACGTGACGGGGGGGGGCTCCTCACTTGCTCCTCGCCGCGCCTTTGCTGGTTTTGAACATACCAATGCCCCCTACTAAGACTGAATTTTTAAAGATATGTAGGCAGGTACTGGATTGGTAACACTCTTTTGTTATCCGTTTTAACTCCACAACAGCAAGAAAAGATAATTAATAAGCCAAACATTTTACTAATGGAATGGTAACACCATTCCCATATCCGTTTTAACTCCACAACGGCAAGAACAGATAATTTAGGACTAATGTAAATAAAAAATACTACTGACTACTGGAGTGGTAACACCCTTCTCATATCCGTTTTAACACGACAGTACCTGGGGGGCCCAGCTTTGCTCGGGGGAGGGCCAGTCAGTCAGTTTAGATGACTTGGAGTAATATTTCATCACTTTCCCCTGCTGATAATCAGATTTGTATAACTCATTTGCCTCTTTTCTACATTTGTAAGGTTCCTCCAGTTGTTATTTATAGCTCAATGTACCTTTCATTTATTTTACTACTCTATATATATAATCTTCACTCAAATCTTTTAATCTCTGTCCTGAGGAAACCACATGTTAATAATCATAAAAAACATGAGTATTACTTTGACAATTCCCTGGTTGATTATGAACAGCTGATAAAATTCTTTTGTGTTGATTTAAAACTCCATAAGCCCAATGTTAATTTTTTTAACCTATCATTTTATTTTTTTTACATTATTTGATATTTCCTGGGAATGAGGCCTGTCTAGAACTTATTTTTATCCCAGAAATTAGTTATTTTGAACATTTGAAGGAAATCGTTGGAGCCGTTTTTGAGATCAGTGTCGCAAGCAAGCAAACATACAAGCAAACCTTACTCATATTAGAGTATATGATACCTGGGGGCCGAACTTTGCTCGGGGGAAGGCCAGTCAGTTTGTTTAGATGACTTGGAGCATATTTCACCACTTCCCCCTACTGATAATCAGATTTGTATAACTCATTTGCCTCTTTTCTACATTTTTAAGGTCACTCCAGTTGTTATTTATAGCTCAATATCCCTTTGATTTATTTTACTACTCTATATATGTAATCTTCTCTCAAATATTTTAATCTCGGTCAATTGATTGTTTTACTTTTTACATGTTATGTAAAGGATTTTACTGTTCAATTCCATTCTTAAGTGCTGTTTACAATTGTGTTTAATTTTGAGTTTAATGTGTTTTTACCTAATTATTTCGTGTTATTTACTTTGTTTGGTGTGATTAATCAGTTTAAAATGTAGTTTTCGAAATCCAGAACGTTTGGTAAATATTTGTTTTGGACTATTCATTTTATTTTTACTTAAGTTTTGACTTTTGTACCGTTGTTAAATCTTGCCTTACACCGTTGTCATGGCAACAGAGACAACACAAACTACTACTATAGAAAACTCTATACACATGGAACACTCCCACGAGCCAAGTGCCTTGGATACAACTTGGACTAACGTTGTATCCCATAGGAAAAGAAGCAATAGTAATAACTCTTCATCTAGCTATAGGCCCAATAAGATAGTTAATAACAATGTA
The DNA here is from genome assembly GCA_963675035.1 of Allygus modestus. Taxonomy (NCBI): domain Eukaryota; kingdom Metazoa; phylum Arthropoda; class Insecta; order Hemiptera; family Cicadellidae; genus Allygus; species Allygus modestus. The sequence continues at coordinate 38,256,250 of OY776114.1, read as the reverse complement.
TCGAAAACAAACTCAGTCCAACCAGTGCTCGTTTCAAACAGGTTCCAACCTCTTTCTAACACCGATAGCGATCAAACAAAAAAACAAAAAGTTCCCCCAATAATACTCAAAACCCATGTAAATTACATGGAGCTTTGTAAACTATTGTCCCAATTAGTTGGCAGTGACCAGTTCAAGTGCTCTTCGTCTTTAAAGAGCATTACCATATACCCATTATCTTCTGACGCCTACAGGAAAATTGTTCATTTCCTTCGTGAAAACAAGGCCGAATTCCACACTTTTCAACTTCCAGAAGACAAAGTCTTTCGTGTAGTTATTCGTGGTCTTCATAGCTCCATTGAGCCTGAAACAATCAAAAGTGAATTATCATCCAAAGGATTTAATGTTCAAAATGTAACTAATGTCTGGTCTAAGGACAAAACTCGCCTTCCATTGTTTTTTGTCGATCTTGACCAATCCCAATCAAATGACCACATTTTCGACCTTTCTACTCTCCTTCACTCAAAGATCCAAATCGAAGAACCTAGACCAAAACGACTTGTAGTGCAATGCATGCGCTGCCAACAATTGGGACATTCAAAGAAATATTGCAATCGAACCCCTAAATGTGTCAAGTGCGCTAAGGATCACGAATCCGCAACTTGTACGAAACCCAATAACACACCCGCAACCTGTGCACTTTGTGGCGATAACCACCCTGCTAACTATAGGGGTTGTTCAGTTCACAGGGAACTACAGTACAGACGCTCATCCAAATCTACGTTATCAAAAGAAGAAACCCCTTCTCGCCACCCCCACCCGACTCCTGATCTATCACCCTCATCATTTCCTCAACTTCCGAAACCAAAATCACACGCCTTTCCATCAAACTTAAACGACCAACGAGCACTTACTCACAATGCTTTACACTCAAATGAAGAACATAACTACGCCAAACGACTTCAAACCACTATTCACAACACTTCCAATCAAACTGACATTGTAACACAATTAACGTCAATACTTACAGAATTCAAAGCCCTTTTTTCACCACTACTAACCATGATGACTCAACTTATGCAAGCTCTTATCACCAAAAATGACAAATAACCTATCAAATATTTTTCTTACAGTCCTGCTGTGGAATGCAAATGGTTTATACCAACACGCACAAGAACTAGAGTTACTTTTGCATGAGAAACGTATAGACGTCGCTTTAATAAGTGAAACTCATTTTACTACAAACTCTAGATTTTACATTCCAGGTTACAACATATACAGAGCTGATCGCCCTGACAATCGGGCATATGGCGGTACAGCGGTTATTGTCCGAAACAGTCTCAAACACTTTGTTCACCCATCCATCAATCCAACAAATTTCCTTCAGTCAGCAGCATCAACCGTAGTTTTTAATAACATTGAAATAACCTTTTCGGCTGTTTACTGCCCCCCTAGATTTGCAATAAATTCGAATGATTTTACAGAACTGTTTTCAAACCTAGGTTCTCATTTCATCTGTGGGGGAGACTATAACGCCAAACATGTACAATGGGGTTCAAGGTTAAATAACCCGAGAGGCCGCCAACTGCTTCATTCTGTCGTTTCTAACAACCTGAACTATCATTCACCTGGCACACCTACTTATTGGCCAACAGCTGTAAATAAAACACCTGATCTACTTGATTTTTTCATTTCTAAGGGTGTAAGCCAATTTCATAAATCCCTCAACTGCCTTGACAACTCTCCTTCTGACCACTCTCAAATTCTGTTAACAATTTCATGTGCCCCTCTAGAAAAAATTGAAAAACTATCTCTAACAAATGGGATAATGAACTGGGAGCTATTTCGAAACACACTTATGTCCACAGTAAACATAAACCTCCCACTGAAAACTGGCGGGGATGTGGAAGTAGCAGTAGACCACTTAACCAAGTCCATCCAACAAGCCGCCTGGAGTTCGTCAACTCCGAAACCTCCTAAGAAACGATCTGGTCCTTAATACCCCCAATATATATGTGAGCTGATAAGACTAAAACGAACAGCTAGAAGGAAATGGCACCAAAGTAGACTTCCATCTGATAAAACCGCCCTCAACCGCTGCACAAATCAATTGAAACAAGCAATTAGGGAATTCAAAACTTCTACATTCGAAAATAAACTAGGTAATCTTTCCCCTTTAGATGGCTCCTTATGGAAGACAACGAAGAAAATTCTACATTACACTTCTACATCTTCCCCAATCAGGCGACCGGACAATTCATGGGCAAAATCAGACAAAGAAAAAGCAGATCTCTTTGCTGAACACCTTTCTGGTGTTTTTAGTCCCCACGAAGAACACAATCGAAGATTCTCCACCGAAGTAGAAACATCTATTGAAATTCCCTTGCCCATGTCCTTACCACCTTCTCGAATTACAGCAAATGATGTCAAACGGGCCATTTTTAAACTACCCCCAAGAAAATCACCTGGATATGATCTAATCACAAGTGAAATTTTACGTGAAATACCCGGTCCCTGTATCACCTTACTGACACAAATATTTAATGCAATATTACGGACAACTCATTACCCCATTCAATGGAAACTATCCCAAATAATTCTAATCCAAAAACCGGAGAAACCAGCAGACCAAGTCTCATCATACAGACCTATTAGCTTACTCCCTGTTGTTTCAAAATTGTTCGAAAGAATCCTCTTAACACGTTTACAATCTGCAATTGAGGATTGTAATGGATTGCCAAATCACCAATTCGGGTTTAGATCTCTGCATTCTACAGTGCAGCAACTTCATAGAGTGGTCGATACAATTGCGTCTGGACTTGAAAGCAAAAAATATACGAGTGCTGTTTTTCTAGACATAAGTGCCGCCTTCGATAAGGTGTGGTATCCTGGTCTACTATCAAAATTAAGAATTCTTCCACCCACTTACTATTTGATTCTCCGTTCTTATTTAGAAGATAGATTTTTTATGGTGAAACAAGGGTCAGATTTCTCAGATTACAAGCCAATATTAGCCGGTGTTCCTCAGGGCTCCTTATTATCTCCTCTTCTTTACAGTATCTACACAGCTGATCTCCCTGAAACTGGAAATACAAAGATCGCCACATTTGCTGATGACACTGCCATTCTAAGTTCATCAGAAGACCCCATTGAAGCTAGTAACAATCTCCAAAATCACATTAACGTCCTAAGTAATTGGTTAAAAAATTGGAGAATAAAAGTTAATGCAACAAAGTCGTCACATGTCACATTCACACTAAGGAAAGGTGAATGCCCTCCTGTACACATTGACAACAACAGAATCCCTCAAAGTAACGAAACACGTTATCTTGGTCTCCATCTAGACAAGCGATTAACATGGAAGACACACGTAACAAAAAAGATAACTGCTCTCAAATCAAGAGCTAAGCAACTTTATCGACTACTCAATTTCAATTCAAAACTACCTACTAAATCAAAATTACTATTGTACAAAACTCTTCTAAAACCAATATGGGCTTATGGTATTCAAATTTTTGGTTCAGCAAAATTTTGTCACTTAAAGAAAATTCAAACCTTTCAATCTAAAATGCTTCGCTTAATTTCTGGCGTTCCCTACTATGTAAGTAACAAGACACTTCATACAGACTTTAAATTGAAATTTGTTCACGAAACAGCAAAAGAATGCTATCAACTATTCTTCAACAAACTTGATGGTCACTCAAATCCTTTGATTCAAGAACTCCACACACCGACACTTCCTGGCATCCTTCAGAGAAGATTAAAAAGAAACTGGAGCCGAGATCTTCTAAGACGACTGTAGGCATAGAAGAGTAAAACAATACGTGTCAGAAGAAACCTTTGAAAATCAGTTCAAAAAAGGAAGACTACTGAGCCTACTTTTTAATATTATTTGTTCATGTTTTTGTTAGAATAATTATTAGCACATTTGCTCGTTGTATGTAATTTTACAGTTGCAAATAAAGAATGAAAGACAAAAAAAAAAAAAAATTAATCTCTGCTCTCAGGAAACCACATGTTAATAATCATAAACAACATGAGTTCCATGTGGTTCTATAAAATCAGATAATAAATCCTTTGAATGAAGATTACATGTAGAGTGGTCATATCCAGAATGACTCAAAGGTGCATTATAATAACAACTGTTGTGACCTCAAAAATGCTCGTTAGTAGGGTACATAGTGAAAAACAACTCCAAGTCATAAACAAGATTGACCTTTCCCTAGCAAATCTCAGCCCCAGGTACTACTTAAACTATATGAGTATAACTTTGAGAGTTCGCTGAAAGATTTTGAACAGCTGTTATGACTCTTTTGCTTTTATTTTAATCTCTAAAAGCCCAATGTGATTTTTTCAATTTTCCATAGCGGCTTTTTACATTATTTGATTTTTTGGGGATGGGACATGTCTAGAACTTATTTTTAACCCATATATCAGGTTTTACAACACAAGTAGTTGGAAGGACACATTAGTTATTTTTCAAGAAAATCGTTGGAGCCCTTTTTGAGATCAGAGTTGCAAGCAATCAACCAAGCAAGCGAGCATGCAAACCTTACTCATATTATAGTGTAGGATAGGATTGAGTCAAAATAATTCAGCATTTGTATTGATTGACTATAACATATTTTTACTCTTAGGCACATAGAATGTACACGAGACAGGGACAATGATTCTGGATTCTAGCATGTTTGAAGTTCTGCATACAGACGGCCAGGGCTGAATTTAGGTCTGTACAGGCTCTGGTCTACACCCTAAATGCAAGTGAGGGCCCTTACCAGCCCGGCCAACTTTCCTGTTTGATTTATATAATATAACCTACGCTTATATCAGGCTCTACAGATGGCGTTGTGCAATTACTTAAATTTCGAATTGCTAAAATCCGTATTTCTGCCTAGTGTATATTAACGTTGTCATGGCAAGATATTATTAAGTGATTTTCATTATCTAAATACATAAAACAAAGTCGGGATTGTATGTTAGTTATTTAGTTTCATCAAACAGCTGTTATAAGGATGATATCTAAACATACTTGAAAAGCATATAAACATATGTTTATTATAGAAATAATAAATCTATTTGAATAGCAACTCATTTTCAAAACCGAAGAAAGCTCTATATAAACATAGGCAAGTGAGCGTAGCTAACAAGCTCATCATGAAAAAGAACGAGAATTTTTGACATAAAACAAATTCAGTGACATTAGGACAGAATAATGTCTGTCTGACCAGCTAGTAGTACTCAACCCGAACGCTGACCCGAACTCCCGAACGCTTACCCAAGGATCATCTTTCCTCTATAAATTTAACAAGGCAACTTTTAAAGCCAGCGAGGCGGAGCTCTAAGGTCGGGGTTAAAAGAAAATAACAATTTGTTGTATAATTGAAAATTTTCTAAAATTACTAAAAAAGGCGTAAATAATAACATAGAAAATTTTCCTGTGCGGTGGAGGTCTATGGTTGAGTAGGGCGGCGTATCAAACGTGGGGACATATTTCAGGAGATGCTGCTTTAACAAAATAAATCCAACGAATCATACGTTAAAATTAAAAGTTGGGAGTGATAGTAAAGGCAGAGCCCTGAGGGAAGAACAAAGAGGTATCCATAATATTTTGGTACCCAACAACGTAGTATATAGGTCTGGAGCAGTTTTGAGGAGCCGCTTTCGAAATCTTTGGATTTTTTATTTGGTGGTTTATATTAGGTTTCTAATAAAATATACCACCTGATTTTTTAGAAAAATTTGGGTTCAGAAATTACGGGGCTTAAGAGATCCCAAACTTCAGTTTTTTTACCTTTCTTAGTACCATAAACTTTAAATATTTTTAGCAGGTTTCAACAGTTTTATCTCATTGCCATAAAAAGCTCTAAAAGATGAAAAAATTAGTACTCCAATCCACACACGGTTAAATTAGTATTTCGTTAGTAGGCTATTCGGCTAATGGTTGTGGAGAATATTTCAATTTCCATTCAGCAGTAAACTAAGTATATTGTCCGATGTTATTCTTATAAGAAATAAAAAACATATATCTCTTGTATACTGATTAATTTTATTAAAACTTGGTGGGTTAGCATTGACCAATAGAGAATATTCGTCCTAGGACAACCTTAAAACTGGTCTATACCAGTTTGGATGCTGACATTGGGTACAGCAAATGAAATTGTCATTACATATGAAGTTTTTTGGATGTCCATTATGACAAACTTCCCTTTCACCTTTGGTCCCTCCACTTGCAGCGGCTCGGGGCGGAAACTCAGGGGTTGGTCCCCAACCTGAGAATATATGGTCCCTGGCTGTTGTACATGGATACCCAATCCGTTGAGTTGGCCAGTTGGAGGGCAGAGCGGGTCCACATTGAGCCTGATCACAGCTGTCACAAGGCACGGGAGTTGGTACTCTGAAAGGCCAATTTGGCTGCCTGTCCCATCCCACCCTTTCCTTTCCTGCTATATCCTAACCTTCTGGTAACCTGCGCAAAATTCCCGCTTGTGGAAAACGTGCCTATAGCAGCTATGCTGGGGTTTCCTAATCTAGCAACAATGAATAGAGAATATGCGGAATACGTTTCCATCTAACCCTGGAGGGTGAGGTGGAGCAATTAACCTCTTAAAACCACTGTGTGTACCGAGCAAATTAGATTAAACTTATTGCGTTTATTTGGTCACAGGTCCTAGCTCCTGTTCACGCTTTTTTATGACTCGGCCAATGACTAATATATTTTTGACACCGGATGGTTTTCGACGAGTTTTAAATATATAACCTGAGGGAAAAGTTGCCAATTATTATTACACCTATTAATTTCCAGCTCCAAAATCAGGGGGTTAAACATACAGAAATATACTTGTTTTAAACCCATTTAATGTAAACAAATGTATTCAATGATTTATTTATATAACAGTATCTTATAAAATTCATACCTTAAATTTAAAAATGTTTACATCATTAATATATGTTAGTTTGGATTTAAATACACAAGCTACTGAAATCGCAGCACGAGATATTTAAGAGCAAAATCCAACATCTACATTAATGACAATTTTTCAGGAGGGCAATCTGTCTACATCTTAATTAGTTGAACAATGTAGACGGTTGGGATTACGGTGTTTTGGATATCTTGATTGTTTATGAAAATCAATATTAACCACAGAAAAAGCAAACAAATATAAACTGTAACCAGACTATTTTACTGACCGGTAGATTACAAAACTTTAATCCCATTTCATTAGGTGACAGTGAGGCTTATTTGGTACATTACATGTAATAAAGATAGTTTGCACGTATGATCGTTTAGTAGCCTAAGTCTGCCATCAAGTAATTTTTTCACAATGTAAAGAAACTACTATAGGTCTACAACACGCTTGATTATCAATCACAGTCAGTCGTGTTACAGAGTTATACTGTCCGAGTAATTCAAAAATTCCAAAACCTATTGTATTAATTTATCATCACTAGTCCAAACACTTAGCTTTTACATCGAAGTTTTCCAGTAAAAAATAAACTAATAATAAATCTAAATAGATATAGGCTAAGTATTGTTTTAAACACGACAAAACACTATCAATTTACATAACACTCACATTTTAAATTATTTCAAAATAACAAAATGTATGGAACAAAACATAACCTAACTTCATAGTTGAAAACGTGTTTACATTTTTTGTGATTTACTGATTTATAAACAAATATGCAGTGTTTCCACTCTACGGTAAACATATGCCACGCACTGATACAAAAAATCCCACTTTATCCCAGACTCTCCCTTATAGTATCCCTCGTCGTATCCCATACTTTTCCACTGATTTGTTAAACATTGCAACACAATTAATGTTAAATATTATATGATTATTGAATAATGTATTAGTACGATATTTATACCGTTAGATAGAGCTTATTTAGATCTACTAATTACCTATAGGTATTTTACATTTTAGTACCTCAAAGGATTTTGAGCAATGCGACATAGGTTAAATGATACGGTGAATTAACTAAATTAAATAATTTATTTACGTGAGAGGTACTAATATTTTTAATGGTAGTACTAAAGAGTACGAAGTAGGTACTAAATAATGGCAAATAGTTTGCTTGTTAATTCCAACATGGCTCGGCCAGCAAAATTGACATGATTCAGTGTTCGTTCTGTGACGTTTATAAAATCATAATAGGTGCGGACAGCGAGGTTAAAAAATGGGAAACCCCGCAACTGCCAGTACGGCGAGAAAATCCACTAGAAGTGCTACTGCTAAGGTGCTCTGGTCGTAAGTTGTAAGCAAACTAGCAGACGTAATGCCGATTTCAAAAAAATCCCACTTTATCCCACAATCCCATTTTATCCCACAAGCAGTCAAAATATCCCATATAGGGGATAAAAATCCCTCAAGTGAAACACAGATAAATCCCAGCTGACATTTTAAAGACAACCATAGTCAATAGCTTACTACGAAAACCAATTCAACTACTGAATATCAAACATTAAAATTAGTTTTAATAATTATTAATAATCCAAAATAAAATACAAATGCTGTGTTAAAACATCCCTTTGGTATCCCAAATGACTCCTTCAAAATTTCATTAAGAAATGTTTTACAGTTATTTAGTATTTCGATAACACACCCACACACACACACACACACACCCACACACGGCCACTGAAACTTCTTCATCAATACAGTGATTCACTTTGTTCATCAATAAGTAATTAGTGTTTAATTACGTAATTTGCATCGTGTGTGAAAAGATAACTGACTAATGCCTTCCTGATCAATTTTTCAATTCTTTTCATTCTGTAACAATCAGATTCAGTAAATACGATAGTCTATTTAAAGTAGCTTTAGTATTGACTGTAGCGCCCAAGTGACAGCTATCGGAAGCTTTTGTAGTGGAATGTTGCCAGATCTACAAGCAACAGGAGACGTCGCTACTTTCATACGATGGGAACCAGTTTCCTCAGTTTGCCAAAACAACGGGAAATAAACATTAAATACCTCAGATACTTGAACAAAACATTGTAAGGCTCAAAATCAAAACAAACAACGTTTACATTTTAACTGGTATTTGAAAATTGACTATTATTTCCTAGGGTGAGTAAAAAACATGCAGAGGCCTCAGATATTGTGATCAGTAAACAAAAAGCAACCTTGCACTGCAGGACACATATGTATGGTTGCTGTGGTTTTGTTCGGTCAAAGCAGCCCCTTCATTGGCTGAGTGAGAAGCTACTGCCTTATAGTTTACCCTAACCCCAACAGGTGTCTCTAGAGTCAATCAATCCTAAAGCTACTTTAAAAATTGTTTACTTTTAATTTTTAAAAGTTTATTAAATAGTTTATAAAAGTTTACAACATTTTAAATAATTATTAAATGTAAATTATAAGATACTAGCTGGAGCAGTACCCGAATTCCCCGCGTAAAATACAGTTGTGTGTGCTGTTCTGTGGTTAACCTTAGTTGTGTGTGCTGTTCTGTGGTTAACCTTAGTTGTGTGTGCTGTTCTGTGGTTAACCTTAGTTGTGTGTGCTGTTCTGTGGCTAACCTTAGTTGTGTGTGCTGTTCTGTGGCTAACCTTAGTTGTGTGTGCTGTTCTGTGGCTAACCTTAGTTGTGTGTGCTGTTCTGTGGCTAACCTTAGTTGTGTGTGCTGTTCTGTGGTTAACCTTATTTGTGTGTGGTGTTCTGTGGTTAACCTCAGTTGTGTGTGTTGTTCTGTGGCTAACCTTAGTTGTGTGTGCTGTTCTGTGGCTAACCTTAGTTGTTTGTGCTGTTCTGTGGTTAACCTTAGTTATTTGTGCTGTTCTGTGGTTAACCTTATTTGTGTGTGTTGTTCTGTGGTTAACCTTTTGATCTACAAACGTTTAGAATACTAAACTTCTGTTTTGGGTATCACCCGGTCAAATAAAATGAATATCCATGAAAATAACATTGAAATTTTTAGCAACCGTTGGGTCGGATCCCTAATGTAAAATCGGAATAAACCTCCTTTATATAATTTAGACCTAGAGAATCAGAGTACCGAATTTCTCTCTCCAGCATATCGGGAAGTTGGAGAATTGACCGCCCCAGATCAGGTATTACTATTACTATAACAGGTATTACTATAACTTTCTTATACTTTAAAGGTTCGTCCACACTAAGCAAATATTTGACAATCATGTTTGCTCAAACAGTTTGTTAGTGTTTTAACAACAAAATATGATGTTGGCAATCAGTGTTTGTTTTTTTTGCGGTGTTGTCGCGATAACCAATCATCATCGCGGTTTTTGTGGACAGGCTCCTTGAAAGCCCCTTAACGTCTAGATGTGCCTTTTGCAGGTTTGGACAATATCGATGACTCTAAAATATTAAAACCTCATGTGAGCTGGGTAATCCCAAAATATTAAAAAATTTTGCTCGAAATCGAGCAGCTGGGATCGCTTGTACAGTGTTATTTAATTATTTAGATTTTAAGTTTTCAGTTTTCAGTTTGATGGGAACCATTTGCTGTCTTGGGCTCCTGGGCTGAGGCTGATTCATTACCACATCAACCACTCATTTTTACTTTCTCCCCTTATACATAGTATATGGAGAAAGTATTGTTTTCGTAAAAATTTTCGAATTTGAGTTGCTAGTGGAAATATTCGTTTTGGTGCTCCCTGAACCCAAAAAAGTGAATTTTACGTTATGTCTGTCTGTGTGTGTGTGTGTGTGTGTGTGTGTGTGTGTGTGTGTGTGTGTGTGTGTGTGTGTCCGTGTGTCCGTGTGTGTCCGTGTGTCCGTGTGTGTGTGTGTGTCCGTGTGTCCGTGTGTGTCCGTGTGTCCGTGTGTGTGTGTGTGTGTGTCCGTGTGTGTGTGTATGTGTGTGTGTTTTCATTTTTTTGAATTTTTGATTTTTAAGGGTAATTATCCCCCCAAAACCGCCAAAAAACATGAAAAAGTCCAAATTTCTCAAAAACGGCTCTAACGATTTTGATTAAACTTTAGTCGTTTGTAGAACTTTAGTTTTCCAACAAAATGGCACCACCCGCATTCCTGTAAAAATTCGGGTTCAGAAATTACAGGACTTAAAACATCAAAAATTCAGTTTTTTTGATTTTTCATAAAAAAACATAAACATAAAAAATATTACTATTCACCATTAAAAAGAGCTCAAAAAACTAAATAATTTAGTATTTTGAATTACTATTCTATGGTTGCTGGTTTCGGAGAAAATTGAAATTTTCATTTTGCGGTAAACGCAGTACGTTGTACCCATGTTATTCTTATGGGGAATAAAAATTTCTCTCTTATTTACTGATCAATTTCATTCAAACGTGATATGCTTGTCAAGTTAGTATTGACCAACAGAGGAAATTCGAAATATGTTGCCCCTTAATAACCCTGGGGGGGAATAGAGAGCATTTCCCCTCTTAAAACCATGAGTGCAGCAATGGATTCTGTAGTGCCTCCAAAGCAGGGATTTGGGTGGATGTTTTTTAAAACAACTTGTTTACAAGATTTTCTGAACATTTGACTGAGCTTTGTATTCTATATTCAGTAAATAAAAATTAATTTATTCATTAAAGTTGGGCTAAAAGGGAGAAATAATGTGTCAGTTTCCTGATACCGTTTATTTATTTGCGAACAGTCACTACACATGAATCATACATAACCTCTGTCACTGAACAAATTAAAAGAGCAAACACTAGATTGTGTGTCATAACCCCATTATTTTATTAGTACAGACGTTTAACAGTTTTTGTTCTGGTTCAACAAATATGTTTTGAAAGCATATTTGCTCAGCGTGGAAAAATTTAAAAAACTCAATTAATAACACATTTCATTACATCTCGTTATTTACTTACTAAAACTCTGAAGGAAGTGTTTCATAACTGGTGACCATTGTACTTGCAGGACTATTCGCCAGAGGTAGAGCAGTCTCCACAGAGGTCCTGGACACAGCCACCCCTCCATCCCCTCCGGATCGGTCCTCCAGACTCCACACTGTCACATCCGGAGACTCCCGGACTTCCGGTACACCCGGTATCCCTGGAGGGTCACCGTCTCCCGTGTAAGTGTACAGGTAACGACTCATAACTGTCGCATGGGCAATCATCTCGCCTCTGTCACTCGTCACTTCCCTAGTGGCACTGCCACTGTCATTCGGGAGTCGAGGACTACGCCCCACTGGTACAATGCTGCATTTACCATCCACTCCTCCCAACATTCACTGGGAAGGACACTGGCAACATTACACGTGCATGCCACTTTCGACGAATCAATTCACTACCTGTGACCAGTAGTGTTATTTACATTATCAGGCTTTTAATGATATTATTGCCAGTTCGGATCTGCATTACTGAGCTTTATTTAGGTTGTGTTGCGAACGGTGACTCTTAATTAACAGTGTGAAGGATTTCTTGGACGTTATTACAGTTCATCAAGTCAAAATGTATGCAGTTCAATCTATTTATAACTGTAAACTTTCAGGAAATAAATGGAGTTTGACTTTCATTGGTATAAATTAAACGTTATTTATTTTGTTAGTCAATTAATTGAAATGACATTTTTAAATAACTATACAATTGTTTATCATTTTTGTAATGCTCTAACAGGAATAATGGTAACTAATTTTCGCCATTATGAAAAAAATCCTTCTTTGGCTTGCTATCCAGCATTCCGTCCTCGAAACTGCCGTCTGTCCCACTGTGCGGCTGTGTCTGAATGTCTGTGCCTCTGTCATCATTAATCGTTCGTAGCTGACGCACAATTTGTTACGTTAACTAATTATTTGCCAAATACTAAATTTGGCAAACTGACCTTTTGCATGAGTCCCAGAAAATTGAATGAGTTTTTGATAAAAATATAACAAATTTCGAACACGTTGTCACAACAGCAATCTATTGGAACATACTGTTACATATTACAATTATTTAATTATACATCAAAATCAAAATGATTTCCTCCTAGAAACCTGAAATTGTGATGTTAAGAGCTGGAGTTATGACCTTTGTTGGAAACAACGAGAGAAACCTCTAGAAGCCGGGTCCATCATTATCGGCGATGTTACAGGATGATGAGCTATAAGGAACTTTCACTGGTGCATGTGCCTTCCAGACGTCAAGTATAGAAGAGAATGGCTGATGTAGGATTAAAGTGATCTTGAATGTAGAACTAATATAAGCAATGTTAACTGGTTTTCTTTCACAGAAAATTCCAATTCAAACATTTTAATTTTGCCTATTTCAGTTCCACTCCACAACTAAAGGAATTTGATGGAATTGCATTATTACAAAAAATCGTTCTACTTCAAGAGATTCCAATTTTTTGTTTATTATTCACTTTAAAACAAAGTTCTTACCATTTAAAAATTGAGCCGTTATCTGCTTGTTGTAGGCAAAACTGACCTTGACATGTATACGTGTGTTTTTACCCCTTAAAACAAAGGGTAATGAAGGAAAAGAAGGGTACGATGCTGATTAATTGTAATTATCTTGCAATATATTTTCTCCCCTAAACTTCCTAGAGATTCTTTTCACAACAAAAATCAAGGTCTTAGCTCACGTGTTCTGATCGGGCACTACTATAACAGTCGGGGAATTTGCTTCGCTTAATCTTAAAATGTTTGCTTGAGCAGAATATAAACAAACAAAGTTTCCGGTGAAATCCTTTTTTATTGGTCCAAAACAATATTGAGTTTTTATTACATTTAAAGTTACACGTAAAATTGGCTTTACATGCAATCTTTTTACCCCTATTAATCATATTATCATTATTGACTAATTATACTATTTGTTGACAGATTTTCTTCAGGACTAAAAAGTATATTTAAAGTAGTTGTCAATATTAATTTTTGTTCGAAATTTTGATTACAAAAGATCGCTTTGAGGTAATAATAACACTCCATACGTGTATTTGTCACGACCATTGTCTTGTTCAAATTCTGATAACTTTCACCAAATTATATTTAAGTCAAACAACAACAAAACACCTAATGTTACAACCTATATAGTGTATCAACCTTCTTGTGGACACAGGAAATATTCATAAACACTACATGCATCGTTTTAAGCCGCAACTGCTTTTACTAAATCCTGAGAAAATGTCGTGAAGGTTCGATACTGGATCCAGCTGCCATTATCATTGGGCTATTGATCCTGGCTAATGATCCTGGTTAATGATCCTGGCTAAAGAATCAGTCGTCTTAGTAACACGGCCACACAAGACATCTCATCCATTCTACACTCATTCTTTCATATTCGCCTTAAAATACGCCCAGGTTGCGTCGGTGTCTTAAAGAGATATTAAGATATACTGTATCGTATATAAAAGAAAATGTATTGTTGTTAACTAGATTCATAGCCTATTGTTGTTGTTGAATCCTTTTGATTTTAATTTGTTATGTTTGTTGAATCGTGTTTCGTTTTTAATTTTAAATAATGACTATTTTAATTGTTGTTAACCTTTGAGAAATTTCAAATGATGTTACTAATGTTTAAGTAGGCCTACTTTTTTACTGTGTTTTTAGATGTTTTTCTACTTGTTAGCTGCGTTACTTTTCCCAAGTACCGTGTGACAAAATGTATAGCCTAGCCTATATTATCTTTATATTATTACTTGATATGTTATTGTTCTGCTCTGTATGTGATGAACTATATTGTAATTACCTAATGACGAATAAATATTGTCTAGTGTATATTGTCAAACACTAAAATAATGAAGTTAAAGTGATACAATTCAGTCGAAATATATATTCGTGGCTTGTTATGATTTATTTGCATCGGACGGCCCTGAGGACCTCGTCGATCGTAATTAAACTGAGACCGACTTTGATATTCGTGTTTTGAAACTGGACGACAAACTCGCCATTCGTCATTGTTGCGTTGACTGCTGCAATACGAACACCATTTCTACACTGAAAACCCCAAAAGGCTAGTCTTAACTGTGAAAAAGGTTGATATTCACTGAGTTGTAGGGTCAATATAGCACCGACCGAGTTGGTTGGTTAGCAGTAACATTGTGAAATGGGGCAGGGAATATGGGTTAGTAATGACCGATTAAGTAGGTAAAATCATTCACCAAGTATTGTACGTCATAAGTGACCGAGTATAGATTTTTAGTTGATTTAACTGATCAAATTGGTTGTTTTAACCTAGCAGCTGGGTTACTTTGACTAATTTTCTGGGTTACTTTAACTGAGCTAACGGGTTACTCTAACCAAGTTAATGGGTTAATCCAAACGAGCAGCAGGATCACTCTAACCCAGCAAGTAGGTCATTTTAACTGAGCAGCTGGGTTAAAAGTTAGAACCCCTCACGCCTCATGGTTCTAACTTTTACCATGCTCGACTTCGATGATCATGAAGATATGTGAAATCTCCTGACCAACTGGTACCTTGGCTCATATATTTAATAATTTGAGTTTACGTTGATAAATGCTTTCTTAATTGTGGTGTTCTCAGGTTAGGAATTCAACATTTTATGTTGGTCTACTGATTATGGTTTCAGTCTGGTTTTATCAATCAAACTTTACTGAAAATGTAGTTAAGACTGTTTTTAAAACAAATATAAATGAGGTTTTTAAGAATGCCCCCAAAGTGGGATATTCTATGCCTAACTTAGCCCTAAAGGGGAATTCGCCTACCTACTTAACCTAACCTAAGATAACACATTCTTAACCACTTCATTGATATTTATTTTAGTAACTGCATTTTAGTTAATTTTTTAAATAGAGCTGGGTTAATAAATCTAAACTGAAACCATA
Organism: Allygus modestus; assembly: GCA_963675035.1. Taxonomy (NCBI): domain Eukaryota; kingdom Metazoa; phylum Arthropoda; class Insecta; order Hemiptera; family Cicadellidae; genus Allygus; species Allygus modestus. The sequence goes on along the minus strand of OY776114.1, from coordinate 38,240,564 downwards.
TTTAGTAAACAAACATTAAACGTTGAATTCCTAACCTGAAACAACAGAATTAAGAAGGCTACGCACCTTTAAATGATGAAATGTATGAGCCCAGGCCCCAGTTGGTCAGAATGTTCCTCACATCTTCATTATCAACGAAGAAGAACATAGTAAAAGTTAAAACCACGAAACATGAGGTGTTTTAACTTGTAACCTATGTCCTGCGTGTGTTCTACGACGCACTCGCCGTTCACGTCTGCTCTGATCTGCTCTCTCTGCAGAGAAACAGTTGTTGAAAATGTCCTAACCTAGCTAAGACGGTTATGAGCGACCCATCACACTACCACAGGTTCGTTTCCACCGATGTGTTAGTTAAATTCTCACCGAGTACAGGGTCAAATATTAAAAATCCAGTTGTTGAAAACTTCCTAACCTAGCGAAGACGGTTATGAGTGACCCATCACACTACCACAGGTTCGTTTCCACCAATGTGTTAGTTAAATTTTCACCGAGTACAGGGTCAAATATTAAAAATCCAGTTATTGAAAACTTCCTAACCTAGCTAAGACGGTTATGAGTGACCCATCACACTACCACAGGTTCCTTTCCACCGATGTGTTAGTTAAATTTTCACCGAGTACAGGGTCAAATATTAAAAATCCAAGGGTTATTAGCAACTACTTTTACTCAGTAGAAATTAACCCATTTCATATTCGGTTAGTGTTTATCATGCTGTAAGGTTATGTTTAACCGACATTAGTAGATAAAATAAACAGTTAGTTAACAGTAACAAACCACTCGGTTACAAATAACCGTATAAACTTTGACTAACTTAGGTTAGTCACTAGTGACCGTGCGGCACCGGTTGCTAGTAACCAGTAATAGGTTACTGCTGACCCAATATATTTTAACCCAGACTCAGTTAAACTCTGAGTTGTTCAGTGTACTGAAACAACGAACAAATGGTAGAGAAAGAAAGAAATTAAGAAGAAATCAAGTGTTTTTCAGAAGTATACAAAATATACTTATATACTTTACAATAAACGGTATCAGGAAACTGACACATACTTTTTCCCTTTTAGCCCTACTTTAATGAATAAATTACTTTTTATTTACTAAATATAGAATACAAAGCACGGTCGAATGTACAGAAAATCTTGTAAGCAAGTTGTTTTAAAAAACATCCACCCAAATTCCTGCTTTGGAGGCCCTACAGAATCCATTCGTGGTTTTAAGAGGGGAAATTCCCCCTATTCTCCCCAGGGTTATTAAGGGGCAACATATTTCGAATTTCCTCTGTTTTTCAATGCTAACTTGACAAGCATATCAAGTGTGAATGAAATTGATCAGTAAATAAGAGAGAAATAGTAATTTTTGTATTCCTCATAAGAATAACATTGGACAACATACTGCGTTTACCGCAAAATTTAAATTTAAATTTTCTCCGCAACTAGCAATCGTAGCATAGTAATTAAAAATACCAAATTATTTATTTTTTGAGCTCTTTTTAATGGTGAATATTAATATTTTTTTCTATTTATTTTTTTTATGAAAAATTAAAAAAAAATTAATTTTTGATGTTTTAAGTCCTGTAATTTCTGAACCCGAATTTTTACAGAAATGCGGGTGGTGTCATTTTGTTGGAGATCTAAAGTTCTACAAACGACTAAAGTTTAAACAAAATCCTTAGAGCTGTTTTTGAGAAATTTTGATTTTTCATGTTTTTTGGCGGTAATTACCCTTAAAAATCAAAAATTCCAAAAATAAAAAAAATGCCTGGAGATATCGTGGATTAGTACCTACATACCAAATTTCATAAAAATCGGCCCATTGGTTAGGGCTCTAGCTCTGTACACATCCACACAGACACACACACACACACACACACACACACACACACACACACACACACACACACACACACACACACACACACACACACACACACACACACATACACGTAAAAACCACTTTTTTGGGTTCAGGGAGCACCAAAACGAATATTTCCACTAACAACTCAAATTCGAAAATTTTGACGAAAACAATACTTTCTCCATATACTATGTATAGGGGGAGAAAGTAAAAATGTCTCCAATAATAATTGTTCTACATTAAAAACAAGTTAAAATAATACTTACTTGATTTTGTGAAAAGTTAAGCGTTAGTAGTCGACAATTCTCTACTCTTGTGAAATGCAACCTTGCCTTGGGTTCTGGTGCCGCTGTAAAATTAAAGTAACCCTGCAGACTTTTGGATTTCGACTAAGATTGCCGTGGGGCCCATGGAGTCGTAATTGAAGCATTGTTCATCTTCTCAGTAATTTAGACCAGTTTTCATAACCAAATATGCTATAAAATGCATTTTTGCATTATGTTTAAATTATATTAAATATGTTTTGCTCATAAGCATCCTTTACAGTGTATTTTAATCGCCTGGTGTAAAAAGGTTTCTCTCATTTACTATTATACGAATTTGCTAAATTCTTAAACAAATTTAACCGTGGGCAGTAAATTATTCATGCTCCCTTGACTTTATTGTGTGCGAAGATGACGGTGAATCGCTACAATCTGTCTGTGTTTAACAGAAAGAGCGATAGAGAAACAAATTAACCAGTTCATTTTAATCAAACTCGGAATTTATTTGATTCTAGGAGATGTCCCGTTCTCCGCACGGGGATCTAGCAAGCATATAGAACCAGACGTTTTAAAAGTGTATTTACATTAAAATCAGCTGACTATCTAAATCAAATATAACTTAAAATTGAAACTTTGAAAGCCTGCATGGCGAAGCTCTAAAGGTGTAGGTTTTTTAAAACCCTAAAAGGCACATCTAGAGAGTAGGAACTTTTAATTGATACCAAACATATATACAAAAAAATTGTTTTAGGGGTCTAAATTTGTCGAACAAAAATCAAGAATTTTTTAAATAATATAAATCGATTTTAAAATTTGGTCATAAAATAAACTGTCACCGATTATTGTTCTCCTACTTGAAGAACAATTTACTCGGTACTTGTAATAAACGTTTCCATTTCCCTGTGGTTTAATGCATGACGGTTATTCCCCAAGCTCGCCTACAGAGTGACTTGTACAAGTTGAGTGTGTCAACCTTACTGTTCATAAAACATGAATGCTGTGACAAGGTAACAGCGACGGGGAGACGTTCGCGTCTTATCCAGTGCATAAGTAATGACCCCGGTTAAGCGGCATCAACTGCCTAGTGGACGGACATTTCGATAATGTTGTCGACAGTGGATGTCACTCACTGAGCCCTAGATGACCGGTGTGGCCGATCGAAGTCTAGCACCTTGTATTTTCCGTTTTGTACAGTTTATGAGCTCAGAGTGAATTTAAACGAGTTTGCACGCAGCACGCTGACGTGAGGGAAACGAAATTCTGCATACACAATTTGAAAATATAATACTCCCGTAGAAGCAAACCTGCGTACTCAGCGAATTTCCAATGGATATATATGTATCTTAATACCACATAAAGCCACATACCAAGTTTCATCCATATACATTCGAAATTAAACGATTTATGACATTTTAATTATTCTCCATAAGAATAACATGGGGGATGAGTAAGCAGGTTTGCTGTGACAAGGAACACAAACAATAGGGTTTCATGCAAATATGATAACTCAACAAAGTGAAGCCACATACCAAGTTGTTTTATAATTAATGTTCATAATTAAGGGATACATTACATTTTACTCATTCTCCATAAGAATAAAATGGGGGCTGAGTACGCAGGTTTGCTGCTAACGGGAATCAACGGTAAAAATTGAAAATTTTGTTGTGCAAATAACAATAGACCACAACCAGATGAAGCCGTATACCAAGTTTCGTTAGTATACGTTCATAAATAAGCGAGATACAAAATTGTTTTTACTCTCCATAAGAATAACTCTAGTAGGTGCCCGTCGAAATTCGACGGATAAAATATTAAGGCCGACGAGACCCTGTCAGGAACAATTAATCACCAACAATGAAATACTTGAATTAAAATATCACAAATTATGAAAATGCACTTTTATATGTGGCACAATACAGCTAAAAAGTCACAACACTATAAAGTAACACTTAAAAAATAAGTTACCTTTTAAAGGTTATATTTTATTTTTACGTTAATTTTTGCTACAGGCGAAAATAAATCAAAAGCTCGATGAGCTGATTAGCTGTACTGGCGGCTTCTCAGGCATAAACGAACCAAAAAAAATACATCACCTACATCAAGTTTGTCTTGTCGTCTGTTGTCTAACAATAACATAAGCTGTAAAAACCTATCTATATTCGTTGTCGGCTGACGTTCAAATATGCACATTGTAGTTTGGTTAGTTTATAATGCGATAGAGCCTGGATTTTCCCAAGTTTGTTTGCATTCTGTAGGTCAGTTTTACTAAAGATGTTGTGTAACTTGGATAGGTTGGCCTACTCTAGTTATTTGTCATAATATGAACAATAATTATTTATAAATATAGTTAACAATCTGTCACCCTAAGATCAGAATCTTAGAACTTAGTCAAGCTTTTAAAGTTATTAACTTACTTTAACTCAATTTGCATGCCAATCTTATAAACTAAATTTATTTTATGAAACTCTCCAAAAACCAAGAAACTGCAACATGTTTTTTTTAGTGGGAAAAACAAAAACTGAATTATACTCATCACAGATTCAAATTTATGACGTCACTCTCCAACGTTAATGTTGTGGTGGGGTTGGAGGGAGGGTAAAAATTCTGATCCCGAACTGAGTTAGTGGATAGGCGCTAGCCACGAGTATCAGCTGTCTAGTGAAAATCAGAGAGTAATGATTATAATCAGATGTTTGTTGTAAAAAAACATACTATAAATCCCACCAAAACGACTTGTAGACATTTACATTTTGTACCATTTAACAAACTTAAAAGGGGAAAATGATAAATCTGACAATTTTGGGGAGTTTCGGAATGTTTCAGCTTCAAATTGGTATAAATCCCATGACCACAAGTTACCTGGTTTTCTCAAACTAAGGCTGATTTTCTGATCAAAAAGTCTGATCAAATAGCTTCTTCCCTCTAGGGAAAATTCGCTAAAACCAAATCGACCAAATAGATCATAATGGATATGGTTTCTATCATCATGATTTCTATCATCATACGCAAAAAATAGCCTAGTATACCTAGGCCTTTTTGAATACAGGTTTTAACAATATTCTTTAATATAAATATAAAATAAGTTATTTCCCACGGACTGACTCAGACTGACTCGTTACCTCACGATTACACACGTCACTGATAACGTTGCCGAATCAAAGTGCAATTAGAAGCCCCAAACTGGAGAGTTCATCAAACCCAAACAAACCCCAAGACTCCAAGAGGGCTTAATAACTATAAAAGCTGCTTGCATTTAACGAGAGGATTAGGCAGCGCTCGCTAAATATAATCCCTTCAGTACCCGAGGTGGCGTCTTTAACCTTATTGTAATTTCTTATATTAATTTTATTTTAAGAATATGATTTCATTCATTACAAAATCGATAGAATTGAGGAAACGTAGTAAAGTGACAATGCCGTAACGCAACTAAAGATTATTTGTGTTTTATTAGGAAAAGGGAAACTTATTTTTTGTAGATTATGGTTTGTAAAAATGTAATAGTTTAAAATATGTCCATCAAGGAATTTTTGACTTGTATTATTTTATGAAACAATAAAAAAATGGGTCGAAAAAGCTCTCTTTTCTCATAAACGGTTGGTAATACTCATGAATGAACCATTGTTGTACGTTAATTTAACACTGACATTAACGATACCGTAATTAGTTATTCTTATCACTAAACGCTTCGCGCCTTCTCAAGATACGTTATATATATATATGCATTGGAAATTCGCTGAGTACGCAAGTTTGCTGCGACGGGGGTATTTAATTTTGTTAAACTCCTACAAGCTGCATTTATTTATAATTACTGTTTATTTTTATACGCTGTAAAAGTTGATGGCCCTACGTGTATATTTTCTTGCCTAAAAATGATTTGTGAGATTGCAATACGTACATTATAGAACATATTTAAGACTCAATAGCTTGTAAACTATCATGAATATGATACGAACAAACATTTTTTGTTGGAAATAGTCCATATAACAAGCCTGTGAAGTTTTTTCGTCGACTTTTGGGACACGCTGTATATGCAGGGTGTTTCTAAAGTACTTCATAAACCTTCTATAACTGATTCCTCATACAAAAATAAAGAAAAATGTACATATGAAGTAATGTCCTAAAACGCTTAGTTTTCCGAATATGTATGAGTTTTTTTTTACTTTCTCATCCTTATGCATAGTATATGGAGAAAGTATTGTTTTCGTCAAAATTTTCGAATTTGAGTTGTTAGTGGAAATATTTGTTTTGATGCTCCCTGAATCCATAAAACTGATTTTTGAGTGATGTCTGTGTGTCTGTCTGTCTATCTGGATGTGTACAGAGCTAAAGACGACACCAGTGGACCGATTATGATGAAATTTGGTATGTAGGTACTAATCCACGATATCTCCAGGAGTTTTTCATTTTTTTCATTTTTTATTTTTAAGGGTAATTATTCCCCCAAAACTGTTAAAAAAACATGAAAAATCAAAATTTCTCAAAAAGGGCTCTAACGATTTTGATGGAAATTTAGCGGTTTGTATAACTTTAGGTTTACAACAAAACGACCTCCCGAATTTCTGTAAAAACTTTGGTTTCAGAAATTACAGGACATAAAACATCCAAAATTAAGTTTTTTTGACTTTTCATAAAAAAACATAAATGTTAAAAAATATTTCTTAAGACCGTTAAAAAGACCTTAAAACACTAAATAATTCAGTATCTTGAATTATTATTCTACGATTACTGGTTGCGGAGAAAATTTAAATTTTTCTTTAGAGGTAAACTCAGTGCGTTGTCCAATGTTATTCTTATGGGGAATACAAAATTACCATTTCTCTCTTATTTACTGATCGATTTCGTTAACAACTGATATCCAGGTCACGTTAGCATTGACCAAAAGAAAATATATGAAATATTTTGCCCCTTAACTCTAGGGGGGGCATTTCCACTCTTAAAACCACTGTATGTTGCAGAGAAGACTGTAGTGCCTCCAAAAATGGGATTTAGGCGGACATTTTGGAAAACAATTTTATTATAAGATTTTCTGTACAATCTATACCGTACTTTATATTCTGTATATAGTAAATAAATAATAATTTATTCATTAAAATGGGCTAAAAGGGAGACAGTATGTGTCGGTTTCCTGATACCGTTTATTACATAACTAAAGACGGCCACACACTATCGGACTTTTGCCCGAACCAGACATCGAACAAGACATCGGACCGAGCGGATTTGGCTTCGAAGGGAGAAAATCCGGTAGTTTGTGGGGCCTCCGAACCAGACACCGAACAAGACATCGAACCGAGCATCGAGCGCTCTCGAGGCGGTTTTTTGACAAAAGATCAAAGAAAGATCGGTCCGATGTCTTGTTCGGGGTCTGGTTCGGGGTTCGATAGTGTGTGGCACCTCCACGCTGCTCCGAGCGCCGTCCCGAGCGCCGTCACGAGCCTATTACTATTTACTATTTTAAAGTTCATCAACTTATATTATTTAATATCCATAGTTGAATTATATGTATTATTAATTTAGATTCTCTTTAATTCAGATTTAAATTTTTTTATTTAAGTCACGTAATCACAAACTTAGATTTTATCCAGACTGTTGTTATATAATTTTAACCGGACTTACTTGAAATAAACATTAGCCCTACTACACTGTTGGTGTTTTTTTTAAATAAATTAAAGGTAGTAAGGTTCGATGTTGAAATGAAGGGAAGCGCATACAAACCTCGAAATGTAAAATTACAGCATGTATCTCTTGTGTATTTTAATTTCTCATAAAACCAAGCAGTTCAAATTGGCAGCAAACAACTTACAGGGCAACTTTGAGACACACTAGAGTGTAACCATAATTCTTTTTTATGTGAATAAGTTTTTTTGTAACAGTATAAACGTTACAAAGTTATGGTATTTGTTATGTGTTATTTTATTGCATAAATTTATATATACTTTTTACTATATTCCATTTGTAATAAATTACATGTTGCATTACTTTTTGATTTACTAAATTATTACAACCACCTTATTGGTGTTACAATCCTCCTACATAGTTAATAATATCCAGGCCTACTGCTTTTGCAAGAAACAGTGATAGATATTTGATTTGTTAACAGATAAATCTGCTAAACTAGTTTAACCAAAATAAAATGAATAATGTTAGTAAAATTAATTCATATGCAACTACAAATTAATCTCTACTACATAACCCCTGCCCCCTACCACCCTACCTGCATCCCCTAAACCCCACAAGTACATGGCCGACCTGCACAACGGCAACTAAAATGGTCCCTACAGTTTTTACCCCGCTCGGTGTTTTCGCGCTCAATCTATCCGATCCGATGTCTTGTTCGGGGTCTTGATCGGGATGAAGTTCGAAGTGAATTTGTGCCCTACTCCCTGCTCTCTGCTCGGTCCGATGTCTTGTTCGATGTCTGGCTCGGGCAAAAGTCCGATAGTGTGTGGCCGCCTTAAAACATGATGTTTTAGTCAAGAAATCGCAAAAAACAGGTTTTAACTTATAAAAATCACAACTTCTCAGTTATTTACGATCCTATAGTTATTGTATTCATATTATTATTTCTAGGAGAAAAAGACACAACCTTTTCGGATCTTACCTACTTTCCTAAATATTCCAGTTTTATGAGATATTTAACTTTGAAAAAAAATTAACGTCATTTTGGAATGGTACAAAGTAGAAAATTGATATTCCATACGAAAATGGGACTTATTAGATCTAATACATATATACCAAGTTTGAATTTGATATTTTGAAAAGTTCCTATAATATGACATATTAAGTAAATAACACATACAGACAGACAGACAGAAAACTAAGCGTGTTAGGACATCCCTCTATTTGTAGTTTTTCTTTATTTTTCTATGAGGAATCAGCTCCCGAAGATTGTTGAAGTATTTCAGAAACACCCTGTATAGATGGAAGTATAAAACAACATTGTTGTCGGCCAAGGGTCTGTGATTGAACCCGCCCCGTGTTGACGAAGTGATATTAAATTTAGGGCTCAGTTTTGGCTTAATTAACTGCGTCCCAGTCCTCAAGGGTCTGGGCGAACAACACCTACGAATATAAAACGACCTTTCATAAAGGGTCTGCAGGCTCTCAAACGTATTAATTAAAAGTTGTAAAAGGCGGTTCGATTGTTTTTGTGTTTGAAGGCTTTTTTTCAAATGCAATCGTACATTGACCACACTAATTCATGTTTTAGTCAGGTAATTAGGTATCGTTCTTGATGTTAGTTTCAAACAAAATCTGCCAACTTTTAATGTTAAAATAAATGTTATCTTTCAATCACTGACTTATTTTGATTGTACATAATGGTACCAGGTATACTATACAATTTGGTTTCCAAGCTTAATGTACAATTGTGCATTTGTGCCTTAATGTGCATTTGCTAGGTGTTTCCAAAGACTCCGGCACTAATATATGCAATTAATCTTTGAGTAACAATATAAAAAAGTAATGAATTGTTTGTAAAACAAAAATGTTTGGTTTTCCGATCGTTAATAAAAAACCATGTAGGTTTAATACACAAACGAGAAACTCGGCTTAAGGGTGCGCCCTACCCCGGACTGAATGATCCGCACGATGTTGTATAACCATGAATATTTACGCTTGTGGACCTTTTAGTTCTCTTTGATTGCACTTTTTTTATTTTTTTACCAAATTATTTGTAGTTTCACACTTTTCTAATTCCAATCTATGACTTTTTGTTTTCTTTTTTCCGTAATTTTTTTTCCTTATGTTAGGAAGCTTTATAAAAACGCTTAATTTGTAAACTTTACTAAAGACCTACCACTTAATTTGAATTAAAACCTCGATTTAGAAAACAACAGGGTAATAGATAAACATTTAATGAATGAAATGACAACAAATTATTTGTATTTGGTTAACAATTGAGCCTACAGTGCAGGAGATGCAAAAGCCTTGCTTTAGCGTGCGGAAGACAGGTAGGGCACAGCCTTAAATGCGACTGAAGAATCCACTTTCGCTGAAGCAATTTCAAAATGGCTAACGCTTTAGTAGCTATGCAAATTTTCTGAATATTCAACTTTAAAAATTACCACCTTTTAGAAATATCTTTAGCTTACTACTTAATCACTTTTCAAGATGCAACTAACGCGAAAGCCATGCAGGCTCATTAATGTTAGCCAAATGACCAATGACAGCTAGGTCCAGTTTCAAACCATCACAAAGTTAGTTAGCTGCGTTAGCCAAAGTTAGCTAATAAGTTAAAGATTATTCAGTTGTTTACTAACTGTACTAAAGTTAATTTAGGTGTAAATTTTGAGTTTTCATCTTACTTAAGACTTGGGTATAACAACATTGTAAAAGGCTAACAGACTAAAATACAAGCAATTTAAAAAATGTCAGTATAAGGATTTTTGCTTTCGTGGTTTGAGAGAGACAATATCAAAACACCCTGTATGTTTTTCGATGTTTAAGGTGTATACGGTATTTGAGTAACGTACCGTTCGATTAGATTTCAGTTATGAATAAAATTAATAAATTAATTTATTTCGTCAAAGATTACAACAAATACATAAAACTATGGAATTATGCTGACCTATGGAACTATGGATTCAACTATGCGAATGTTCCTTTATATTGCATGAATAAAAACCTTCATAACATTTTGTTGTACAATTTAAATACGATAAAAGTTAAAAGGAGTTCGCACGCAACACACTGACGTGAGGGAAGTGAATTTCCACAAAAAATGTTTAAAACTCAAAATATGTGTAAAAACATACATGTATTCCAATTTTTATTGAAATCTGAAAACATCGATTTTTTGGCTGTTCTGATGCTTCCTGGTTTCATTTACCTGCAAAGCTGGGAATACAATTTTGCGCATTATAATGTTAGGAGAAGGCCCAGGCAGGCTTGAAAGTAGGCGTGAGTTGCTGAGGATGATAAAAGTACTCTATCAAAGGAATAACAGGCTTTTCTAGTGTAAAACCCTCATAAGACAACGTACTGTGTTAGTCGAAACACATTTTCTTTAATAACTCGGTAAATATTTATGCTAGAATGACGAGAGAGTGCTTAAAACTTTTGCCTCACTAATTCCCATCTTTTTACATGCATTAATTTTACATTCGGGGATTTTCTGACCCTTTTTGGGCCCAAAAACTCGAAATTTTAAAGATTAATCCCCAAAAAAAGGGTTTAGAGTCGTCCGATTGTTTTGCCCAACGAACTTATCCAACTGATTACAGAAAGGAACGTCCCTACCAAATTTGAAATTAATCGGACAAAAAATGCGACCGCTAGAGTGCAAACACACACATACATATATATATATATATATATATATGTCTATATATATATATATATATATATATATATATATATATATATAAAATTTTGAACGACCCCCCAAAACGTGTTCAGGGGGGCACGTTAGGAACTTTTATGGTGGTACCGGGCTTAAGTTTCACCGTGCGGGTCATGCTAATAGTTCACTTTCCAAAGGAAATTCACTGATAAAACATATACAAACATGGAAAGAGGCGCCTTAGTCGTCAAACTCCGCGCGTGCCTTAGGCCTTATTTTGGGGATAAAGTTTTTGATCTCGTCTGCGATGCTAATCAACTATCTTTGTATAATCCCTTTTAATTAAAATTACAATATCTTGAGGATTATGCGAAAACAGCCTGCTGCCTTTACGTGTGCAAAATATAAACCTGTACAAATTTGTAAACTAAACATTTTCCGGCGTCCTGTTTAAATAAATAAACGGCAGTCAATTAGAATGGAAACCGCATTAAAAATAAATTTTGGTTTCGTCATATTTCAACTATTCCATTGTTGACTGTAAGTACTATTTTACTATAGTACGCTCCCCCCTACACCATAATTCATCCAATGTCCTTAACAAAATATACTCGGGGAATAAATTATTTCGGGTTTATCCAGCAACTGAGTGTAAATTACCCGGAGTATAAATCTCCGTAATTAGTGTACTTACTGTCGTAAGCAAATACTCGCTAGCTATGCCTAACACTTTCTATTACAGGCCTCGGCGCTTCGCTTGAGCGGGTTTTGCAGGGTTTTCCCACAATTTAAAGGCGGCCGAAGTTTCGCCTTGCGAGAGTACCACTCGCTCTAATACACGTTATACATTCTGTTGGCCACAACGGTTTGACCCCAACTACGCAAGAGAAAGCTGCCTTTTAGTAACAACTGCGATAATTGCGGGTTATGTGACTCAGATTTCACTCATTATTTTCGCCTAGCTGAGATTAATTATCTGACGATGAGGGTACCCATTTTCAGCAACTTTGTAATAACTTTATTCATATTGCCTGTAGGATTGAAGTTTGACTCGAGATAAAGCAGGTTTACATACCTTTCTGTCGTCAATCCTTTGGTTTACTAGCAGATGACTAGTTTCGGGACAGCTGTCCCATTATCAAATCTGGCGTCGATAAATTAAAATCTGAACACATAGTCACAATATTTACACTAACACAACACAAACTAAATAGGCATGTCAGTATTGTAATATAATATTACGTTTTGATCGCGAGCAAAGCCGCGACAGGCTACTAGTTAGAGAATAATTTTTAGATAAGAGGTTGCAAAAATTTGTCACGTCGTGTTCAGAGGTCCACTATTAATTATAAAATTAATTCTCTAAGGGTGTTTGTCATGTTATATTTGCCATATATCCGTCATCACTTCATTAAAACCAATAACGGAGTCCTCATTTTGAAGATTACCTTCATCGCTATTGCAAAAAATATACACTTGAAAAATTCAAAAACATAACAATTACAACTTAGTGTATGATAATCACTAATTTATTTGCCAATGGACTGGCGGAAGCAAGTAAATTACCTCAAAACAGGTGTTTGAATGCGCTATCAGCCCGTGGACAATTCCAGTATGATATGTTTCCAAGGCGGAATACAGTGTGTAGAAATGCAATCATGGCAGCTGCGGCCGGCATGGTAAGTGGGACATTAGCTCGGTGTGAAGACGTTAAACATGTATCAAGTGGCGACCGGGGAGCCGTTCTCACCCCACTTGGGCTGCGAATATTCTTGACAGATCTATCTTTCATGATTACAATTTTCTGCTACGATTATATTTACAGGTGGAAAATATGTTTTACAATAAAAGTAGATACAGCAATTATTATTGTTTTGTATAAATGCATTTGTTGAGTAAACCAAATGAGAGGAATCTCTGTATTAACAATATGAGTGTGTTTAACGAATTTTTCCTGTAGAGAAGAAACTAGCACTGTACGTGATAGTTGCGTTGCTGAACGTGCGTTGTTACGGCAATGACTAGACTAAGGATCACGATAACGCACTAATATAACGTATTATGCATACTACTTTTTCATTCCAGTAGCCGCTATTTATTTATATACGTCTGTAACATTTGCGACCTTGCTGCTGTGTTAGGATTTGTTAATATGTCAACAGCTGTATAATATACGATTCAATTTATTTATATTCGACCATAAGTTTATAAATTGTTATGACATTGAAGCTCTGAAGGCCTGTGGGGCAAAGCCCTAAAGACAAATGTAAATTATACGGAAATTCGTACAATACACAGCTCAATCTTATTAATTTGAGGCACAAACCATAAAACCCGGTTTAGTGATACCTAATTTCTCACTCTTTTAATAAAAAACAACAAAAAACTGCTTGTGTAGGCCTATTTATATTTAGGATTATTATTGACTTCACTGACTTATTGTTTCATTTCTGATTGAAGTATAAAATAACACTCATTACCAATTTGTTGTCATTTTTAAATAAGAATGTTTTTGTTAGTTTGACTTTAAAACGACTTGTAAGACGTTGTAATTAGCTTATTTTTCGCAAAAACAAAAGTAAGTTTATTTGTTTAATGAGTTTGGTCGTGCTTTAAAGTTTAGGAATACAGGAACCTCATGAATTTATTTTACTATCTGATGCCAATAACTGGTATTTTCCAGCCAGATGGGAAGTATACCAGTATATTTTTTGAGTGTCGGTTTTATTAAAAAAAAACGACATTTAGAGTAAATAAGGAAAATGTACGAAGAAGTGAGGCGGCACAAGAGCAAGGAAAGCCCTTGTTATTTATGTAGCTGTTGTCATGTCTCCATTTACGTATGTAGGCTTCGGCATGTCAACTTAGAGCTGAACAAATGGCGGAGGCCTCCCACGTTCACATTCAGACTTCCGGTGAAACTTTACTGTAAAACAATAAACTGGCTGAGTTGAACAGTTTGATCGGTTTGATGTATAAAACACACTAGCAACCTGGACAACAGTATTGTAAATCACTATGGAATAATGTATAAAAACACGATAGCAACCTGGACAACAGTATTGTAAATCACTACGGTTTGATGTATAAAAACACATTAGCAACCTGGACAACAGTATTGTAAATCACTATGGTTTAATGTATAAAAACACATTAGCAACCTGACAACATTATTGTAAATCACTACGGAATAATGTATAAAAACACGATAGCAACCTGGACAACAGTATTGTAAATCACTACGGTTTGATGTATAAAAACACATTAGCAACCTGGACAACAGTATTGTAAATCACTACGGTTTGATGTATAAAAACACATTAGCAACCTGGACAACAGCATTGTAAATCACTATGTTTTAATGTATAAAAACACATTAGCAACCTGGACAACAGTATTGTAAATCACTACGGTTTGATGTATAAAAACACATTAGCAACCTGGACAACAGTATTGTAAATCACTACGGTTTAATGTATAAAAACACATTAGCAACCTGGACAACAGTATTGTAAATCACTACGGTTTGATGTATAAAAACACAGTAGCAACCTGGACAACAGTATTGTAAAACACTACGGTTTTGAACACTACAACATATCTGCCAAGAATTTTAGTGCTAATTTCCAAATCTTTAATTCGACACTGGAAAAATAACTGCCTTTTATTTTTATTTTCAAACCGTAGTAATATATACAATATTTATTGTTGTCCATAGATTGCTAACTATTTATACATCAAACTGTTGAAGTACAGGTTAATTGAGAAAGTTATGTTTGCCTCTGACGAACGTCGTACACTCACTGATTAGTGATTGCAATCAGGGAACTATGTTTAAATCAGTCACTACATCACGCCAAAACCACTGGACCAATTCTGCTGAAGTTTTACACAAATATATAGTTTATGTACCCAGGAGTGTCATAGGCCTATTGCCGTTTAGAGAAATCCTCAGGGCTCTGTTCCACGGGACTCCCAAGTCCCCATGTTATTCATATGAAGGAGAGTTTTATTTGGTTTATGCCATACGTGTTTTTTTTTCTTAATTCAATTAATTTAAATAAACAGCTGTTATGAGGATTAATATCTAACTATAGACTGTCATTGTTTTGTTCACAATAATTGGTCTACTCTGAATTTTCACCCCGTTGCGAAGCACGGGCATAGCAGCCAGTCTGCAATAAAAATGCCTATCTTTTAGGGCCTTCATAATCTAAAATTATAGGTTTAAAGGGGCGATTTGAAATTGCTTCGAGGGGAGTTAGCCTTCACTATGGAATTTGTGAAAGTTTTGAAATAGGGAATAGAAAAAGTCCTTTAGTTTGAAATAAGGGAATTATTTCACCACATATATTAACACTTAATCAAAACCCTGTTGGCTAATATCATGTCAATTGCAAAAAAATTAAATTCATGATTAACAAATTTATTAAAATATGTCCTGTGACAATAAGAGGATAGTAAGAGGGTAATAGGGTAGTGTATAGACCTATTTAGTTAACATATTTATTTACACATACCGTAAACAGATAATTATATAGCCTACCATTCACCTTCTAGCTTATTTACAGAATATTTAGCAATAATACAAAATGTTGTCCTGTAAAAAATATAAGAAAAAATAAATGCTATTGATGTGTAGCAATTATAATTGCAAATTTATGTAACGAATACAAAATAAACTAAATAATAGCACTTATCATCCTGAACATCCTATATAAACAATGATAACAGCAAATGTAGCAATTCGAGTTCTGTTTTTGAGATTTTTTATTGTAAGCATGATACAAATAAGGGTGCATTAATAAATAACCCTATTTAACATAATCTTACACACTTCATTTTATGGGGACCGACTCCATCCTCGGGGGGAAAGGACCAAGCATAATTTTGGGGGGAGGGAATCGCGCTATTGCCTTTGGGGGGATGGGCACCCCTGGATATAATTTTTCTTTGTCCTATTGTTAACATTTCCTTATCGCTGGACGCTCACCGGCAACATTCCTGACCGGTCTGTCTTCGTTTTGCTTTCCATGTGTATCCACGGCCGTCTTGAACATAGGCCATAGTGCCGGCCACCACTCTTATTTAAATTTCTAAATTGTATTATATCACATCTCAGTTGTTTCATATTAAAATACCTGAGAACATCTACATTATGCTGTTTATATTATACTGTCATTGTGTCTCACATTTAAAGTATCTCAAGTTTGTATTCTCTTTGTATTAATTGCTCTTATTTAAGTGTGACTCATATGTAAACTGAACTTTGCCGTGAAGCCAGTTTTCCAGTGCGGGTTCGCGACTTCCAGTAATTTGTAGTGGTCACAATTTTTTATAAACTTTCCGTTGCTTTCGAACCTCAAGAAAGAACAAGAGGAATAACCAGGAAATAAAAAAGGATTCCAGCTCCAGCCAAGTGCCGAGATGAACTGTCCGATGTGATTTTGAGATAAACCGCTATTTTACCCTTCCTGGAAAGTTCTGCAGGTATATGCTTCACGTCTCTATCACTTATATTTCTCTTTTTTCCTACCTCATGGGTCTGGTTCTTCGCCTATGAATATTTAAAAATATTTTCATACGAAAATGAAGATCACATACTCTACAGTTCGGGTCAGAGTGCTTGGCACCTGGGAAAGGCGAGAAACTACTGAAATTTCTCGTAAATAATAATGAGATATAAACAAAAATAACAAAAATTTTTTAAATGTTTTTAAACTTTTTTTAGTGATTTTTGACAAAAGTAGACTGTAACACTAACGGTACTAATGCAAATAGAGGCCAAAAGTCATTCCAGAGCATACACTAACCAGACGCCAAGCACTATGACCCGAACTGTACAATACGTTTGCTGTGTACCTTTACCAATCATCATGAGTATTGCCACTTAGAATTTAGCCTATACAGTATTTCCAATATTTTTATGCTAGCGACAAATTTTGGTTAAGCCTATCGTTACCTGTTATCTTAATATATACAATCTAAACACCACTGATTGACTCACTCACTCACTCATCACGAAATCTCATAAACCACAGAACGGATTGCAATACAATTTTAAACATACCTTCCTCTTGGGTCTTAAGTGCTCACTAAGAAAGTGTTTTAAGATATTCCTATAGGGCTCCGCCCCACGGGGAGTCAAATTTCCAAACCTGTGTTATTATTATGGTCATTCACTTTAAGTTTGAGCGGATTAAAAAAATACAAACAGCTGATCTTGATTCGTAGTAGTTCCACGGGATAACCACAGAATTCAGCACACACAACTGTCATAGTTGTTATAAATTACTAGCTGCTATGCCCGTGCTTCGCAACAGGGTGAAAATTTAGAGAAGAAAAATTGTAAACAAAACAATGACAGTCTGTAGTTACATACTCCTTATAGCAGCTGTTTATTTAAATGAATAGAATTAGGAAATCACACATGTGACATAAACCAAATAAAACTCACCTCCATAAAAATAACATGGGTTCTTGGAAGTCCCGTGGGGCAGAGCCCTGAGGACATTTCTAAACGGCGATCATGAATCATGAATTTAATTTTTTTGCAATTGACATGATATTAGCCAACAGGGTTTTGTTTAAGTGTTAATATATGTGGTGAAATAATTCCCTAATTTAAAACTAAAGAACTTTTTCTATTCCCTATTTCACAACTTTCACAAATTCCATAGTGAAGGCTAACTCCCCTCGAAGCAATTTCAAATCGCCCCTTTAAACCCATAATTTTAGATTATGAAGGCCCTAAAAGATAGGCATTTTTATTGCAGACTGGCTGCTATGCCCGTGCTTCGCAACGGGGTGAAAATTCAGAGTAGACAAATTATTGTGAACAAAACAATGACAGTCTATAGTTAGATATTAATCCTCATAACAGCTGTTTATTTAAATTAATTGAATTAAGAAAAAAAAACACGTATGGCATAAACCAAATAAAACTCTCCTTCATATGAATAACATGGGGACTTGGGAGTCCCGTGGAACAGAGCCCTGCGGATTTCTCTAAACGGCAATAGGCCTATGACACTCCTGGGTACATAAACTATATATTTGTGTAAAACTTCAGCAGAATTGTTCCAGTGGTTTTGGCGTGATGTAGTGACTGATTTAAACATAGTTCCCTGATTGCAATCACTAATCAGTGAGTGTACGACGTTCGTCAGAGGCAAACATAACTTTCTCAATTAACCTGTACTTCAACAGTTTGATGTATAAATAGTTAGCAATCTATGGACAATAAATATTGTATATATTACTACGGTTTGAAAATAAAAATAAAAGGCAGTTATTTTTCCAGTGTCGAATTAAAGATTTGGAAATTAGCACTAAAATTCTTGGCAAATATCCGTGGAACAGAGCCCTGAGGATTTATCTAAACGGCAATAGGCCTATGACACTCTTCGGTACGTAGACTACATTTGTGCAAAATTTCAGCAGAATTGGTCCAGTGGTTTTTGCGTTATGAAACAATAGACAAACAGTTAGACACCACCTCATTTTTATAATAGTAGTGATTATTTGCGGGGCGAAGCCTGCGGGAACAGCCAGTAAGATATAAAAACATGTGACATTAAATACTTCGCGTCACGAGAGGTTCTCATGCTTTTTCCCCTGGGGTAGAGAAGCTCCATACAACAAGCGTCGATTTCGTTCCAACCTAAAATTGTAATTAATTTGAACATACTTATGACATAGTTTTATTCCTTGGTTATACTAAGTGCGTATTAAATGTGACTAAAAAAATCCGGCGCCATTCTGATTTACCTATTTTACTAGATGTGACATATTTTCTGAGCTCTTTGTTTGCTTAAGTTGAGTACTCTACATAAATAACCCAACAAAATTCTTCAAAGAGAAGGAGGAAGACGTTTTGCACTGGAACTATCAAGTGACTGCGATATGTAAATAGGAGCATCTTTTTCTGGATCACTATTTTTTTATTTACCTAAACACTACCCTTGTAGTGATGACTAAAATTTCGTATCATTAAACTATCAAACAGAGGGTAAAGTAGGACTATTGCTTATTAGTAGATAAAATAAACGTCTTAAAACATACTACTCAACGCGTAATTTATTCTGGACTTTAATTATATATTATTCAATTTTCTTAGGTAACCCTATTCAGTAAAATATTTCCAACCAAACATTTACCAAAACTTGCGTATTACAAAACGTACAAATACTTAAGTACCTACCTGACAGATTGCAGAATGGGCACTAAACTAATCTAAGTAAAAATTATTTCTGCTTACCTTTTTAAAGACATGACTACTCCCTCTGGATGTGCATGTCTGCTCTCTAAGATGCCTCATGTGATTCTCCGGTTTCAAGGCTTAAAACTTCAAAAGTTTGGCTCCTCTTCTTTGGCTCCTATATCTCGTGAGACTTGAATATTTGGTCTCATCTGTCCCATTTATCCCTGCTCCCTCCTTGAGCCTAAAAAATGGGTTTACCCACAGCACAAGGAAAAGGGGCGGAGTAAGTGGGCACTTTGTCAGGACCATTTTTTCGTCTTCTTTGGCTTGTTTATCTTATCAGATTTGAATATTTGGTCTCTTCCGTCCCAAGCACCCCTTCCGTCTCCTTGAGCCTCAAAGGTGGATTTACCCACAGCACAAGGAAAAGGGGCGGAGTAAATGGGCACTTTGTCATGACCATTTTTTCGTCTTCTTTGGATTCTGTATCTTGTCAGGTTTGAATATTTGGTCTCTTCCGTCCCAAGTACCCCTTACCCCACATTGAGCCTCAAAGATGGGTTTACCCTACGCACAAGGAAAAGGGGTGGAGTAAATGGGCACTTTGACGTGGCCATTTTCTTCGTCTTCTTTGGATTCTATGTCTTGTCAGACTTAGAATATTTGGTCTCTTCTGTCCCAAGTACCCATTCCCTCTCCTTGAGCCTCAAAGGTGGATTTACCCACAGCACAAGGAAAAGGGGCGGAGTAAATGGGCACTTTGTCATGACCATTTTCTTCGTCTTCTTTGGCTTGTGTCTATTATCAGGTTTTTTGGTCTCTTCTGTCCCAATTACCCCTTCCCATTGCTTGAGCCTCAAAGGTTGGTTTACCCACAGCATAAGGAAAAGGGGCGGAGTAAATGGGCACTTCGTCATGACCATTTTCTTCGTCTTCTTTGGCTTGTGTATCTTATCAGGTTTTTTGGTCTCTTCCGTCCCAAGTACCCCTTCCCCCTCCTTGAGCCTCAAAAGTGAATTTACCCACAGCACACGGAAAAGGGGCGGATTAAATGGGCACTTTGTCAGGACCATTTTCTTCGTCTTCTTTGGATTCTATATCTTGTCAGATTTGAATATTTGGTCTCTTCCGTCCCAAGTACCCCTTACCCCACCTTGAGCCTCAAAGGTGGGTTTACCCACAGTACAAGGAAAAGGGACGGAGTAAATGGACACTTTGATGTGACCATTCTTTGTCTTTGGATTCTATGTCTTGTCAGATTTGAATTTTTGGTCTCTTCCGTCCCAAGTACCCTTGCCCCCTCCTTGAGCCTTAAAGGTGGTTATACCCACAGCACAAGGAAAAGGGGCGGAGTAAGTGGGCACTTTGTCAGAACCATTTTTCGTTTTCTTTGGCTTGTTTATCTTATCAGATTTGAATATTTGGTCTCTCCCACCCCAAGTACCCCTTCCCCCTCCTTGAGCCTCAAAGGTGGTCTACCCTACGCACAAGGAAAAGGGGTGGAGTAAATGGGCACTTTGACGTGGCCATTTTCTTCGTCTTCTTTGGATTTTATGTCTTGTCAGACTTGAATATTTGGTCTCTTCCGTCCCAAATAACCCTTCCCTCTCCTTGAGCCTCAAAGGTGGATTTACCCACATCACAAAGAAAAGAGGCGGAGTAAATGGGCACTTTGTCATGACCATTGTCTTCGTCTTCATTGGCTTGTGTATCTTATCAGGTTTTTTGGTCTCTCCCGTCCGAAGTACCCCTTCCCCCTGCTTGAGCCTCAAAGGTGGGTTTACCCACAGCATAAGGAAAAGGGGCGGAGTAAATGGGCACTTTGTCATGACCATTTTTTCGTCTTCTTTGGATTCTATATCTTGTCAGATTTGAATATTTGGTCTCTTCCGCCCCAAGTACCCCTTACCCCTCATTGAGCCTCAAAGGTGGGTCTACCCTACGCACAAGGAAAAGGGGTGGAGTAAATGCGCACTTTGACGTGGCCATTTTCTTCGTCTTCTTTGGATTTTATGTCTTGTCAGACTTGAATATTTGGTCTCTTCCGTCACAAATAACCCTTCCCTCTCCTTGAGCCTCAAAGGTGGATTTACCCACATCACAAGGAAAAGGGGCGGAGTAAATGGGCACTTTGTCATGACCATTGTCTTCGTCTTCATTGGCTTGTGTATCTTATCAGTTTTTTTGGTCTCTTCCGTCCCAAGTACCCCTTCCCCCTGCTTGAGCCTCAAAGGTGGGTTTACCCACAGCATAAGGAAAAGGGGCGGAGTAAATGGGCACTGTCATGACCATTTTTTCGTCTTCTTTGGATTCTATATCTTGTCAGATTTGAATATTTGGTCTCTTCCGTCCCAAGTACCCCTTACCCCTCATTGAGCCTCAAAGGTTGGTTTACCCACAGCACAAGGAAAAGGGGTGGAGTAAATGGGCACTTTGTCAGGACTATTTTGTTCGTCTTCTTTGGCTTGTATATCTTGGCAGATTTGAATATTTGGTCTCTTCCGTCCCAAGTACCCCTTCCCCCTCCTTGAGCCTCAAAGGTTGGTTTACCCACAGCACAAGGAAAAGGGGCGGAGTAAATGGGCACTTTGTCATGACCATTGTCTTCGTCTTCTTTGGCTTGTGTATCTTATCAGGTTTTTTGGTCTCTTCCGTCCCAAGTACCCCTTCCCCCTGCTTGAGCCTCAATGGTGGGTTTACCCACAGCACAAGGAAAAGGGGCGGAGTAAATGGGCACTTTGTCATGACCATTTTTTCGTCTTCATTGGATTCTATGTCTTGTCAGATTTGAATATTTGGTCTCTTCCGTCCCAAGTACCCCTTCCCCCTCCTTGAGCCTCAAAGGTGGTCTACCCTACGCACAAGGAAAAGGGGTAGAGTAAATGGGCACTTTGATGTGGCCATTTTCTTCGTTTTCTTTGGATTTTATGTCTTGTCAGACTTGAATATTTTGTCTCTTCCGTCCCAAATACCCCTTCCCTCTCCTTGAGCCTCAAAGGTGGATTTACCCACAGCACAAGGAAAAGGGGCGGAGCAAATGGGCACTTTGTCATGACCATTGTCTTCGTCTTCTTTGGCTTGTGTATCTTATCAGGTTTTTTGGTCTCTTCCGTCCCAAGTACCCCTTCCCCTTGCTTGAGCCTCAAAGGTGGGTTTACCCTACGCACAAGGAAAAGGGGTGGAGTAAATGGGCACTTTGACGTGGCCATTTTCTTCGTCTTCTTTGGATTCTCTGTCTTGTCAGACTTGAATATTTGGTCTCTTCCGTCCCAAGTACCCCTTCCCTCTCCTTGAGCCTCAATGGTGGATTTACCCACAGCACAAGGAAAAGGGGCGGAGTAAATGGACACTTTGTCATGACTATTTTCTTCGTATTCTTTGGCTTGTGTCTCTTATCAGGTTTTTTGGTCTCTTCCGTCCCAAGTACCCCTTCCACCTGCTTGAGCCTCAAAGGTGGGTTTACCCACAGCACAAGGAAAAGGGGCGGAGTAAATGGGCACTTTGATGTGACTATTTTCTTTGTCTTCTTTGGATTCTATGTCTTGTCAGATTTGAATATTTGGTCCCTTCCGTCACAAGTACTCTTTCCCTCTCCTTGAGCCTCAAAGGTGGGTTACCAACAGCACAAGGAAAAGCGGCGGAGTAAATGGGCACTTTGTCATGACCATTTTCATCGTCTGCTTTGGCTTGTATATCTTATCAGTTTTTTTGGTCTCTTCCGTCCCAAATACCCCTTCCCTCTCCTTGAGCCTCAAAGGTGGATTTACCCACAGCACAAGGAGAAGGGGCGGAGTAAATGAGCACTTTGTCATGACCATTTTCTTCGTCTTCTTTGGCTTGTGTATCTTATCAGGTTTTTTGGTCTCTTCCGTCCCAAGTACCCCTTCCCCCTGCTTGAGCCTCAAAGGTGGGTGTATTCACAGCACAAGGAAAAGGGGCGGAGTAAATGGGCACTTTGTCAGGACCATTTTGTTCGTCTTCTTTGGCTTCTATATCTTGTCAGATTTGAATATTTGGTCTCTTCCGTCCCAAGTACACCTTACCCCTTTTTGAGCTTCAAAGGTGGTTTTACCCACAGCCCAAGGAAAAGGGGTGGAGTACATGGGCACTTTGTATCGACCTTTTTTTTTGTCTTCCTGGGCTTCTTCCTCTTCTGACTGAAAAACAAGAAAGACAATTGTATAGTTCAGCATTTTGTTTGAAGTTCCACACAGGCCGAGTTAAAAGAAATACAGATGTTTATTTTAGATGTATAAATTGTGTTAAAAACATTGTAAACCATTTTCCAGGTCTTCACTTTGATGTGTTCATGCGTTTGCCATCCTGGATTAGTGGAAAATAATATGAAACTAAATAAACTCACTATGACCATCATATTAAATGTGTCCGTAAAACAAAAAGCACATTATTTTTCCTTTTATTAATTTATATTACATGGTAGATTATTGAATATACATTTGTTGGTACTTGACTTAGCTCATAAATATGTTTTATTGTTTGTATTTATTTTAGTAGAAAACCAACAGAGTCATAATAATGACCAATTACAGTTCACAATTTGTATGATACTTTTAATAATAATAGTCTTATAAAATAAAGCATTGTTTTACGCAAGCAACCAGAGTAGTGCTGTCATATAGTTCTTTTTATGGAGAAAAAACATTACAATGTATAAGATCATGATTCATCTGTTTATATTATGACATTTTAAATCTTGAATTTTATAATATCAAACAAATGTTATTAAGGAAAACTTAAATCATATTTTAAAAAATTAATAAAGGGTTTTACTCACCGAGAGTTCAGCTGGTTACTATGGCGATGTTTTACTAAAACTAAACTTAAAATAGACGAGCTGCTCCCCCGCAATATTTTGCGGATATAATCCTTATAACAGCTGTTTATTGAATCAAGGAAAAACACATGTGACATAAACCAAATAAAAATCTCCTCCATATGAATAACATGGTAACTTGGAAGTCACGTGGGGCAGAACCCTGGGGCCTAAATCGAAATTCTGGCTCCACAGTGACTTAGAACTTTAAAATATCTTTAAATAAAAAGGAATCATCAAAATCGGTTAAGTATTAACTTCAGGAATTGGGTGAACAAAAATCAGGAATTTTTTAAATATGAATGTAGACTACTAATGTTGGTTGGAACATTTTACTGAAATAAACCTTTAAAAAACATAAACAAATGTATTACAAAATGTTATCTAGAAGCCCAAATTTGAGCTATTTTTGGAGTTCAAATCTAAAATAATAGTCCAACAAAGATAGCAATTTAAAAGATAGTTTAAATATAACTTTCTCTGATTTTATTCAAGACTTAAAACTGCACTTAAATATGTCTTTTATAGTACGTAATCCTCATATATGAAATTGTTTTTGAGCAGTTAGCAACCCTTTTGGTTTCAGTCATTCTCTACTCAATAACTCAGTTTAGTCAAGAACATTTGTCCGTTGAGTTAGACAAATCTATCATTGAGTCCTCGGTTGAGCGCAAGGCTTCCATCAAAGTCCTGTGTAAGGTATTGCCTAGGGTTTGAAATATATTACTGTCGCAGCTAGAAAAGGCAAGCAGACTCAAAAGCCTGAGGAAAACACTGAAGAAAAAAAATTATTTGTTAAAACACAGATACGTGTTTGCCTAAAAGGGTGCTCTGTAAGCCTAACTTGGTAAACAAATTCCTGTTATTTAACACACAAATAGGTTTTTTTATAAGAGCCGAAATTTATTTACGTGAGAAGGAGAAATGGCAGTTTAGGGCGTGGTTTACATGCTATCAACCAATGTCAGCAAGTTCTAGAACTTGATGTATTGCCAAACCACACATTAGGTGGACAGCGTAGACTTGAGTGTTATTTTTCTATAGCAAAATGGCAACAGTGACAACGTATAGCCCTGTTATTGGCTGGTCATATTTCCTTCACCCGATAATTACTAAACCAATTTGTATCCAAGACGTGTTGATTAAAAGAGGCCAAGGCGTAGATTCCATGAAATTTCTTATAACTTACATTTGTCTGTAGGGTTCCCCCCACAGATCATTAAAGCTGTAATGTAGTTTTAATGGAAGAACAAGCAATTAACTTAATGATACTGTTAACACATAACATTCGATTATTATAAATTAGCTCTTCCCATGATCTCCATGTTTTCACCAGTTTAGATTTTGCAATTTTGTATTAATCAGGTAATAAACTTAAAATATTTAAAAATATATTTTAATTTTACCATTTATTCATGACTTTAGGAAAGTATTTACACAACTTATACATTTTTCTCAATTATTCCACTGAGACCTTTCATTCAAATATATGGTTAACAGGACAGGTGTGTCAGATTTGCGGGTTCCTCAAAAGTTACTGTTATTGTTTAGAGTTGTATAAGGAGAAATAAAAAAGTTCTTACAGAAATGAGATTACAGTATTCACAACAATGAGGTGTAGAGGTAATGCGGTATGAGGTGTTTGAAACTGAGAACCGTACAAGGAACATTTGCTCGAGTTATAGGAGCAGGACCTACCAGTTATATTTTAAAAACAGCATTTTAATGTCCCTTTCTATGTTTACAAGGCTGATACGGAGAATGTTTCAAATTTGCCTTTACAAGTTTAATTATTTCAAAAGGACTTATTTTGAAGAATATATTAAACATTTTGTTAAGTGCCTTGTTATTTCCCAAACGATGTTTTGTTGCAGCAATGTGGGGGGTAAATAATTTCCTGAACTGAGATTTAAATAATATTTTTCTATTCCTCATTTCACAACTTTTACACATATGCCCTTTGAAGCCTTAGGCGGGTTACACACTGGTGTCTCAGACATTGTGTCTCAAGACATTTGTCTTGTCTGATCAAATTGAATGAGACATGTATGTTTCAAACGTGTCTCGTGTCTCATGTGTCATGTTGCATGCAGTGTTTCCTTTGCGGGTGTTGTGCTAGACGGCTGACTGGTCCGTTCTGCGATGTGCGCATGCGGGGAACTGCTTCGTGTGAGACATGTCTTAAGGCGGTCCCACACCGGCCGAACATTCGGTCCCGTATGTTCCTGCATGAATTCATAAGTTTGTGCAGCTCCCACACTTCTCGCGAATACTCTGAACCTTCGGAGTTCGGCCGAATGTTCGGGCGTGTTCGTGAGAAGTGTGGGACCGCCTTTTCCAAACACCAACCAACCAGTCTCGCAAGACACGTGTCTGAATCAGATGAGTCGTGTCGCAACAATAATGTCTCAAGCAGTGTGTAAGTCCCCATTCATTAACACAGGTTGCTTTGAGTGAGACATGCCACAGACAAGACACATGTCTTAAGTCAAGTCACGATGTCTGAGACACCAGTGTGTAACCCGCCTTCTGGGAATGATCATACCTGTGCTAAGAGCTCTACGAACCTTGATGAATAACATGGGAACTTGGAAGTCCCGTTAGGCAGAGCCGGCTCCGTTATGACTATCTACGCAAAATTACCTACATATCAAAAAATTAATCATCGAAATCCGTAAAAGTCATTCTCTCGCAATCTGCATGAACTAAATGACCCGATTATGAGTGAATTTCCATTGGAAAAGTGAACTATTAGCATAGTCCCACGGTGAGACTTAAGCCCGAGACCACACTAGAAGTTCCTAACGTCACTCCCTGGATACATTTTGACGGGTTGCTAAAAACTTTATATATATATATATATATATATATATATATAATTTATTTATATATATATGTTCGCACTCTAGCAATCGCAATTTTTGTCCGATTTACTTCAAATTTGGTAGAGACGTTCCTTTCTATAATTAGTTGGCCAGTTCATTGGGAAAAACAATCGGAAAACTCTAACCCCCTTTTTTGGGGATTTTAAGTTTTCTAATTTTGAGTTGTTGGGCCCAAAAATGGTCAGAAAAGCCCCGGATGTAAAATAAATGCTTGTAAAAACATGGGAATTAGTGAGGCGAAACTTTAAACCCTCTCTCATTATTTTAGCACAAGTATTTACCGAGTTATTAAAGAAAATGTTAATTGTCTTCACACAGTACGTTGCCTTAAGGGGAGTTTACACCGTAAAAGGCTGTTTTCCATATCTTTACACCGGAAAACGCTGTTTCCCATATCTTTACACCGGAAAAGGCTGTTTTCCATATCTTGGTGTGGTTTTATCACCCACAATACCACTAAGCCAACTTGTTATCCAGACTATACCTCCTCCTAACCTTATAATGTACACCATTGCCTTCCTAATAGTGAATTGAAATATAACCAGGAGCATCAGAACAGCCAAAACTAACATTTTCCAATTTTTCAAAACAATTTTACCAGTGTTGTTTTTAACCCTTTATTCGGTTTTTCTCAAGGTGTTAATGCGGAAATTCACTACCCTCACGTCAGCGTGCTGCGTGCGAACTCGTTTTAATATATATGATGGTGTTTTAACTAATTTTAAAATTAAAGTAAATGGAAGGGGGTGGAAAGAGCTGTTTCTCACCTTTCCCTACTTTTCTAGGGCACAAGAGAAAAAAGGGGTTAACTACCGAAGGGTGATATACTACTTTGGTCCGTCAGTGAATATTTCCTGTGATTGTTTAGAGACATCCGCCTGTCTGTCGACGT
This sequence comes from Allygus modestus, assembly GCA_963675035.1. NCBI lineage: Eukaryota > Metazoa > Arthropoda > Insecta > Hemiptera > Cicadellidae > Allygus > Allygus modestus. The sequence goes on along the minus strand of OY776114.1, from coordinate 38,212,356 downwards.
GGAACATGCATTGATATAAATACTGTATGCATTCAGTTTTATAGATACAGTTACAGATGAATGAATACATGCGAAAAAATATCTTGGAAATAATGAATAAATAAAGGTAGCATACTACGTACATCCTTATGTATAATACGTGAAGCCGTTTTTTTTTAACGCAACTCCTCCCTTATTTCTTAACCGATTTTAATGTTTGAAATGTCAAAGAATTCGTCTCAGTTCATAGTTTTGCAATAAGGTTTTTAATTTTCTATATTTTTATTCTCAAGGGCACGCGATGCCCTCTTAGTTCGTTTTTTGCCCATAAGATTAACATGGGGAATGATTTTATTAGTGAATTTCCTTTGGAAAGTGAACTATTAGCATGACCCGCACGGTGAAACTTAAGCCCGGGACCACCATAGGAGTTCCTAACGTGACCCCCTGAACACGTTTTGGGGGGTCGTTCAAAATTATATATATATATGTATATATATAGATATATATGTATATATATCTATATATAGACATATATATATATATATATATATATATATATATATATATGTGTGTGTTTGCACTCTAGCGGTCGCATTTTTTGTCCGATTAATTTCAAATTTGGTAGGGACGTTCCTTTCTGTAATTAGTTGGACAAGTTCGTTGGGCAAAATAATCGTAAAACTCCAAACCCCTTTTTTGGGGGATTAATCTTTCAATTTTCAGGTTTTTCAGGGCCCAAAAAGGGTCTAAAAAGCCCCAAATGTAAAACTAATGCATTTAAAAGATGGGAATTAGTGAGACGAAAGTTTTAAGCCCTCTCTCGTCATTATAGCATAAGTATTTACCGAGTTATTAAAGAAAATGTGTATCGAATAAACACAGTACGTTGTCTTATGGGCGTTTTACACTAGAAAAGCCTGCTACTCCTTTGTTAGAGTACTTTTATCATCCCCAGCATCCTCACGCCTACTTTCAAGCCTGACTGGACCTTCTCCTAGCATTCATTATAATGCGCAAAATTGTATTCCCAGCTTTGCAGGTAAATGAAACCAGGAGCATCAGAACAGCCAAAAAATCAATGTTTTCAGATTTCAATAAAAATTGGAATACAAGTATTATTTACCCTAATTTTGAGTTTTAAAAGTTTTCATGTGGAAATTCACTTCCCTCACGTCAGCGTGCTGCGTACGAACTCGTTTTAATTGCAGCTGTTAACACATTATGGACAGGTTATTAGCAATACCAGGTATTAAAAGTAAAGAAAAAGTTTATCTATATAAATAAAATAAGTTGTTTTCTACATAGCTTTGAGCAGTGAAATGTTATATGCCGCGGAGATAAATTTTGTTTGTCTGTCTGTTTGTTTATGAACGATGTTTTTGTTCTGCGTTTCACAAAAACAGATTACACCGAATGAAATAAAACCTTTTGCTCATTTTCGTGTGGGGTAGGACACTTTAGGCTTCTGCAAATCATTACGTACGTCATTATGGTATCCACTGGTCTGTCACTGCTCCAAAGAAGATCTTATGGGTACAGGTTACTCAACTTTTTCACTGTAGAAAGCACCATATTTATTTGTTGTAATGAGCATTTGGTCAGCTAATTTATATTTTACTACAGAATGGAGGAAACACGTGCTTTACTAACTACTCCACAATGGTATACTAAACAATATAAAATAACGGCATGGCAACGAAACATCGGGTAGGGAACACATAAGCCCTTGCAACATGGTATTTAAAGCTCAGTTCGTCTAGGTAGTCATTGTGATTATAATGCTGAATTTGTCATATGTTTTTAAGCCCATCATGCATAAACTACATGAGTTGTTTAGTAGATATTTGGAAGAAGATATGTCTATCCCAAAAAGCAGTTATGGGCCTCTTCCGTTCCAATGAGGCTCTACTCCAATAATGACCTTCAAAATTTCCATGTTAATAATATAGACCGACTGAACAATTAATTGGTAAAAACTCAGCAGGCAATGGGAATGTACCCATGATGTAAGTACCAGACAAGCGGAAATAGACCTATACTTTCCGTCCCTTATGTCCTTTGATCCGTTGACGAATATAAAGGGACATGTCCAAAATAAAACGAAACGAGCAAATAAACAAAGGAAATATGCTCGCCTTGGAGAGGAACCGTGAAGATCGGCATTTTTAACAAATTGACTGGCTTTTCAAGCAGAGCTCAGTCCCCCAGGTGATGAAGTGCTTTAACAAAAATGTATCTTACATTTCAAATATAATGTTGCACTATGACCGCGAGCGAAGCCGTGACGGGCAACTAGTAAATTGATATTTTATGATTTAAATCGTCCTTCCTGATGTCTGCCTACTGTTGACTGATTAGTTCCTAAACCTAAATCCTCCTTCTTCTAGTTAGTGTTGCTTAAACCTACTTAATTGCTAGGCCGTCATATAGTCATTTTTAGAATTTTTATTTTTTATGTAAATCATGTAAATTTAAATAACATCTTTCTCCACAGATCATTCTTATCAGTTTGTGGATTTACATATGAAGTTTTATCCTTTTAGCGAATTTCCCCTAAGGGAAGAAGCTATTACCATAGGTCTCATGGTAAGGCTTAAGCCCGAGATCATGATAACTTTTTATTTTGAGGTCCCCAGATGCCAAAAACACCATTCTTTCAAATTTGTATATATATATATATATATATATATATATATTATACATGTGTGTGTCCGTAAGCACGATAACTCTTGTAAAAAAGGTCCGATCTTAATGAAATTTGGTACAAATGTGTAAAGTACCATTTATTTGAACAAGTTCGAAAACCAGACGAATCGCACCATCCGAAGGGGGGTTTTGGGGGGGGGGTTTGTACCCCAAAAATGGTTTTTTTGGGGTTTTTATAAGTAATTTTTATTTAAATGAAATTTTCGTTTTTACCATTGAATTCAGGATAAAAAAAATTGGTATTTTGATCATTGCTCTACGTCAATTGGTTACTGAGATATTGAAAGTACTAAACACAGTACGTTGTCTAATGTTATTCTTATGGAGAAAAGGACAAATTGTATATTTCGCTTATTTATGAACATAAACTGACGAAACTTGGTATATGATTTCATCTGGTTGTGGTTTATTGTTGTTTGTACAAAAAACTTTTTTCGCGCATGGTTCCCTTTGCAGCAAACCTAGGTAGGCCTACTTGGTCCCCATGTTATTCTTATGGAAAATAATTAAAATGTTATATATCGCTTATTTATAAATGTATATGAATGAAACTTGGTACAGTATGTGACTCTACTTAGATGATGTTCTGTGTTCCTTTTTGCAGGAAACCTGCGTACTCATCCCCAATGTTATTCTTATGGAGAATAATTAATATTTTAAATATCGCTTGTTTGTGAATATATTTCTTATGAATCATGTTAAGTGTTTTAATATGTTCTGTTATATATTCATTGGAAATTCGCTGAGTATGCAGGTTTGCTGCGACGGGGGTATTTTACTCTTCTGCGCAAATTTAATGAAATGTTGCCACTCAACACCTTTATTAATTTTTAATAATGCAAAAATGAAATAGTAAACCGTATTTTGAGCAACTAGATTAACCTTAAGAGTATCAACTAAGGCGGGTTGTGAATTTTGCGCTGTTTAAACTTTGTGTTGAATAACGTCTAGTTACTTATAAATGGGGTAAAGTTTTCTTTTACTTATCAATGGGGTGGCCATAAATAGGTTGGTGGTCCAAAACGGGACAACATAATACCGGTACTGCGAGAAAGAAGGGGAATATACATATAAAGGAGGTTCGGGAATCTCGTATACGACGTTTACAGTGTGTTTTGGTTAATTTTATGGCCAAATTGTGTATGAACCGATCTGCCTTTGAAATTAAATATGTATCGTTAAAACGAAGATTATGTTATTTGTACAATTGTTGCTAACACGAACAAGTAAACTGAATAACAGATTAAATGACTTTTAAATTATGCTAATATATTATATAGGCTATTGTAAAATAACATCATATTTTGTTTAAAATTATGTTCAATACGGGAGTCCAAGAAAATAGTAATTATAATATGCTTTGTAATGGTTTGTAAGTTAAAGTAATTCTTTTTCCATTGTCTATATAAATATTAATTTCCTACTGTTACTTAATTCATAACTTTAATAAAAGCTACAGTTCTTGTTAAAATGTGTAAGGAAAAATTAATAGCTAAAAGACTTACATCTAAATTAAATAACAATGAGCAAAACGTTCAGTGAATTTGGTTCAGTTAAGAGATCTGCCTGACCTGTAATTTCTCAGTTCTAAAACTATTTTTTTAAACCTCTTGTCTTTATGTATAATTCTGCAAGCGACAATTTTAAGTCAAAATTGAGGGAGTTTGGCAAATCGCAGGATAATGGGAAACGGCTTAAATTAAACGTATTTATCTCAGGGACTCGGGAAAAATAAAAATATCAGTGTTTCTAAAAGTTGCCATCAAACGATAAATGATATAAAACATCCCCCACTAAAAAAACATAGGCATTTAAAAACGTCTGCTTTGTTTATATCAAAACATGTGATTATGTGTCTACTTTGTTTACGAACTGAAGGCAGAGTATTGGAACAAGTCCTTTCTTACAGTTAACATCTACATTTTGGGATTCCGACGGGAACACCCTTAAAAGCTTGAAATAATGGGACTGTTGCGTTCAAAATGGGACGTATGGCCTTCCTAATGATTAACTCTGCACATTAATACTGAGTAATACTGTCTTTATCAAGATATAAAATATAGTATTATGATCAAACTAACTCACGTGATACCAAAAAGGACGGTGTTGTGTGTGTTCCTCTTGAATTATTTATTATTTATTTATTAGACTTATAGCTGCCTAGCAACAGCTTGTTTAACAATGAACAGATCTTGTTTCCTTTTAGCGAATTTCCCCTATATGGAAGAAGCTATTGCCGTAGGTGGCAAGGTAAGACTTAAGCCCGAGACCATTATAACTTTTTGTTTTGAGGCCCCACAAATGCCAAAAACACCATTAGTTCAAATTTATTCATGGGTGTATGTGTGTGTGTGCCCGTTAACTCGATTACTTTTGAAACAATTGTGTGATTTCTATGAAAAATGTGTTAAGTAAAATTCATGACTTTTAAGTTCGAAAAACTGAAAGATAGGACCATGGGAAGGAGGTTTTATGGGGGTTTAAAATTGTTCAAAAATCGTTTTTTATAATTTGTAATATACAATTCTAAAAAACCAAAAATTTCATTTTAACCATTTTATGGAGCTTAAAAAACAAATAATTTAGTATTTTTAATCATTAACCTAGGTTAACAGGATGCGGAGAAAATCCAACAAACTAATTCATAAAATACTTTTTCATTAACTCCATGTTAATATTGTGGGAAAAAGGGTTATATATCCTAATTATTTATGAATGCATATTGATGAAACTTGGTGTATGGATCCACCTAGTTGTGGTCTATTAATATTTCCAATAAAAAGAAATTTGTTTCGATGGTCACCGTAGCAGCAAACCTGCGTTCTGGAGCAGGTCACTCTTTAATGTTATTTATGGAGAATAAGTAAAATTTATCTCCTTTAATTATGAACCTACATTAGTAAAACATGTTATATAGCTTCACCTGAGTAGTGGAGAAACCACAAAGAGGCATACTATTCGGCGCTTTTTTCCCATGTTATTCTTATGGGGATCAGTTTTTGCGCCGACGCCCGATCCTACCCTACACAAATTTTCTTTTTGGCCCCTGCCTTATTTTCCCCCATTTAAAATTTGCATTAATTGTAATACATCCTTTGCAGAAATCCACGAGTTCAAAAATAACTCCACACTAAATAAACAACACATGTAAACAACTTAGAAGTTATTGTGTAGTAGATGTGAATTACGGGTTTAACATCACTTCCGGCGCTTTTTCCCCATGTTATTCTTATGGGGAGCCGTTTTTGCGCCAACGCCAGCTCCCGCCCTACACAAGTTTCCTTGTTAGCCTATACTATTGTCCAACCCTTGCCTATATTAAATATATTGTCCCCATCCCCATCCCTCCTCTATATTTTTAAAAATTAATTTTCAAATTCTAAAAAACTATCTTTGGTGTTTACTGTCCGATTTGTCTGCAATTTGGATATGTTATTGTCCTAGGCAAGTGTTTTAATAAATTTCACTTACATTTCCCAAATTCACTATTACGGTCAAAAATATTTTTGAAAAATACTGCCAATTGCCAACTTCTTTATTTACTGCCCGATTTGTCTGCAATTTGGATATGTTATTGTCCTAGGCAAGTGTTTTAATAAATTTCACTTACATTTCCCAAATTCACTATTACAGTCAAATTAAAAATATTTTGGAAAAATACTGCCAACTGCCAACTTCTTTATTTACTGTCCGATTTGTTTAAAATTTAGATATTATGTTATTGTTATAGGCAAGTGTTTTAATAAATTCCACCTACATATCCCAAATTCACTATTACGGTCAAATTAAAAAATATTTTTGAAAAATACTGCCAATTGCCAACTTCTTTATTTACTGTCCGATTTCTTTAAAATTTGGATATGTGATTGTTCTAGGCAAGTGTTTTAATAAATTCCACTTACATATCCCAAATTCACTATTACGGTCAAATTAAAAAATATTTTTGAAAAATACTGCCAATTGCCAACTTCTTTATTTACTGTCCGATTTCTTTAAAATTTGGATATGTGATTGTTCTAGGCAAGTGTTTTAATAAATTCCACTTACATTTCCCAAATTCACTATTACGGTCAAATTAAAAAATATTTTTTGAAAATACTGCCAATTGCCACCTTCTTTATTTACTGTCCGATTTGTTTAAAATTTAGATATGTTATTGTTGTAGGCAAGTGTTTTAATAAATTCCACCTACATATCCCAAATTCACTATTACGGTCAAATTAAAAAATATTTTTGAAAAATACTGCAAATTGCCAACTTCTTTATTTACTGTCTGATTTGTCTTCAATTTGGATATGTTATTGTCCTAGGCAAGTCTTTTAATAAATTCCACTTACATATCCCAAAATTCACTATTACGGTCAAATTAAAAAATATTTTTGAAAAATACTGCCAATTGCCAACTTCTTTATTTACTGTCCGATTTGTTTAAAACTTGGATATGTTATTGTCGTAGGCAAGTGTTTTAATAAATTACACTTACATTTCCCAAATTCACTATTACAGTCAAATTAAAAATTATTTTTGAAAAATACTGCCAATTGCCAACTTCTTTATTTACTGTCCGATTTGTTTAAAATTTGGATATGTTATTGTTGTAGGCTAGTGTATATGCACCATCCACATTTTACAAATATTGCGGTTAAATTTTAAAAAAATTTGGAAAAATACTGCCAATTGGCAACTTCTTTATTTATGGTCTGATTTGTTTAAAATTTATATATGTCATTATTCTAGGCTAGCGTATATGTACCACCCACATTTGACAAATTAACTATAACGGTCAAATTTAAAAAATATTTTGAAAAATATACAATCTCAAACTTCTTTATTTACTGTCTGATTTATTTTCGGATATGTTATAGCTCTTATATAGGCAACAAGACCACACTACCACACGTTCCATTACCCATTTGTCTTTTTTGTTTGTTTATTTTGCTGTAATCCCAAAACTGACTGTTTATTGTCCGATTTGCCTACACTTTGGATATTGTCCTAAGCATTTATTGTCTGATTTATTTTTGGATATGTTATAGCCCCCCAACTATTATATCTAAAATTACAATATTATTTCCACCTATAATACAGTTGATGTGTTGTTTGTTTTGCCGCAACCTAAAAACTAACATTGGTATTTGTGTTTTTACAAAACTATATTTTGCGGTTGGATTAAAAAAAAATAAATGCAAGCTTATTATATTTGCCACACGCTTATTATATACATCCAGCTGTTATATTTGCCACATTTCCAACATTGTTGTGACCCTCTCAACTACCTCTCATTGTAATATAATAAGTAATATATATCCACAAAATATTTATGGAACTGCCTAAATTTTGGATATGTTTTAAGCCAATGCGACAGCAAAAAATAAATTTTTAAAACCCAAAACAACTAAACACAAAACACTAATCTCTTTGTGCTTGTTTGGAGTAGTCTTTATTTTATCCAACTTAATTTTAATTTTGTAGTTAAAACCAAACTTCCCACATTCTAGCTCCCTTTCCAGCCGGTGGTTGGAGACATAAAGGTTACGAATATTTTCAAACAATATATCTTTTTCTACCCCTATGTTGGACTTGTTTAATAGCGCACCATATTCCAAATCCTCCAGTCTAATACATTCTTTAAATTTAACATTGCCTTTAATATCTTGCATCTCTATGTCTTCTTGTCCAACATCGTTACGGAAACTTAGGTTTTCTATTTTTAGAATTGCCATAAAATGTTGCGGTTCCGTTAGTGTTAAAGCTTGCAAGTGGCTCGTTGGTAGGTAGATAAATAATGTCCAAATCACCACTGTATGGCAACACGCCTTGCCTATTCTTATTTATCTCTATAAATACAGTTTTACAGACACCTTTAACATAGTATACACCCCTCCATCCTTTTCTGCCAACACTCCCACAAACTTGTTGTTTACTACAAACGCATACACATAATGCTCTAGATCCTCGTCGCAGGAAGTAATCTTTTAATTTATCCTCTCTTTCCCTTCTTTCTTTAGCCAACCGTGCTTTGTATTCCTCTGCAACAATATTTTCCACATATTCCAATGTCTTCTAATTCCGATTTCCTCTCTAAGAAAGGCTTGGAAAGTGGCTCTATTTCTTTAATAGTGTATGGGTACAGTTTATTGGTCCGGCCTCTTAAAACGCAGGGAGTAAGGTTAGGACTTTCCACTAAGCCTAATTCTTCTAAATTGATGGAGAAAGGTGTATTTGATGTGCCCCCAGATTTGATGTAACACCTATGCTTTACACTTATGGCATCCTCCTCTATTACCTCTACATAGTTGGTAAACAGTTAAAGGTAAATGCAGATAGAGCATACTTTATTAACTTTTCCCTTTGTGTACTATCTTTTGGCAGTTTTAGTTGTACTCCAGTTATCTTCCCCCAATATGCGTCGTTAAACACTAAACAACAACTGTTTTGTAATTGATTGGCAACTTTCACCCACATCTTATGCAGAGGCATAGAATGGAGCATTTTGAAAGTACCGTTTGTTGTCTTCTATTAGACTTAAACAATCTCTTAAAGGTTCAAACCCTTTACCAAAACCTCTACAATAGATTGTTGCCTCTAACCTTGCCATTCTCTCTAGCTAGTTTAGACGAGAACGTTTCTTTTAGGTTTACAAAGTTTATTATATGGTTTCCTATACTTTTAATTACTCAAGGCTTGTAATCTGGCATATAAATTTATTATATATTTTTACCCTGCTATTTACATTAAACCATGTTAAACAGTCTTTACTAACATTATCTACAATAACATTATGGGGGTCCACTCGCCCCCCCTGGTAGCAAAAGTTTTCTGTAAGATATTGGCACATTTCCTCTTTATTAAATATTCCAACCAAATCTAGTGTTATATCGAAATCCATAAGATAGTACATTTCTTTTTCCAGATCTTGCAGTATCTTTGGAAGGTCTTCCAACAAATCCTTAATTTTAACATTTGCAAGCTCTATTTTATAGGGAATTGCTATAGGATCACAATCCGTAACATTGGTTATCTTAACTAACATTATGTTATCACAAAACGCATCCGTTATAGATGTTAGGTTATTTAATTTTGGTTCACCCTCACAATAGTTTATATTACCTATGTCTGTAAGAAGGTTATTATTACGTAGATTTTCTAATAAAAACCATATACCGAATCTTTCGTTAGTAGGTTTAATACAATTCCCCAATAAATGGCTAACAGAGTACATTTCTTTTATACAAAAGTAGCGGAAACATGTAAACAGGACAGATTACACCATAGGCATATAGAGGTTGTAAATATATGGATATTGTATATAAACACAGGCGAGCAGTAAGTGTAACATGTAAGTGGACACCCACATGCAAATATGGAATACCCACTATTAATATAATTCCAAATTCGACTAAATAAGTTTATAGTCTCAATATAATTAACATATTAACTAACGGCGCCATCCCGCATTAGTACCCAAATTGTCGAAATTCTATAATTCTATTCTTAGTCCTTGTATTAGGTTTTGTACTATTAAACCCAACACCCCGTGCAGCAGAGTAATATATGTATTTAATACAGATACGCTCATTCTACAAGACCCACACATCTGTTGTATAAGCAGCAGAATAGACGTCTCATTGTGTTGTTGTAAAGTAAAACATAAATTGTGCTGGATACAACCGGCCAGATATTAGACAGGAAATGTGTTGGAAGTGTATTGCCAAAGACAAACACCACATAGTGCAACATGTAATCAATCCATTACTATTTAGACAGTATTGGTACAACATCCGATATATTAGCCAAACCCACAATCAAACTTGGAAAACAAACAGTAAAAGATAAATATTATAGTAACAGAAATAGTAAGAGTATAAGGACACAGTAATATTTAAAGTTTATAAAACAACACAAATGCAGAGACACAATAACACACTCCAACACATTTGGACACAGGCACAGATACTGGTTTACATCCATTTAACACAACTTTACACGTTCTGTCAACCGACACAAAAATAGTTTGTAAATTGTGTAAGAAATATATGTAATATAAACAAATTTAACACAATCATAACATTGTCCACAATGTTATGATTGTGTTAAATTTGTTTATATTACATATATTTCTTACACAATTTACAAACTATTTTTGTGTCGGTTGACAGAACGTGTAAAGTTGTGTTAAATGGATGTAAACCAGTATCTGTGCCTGTGTCCAAATGTGTTGGAGTGTGTTATTGTGTCTCTGCATTTGTGTTGTTTTATAAACTTTAAATATTACTGTGTCCTTATACTCTTACTATTTCTGTTACTATAATATTTATCTTTTACTGTTTGTTTTCCAAGTTTGATTGTGGGTTTGGCTAATATATCGGATGTTGTACCAATACTGTCTAAATAGTAATGGATTGATTACATGTTGCACTATGTGGTGTTTGTCTTTGGCAATACACTTCCAACACATTTCCTGTCTAATATCTGGCCGGTTGTATCCAGCACAATTTATGTTTTACTTTACAACAACACAATGAGACGTCTATTCTGCTGCTTATACAACAGATGTGTGGGTCTTGTAGAATGAGCGTATCTGTATTAAATACATATATTACTCTGCTGCACGGGGTGTTGGGTTTAATAGTACAAAACCTAATACAAGGACTAAGAATAGAATTATAGAATTTCGACAATTTGGGTACTAATGCGGGATGGCGCCGTTAGTTAATATGTTAATTATATTGAGACTATAAACTTATTTAGTCGAATTTGGAATTATATTAATAGTGGGTATTCCATATTTGCATGTGGGTGTCCACTTACATGTTACACTTACTGCTCGCCTGTGTTTATATACAATATCCATATATTTACAACCTCTATATGCCTATGGTGTAATCTGTCCTGTTTACATGTTTCCGCTACTTTTGTATAAAAGAAATGTACTCTGTTAGCCATTTATTGGGGAATTGTATTAAACCTACTAACGAAAGATTCGGTATATGGTTTTTATTAGAAAATCTACGTAATAATAACCTTCTTACAGACATAGGTAATATAAACTATTGTGAGGGTGAACCAAAATTAAATAACCTAACATCTATAACGGATGCGTTTTGTGATAACATAATGTTAGTTAAGATAACCAATGTTACGGATTGTGATCCTATAGCAATTCCCTATAAAATAGAGCTTGCAAATGTTAAAATTAAGGATTTGTTGGAAGACCTTCCAAAGATACTGCAAGATCTGGAAAAAGAAATGTACTATCTTATGGATTTCGATATAACACTAGATTTGGTTGGAATATTTAATAAAGAGGAAATGTGCCAATATCTTACAGAAAACTTTTGCTACCAGGGGGGGCGAGTGGACCCCCATAATGTTATTGTAGATAATGTTAGTAAAGACTGTTTAACATGGTTTAATGTAAATAGCAGGGTAAAAATATATAATAAATTTATATGCCAGATTACAAGCCTTGAGTAATTAAAAGTATAGGAAACCATATAATAAACTTTGTAAACCTAAAAGAAACGTTCTCGTCTAAACTAGCTAGAGAGAATGGCAAGGTTAGAGGCAACAATCTATTGTAGAGGTTTTGGTAAAGGGTTTGAACCTTTAAGAGATTGTTTAAGTCTAATAGAAGACAACAAACGGTACTTTCAAAATGCTCCATTCTATGCCTCTGCATAAGATGTGGGTGAAAGTTGCCAATCAATTACAAAACAGTTGTTGTTTAGTGTTTAACGACGCATATTGGGGGAAGATAACTGGAGTACAACTAAAACTGCCAAAAGATAGTACACAAAGGGAAAAGTTAATAAAGTATGCTCTATCTGCATTTACCTTTAACTGTTTACCAACTATGTAGAGGTAATAGAGGAGGATGCCATAAGTGTAAAGCATAGGTGTTACATCAAATCTGGGGGCACATCAAATACACCTTTCTCCATCAATTTAGAAGAATTAGGCTTAGTGGAAAGTCCTAACCTTACTCCCTGCGTTTTAAGAGGCCGGACCAATAAACTGTACCCATACACTATTAAAGAAATAGAGCCACTTTCCAAGCCTTTCTTAGAGAGGAAATCGGAATTAGAAGACATTGGAATATGTGGAAAATATTGTTGCAGAGGAATACAAAGCACGGTTGGCTAAAGAAAGAAGGGAAAGAGAGGATAAATTAAAAGATTACTTCCTGCGACGAGGATCTAGAGCATTATGTGTATGCGTTTGTAGTAAACAACAAGTTTGTGGGAGTGTTGGCAGAAAAGGATGGAGGGGTGTATACTATGTTAAAGGTGTCTGTAAAACTGTATTTATAGAGATAAATAAGAATAGGCAAGGCGTGTTGCCATACAGTGGTGATTTGGACATTATTTATCTACCTACCAACGAGCCACTTGCAAGCTTTAACACTAACGGAACCGCAACATTTTATGGCAATTCTAAAAATAGAAAACCTAAGTTTCCGTAACGATGTTGGACAAGAAGACATAGAGATGCAAGATATTAAAGGCAATGTTAAATTTAAAGAATGTATTAGACTGGAGGATTTGGAATATGGTGCGCTATTAAACAAGTCCAACATAGGGGTAGAAAAAGATAGATTGTTTGAAAATATTCGTAACCTTTATGTCTCCAACCACCGGCTGGAAAGGGAGCTAGAATGTGGGAAGTTTGGTTTTAACTACAAAATTAAAATTAAGTTGGATAAAATAAAGACTACTCCAAACAAGCACAAAGAGATTAGTGTTTTGTGTTTAGTTGTTTTGGGTTTTAAAAATTTATTTTTTGCTGTCGCATTGGCTTAAAACATATCCAAAATTTAGGCAGTTCCATAAATATTTTGTGGATATATATTACTTATTATATTACAATGAGAGGTAGTTGAGAGGGTCACAACAATGTTGGAAATGTGGCAAATATAACAGCTGGATGTATATAATAAGCGTGTGGCAAATATAATAAGCTTGCATTTATTTTTTTTTAATCCAACCGCAAAATATAGTTTTGTAAAAACACAAATACCAATGTTAGTTTTTAGGTTGCGGCAAAACAAACAACACATCAACTGTATTATAGGTGGAAATAATATTGTAATTTTAGATATAATAGTTGGGGGGCTATAACATATCCAAAAATAAATCAGACAATAAATGCTTAGGACAATATCCAAAGTGTAGGCAAATCGGACAATAAACAGTCAGTTTTGGGATTACAGCAAAATAAACAAACAAAAAAGACAAATGGGTAATGGAACGTGTGGTAGTGTGGTCTTGTTGCCTATATAAGAGCTATAACATATCCGAAAATAAATCAGACAGTAAATAAAGAAGTTTGAGATTGTATATTTTTCAAAATATTTTTTAAATTTGACCGTTATAGTTAATTTGTCAAATGTGGGTGGTACATATACGCTAGCCTAGAATAATGACATATATAAATTTTAAACAAATCAGACCATAAATAAAGAAGTTGCCAATTGGCAGTATTTTTCCAAATTTTTTTAAAATTTAACCGCAATATTTGTAAAATGTGGATGGTGCATATACACTAGCCTACAACAATAACATATCCAAATTTTAAACAAATCGGACAGTAAATAAAGAAGTTGGCAATTGGCAGTATTTTTCAAAAATAATTTTTAATTTGACTGTAATAGTGAATTTGGGAAATGTAAGTGTAATTTATTAAAACACTTGCCTACGACAATAACATATCCAAGTTTTAAACAAATCGGACAGTAAATAAAGAAGTTGGCAATTGGCAGTATTTTTCAAAAATATTTTTTAATTTGACCGTAATAGTGAATTTTGGGATATGTAAGTGGAATTTATTAAAAGACTTGCCTAGGACAATAACATATCCAAATTGAAGACAAATCAGACAGTAAATAAAGAAGTTGGCAATTTGCAGTATTTTTCAAAAATATTTTTTAATTTGACCGTAATAGTGAATTTGGGATATGTAGGTGGAATTTATTAAAACACTTGCCTACAACAATAACATATCTAAATTTTAAACAAATCGGACAGTAAATAAAGAAGGTGGCAATTGGCAGTATTTTCAAAAAATATTTTTTAATTTGACCGTAATAGTGAATTTGGGAAATGTAAGTGGAATTTATTAAAACACTTGCCTAGAACAATCACATATCCAAATTTTAAAGAAATCGGACAGTAAATAAAGAAGTTGGCAATTGGCAGTATTTTTCAAAAATATTTTTTAATTTGACCGTAATAGTGAATTTGGGATATGTAAGTGGAATTTATTAAAACACTTGCCTAGAACAATCACATATCCAAATTTTAAAGAAATCGGACAGTAAATAAAGAAGTTGGCAATTGGCAGTATTTTTCAAAAATATTTTTTAATTTGACCGTAATAGTGAATTTGGGATATGTAGGTGGAATTTATTAAAACACTTGCCTATAACAATAACATATCTAAATTTTAAACAAATCGGACAGTAAATAAAGAAGTTGGCAGTTGGCAGTATTTTTCCAAAATATTTTTAATTTGACTGTAATAGTGAATTTGGGAAATGTAAGTGAAATTTATTAAAACACTTGCCTAGGACAATAACATATCCAAATTGCAGACAAATCGGGCAGTAAATAAAGAAGTTGGCAATTGGCAGTATTTTTCAAAAATATTTTTGACCGTAATAGTGAATTTGGGAAATGTAAGTGAAATTTATTAAAACACTTGCCTAGGACAATAACATATCCAAATTGCAGACAAATCGGACAGTAAACACCAAAGATAGTTTTTTAGAATTTGAAAATTAATTTTTAAAAATATAGAGGAGGGATGGGGATGGGGACAATATATTTAATATAGGCAAGGGTTGGACAATAGTATAGGCTAACAAGGAAACTTGTGTAGGGCGGGAGCTGGCGTTGGCGCAAAAACGGCTCCCCATAAGAATAACATGGGGAAAAAGCGCCGGAAGTGATGTTAAACCCGTAATTCACATCTACTACACAATAACTTCTAAGTTGTTTACATGTGTTGTTTATTTAGTGTGGAGTTATTTTTGAACTCGTGGATTTCTGCAAAGGATGTATTACAATTAATGCAAATTTTAAATGGGGGAAAATAAGGCAGGGGCCAAAAAGAAAATTTGTGTAGGGTAGGATCGGGCGTCGGCGCAAAAACTGATCCCCATAAGAATAACATGGGAAAAAAGCGCCGAATAGTATGCCTCTTTGTGGTTTCTCCACTACTCAGGTGAAGCTATATAACATGTTTTACTAATGTAGGTTCATAATTAAAGGAGATAAATTTTACTTATTCTCCATAAATAACATTAAAGAGTGACCTGCTCCAGAACGCAGGTTTGCTGCTACGGTGACCATCGAAACAAATTTCTTTTTATTGGAAATATTAATAGACCACAACTAGGTGGATCCATACACCAAGTTTCATCAATATGCATTCATAAATAATTAGGATATATAACCCTTTTTCCCACAATATTAACATGGAGTTAATGAAAAAGTATTTTATGAATTAGTTTGTTGGATTTTCTCCGCATCCTGTTAACCTAGGTTAATGATTAAAAATACTAAATTATTTGTTTTTTAAGCTCCATAAAATGGTTAAAATGAAATTTTTGGTTTTTTAGAATTGTATATTACAAATTATAAAAAACGATTTTTGAACAATTTTAAACCCCCATAAAACCTCCTTCCCATGGTCCTATCTTTCAGTTTTTCGAACTTAAAAGTCATGAATTTTACTTAACACATTTTTCATAGAAATCACACAATTGTTTCAAAAGTAATCGAGTTAACGGGCACACACACACATACACCCATGAATAAATTTGAACTAATGGTGTTTTTGGCATTTGTGGGGCCTCAAAACAAAAAGTTATAATGGTCTCGGGCTTAAGTCTTACCTTGCCACCTACGGCAATAGCTTCTTCCATATAGGGGAAATTCGCTAAAAGGAAACAAGATCTGTTCATTGTTAAACAAGCTGTTGCTAGGCAGCTATAAGTCTAATAAATAAATAATAAATAATTCAAGAGGAACACACACAACACCGTCCTTTTTGGTATCACGTGAGTTAGTTTGATCATAATACTATATTTTATATCTTGATAAAGACAGTATTACTCAGTATTAATGTGCAGAGTTAATCATTAGGAAGGCCATACGTCCCATTTTGAACGCAACAGTCCCATTATTTCAAGCTTTTAAGGGTGTTCCCGTCGGAATCCCAAAATGTAGATGTTAACTGTAAGAAAGGACTTGTTCCAATACTCTGCCTTCAGTTCGTAAACAAAGTAGACACATAATCACATGTTTTGATATAAACAAAGCAGACGTTTTTAAATTCCTATGTTTTTTTAGTGGGGGATGTTTTATATCATTTATCGTTTGATGGCAACTTTTAGAAACACTGATATTTTTATTTTTCCCGAGTCCCTGAGATAAATACGTTTAATTTAAGCCGTTTCCCATTATCCTGCGATTTGCCAAACTCCCTCAATTTTGACTTAAAATTGTCGCTTGCAGAATTATACATAAAGACAAGAGGTTTAAAAAAATAGTTTTAGAACTGAGAAATTACAGGTCAGGCAGATCTCTTAACTGAACCAAATTCACTGAACGTTTTGCTCATTGTTATTTAATTTAGATGTAAGTCTTTTAGCTATTAATTTTTCCTTACACATTTTAACAAGAACTGTAGCTTTTATTAAAGTTATGAATTAAGTAACAGTAGGAAATTAATATTTATATAGACAATGGAAAAAGAATTACTTTAACTTACAAACCATTACAAAGCATATTATAATTACTATTTTCTTGGACTCCCGTATTGAACATAATTTTAAACAAAATATGATGTTATTTTACAATAGCCTATATAATATATTAGCATAATTTAAAAGTCATTTAATCTGTTATTCAGTTTACTTGTTCGTGTTAGCAACAATTGTACAAATAACATAATCTTCGTTTTAACGATACATATTTAATTTCAAAGGCAGATCGGTTCATACACAATTTGGCCATAAAATTAACCAAAACACACTGTAAACGTCGTATACGAGATTCCCGAACCTCCTTTATATGTATATTCCCCTTCTTTCTCGCAGTACCGGTATTATGTTGTCCCGTTTTGGACCACCAACCTATTTATGGCCACCCCATTGATAAGTAAAAGAAAACTTTACCCCATTTATAAGTAACTAGACGTTATTCAACACAAAGTTTAAACAGCGCAAAATTCACAACCCGCCTTAGTTGATACTCTTAAGGTTAATCTAGTTGCTCAAAATACGGTTTACTATTTCATTTTTGCATTATTAAAAATTAATAAAGGTGTTGAGTGGCAACATTTCATTAAATTTGCGCAGAAGAGTAAAATACCCCCGTCGCAGCAAACCTGCATACTCAGCGAATTTCCAATGAATATATAACAGAACATATTAAAACACTTAACATGATTCATAAGAAATATATTCACAAACAAGCGATATTTAAAATATTAATTATTCTCCATAAGAATAACATTGGGGATGAGTACGCAGGTTTCCTGCAAAAAGGAACACAGAACATCATCTAAGTAGAGTCACATACTGTACCAAGTTTCATTCATATACATTTATAAATAAGCGATATATAACATTTTAATTATTTTCCATAAGAATAACATGGGGACCAAGTAGGCCTACCTAGGTTTGCTGCAAAGGGAACCATGCGCGAAAAAAGTTTTTTGTACAAACAACAATAAACCACAACCAGATGAAATCATATACCAAGTTTCGTCAGTTTATGTTCATAAATAAGCGAAATATACAATTTGTCCTTTTCTCCATAAGAATAACATTAGACAACGTACTGTGTTTAGTACTTTCAATATCTCAGTAACCAATTGACGTAGAGCAATGATCAAAATACCAATTTTTTTTATCCTGAATTCAATGGTAAAAACGAAAATTTCATTTAAATAAAAATTACTTATAAAAACCCCAAAAAAACCATTTTTGGGGTACAAACCCCCCCCCCCAAAACCCCCCTTCGGATGGTGCGATTCGTCTGGTTTTCGAACTTGTTCAAATAAATGGTACTTTACACATTTGTACCAAATTTCATTAAGATCGGACCTTTTTTACAAGAGTTATCGTGCTTACGGACACACACATGTATAATATATATATATATATATATATATATATATATATACAAATTTGAAAGAATGGTGTTTTTGGCATCTGGGGACCTCAAAATAAAAAGTTATCATGATCTCGGGCTTAAGCCTTACCATGAGACCTATGGTAATAGCTTCTTCCCTTAGGGGAAATTCGCTAAAAGGATAAAACTTCATATGTAAATCCACAAACTGATAAGAATGATCTGTGGAGAAAGATGTTATTTAAATTTACATGATTTACATAAAAAATAAAAATTCTAAAAATGACTATATGACGGCCTAGCAATTAAGTAGGTTTAAGCAACACTAACTAGAAGAAGGAGGATTTAGGTTTAGGAACTAATCAGTCAACAGTAGGCAGACATCAGGAAGGACGATTTAAATCATAAAATATCAATTTACTAGTTGCCCGTCACGGCTTCGCTCGCGGTCATAGTGCAACATTATATTTGAAATGTAAGATACATTTTTGTTAAAGCACTTCATCACCTGGGGGACTGAGCTCTGCTTGAAAAGCCAGTCAATTTGTTAAAAATGCCGATCTTCACGGTTCCTCTCCAAGGCGAGCATATTTCCTTTGTTTATTTGCTCGTTTCGTTTTATTTTGGACATGTCCCTTTATATTCGTCAACGGATCAAAGGACATAAGGGACGGAAAGTATAGGTCTATTTCCGCTTGTCTGGTACTTACATCATGGGTACATTCCCATTGCCTGCTGAGTTTTTACCAATTAATTGTTCAGTCGGTCTATATTATTAACATGGAAATTTTGAAGGTCATTATTGGAGTAGAGCCTCATTGGAACGGAAGAGGCCCATAACTGCTTTTTGGGATAGACATATCTTCTTCCAAATATCTACTAAACAACTCATGTAGTTTATGCATGATGGGCTTAAAAACATATGACAAATTCAGCATTATAATCACAATGACTACCTAGACGAACTGAGCTTTAAATACCATGTTGCAAGGGCTTATGTGTTCCCTACCCGATGTTTCGTTGCCATGCCGTTATTTTATATTGTTTAGTATACCATTGTGGAGTAGTTAGTAAAGCACGTGTTTCCTCCATTCTGTAGTAAAATATAAATTAGCTGACCAAATGCTCATTACAACAAATAAATATGGTGCTTTCTACAGTGAAAAAGTTGAGTAACCTGTACCCATAAGATCTTCTTTGGAGCAGTGACAGACCAGTGGATACCATAATGACGTACGTAATGATTTGCAGAAGCCTAAAGTGTCCTACCCCACACGAAAATGAGCAAAAGGTTTTATTTCATTCGGTGTAATCTGTTTTTGTGAAACGCAGAACAAAAACATCGTTCATAAACAAACAGACAGACAAACAAAATTTATCTCCGCGGCATATAACATTTCACTGCTCAAAGCTATGTAGAAAACAACTTATTTTATTTATATAGATAAACTTTTTCTTTACTTTTAATACCTGGTATTGCTAATAACCTGTCCATAATGTGTTAACAGCTGCAATTAAAACGAGTTCGTACGCAGCACGCTGACGTGAGGGAAGTGAATTTCCACATGAAAACTTTTAAAACTCAAAATTAGGGTAAATAATACTTGTATTCCAATTTTTATTGAAATCTGAAAACATTGATTTTTTGGCTGTTCTGATGCTCCTGGTTTCATTTACCTGCAAAGCTGGGAATACAATTTTGCGCATTATAATGAATGCTAGGAGAAGGTCCAGTCAGGCTTGAAAGTAGGCGTGAGGATGCTGGGGATGATAAAAGTACTCTAACAAAGGAGTAGCAGGCTTTTCTAGTGTAAAACGCCCATAAGACAACGTACTGTGTTTATTCGATACACATTTTCTTTAATAACTCGGTAAATACTTATGCTATAATGACGAGAGAGGGCTTAAAACTTTCGTCTCACTAATTCCCATCTTTTAAATGCATTAGTTTTACATTTGGGGCTTTTTAGACCCTTTTTGGGCCCTGAAAAACCTGAAAATTGAAAGATTAATCCCCCAAAAAAGGGGTTTGGAGTTTTACGATTATTTTGCCCAACGAACTTGTCCAACTAATTACAGAAAGGAACGTCCCTACCAAATTTGAAATTAATCGGACAAAAAATGCGACCGCTAGAGTGCAAACACACACATATATATATATATATATATATATATATATATATATATGTCTATATATAGATATATATACATATATATCTATATATATACATATATATATATAATTTTGAACGACCCCCCAAAACGTGTTCAGGGGGTCACGTTAGGAACTCCTATGGTGGTCCCGGGCTTAAGTTTCACCGTGCGGGTCATGCTAATAGTTCACTTTCCAAAGGAAATTCACTAATAAAATCATTCCCCATGTTAATCTTATGGGCAAAAAACGAACTAAGAGGGCATCGCGTGCCCTTGAGAATAAAAATATAGAAAATTAAAAACCTTATTGCAAAACTATGAACTGAGACGAATTCTTTGACATTTCAAACATTAAAATCGGTTAAGAAATAAGGGAGGAGTTGCGTTAAAAAAAAACGGCTTCACGTATTATACATAAGGATGTACGTAGTATGCTACCTTTATTTATTCATTATTTCCAAGATATTTTTTCGCATGTATTCATTCATCTGTAACTGTATCTATAAAACTGAATGCATACAGTATTTATATCAATGCATGTTCCACGTCGACAGACAGGCGGATGTCTCTAAACAATCACAGGAAATATTCACTGACGGACCAAAGTAGTATATCACCCTTCGGTAGTTAACCCCTTTTTTCTCTTGTGCCCTAGAAAAGTAGGGAAAGGTGAGAAACAGCTCTTTCCACCCCCTTCCATTTACTTTAATTTTAAAATTAGTTAAAACACCATCATATATATTAAAACGAGTTCGCACGCAGCACGCTGACGTGAGGGTAGTGAATTTCCGCATTAACACCTTGAGAAAAACCGAATAAAGGGTTAAAAACAACACTGGTAAAATTGTTTTGAAAAATTGGAAAATGTTAGTTTTGGCTGTTCTGATGCTCCTGGTTATATTTCAATTCACTATTAGGAAGGCAATGGTGTACATTATAAGGTTAGGAGGAGGTATAGTCTGGATAACAAGTTGGCTTAGTGGTATTGTGGGTGATAAAACCACACCAAGATATGGAAAACAGCCTTTTCCGGTGTAAAGATATGGGAAACAGCGTTTTCCGGTGTAAAGATATGGAAAACAGCCTTTTACGGTGTAAACTCCCCTTAAGGCAACGTACTGTGTGAAGACAATTAACATTTTCTTTAATAACTCGGTAAATACTTGTGCTAAAATAATGAGAGAGGGTTTAAAGTTTCGCCTCACTAATTCCCATGTTTTTACAAGCATTTATTTTACATCCGGGGCTTTTCTGACCATTTTTGGGCCCAACAACTCAAAATTAGAAAACTTAAAATCCCCAAAAAAGGGGGTTAGAGTTTTCCGATTGTTTTTCCCAATGAACTGGCCAACTAATTATAGAAAGGAACGTCTCTACCAAATTTGAAGTAAATCGGACAAAAATTGCGATTGCTAGAGTGCGAACATATATATATAAATAAATTATATATATATATATATATATATATATATAAAGTTTTTAGCAACCCGTCAAAATGTATCCAGGGAGTGACGTTAGGAACTTCTAGTGTGGTCTCGGGCTTAAGTCTCACCGTGGGACTATGCTAATAGTTCACTTTTCCAATGGAAATTCACTCATAATCGGGTCATTTAGTTCATGCAGATTGCGAGAGAATGACTTTTACGGATTTCGATGATTAATTTTTTGATATGTAGGTAATTTTGCGTAGATAGTCATAACGGAGCCGGCTCTGCCTAACGGGACTTCCAAGTTCCCATGTTATTCATCAAGGTTCGTAGAGCTCTTAGCACAGGTATGATCATTCCCAGAAGGCGGGTTACACACTGGTGTCTCAGACATCGTGACTTGACTTAAGACATGTGTCTTGTCTGTGGCATGTCTCACTCAAAGCAACCTGTGTTAATGAATGGGGACTTACACACTGCTTGAGACATTATTGTTGCGACACGACTCATCTGATTCAGACACGTGTCTTGCGAGACTGGTTGGTTGGTGTTTGGAAAAGGCGGTCCCACACTTCTCACGAACACGCCCGAACATTCGGCCGAACTCCGAAGGTTCAGAGTATTCGCGAGAAGTGTGGGAGCTGCACAAACTTATGAATTCATGCAGGAACATACGGGACCGAATGTTCGGCCGGTGTGGGACCGCCTTAAGACATGTCTCACACGAAGCAGTTCCCCGCATGCGCACATCGCAGAACGGACCAGTCAGCCGTCTAGCACAACACCCGCAAAGGAAACACTGCATGCAACATGACACATGAGACACGAGACACGTTTGAAACATACATGTCTCATTCAATTTGATCAGACAAGACAAATGTCTTGAGACACAATGTCTGAGACACCAGTGTGTAACCCGCCTAAGGCTTCAAAGGGCATATGTGTAAAAGTTGTGAAATGAGGAATAGAAAAATATTATTTAAATCTCAGTTCAGGAAATTATTTACCCCCCACATTGCTGCAACAAAACATCGTTTGGGAAATAACAAGGCACTTAACAAAATGTTTAATATATTCTTCAAAATAAGTCCTTTTGAAATAATTAAACTTGTAAAGGCAAATTTGAAACATTCTCCGTATCAGCCTTGTAAACATAGAAAGGGACATTAAAATGCTGTTTTTAAAATATAACTGGTAGGTCCTGCTCCTATAACTCGAGCAAATGTTCCTTGTACGGTTCTCAGTTTCAAACACCTCATACCGCATTACCTCTACACCTCATTGTTGTGAATACTGTAATCTCATTTCTGTAAGAACTTTTTTATTTCTCCTTATACAACTCTAAACAATAACAGTAACTTTTGAGGAACCCGCAAATCTGACACACCTGTCCTGTTAACCATATATTTGAATGAAAGGTCTCAGTGGAATAATTGAGAAAAATGTATAAGTTGTGTAAATACTTTCCTAAAGTCATGAATAAATGGTAAAATTAAAATATATTTTTAAATATTTTAAGTTTATTACCTGATTAATACAAAATTGCAAAATCTAAACTGGTGAAAACATGGAGATCATGGGAAGAGCTAATTTATAATAATCGAATGTTATGTGTTAACAGTATCATTAAGTTAATTGCTTGTTCTTCCATTAAAACTACATTACAGCTTTAATGATCTGTGGGGGGAACCCTACAGACAAATGTAAGTTATAAGAAATTTCATGGAATCTACGCCTTGGCCTCTTTTAATCAACACGTCTTGGATACAAATTGGTTTAGTAATTATCGGGTGAAGGAAATATGACCAGCCAATAACAGGGCTATACGTTGTCACTGTTGCCATTTTGCTATAGAAAAATAACACTCAAGTCTACGCTGTCCACCTAATGTGTGGTTTGGCAATACATCAAGTTCTAGAACTTGCTGACATTGGTTGATAGCATGTAAACCACGCCCTAAACTGCCATTTCTCCTTCTCACGTAAATAAATTTCGGCTCTTATAAAAAAACCTATTTGTGTGTTAAATAACAGGAATTTGTTTACCAAGTTAGGCTTACAGAGCACCCTTTTAGGCAAACACGTATCTGTGTTTTAACAAATAATTTTTTTTCTTCAGTGTTTTCCTCAGGCTTTTGAGTCTGCTTGCCTTTTCTAGCTGCGACAGTAATATATTTCAAACCCTAGGCAATACCTTACACAGGACTTTGATGGAAGCCTTGCGCTCAACCGAGGACTCAATGATAGATTTGTCTAACTCAACGGACAAATGTTCTTGACTAAACTGAGTTATTGAGTAGAGAATGACTGAAACCAAAAGGGTTGCTAACTGCTCAAAAACAATTTCATATATGAGGATTACGTACTATAAAAGACATATTTAAGTGCAGTTTTAAGTCTTGAATAAAATCAGAGAAAGTTATATTTAAACTATCTTTTAAATTGCTATCTTTGTTGGACTATTATTTTAGATTTGAACTCCAAAAATAGCTCAAATTTGGGCTTCTAGATAACATTTTGTAATACATTTGTTTATGTTTTTTAAAGGTTTATTTCAGTAAAATGTTCCAACCAACATTAGTAGTCTACATTCATATTTAAAAAATTCCTGATTTTTGTTCACCCAATTCCTGAAGTTAATACTTAACCGATTTTGATGATTCCTTTTTATTTAAAGATATTTTAAAGTTCTAAGTCACTGTGGAGCCAGAATTTCGATTTAGGCCCCAGGGTTCTGCCCCACGTGACTTCCAAGTTACCATGTTATTCATATGGAGGAGATTTTTATTTGGTTTATGTCACATGTGTTTTTCCTTGATTCAATAAACAGCTGTTATAAGGATTATATCCGCAAAATATTGCGGGGGAGCAGCTCGTCTATTTTAAGTTTAGTTTTAGTAAAACATCGCCATAGTAACCAGCTGAACTCTCGGTGAGTAAAACAAATCGGACAGTAAATAAAGAAGGTGGCAATTGGCAGTATTTTCAAAAAATATTTTTTAATTTGACCGTAATAGTGAATTTGGGAAATGTAAGTGGAATTTATTAAAACACTTGCCTAGAACAATCACATATCCAAATTTTAAAGAAATCGGACAGTAAATAAAGAAGTTGGCAATTGGCAGTATTTTTCAAAAATATTTTTTAATTTGACCGTAATAGTGAATTTGGGATATGTAAGTGGAATTTATTAAAACACTTGCCTAGAACAATCACATATCCAAATTTTAAAGAAATCGGACAGTAAATAAAGAAGTTGGCAATTGGCAGTATTTTTCAAAAATATTTTTTAATTTGACCGTAATAGTGAATTTGGGATATGTAGGTGGAATTTATTAAAACACTTGCCTATAACAATAACATATCTAAATTTTAAACAAATCGGACAGTAAATAAAGAAGTTGGCAGTTGGCAGTATTTTTCCAAAATATTTTTAATTTGACTGTAATAGTGAATTTGGGAAATGTAAGTGAAATTTATTAAAACACTTGCCTAGGACAATAACATATCCAAATTGCAGACAAATCGGGCAGTAAATAAAGAAGTTGGCAATTGGCAGTATTTTTCAAAAATATTTTTGACCGTAATAGTGAATTTGGGAAATGTAAGTGAAATTTATTAAAACACTTGCCTAGGACAATAACATATCCAAATTGCAGACAAATCGGACAGTAAACACCAAAGATAGTTTTTTAGAATTTGAAAATTAATTTTTAAAAATATAGAGGAGGGATGGGGATGGGGACAATATATTTAATATAGGCAAGGGTTGGACAATAGTATAGGCTAACAAGGAAACTTGTGTAGGGCGGGAGCTGGCGTTGGCGCAAAAACGGCTCCCCATAAGAATAACATGGGGAAAAAGCGCCGGAAGTGATGTTAAACCCGTAATTCACATCTACTACACAATAACTTCTAAGTTGTTTACATGTGTTGTTTATTTAGTGTGGAGTTATTTTTGAACTCGTGGATTTCTGCAAAGGATGTATTAAAATTAATGCAAATTTTAAATGGGGGAAAATAAGGCAGGGGCCAAAAAGAAAATTTGTGTAGGGTAGGATCGGGCGTCGGCGCAAAAACTGATCCCCATAAGAATAACATGGGAAAAAAGCGCCGAATAGTATGCCTCTTTGTGGTTTCTCCACTACTCACCTGGTTTAGTTATACATGTATTGATAATTGCAAAAACATACTTTTTTCTTTCTAGTTTCATCAAATTTGCATATTCAGCCCTAATGTCATTTTTATGGTTAATAAATTAAATGTTAATGTCGGTTATTTATGAATGTATTTCTATGAAACTCGGTAAGTGGCTTTATGTGGTGGTGAGACTATATGGAAATTTTCTAACTACGCAGGTTTGCTGCGATGGGAGTATTTGACTTATCTAACAATTTTACAAATAATTTATTGCAAAAAAAGCCGAACACAAAAATGTACAGATTGGCGTAAAAGGCGCTACACCAAAAAACTTACTTGACTTTTATTCAATGAAAAATACACATTCTTGCCTCATGGTTTAAGATGTCAGCTTCCAATTACCCTGTCACGCCAAATGTATGATCACTTAGCTCTAAGTGTGTCACACTTGAATTGTGCGAGTCACTCCGCGGAGGGCTTGGGAAGTGAAAACCAACACGAGAATAAGAGCGACATGTTGTGCTTTAGCAGTTCCGTTACTGCTATATAATCATAATCTTGTACATGGAACTGCTAAGACACAATGCACCGCAACAGCAGTTCTCGAAATAACCACTCCGGGAATATGACATGTCGCTATCAGTTTATCTCAAACAAATGTACCGTTTGTTACATCATATTTATATTTAAACTTATCTAACTACTCTTTAGAAGTAAACAAACTCGAACAAAGTTTGGAGATTATTTAACGTATTTTATAAATTAATATGCAAAGGGGATTTTTGTTAAGAAAACTCGTCCTTTATTTCTAAACCGATTTTGACGATTGAGTATCAAAATATTTGTTCTGATTCGTAGTTGTGGATCAAGGTTTTTGTTTTTAGATATCTTCATTCTAAAGGGCACGGGGTCGCCCTCAAAGTTTCGTAATTTAGACTTCCGCCAAAGGAGAGCACCATTGTTCTGAAAATTCAGTCCTTTACTGTATTTAGGTGATGTCCTTTCTCAAAATTTTGAGACGTATTGGCAAATCTACCTAAAAACACTTCAATTTGACACATCAAACGTTAAAATTCTCCCAGCCGTTATCGAGTTATGACTGTGAAGAAAAAACCGCTAGCGTATTAATATAAAATAATGTTTGTTTCTTCATAGCTTTGACAAGTGAAATGTTTTGTGCATCGGAGATATTGACATGCGTGTTAAAATCTTTTTATCTTTCCTATCTGTTTGACGAAATCATCTTCGGGCTGGCTAAGAACGTAGATTTATTCATTAAAAGATCATCATTGCAATAAAGTTAATTCAAAAACACTAGACACTATATACGAAATTTTGAGTTTCACTATAAGAAAAGTGTACCTGACAATCGCGGAAGAACAGAGCCCAAACCCGTGTTTTTAAATGAACTTTTATTGAAATGGCGTTATTCTTATAGAGATATCTGCCTTGATATCCGAAGATGTTTACGTAAGCAGGTCCAAATTATAAACGACAATATTGGTTTACCTATTGATGCAGGTATTAATTTCTCATTAACCTGGAAGCTAGCCACCGAAATTTAAAGGTAAGTTGTAAGTTCTGCTATAAATACACCGCTATTTTTAGACTTCTCAGAACATCAGAAACTATTATAATAAATATACTATTTGCAAAATATCTGACAGAGTGACTCAGAGCATTCTGATGACCAATCATCAGCCGCACTGACCAATCATCAGGCAGACCGCAGGCTGTATTGGCGGGAATGTTGGAAATTGCCCCGCCAAAATTTCTGTCAATCATTCGCTGGTTTTGGGCTGAAAAAGGGCAGACATTTTGAATGAGGTTACCAAATAAATAAGGTTTCAGTATTATCCTTTAAGTGGCGAGTAACTAATTTCCAACGATGTCAATATGTTATGCTACAATTATATAAGTACATTTGACATAGATACGTTAGTAATCCTATATATTAATACGGTAGGGTTTTTGTCTTCACAGTCATAACTCGATAACGGCTGGACAGATTTTAAAGTTTTAGGTGTGAAATTAAAGGAATTTTAAGTAGATTTGCCAGTACGTATCAGAATTTTAAGAAAGGGCATCGCTTAAATATAGTAAAGGGCTGGATTTTCGGAACAGTGGTGCTATCCGAAGTCGGAAGTCTAAACTGTGTGTTGATTGAAAGTACGTTGTTGTCATCCGTTTTAATATTAGATAGTTTGTTACGTTTGTTTACAACTGAAGTAACCTTTCGTTTGGTAAACTTGCTCGGATTCGAGCAACAGGACAACTAGATTATATTATTAAGTCATACAACGGTTCAAAATTAAATACAGTAGAAATCCAATTATCCGAACCCCAATTATCCGAATATCCAATTATCCGAATCGATTTTGAGTGAAATAATAGAAATATAAAAATCAAGAAAATAACAGCGGGAGCGCGTGTAGCGATAATGCGCCGTGAGCGCTAAAATAAAAGCCCGCGCTGTTACCTTCCGGACGATATTTTCGCAGGGAACAATGAGTCATACCCCCTTCCCGCCCTGCTCATCATCAGTAGCTACTGTTCTTTCACCGAGATTATCGTTCGAAATGAGTACAAAACGTAAACGTGTTGTCCTTTCGCTAAGTGATAAACTCACTTTGCTCGAGATGTTCAAGTGAAATAACCAACATTGAACAGTGAAATAAGTACAGTATATATTTACAAGAGCAACTGTGTATACTGTATTCAATTTAACTCCTGTAATTTAAGTTTTATGACGTATATTCTTGATACAGTTCGCTCACTTTCTGTTCACTACATTTATAATAACTTTGTCGATAAAATTCTGATTTTTTATGTATGGTGATGTTTTTTGCTTAATTCCCGAGCTATACCTGATTATCCGAATTTCTGCATATCCGAATTGGCCCGATCCCCAATTAATTCGGATAATTGGAGTTCTACTGTAGTATATTTTATCACTGGGACCAAAATTGACGCTTTTCGTTTCTAGCTCAAGATTAACGACCGAGGCGAAGCCGATGAGACCGGTAGATGAGGGAGGATCTAAAAGCCATGTTTGACCCGTGTGATAAACTATTATGTTCGTCATGCTGAACAATATATTACTAACTATTTTACAAAACTAAAATTTTACAACATTTTTACCTTTAAAAGACTGCTCCCAAAATGGCTTCCAATCTTCATCTTGTATAGCGCTGACTAGCAGGCTACAATATTTCTTGAGGTTAAGAAGTGGTCTTTTTAAATAAAAATGAACTAAATAAAATCTTCTTGTATTTATTTAAACAAGCAAATTAAAAGTCTTTCTTCTCAAATAAAATAATTCAAAATTCAACAAAAATTAAACTTGGTTTTGCTTATCTCTACAATGTTCCAAAATAAAAGTTAACTGTTCGATTATTAATATTACTGAACTTCAATTATAATTCTTCTTTCTGTACTTTAACAGTCTAGTTTTTAGTTTATCTTCAACCCAAGTATAGAAAAGAGACGCTTCGAACCCTGAAAAAGAAATAATTGTTTTACAGACTGTTCCCCTTTTTGAAAATCAACAAAATGAGAAATGGAGCAATGACTTAAATTAAGACTCTAAATTTTAAAACAACTTTTGTACCTCCCAATCTGAAGAAATTCACGTTTCGTTGGGTAGACTCACGACACCAGAGGTATACGTAAAATGCCGCAGCCCCCCAGCGACCATGAATATATAAGCTTGGTTCAGAAAGTTCTCGAACCCGATACGCCGGACGTCACGTGACCCGGCTCCAGTTCCTTCAGGCCAAGCAACAATTTAAGCCGAACAAATCATTTAAGTAACAAATTCAATCAATTTAAGTGACAAATCATTGTCTCCAACTCTTTCCGACATCCCCGAACAAGAAAATCGCGAGCTTGCCCAGACTTGCAAAACCAAGTAGCACCAGCAATTCTCATTTGCAACTGTCAGCAATTATTCACAAAACTTCTTTTATATTACATATATACATTATTTCTTCTTTACATCTCATAAATAGTATATTAAATATAATATAGTGTTTCAATGGCAATTGGGACGCTATACTTGCTATTTAAAACCAACAGCTATTACAGATGTATTCAACTATCGTCTGTTACGTTTTTGTTAGTGTTAGGTTAGACTAACTATAACGATTGATATATCAACGCTATAGACTATCATTAAACTGACTACAATGCAACAATGAATTACAATCGATAAAATACCTGATTACTACTCACTACTCTCGATACAATCAATCTCTTACACAAGTTTGCAGTTTTACTACATTGGTATAAACGGCAAAAACGAACATCTGATGACCTCACCAACTGATTCTTTTTCGCGCTAGGGCTAAAAAGAAATACTTTAGTCCCGCAACGCACGTATTGAAAACAGCCGTTTTAGAAGCAGTATGACGAAATAGAATATTTCATCACTAGGACCAAAAGTGACGCTTTTCGATGAGCTCAAATTTAACGGCCAAGGCAGAACCGAGGCCGAAAAATGAGCGAGGAAATGTAGGTCCTAGTGATGTCCTAGTGAAGTTTTTCGTCATACTGCAAACAATTTTAAGCTAACAACTTAACAAAAACTAAATGTTGTTTACTTTTTGACAATTAAAAGTTGGCTTCCATCTTGATCTTGCTATTCCAAACAAACAGCTGTTGCACAAGTTGTAATTGTTTACTTGTTGAATAATTCGTTCAATTCTTATTTAATAGCTGATGACCTCGACCGAAAAGTGTCATCAAATTATGTGTTTTGCCCTAGGAACACTATCACCAAAATAATACTTTTTACCCTAGGAGTAAAAAGAACCTCAATTCATGTGTTGAAAACAGTTGTTTTTGAAGCAGTATAACGGAAGATAAATTTCCGACCTTAAGAAGAATTTTTATCAGAAACCCAACATGATAATAGTATCATCATGACCAAAAGAACCAAAAGTGACGATTTTCGTTCCGAGCTCAAGTTTAACGGCTGAGGCGGAGCCGAAGCTGGAAAATGAGCGAGGATCGAAAAGCCACTTTTGGACCTAGTGATGAACTATCTAAACCAACAGCTGTTACGCAAGTTTTAATTGTTGACAAGTTGTTAATGATTCATATTAACAGCTGATGACCTCGACCGGAAAGTGTCATCCAATGATGTTTTTAGTCCTAGGACAAAAAACATTATCAAAATTATACTTTTCGGTCGAGCTCATCAGCTGTTAATCCTAGGAGTAAAAAGAACAACGTTAGCGTATCAACGTGTGTGTTGAAAACAGCTGTTTTTGAATCAGTATGACGAAGAATTTTTTAACAGTTTGGTGGCATCAAAAAGATAGCGTTTGAAAAATTACAATTTCCTACATTGAACAACAGTAAAACTACTGTAACATGTAATAATGTCTTTCATGTAAGGAGTAATGTATCTTTCACGCAGTAAGGAGCATGCGAAACTACAGAAAAAAAGAGTTTCGTGCATAAAGCAAATAACAAAGTATATTAATATTTGTAAATTCAAGCCAAAGGTTAGATATTATAGATTTCAAGATAAATGCAGTTGCATAAAAAGTGGCTTGGTTATTTTTGTGAAGTGTAAAATTCCTTAAGGTCACAACATTTATGACGACGTGATTAAATTGCCATCGGGCCAAATAATATTCACAAGTGATGAAGGTATAATTTTGCGTTGAAGTGTTGGATACCAGGTGACTCACACGAGCTAAAGTGAAACCGTCAAACAACCAATCGATGGTATGGCAACCAACGTAACGGTGGAAACAACCAAGGCAACGATGGCAGCAAACAACGCGACGGTGGCAACAACCAACGCGACTGTGGCAACAATTAGTGCAACGGTGGCAATATCCAAGGCAACGGTGGCAATAACCAAAGCAACGGTGGCGATGGCAGCAACCAACGCAACGATGGCAGCAACCAACGACATGGTGGCAACAACCAAGGCAAATGTGGTAGCAAAGGACAAACGGTGGCGGCAAAATGGTAAACTATTAACTTTGTAGATTATAAATATTGTTTTTTATACTATACTATACATAAAATTAACTACTTAATGTACTTAATTAATTAATGTTAAAATTATAAAAGATAACTGAAAAACAACTGATTTAAAGCATAATTAATATGCGATGCTGAACTGAGTATAAAAAACATAGTCATGCATTATAATAAATTAATTCCCCCAAGTTTCTCAAAATAATTGGATTTTATAGGAGCTTAATATATTGCCTTTGTTTCGAATTTCTGTTCAACCCCTCAAGTGAAAATCATGGATTGTGTTACTGATGCGTGGAAAGGTGTACACGCTTTTTAAATATAAAAGCTATTATATTTTTCTCCTACACTTCACGTGTCTCCTAGACTTTGTCTTTAGACTTTTTATGTCAATTTACTACTGTGCATTGTTAGATAGTTTTTTATAACTGCAATATTTCAAAAAAGTGTGTTAAAATGTTTGAGTTCTTTTTAAAAAGCTGTCTCTATTGGGTCTTTTAAATATCATTCTCTGATGTAATACTCCGGCACTAGTTTTTGTGAACAAAGGATTCAAGGGACCACTGCAGGAGGGATAATTGTTTTATAGAATGCTTCTGTAGCGAGGGACAACGGACTCCCGTAGGCCTTCATTGTTCATAATAAAAGCATGAAGGCTTACACGGGGTGTTTGTCATCATGTTGTAAATTTAATTTACAAAAAAAAACTACAAACATTAGATGACAAAATATTATCACGAAGCACACAGTGAAAAGGAGAGTGAATACTGTCATACAATAATTTTAGTTTTTTACTGATGGCGAACAATATTTTTTTTAACTCCTTTTTACAGTTCTATACGCATTTATTGATATATATGAATGAATATATTGTTATTTATTTTAATTGTATGTGTTTATGAAAACGTATACAACCCATGTACGCCTTACAGGATATATGATTTCATAATTCAATAAATATGTAATATAAACTGTAATGTTTAGTTGAGATTGACTATAGATGTGATAAAGATAAGTATGCCACAAACAAAACAAAACAGAACAATATACATCTTCGACTATAATCAAAATAACAAAAATTGTAAAACAATTATAACCTACGAGTATACAACTTTGGAATTTTGCATTATACTGCTTTAAAAACCGGAAAGAGTTGGAAATACTTCCAGTTAATAAAATGTCACATCTTAAGAATTGCAAGAATTAATTATTTAATATGTAAAACAGACTTATCTAACTTGGACAATTTAACTACCTGTTACATATTAGTCTCAATAGAAAAATGTTGAGATCATCATCTTATAATACAAATTTTAACTAAGAACTCTTATTCCACCCTAGTCCGGCAAGGTGTCTATCGAGAAACAATTTCAACCAAATCTCCTTAAATGGCAAGTTACCAATATTACCGCAGTTGCCATAGAAATGATTATATTCACTCTTTCATAGTTTAGGGTATACAAGTAGGCACTGTGCCTTACGACAGTAATATTTCGCACAGCCGCTTCATGAATCACGAACGTGAAGGTCAGGAGAGGGCTCGGACTCGTAATGTGCTGAGCTTTTCTCTCTTGACGTCAGAACGCCTCTCACCCGGTCTCACGAGCAAGTGAATCGCAGATTTCTCGAGCGTTCCTCTTCCATGCGGACACTTCAATTTGGATTACAAAAGGTCAATCTACTCTCACAACAGTCCTGCGCCACAATTTGAGATACCATTGTTGATTACTATTTTTAATACAGTATCAACGTTTGAAGAGGCGTTTAGCTGAATACGTTGTTTTTTATGTAACTTATGATATTATTATTTATGTAACTTTTTTAAATAGATTAAGTGTTTGATCATTGGTTTGATTTAGTACGATAAAATTCCCATATTAGGTATATGCCAATATAACGATAGTCCAAACCGAAGGAGAATTTGCTCGATACGTTGAGGAAAGTGAGTGTTTAAAAGTTGTACAACAAAAGAGTAATGTAATGTGAGGAATCTTCTGTTTTTTTGTTTTTTTTCACTAACATTTTTCTATGTTTAAAATAAGTAATTCATTTCTAAACACAAAGCAGAAAGTGTGTATTATGCGATAGTTTTTAATAGCTAAGCTTTATTTTTATACGATGTATCAAAAGTTGAACGCTAGTAGGGAACCCCTAGAGGAATTTAGGTACTAAATAAACATTTAAGTTTTGCTCATACCAATTATTTTCAGTTTAATTCGGAACTCACCTAATTGTTGGCAAGCCTTAAGATGGCAACCTTGCGTTGCGGTGTGGTACCGGTATGAGGTTAATTGCAACCCACCAAGCCATACTATCTTCATAACACAATTTCATGGTTGTCTACACTTACAAAAAAACACATACCGGTACTTTTGAAAACTCAAAAAGACACAAAACAATTACGTTAAAATAACCGCATATTGGGAGTTCGATTTTGTTGTGTTATGTATAAGACAGTGTAGCTCAAGAAGGATTGTAACTAACCCGATACCGATACCACACCGGAATGCAGTTTAATCGACACCAAAAATTAGGTGAGTTTTAAATTATAAACGAGTTCCCACGCAGCACACTGACGTGAGGGAAGTGAATTTCCACATAAAAACTTTTAAAACTCAAAATCAGGTAAAAACAAACATTTATTCAAATTTTTATTAAAATCTGAAAACAGTGATTTTTTGGCTGTTCTGATGCTCCTGGTTTCATTTACCTGCAAAGCTGGGATACAAATTTGCGCATTATAATGTTAGGAGAAGGTCCAGACAGGCTTGAAAGTAGGCGTGAGGTTACTGGGGATGGTAAAAGTACTCTAGCAAAGGCATAACAGACTTTTCTAGTGTAAAACCCCCATAAGACAACGTACTGTGTTTAGTCGAAACACATTTTCTTCAATAACTCGGTAAATATGTATGTTAGAATGACGAGAGAGGGCTTAAAACTTTCGCCTCACTAATTCCCATCTTTTTATATGTATTAATTTTACATACGGGGCTTTTCTGGCCCTTTTTGGGCCCAAAAACTCGAAATTTTAAAGATTAATCCCCAAAAAAGGGGTTTAGAGTTTTCCGATTGTTTTGCCCAACGAACTTGTCCAACTGATTACAGAAAGGAACGTCCCTACCAAATTTTAAGTAAATCGGACAAAAGATTCGACCGCTAGAGTGCAAACACATATTATGTTAAAACCAAAAAGGGTACTCTGTTTTTAAAATTATGCTTACAACTAATATATATATATATATATATATGTCTATACATATATATATATAAAATTTTGAACGACCCCCCAAAACGTGTTCAGGGGGTCACGTTAGGAACTTCTATGGTGGTCCCGGGCTTAAGTTTCACCGTGCGGGTCATGCTAATAGTTCACTTTCCATAGGAAATTCACTAATAAGGTGCCGAGGCTTAAACAAAAACTAAAAATTATGTCTAGCTTGATGACCATATCGCGCAATATAAAGACAGAAAATAAACAATATTAATGTAAAAACCACGGATGATTTACTCACTAACAAATATTCAAATTATGAACTGTTATTTTAAATGAGTCCACTCGATTCGCAGGAGGTGAACAATTAGTTGTTGTAATTGGTGAACGCTCTTGTTGATTGCACCGGTCCCGTCGCGTCCCAATGGGGCGGCGCGACTGGAAATATCGGCGACCACAAAATATATTGGTGGTCGATAATCTATCGGCAGTATTATCATGAATAACACCTGTTACCAAACACTTAATCGTGCAACAAATAACTTTACTAGGCTAGAATTTTGTTAACTTTGTTACTTAGGTGTTTTAAAGTATACAGAGTGTAACAAAAATGTGCACCGGATTTTTAGATTATTCATCCATAAAGAAAAAAATTTAGAGTGACATTTTTTTTAGCGTCAGTAAGTCTGTTTTTTTTTTTTTTTACTAAATTAGGATTACTTTTGAACTGTTAAAGTTACTGATTTTATTCTTGGCATACTTTATGTACATATCTGAGGTTATCATGGTATTGAGTTTGAAGTTTCCACCTTCCACTGGTTCAAAATAGCGGCCATCTTTGTTTATCAAAGCATTTGTGTTTACAGTATATCTTTACAATCGTAATATTAGCCATAATTAACTGAGACATTGTGATTTTATAATTTAAAACCTGTTTTCAATCTAAAAAAAAGAAAAATCACAATTTCTTAATTATTTATCATCCCGCATTTTTAAGATAGAAAGACATAACTTTCTGGATTCATATAGTTTTTCATTAATATTACGGGTTTCAAATACATAGCTTTCATTAACAAAAATAGCAAAAACAGACTTATGCTAAACGGAACAGAATTTCAAAAAATGTAACTCTATAAAGATGGATGTATAATCTGAACATATATAGCCATTGTATCTTTTTTGTTACACCCTGTATACATTGAAGCCTTGTATTCTGTGAATACAGTTTTAATTGTGTAATTACTGGATACACTGGTAGTTCTGTGACAAGAAATGTGGGCTTCACTCATTCACAGTAACAAATAACGCGCGCTGATACGCTTGACTTCAAGAGCGTTGTCTCGCCATGGGCAACAGACAAAGGAAAAACTTGTTTATGTAATGTAATATATTTAGTTGGGGGGAATCCAAGCTATGAAAAGCAAAGGTAGAATTTATAAGTAATTATTGAATATCCATCCTTTTTTAATTATTGTGAAATGAATAAACACAAGATGAAAGAAAATGCAAATATAATACAATTTGTATAACCTATTTATTCTTTGTTATAACTGAAGACATGGGATAAGACATGGAAAATAAGACGTAGTACCAAAATATTAGGTGAATCAATAGTAAAAATTTAAACTAATTGATATTTCCTCAGCATTGTCCAGCATAGTTCAGATGAGTCATTTTTAACACATCACAAAATAACAATGTTTTATTAAAGTTCAAAGATAAAGATTGCACTTTATTAAGAAGTTCAAAGGTCTTTAACACAATTCAGTTGATGTTCATCATCATTTACATGTTAATTGAATGCTCATTCACAAACAGGTAAATAAAATAGGTGTTGGTTTACTCACGAAAGAAAATTCCATTAACAATCCAAATTACCCTTGGTTTAAGTAATAATTCGTCATTCATCATTGAGTATGACAGGTTTATATCTGAAAACCTGAAAACACGTCCACAAAAGTTTCTTATTCACTTTCATGTGATAAAATTCACTTTTTTTATCTAATATTAATTAATATTAATACTAATTAATAATTAATATTATTAATTATTATTAATTAATAATTATTATTATTAATTATTCATTAATAATTAATATTAATATTAATTAATATTACTTTAAGTGTAAGCATTGCTTTTAAAAGGAAACTATGTCTTTGGGAGAAAATATGGAAATAAGTGACAAATAGTTAAATCACAGAAAAGAGAAAGAAAACATATTTGATGAAAATTATCTGTGGGAAATTTTTATAAAATAAAGTAATAAACAATAGTAGCTAATATGAAAAACCTCCAAAGGAACAATGAGAATATTGTATCAAAACAATGTAATATATGGAAAAATAGCAATAGTAAAATCATATGATTATAAACAAACATTTGAGGAACAGTTTTTTTCAAAGAAACCACCGATTTATAAATTGGGAAAACATTACTGAAATGTGATTGCCGCTGCTCTCTCTCATTTGTTATGTAAATACTGAACAATATTATACAGTATAATTGTATAAAAGGACCAATATTATTATTAATTTCGTATTATTAAATACTGCGCATTGAAACAGATGGGTTGCGTAAGTTGAACTTTCCGCTAAGAGTATCAGTACGATGACAAATAAATACATGAGAATCACCCATTAGATTATCAATATATGATGGTTTTGAATTTGTTGTATTATTTTTCGCATTTAGCGGGCGAGATATCCATCAAAGTAATGGCTTAATCATCGGTTTGGATGAAGTATTAAGGGGGACAAGGCGTACCCCCACAAAACACCCTTAATAAATAATATATAATGATTGTTTACCGTTATCCAGTATTAAAATCTAAATACTGAATGTAATAGGTTATTACAAGAGATAAAAGTTTTTACTGTCCAATCTTCTAATCTTTAATTTAAATGATTTAAGTTCTACATTTTTAAAATTGCATCAACCAGATATAATAAACAAAATTTAAGGGAAAATCCTAATTATATGTTTAATGGGATACAATTATGGCGGACATCTGAGAAAGTACAGGTTTGTAGGAGAGGGGTCATCTAAAAGGTATTTGTCTAAATGGCTCGAGTATTTTGTAAGTGTTTGTATGAAAATTGATAAGTGATGTAGCGCGAAAAAAGGGGTAAAAATATTACCTCCACAAGGAATGGTAGGGGATTTGAAATGTTTACCATGTCCTTAGATATTTGTAATATATGTTAAAAAGACTAAGGGTTGTTAATACTGTTCAGTCAAGTTTCTCAAATCTACACAATATGAGATAGTTGACCTTAGAGTTATGGTAGATATGTAATTACAAATTAATAATTAGCCATCAACAAAGTCTCACATGAGACGTCAGTCTGTAGCTAAACAATGCTAGAGTAACATATCATTGTTACTGGCACATACACTATTGACACATCACATAGAGACCATAACTAATATAATATAATGTATGCAAGGCATATGAAAAAAAACCGTATTGGCAAATTTTTGGGAATCCACAACAAATTTTGAATTTACTGTAGGACCGTATGCACATTCAAGCAGATAAAAAATACCAAAAGATACCCAACAAATCAATTAATTGACAACTTTATTAAATTCAACATACTTATAGATTTGCGTGACTATAATTTGTGTCCAAATGGCGCTACTTCTAACTTCTAACATGAACATTAATTGAAAATTTTTCAAGCGTTATTACACAAAGTCGAATGTTATACCTGTAGCTCTACTTAGTCAAAAATAAACATGTAGTCATATAATGTAACTGACTAAGGCATTCTTGTTAACATGACTTTTCAGTTGTTTCCAGAAGGTAATAATGGTTAAACTCTATTTTTAGCGAATTTCCCCTATAGGGAAGAAGCTATTACCGTAGTCGGCATGGTAAGACCTAGGCCCGGGACCATGATAACTTTTCTTTTTGAGGTCCCCAGACCCCAAAAACATCATTCGTTCGATACTGTATATATATATACGTGTGTGTCCGTGAGCACGATAACTCTCGTAAAAATTAACCGATTTTGATAAAATTTGGTATAAACGTGTAAAGCAACCTTTATGACTTTAAGTTCGAAAACCAGCCAGATCGCTTTATCCGAAGGGGTATTTTGGGGGGGTTTTGTACCCCAAAAATGGTTTTTTTGAATTTGTTACATATAATTTTGGAAAAAGTCAAATTTTAGTTTTTACCATTGGATTCAGCTTAAAAAAACACACAATTTGGTATTTTGATCATTTCTCTACGTCAATTGGTTACCGAGATATTGAAAGTGCTAAACACAGTACGTTGTCTAATGTTATTCTTATGGAGGAAAAGAAAAATTTTATATCTCGCTTATTTATGAACGTATACTGACAAAACTTGGTATACGGCTTCATCTGGTTGTGGACCATTGATATTTGCTCAAAAAAACAATTTTTTCCAAAGGCTCCCGTAGCAGCAAACCTGCGTACTCAGCCCCATGTTATTCTTATGGAGAATAACTAACGTGTTATCTCCCTTAATTATGCAAATAAATTAATGAGATTTGGTGGCTTTACCTAAATGAGTTATATTTATATTTGTATAAAACACTATTTTTTGTTTTCCTTCCTTCAGCAAACCTGCATACTCAGCCGCCATGTTATTTTTATGGAGAATAATTAAAATGTCACAAATCGTTTATTTATGAATGTATATTGATGAAACTTGGTATGTGGCTTTATGTGGTATTAAGATATATATATATGCATTGGAAATTCGCTTAGTACGCAGGTTTGCTGCTACGGGGGTATTAATTATTATTTTGTAGTTATGCACCAATTTTTCACGCCCATATTTTCATTGTAAGGTCACGAGACTCAATAACCCACCACAAAGTTATCATAAGGGGTTAAGACACATCCCAAAAAGCATAATATTACAATTTAACAAAAAGTTGTAGTTGAAGCAGGACTTCAGTAAACCGTGTTCGTCTCCAATTACGCTGAGGGAGCGAATTTCTGGATGGGAAAAGACAAAATCACTTAATATCAATTCGTAATTGTTATACGAGAACAGATGAAGTTTTACATTTTCATTATTTTCTAGTACAACTAACAGATCCTATTTTAAAAAGGTTGGTTTATAGTATGAGGGGATTGGACCGGTGTTTAGGTTTGAATCATTTGGTGTTTATAAAAAACTTCAAAAATATTTGTTCTCGGTGTTAAAATTCCCGTGTACTTTTTGTATCATGCAAATATAATCAAATATGTATAAGGAATTAACTGCGATGCAAGATAGCGTCTGTATGTATAAAATATGTTTGAATTTATTTATTAATTACGTTAATTCATTTACATACTCAATATTTTTTTAATGTGCACATCAGTCATTGGATTTTAAATTACACATATAATCATAATCAAAATGTGATTACAAGAGCTGTGATACCATTAATAGTACTCGTAGTACTGCGTTGCTTAATTTGTCAGTGTTTTCCCTCTGATGACTTTGTAGGTGAGAGTACGATATGAACCTTATCGATTTGACTTTGTAAGCATGATATAAACTCTAATGGTGGTTTCATGTTTGTAACCGAAGTGTTCTAGTCAGTACGCACCCATATCTAGACATTAGAGATGTTGTGGCAGCGGCTATGTGTGTCAGTCCCGTGATGGGTGATCGGCCATTGTTTACATGACACCTCATCAGACTTTGTAGTTGGTCATCCTGTTACTATCTAATTATTCTGCGGACAATCAGACTTGTTTAATTTATACGTCAGTTACGTTTAACGCAAAATGGCTTGCTCTAAGAAAAAATATTATTTACATTTCTAAAAAAAAACTATCAGTTTAAGAACATTTGTTAAACAAACAGTTGAGTAGAGAGACAAGGCACGCATATTGTTATTTAAGTTTTTTAAGTAGGCCCAATAGTTGTTATTTATTTATTCGTCCTGTGTTTTGTGTTCTGTATACTTTAAAAATTCGAGGCGTCAGTGGTTAATTCAACTTTTTATTTTAATCGTTGTCAGTATAAGAAATGAGACTACCTCGCTGGACGTGCGTATCCGAGTGGAATGACTGAGATGCCTCGTCACTGACTGAGACCGACTGATTGACTAGCCAGTTTCCATTATCATTAATTAAAAGCCCAATGACCAATGGCAGCTGGGTCAAATTTCGAACCTTC
The DNA here is from genome assembly GCA_963675035.1 of Allygus modestus. NCBI lineage: Eukaryota > Metazoa > Arthropoda > Insecta > Hemiptera > Cicadellidae > Allygus > Allygus modestus. The sequence goes on along the minus strand of OY776114.1, from coordinate 38,170,447 downwards.
GCATCTTCCCCCCTCCCCCCGAGTTCGTTCAGTTTTCCTATATAGTTATGGACTAGGATCACGTGACGCACTGCAGGTATTTAAACTACGTCACACCCATAATTTACCCATATTTAAATTTCGAACCAAATCCTTTTTTATTGAACATGTATTTGTATTTTGTTTATGTTATTTGTATTTGGGATAAATAATTACAAACAAAGATGGTCAAAGTTTCCGCCGATCAATTTATGATTCAATCCATAAAGCACCAAACCAAGCATGATCGTATTGTAATATGTTATTAAACATAACATGTTAACATGTTATTAAACATGTTTAATGTTATTAAACATGTTAGTAGAATACAAAATCCTTTAATTATTCAAGTAACCGTCAATTCAACGTGAACATCATAATCATACAACCATACATTGTAAGGAAAACCGTGATCGGTTTTATAATAATATAGAATATTTGGGTTTATAGAATATTTGGGTTCTTAAAATATTTGAAGTGAAAAGAAGGTCGAGGTTTAAATTTGTGTTTAATTGATTTTATAGTTGATGGCTTCTGTAGTTCTGTCCTTGATTAAATGGCCCTATTCCATTAAAAATACTGATCTCACCCTTATAATAAAAAACAACGTTGTTTTGCCCAAATGGTAAAATAACAGTTACTTATAGTAATTCGATTTATTTCGGTTTTTATTTTTGTATAGTTTAGAATAAGGTATTAAGATGATAAACTACTATATATCTTTGGCCAGCAGAGTGGCATTTTGAGAAGTAATTAAGGTATTATCCAGTTATGACACTAAAATATGATTTCGACCATGTCAGGGAAAATATTTATTTTAGGGTGTTATTAATAAAAGCATGGCTTATTGTAAGGATGATTAGCAATACTAATATTGTTTAGGGAGCGAAACGTTTGGGAAAAGTTGTTACGATAGAGTATGTCTAAACGTCCATCTATACACACAAACAAAGCCACGTTTACACAGAACCCGCTACATGCGTGTTTAGAGTAAGTGGCAGAGCCGTGTAAATCCAAATGCTCCGTAACTAGTTCTGACAAGGGACACAGTTTTCACATTTGCTAAGTTGTATCAAGATGGTATTCTAATAAAAAGTTATATTTCAGTGTTTTCAGATAAAATAACTCTGTATGTCTAAAGACCGATTTGATTGTTTGAATTCTTCATCTTGTTTTTTTTTAATCAATTCAATACGTGATGCAGCAATAATGTGTCACATTGTTATGTGTATTGTTTAAGTTTTAAACATTTTTTTGTCAAAAATTAAAACCGTTTATTATTTAGTGGCTAAAATGTTTTGTTTCCAATTACTAGTCCTCTACGCCAAGAAGAGTTACAGGTAGCAGAAATAGATAGCGAAGAGATAGGTTAGATATAGCAGTCTATAAAATTCCAAAAGCTACATACCATCTAAAATCGTATTGCAAAATGAGCTATTTAGTTTATACTCGACTTGCAAATTAGAAATTAATCTGTACAAAATGAAAGAATAGTCTGTATTTTCCAGTATTATAAATATTAACAAACTATCAAAGTAGATTAAATAATAAGCAAATAAGAGTTTAAACTCTCTCATCCAGAATTCAAACTAAACAAATGAAAGATACGATTTGCCATGCTCAGACTATCTATATATTATATATGCCTCGTGGTAGGCACGCCGCCTACAAGGAGGGTTCCTTCACTTAACGATGACGTTAAATATATTCATAATTATTGTTAATTCTTGGAATTTATCCTTACCAACGTCCCCTAGTGGAGAATCACCGCGTCAAGTAACATCTTTCGATTATTTATGATTACATTTTCATAGCAATGGTGGCAACTCTGGTTCAACTTCTCACCCCTAGCTCATCTCAGCCTCCGCCCTTAGTATGTTTTCGATGATTACTCTAAGATCTTGATTTAGTTTTCTCTAAATCAATATAGTCAACCATCTATACTGTTTTGTTTTACTATTTTTTTGTTGTTGCTATAGCAAGCTTCAGTTTTTATTATAGTTTTCAATTTTTGCAGCATTTTGAAGTTGTATACATTTCTCTATTACTATCTTATTTGAGGTAAGAATTAAGTATCAATAACTTTATTACTTTCAAGTTTAACTTTCTTCTCGTATTTTTTGGACGTCCGACCTAAAGTCCATATAGTCTATTTCCCCCCATATTTATTAGTGTTGAATAACTGTACCTCTGTATATGTGCAGTTCAAATGAACAGATTTTGAGGTTTCTCCACAGTTTTAGGTTTTGTAGTTAAACATCCGTTTACATGTCATTCAGAGGTACAATTTCTTGTTAAAACGTTGACTTAACCAAGAATAAAAACTATTTTCACAGACCATCACTTTCATGTTTAACTACCCACCTCACTAAAGACCCCCTTGCACTCCAGTTTCCCGTAGGAAGCGAGGACTCATCAGACACCCGGTTTCACCCGACAGCCTCGGGATGAGGTGGAGGTCGCCGAGGACGCGCGAGTGTGTGTGTGTGTGTGTGCGCGTGAGCGAGTGGTGAAAGTGGCCAATCAGGAGTCGCCGCGGTGGCGGGGTGCCGCGTGGCAGCCGCGCTGGGCGTCAGTGTTGGTCCGTCTCCCGCGCCGCTAACATGTCTCGCAGCTCTGTGTGTATGGCAGTCGTCGCCGTCGCGACGCTCGGCGTCGTGTTCGCCAAGGAGCTCAAGATAGACAAGACCTTCGAACCGGAAGTGTGCGACGTGAAGACGAAGAACGGCGACATGCTCACCATGCACTACACCGGCACGCTCCAGGACGGCACCAAGTTTGACTCCAGGTTAGTGAAAGTGGTTGTGTAATGACAACTTGGACTTCCTGGTCCTTGCAGCCTCCAGCCGTCAGCGTAGACAGTGGTATTGTACCACAAAGCTAACGAGTTTGAATTAAAAAATGCAGTTAAACTTCTTATAAAATAAGAGTCTTCCTCGGGATAAGAGTTCCTCTTTTAATACCGAGGACCGGGAAAGGGGTTTTATTTGTTTGTAATAAACACAAAGACAGTTTGTAGCATACTGAAAACATTTTTAGAAATTAACGATTCTTTTAATATAAGTTATTAAAATGTTCCTTTTTTATTGCGGTCCCATCAGAAAATCAGTTATGGGTAAATCACTGCTAATAATGAGATATGTTACTGAAAAATCGCTTTTTTAATTTGCAATCTTTTAAATTTAACTTACATATTTTTGATATTGGTCAAAATAAACAATTTTTCAGTTTTGTTTAAAATGTCATCACTCTTACACTTTTTCTTAAAATATTAACGACTAAAATGTTGTATCAAAAAGTTCATAAAGTGAAGATCTAAAACATGTATACAACGTGTATTACTTATTTTCATATTTCCCCAGCGGTACAGTCATGTTCATGTAACATTTTAAATTACTTCATTATATATATTTTAATAACGTGACGTTTTAGTTAATAAGCAGTTTGTTCTAACAAATTAAACTAATGGCGATAGATTCAGGCCTATCAGATTGCATTGTTTCTTAACACATTATTGAACTCAAATCTAGTTTAATATTTAAAAATAAAAATGAAGACCATACTGTATTCGCCCAGCTGATTAATTTTTTCCCGCAACCAGTAAAGTAATACTCTGTTAATCATTTCTTACAACAGTTAGAAAAACGTGGTGAACAAAAAATGGTTTTATTCCCAATAAAAAGTTGAGCTAATAAAAGGAAGAAACTCACTGATGATATAATATGTTATTTATAATTATACAACCTGATCTGGATGTAAGAAATTTAGTATATTCAATCTGAATGATTTAAACTCAAAATTAAAAGTTATTACAGTTATATGCAGGACATTTTTCATTGGGTAACTTTACATTGGTCAACACTTCATTTGTAGATTTAGTCGTCAAAGGGACTTGACTTGGTTATTCACTGATAACGCAGTTGGACCAACTTGAACTATGCACTTTTGACAGAGATAAAGAAATTCGAAATAGTATCGGCAAATGCTACATGCAGCACTAGAGCCATAGACAATTAAAACACTATAGTATAGTACTTGAAAGATAAAATAGTACCAATCACATGAAACAAAAAATTCAGGTTACAGATTAAGAAACCTAGATTATCTTCCTGTTGTCGATAGTATAATTTATTTTATGTCCAAGTAAAAGATGCAAAAAAGCAGTATTTATGTTTCACAACGGCTTACCAAAACTTCAGGAATATTTTCCTGAGGTCAAACTAGCGACCAACGATATTGTATTCTTTTGTTGCTGGTCTAAACCAACTAGAAGTGGCATGTATATTAGTCTATCTCGCTCAGTTTTACATAATATTATGTGTTCCGTATTTTAATAAATAAATAATATTTTACGAACCACTGAATATATTGACTTGAAACTTGTTTTTGCTGTTTTTAAATGACGAATATTTTAAAGTTTAATATCTTTAGAATATAAATTTAAAAACAATTATTTAGATAAAAAATAATGTTTCATTTCGTACCAAAATAAATCGTACATTGCTCAATCGATTGCTGAGTAATTTAAATTTGTTTTTAATTTAAGAATGTTTTGGAATGCACACACAATTTGCACGATTATCTTCTTTAAAATTACAATACTTAACTATTGTTAGGAGTGTTCATTAAAATTGTTTTAAGGCCGTTTTGTTATAAAACGCTATATTTCATGTATGCTATATAAATAAACTTTTAGAAAAATTTGCCATTTTTGAGATTTAAAGCATAAAAATATCGAAACCGCCGCCATTTTGAAACGGTTATAGTTGAACACGTCAAATTCTATCCTAAACCAACCTTAACAAAATAGTAATACATGAGTCAAGTTTAAAGTCAATATAACAAGTGATTAAAAAGTAATGTTCAAAAAATGTATATAGCGAGATAAACCATATGCTTACAGGACATGGTTTGTGTTGACCTCATGAACAACTTTTTGAAGGTTTTTGAGTCATGAAACAATCTGTATATTTCACATGTAATTTGTACATGTAAAATATACATTGAACAATTTTGTTTATAAACAAAATTTAAAATAGGCTAAATAAGCCATGTTGGATTTGACGTGTTGAGAATAAAAATTATAACCTTAATGTTTTTAAATACCCCCGTCGCAGCAAACCTGTGTACTCAGCGAATTTCCAATGTCTTAATACCACATAAAGCAGCATACAAAGTTTCATAAAATTATATATACACAAATAACCGATAATTACAATTTTAATTATTCTCCATAAGAATAACATTCTGGATGAGTACGCAGGTTTGCTGCAACAAGGAACACAAAATAATGGATTTTTATGCAAATATCAATAGAACTCAGAAGTAGAGTCACATACCAAGTTACATTCGTATACATTTATAAATAAGCGATATATAAAATTTTAATTATTATAAGAATAACATGGGGACCTAGTACCTAGGTTTGCTGCTACGGGAACCATACGTGAAATTTTTGTTTTTTGTGCAAGCAACAACAAACCATAGCCGGATGAAGCCATATACCAAGTTTCGTCAGTTATATTCATAAATAAGCGAGATATAACATTTTATTTTTCTCCATAAGAGTAGCATTAGACAAGGTACTGTGTTTAGCACCTGCAATATCTCAGTAACCAATTGACGTAGAGCAATGATCAAAATGCCAAATGGTTTGTTTTTTAAGCTGAATCCAATGGGAAATGGTACTTTACACATAAACATAAACATAATTTGTACCAAATTTCATTAAGATCGGACCTTTTTTACGAGAGTTATCGTTCAAATTGTTATATATATTTGAACGAATGGTGTTTTTGGCATCTAGGGACCACAAAACAAAAAGTTATCATGGTATCGGGCTTAAGTCTTACTATGCCACCTACGGTAATAGCTTCTTCCCTATAGGGGAAATTCGCTAAAAACATCACATTTTACCTTAGGCCCTATCATGTTTCTGCAACTTAATTGCATTAACGCCTAAGCTTTGGTTTCAATTTCAGTATTTCGTACTGGCCGATTGAAATAAGATAAATATGCCTACAACAAATTATGTTTCTTAAAAATCTCTTATGGTTAATTTCTTATGGTTTCAGGGGTCATGGCAGTAAACGAAAATAACAATCAGACTCAGTATAAGAAAGCCAAATAAGCCACATTATTGTACAAGACAACTTGTCATAAAACGTATCTTGAGAGGGCGCGAAGCCTTTAGTGATAAGAATAACTAATTACGGTTTCTTTAATGTCAGTGTTAAATTAACGTACAACAATGGTTCCATTCATGAGTATTACGAACCGTTTATGAGATAAGAGAGCGCGTTTTGACAAGTTTTTTGTATTATTTCACAAAATAATGCAACAGGTCAGAAATTCCTTAGATGGATTTTAAACTATTACATTTTTACAAACAATAAACTAAAAAAAATAAGTTTCCCTTTTCTTAAAAAATCACTAATAATCTTTAGTTGCGTTACGGTATTGTCATTTTACTACGTTTCCTCACTTCTGTGGGAATTTTAAGAATGAGTGAAATCATATTCTTAAAAATAAAATTAATATAAGAAATGACAATAAGGTTAAAGACGCCATCTTGGGTACTGAAGGGATTATATTTAGCGAGCGCCGCCTAATCCTCTCGTTAAATGCAAGCAGCTTTTATAGTTATTAAGCCCTCTTGGAGTCTTGGAACTTGTTTGGGTTTGATGAACTCTCCAGTTTGGGGCTTCTAATTGCAGTTTGATTCGGCAACGTTATCAGTGACGTGTGTAATCGTGAGGTAACGAGTAATCTGAGTCAGTCCGTGGGAAATAACGTATTTTATATTTATATTAAAGAATATTTTTAAAACTTGTATTCAAAAAGGCCTAGGTATACTAGGCTATTTTTTGCGTCTGATGATAGAAATCATGATGATAGAAACCATATCCATTATGATGCCTTGCTATGATCTATTTGGTCTATTTGGTTTTAGCGAATTTCGACTATAGGGAAGAAGCTATTACCGTAGGTCTCATGGTAAGATTTAAGCCCGAGACCATGACAACTTTTTTTGACGTCCCCAGATGACTAAAACACGATTCGTTCAAATTTATACAATTTTGTCATATTTTATATATATTTGTCCGTGAATGCGATAACTTGAGTAAAAAACGTCCCATTTTGATGAAATTTGGCACAAAAGTGTAAAGTGACGTTTGGGACTTCAAGTTCTAAAACCAGACAGATCGACCCATCCAAAGTGTTATTTTGGGGGGGTTTTGTACCCCAAAAATGGGTTCTTTGAAGTTTTTACATGTATTATTTTAAAAAGTCAAATTTTAGTTTTCACAATTAGATTCAGCTTAATAAAACACACAATTTTGTGTTTTGATAATTTTTCTACGTCAATTAGTTGCAGAGATATTGAAAGTGCTAAACACAGTACGTTGTCCAATGCTATTCTTATGGAGAATAAGAAACAAATTATAGTTCGCTTATTTATGAACAAACGAAACTTGGTATACGGCTTCATCTGGTTGTGATATATTGTTATTTGTACAAAAAATGCAATTTTTACCCATAATTACCGTAGCAGCAAACCTGCGTCCTCAGCCCCCATGTTATTCTTATGGAGAATAAGTAAAATGTAATGTATCCCTTAATTATGACGATAAATTAATAAAAATTGGTATGTTGGTTCACCTAGTTGATGCAAATAGTGGTTTTATATTACCTTTCCGTCACCAGTTCTGTAGTATCGTTTATTTCACGACCAGGTTTCGGTACGAAGTTGTACCATGATCACGTGGAAGTCGTCCGAGACTCAAGCTGTGATTATGAAGCTGTCCAGTAGACGTTGTCGAAAGTTAAAAGAGAAAAAATACACACACCACGAAGAACACACGCACATTGTTACACTTAAACACGAAAAGATTATAAAAATTGTAATCAACGGACGGTCAGCGGCCACAGTGTTCGTTTGTACAACCGTTACCCGGTACCGGCGCGGGGAGGACACTGGCGATGATGGTTTTCCCCGCGCCGGTACCGGGTAACGGTTGTACAAACGAACACTGTGGCCGCTGACCGTCCGTTGATTACAATTTTTATAATCTTTTCGTGTTTAAGTGTAACAATGTGCGTGTGTTCTTCGTGGTGTGTGTATTTTTTCTCTTTTAACTTTCGACAACGTCTACTGGACAGCTTCATAATCACAGCTTGAGTCTCGGACGACTTCCACGTGATCATGGTACAACTTCGTACCGAAACCTGGTCGTGAAATAAACGATACTACAGAACTGGTGACGGAAAGGTAATATAAAACCACTATTTGCATAAGTCTTACCAGTTCAGGGGCAATTATCAAATATGAATAAATCACCTAGTTGAGTTCTATTGATATTTGCATAAAACTCCATTTTGTGTGTTCCTTGTTGCAACAAACCTGCGTACTCATCCCCCATGTTATTCTTATAGAGAATTATCAAACGGTATATATCGCTTATTTGTTATGAATTTATATTGATGCAACTTGCTATGTGTCTTCTCCTAGTTGAGTAATATTGATATTTAGATGAAACCCCATATTTGTTGTTCCTTGTTGCTGCAAACCTGCGTACTCATCCCCAATGTTATAGAGAATAATTCAAATTTTATACATCATTTGTTAATATATTTTAATGAAACTTGGTATTATGTGGTATTAAGACATATATTTTGCATTGGAAATTCGCTGAGTTTGCTACGACGAAAACCTGCATTGGGGTATTTTTGCTTGGGGTATTTTTGGTTCGTAATGGTAGCTAGAGTAGGATTCATCTTCCATTACTTCAGACATTAAATAAATAAAATACCCCCGTCGCAGCAAACCTGCGTACTCAGCGAATTTCCAATGATTATATTTGCCTTAATACCGCATAAAGCCGCAAACCAAGTCCATTTAATATACATTCATAAATAAGCAATATATACATTTTAATTATTCTCCATAAGAATAACATGGGGGCTGAGAACGCAGGTTTGCTGCAACAAGAAACACAAAAAATGGGTTGTTATGCAAATATCAATAGAACTCAACTAGGGGAAGGCACATACCAAGTTTTATTAATTTATGTTCATAATTAAGGGAGATATAATATTTTACTTTTTCTCCATAAGAATAACATGAGGGCAGAGTATGCAGGTTTGCTGCTACGGGAACTATCAATAAAAATAGTGTTTTTGTGCAATTAATAATATACCATAACCAGATGAAGCCATGTACCAAGTTTTGTCGGGATGCGTTCATAAATAAGCGAGATATAAAATTTATTTTATTCTCCATACGAATAACATTGTTAACGTACAGTACTGTGTTTAGCACTTTCATAATCTCTGTAATCAATTGACCTAGAGAATTTATAAAAACCCCAAATTGTGTTTTTTTAAGTTGAATGTAATGGGGAAAATAAAATTTTACTTTTTAAAATATTACATGTAAGTGGCGCACACCCCCTACTCATGTAACAGCTTCAAAAAAACCATTTTTTGGGTACAAAACCCCCCCAAAATACCACTTCGGATGGGCCGATCTGTCTGGTTCCCGAACTTAAAGTCATAAATATTGCTTTACACGTTTGAACCAAATTTCATAAAAATCGGACTTTTTTACGAGAGTTATCGTGCTCACGGACACATATATACATATATATATACTTATACAGTTTTGAACGAATGGTGTTTTTGGCATCTGGTGACCTCAAAACGAAAAGTTATCATGGTCCCGGGCCTAGGTCTTACCATGCCGACTACGGTAATAGCTTCTTCCCTATAGGGGAAATTCGCTAAAACTTTATTTCCTAGAAATTGCAATATTTTTAATTAATCTCATAACACATATATTTTGGCAATTTCTAATATATATTAGGGTCATTTAGAAACAATCTTAGGAAATAATATTAATTGGATGGTGAATAATTTAGGTTCCCTAAGCTAATGCCCATTTGGGATCATCTTCATAAAAACAACTAAATTATTATAAGACGTAAAAAACAGTGTGAGGTGATTCGTTAAATAATTTAAATTATAACTTATCTTTTAAACAATTTACATAAATTTACCATCCGTAACAGAAAATCTATTTTTGTTTACATTTGCAGTTAAAACAGCACTTTATAAATAAAGGCATTTCTATTAATTGAAAAATTGCAAGGTTACGCTAATACACCTTATATTCTTAGTAAATATTCAACATTTTACCTCCTAAAAGCCAATTCTTTAAGCTTTATAGGTAAGATTATTTAAATTTTAACTTCATGACAAATATATCATAATTACAAGTTTAATTATATAATTGTGGTAAAGAAATGAAGATAATATAGTCAAATTTGTCAGTGATAATGGAATTTTAATTTGCGTAGTTATCAAGCGCTCCCAGCACAAAGTGATGATTACCCTACTGTATATTGATGGTTTATATATGTCACTTAAGAACCTGATCAAAGAAAAACCACAATCCTTTCTATACAATTTAGGAGGATGGTTATATCCCAATTTCCCGAGGTGGAAGCTTTAGCATTCCTTTCTGCCGGATGCCGGCTTATTATAAAACCTAAAGGAAGGGCATAACAGGTAACTCTAAAAAAATAATGCATGTCAACAGTTTTATTAACTTTGCAGTGATTAACCTTACTTATTAACCTAACTTAAAGTGTGAAATCAGTTTACAATGCAAAATGTTGGGCTGCTAATAAAAAATTAACCAATTTTCACCGTGCTGCTAATTCTACTACCAATTTCCAATCAGTTTTTACCAATCTAGGGTCCCAACTGTGATCGTTGGTACCAACGACAAAACCCGGATCTCCTCGGACTGCTTCGGGTTGGAATGCATGACATGTGTAATGTGGACTCAGTATTCCTACAGTGGTCTTGCCGACGTGGGATTTTGAATAATTCAGAATATCAGAAGGGCAATAGCACGCACTTAGGAGCAAAGGCAACACAAACGTACTTTTAAGTACTATCGGTTTTTAAAGGCTGAGTAATCTCAAAGGCTGGGGTCAACCTTTAGAAATGTTGCAACTTTTAGAAATCTTTCAACTTTTACGTATATTCTAACTAGTTCGACTTTAGATTAGGTTATATAATGGTTATATTAAGCCAATAATTTTAGGGAGTTTGTTATATGATCAAGTATTGTCTGTAATTTCATAGTCGAAATGAATTTCGTGTATTTCAGAAATAAAACAGTTACGCAGTAATAATACATTTTGCTCGCCTTCAGTATCCAAATCAACATCAAGAGTTGGATTTTAAGTGTGTCCTTGATTTAGTGACATTTTATGAGGTATTCTCTTATAATATATTGAAACTATTTTATGACTATTTTTTCCACTAACGGTTTTATCCATACAAGACTTATGATTAATGAATTTTTTTAATATCTCGTTTGATCAAATACCGGAAAGTCAAATATTGGATTTTTTAGGAAACAGATGAAAAACTCTCATTCATAAAAAAATCAAGTGAACCAAAAGAACACGGTAAATGTATACGATTTAATTTATTACTTTTATTATGACTTACATTTTTAGCTACTGATTCAACACAATATTTGATTACAACAGTTAAATTATTATCAGCAGATAATAAAACAAAAGTTTATCTAGGTTAATTTTGATTGGTCCATGGTAATGTAAAACCAAGAATTAGCTATGATAGGGTAAATAGGCTGAAACCTTATACTTTAATTCCTTACTATATAAAAAGGTATATACTATACCATCTACTGAAGTCAATAATTAAATAGCTTTAGTATTATAAATCAAAAGCATTTATTTGACATATTTGTAACTAACAATATATAACAAATATACTTGAGCGATTCAATTTGGTGTAAAATCCACCACTTTATTATCTCGTCGAAGTAGCTCAGTGTACCAGTAAAGGAGGCGAAGTTGTTACAGTAGTTTGATGTCCCAGGGGAGGCCGCTGTCCGCCCCGCATTATTTACTGCTTTATCAACCCTTCCAGACTTAATCACAGCATCCTCCCCTGGATTCTGCAAGGCTTCCTCCTGATCCTCCCTTATTGTTAAGCAACGCATATTGTGTGGCGAAGGCGGTATTATCCTTGGTATAGCTATCCCGAGCCAACTTTCAGGGTGTTAAGAAGAAAACTGGGAGAAAGAGGACTAAAGTGGTTGTTGGGTAATTTTGTGGGTTTAAATTGCCTTATTTAACGCAGTAGTGAGTTGTTTTTTACTTTCTCCCCCTATACATAGTATATGGAGAAAGTATTGTTTTCGTCAGAATTTTCGAATTTGAGTTGTTAGTGGAAATATTCGTTTTGGTGCTCCCTGAACCCAAAAAAGTGGTTTTTACGTGATGTCTGTCTGTGTGTGTGTGTGTGTGTGTGTGTGTGTCCGTGTGTGTGTGTGTGTGTCTGTGTGGATGTGTACAGAGCTAGAGCCCTAACCTATGGACCGATTTTGATGAAATTTGGTATGTAGGTACTAATCCACGATATCTCCAGGCGTTTTTTTCATTTTTTTGAATTTTTGATTTTTAAGGGTAATTATCCCCCAAAAACCGCCAAAAAACATGAAAAATCCAAATTTCTCAAAAACGGCTCTAACGATTTTGATTAAACTTTAGTCGTTTGTAGAACTTTAGTTCTCCAACAAAATGACACCACCCGCATTTCTGTAAAAATTCGGGTTCAGAAATTACAGGACTTAAAACATCCAAAATTCAGTTTTTTGGATTTTTCATAAAAAAACATAAATATTAAAAAATATTACTATTCACCATTAAAAAGAGCTCTAAAAACTAAATAATTTAGTATCTTGAATTACTATTCTACGATTGCTGGTTTCGGAGAAAATTGAAATTTTCATTTAGCGGTAAACGCAGTACGTTGTCCAATGTTATTCTTATGGGGAATACAAAAATTACTATTTCTGTCTTATTTACTGATCAATTTCATTCAAACTTGATATGCTTGTCAATTTAGCATTGACCAACAGAGTTAATTCGAAATATGTTGCCCCTTAATAACCCTGGGGGGGGAATAGGGGGCATTTCCCCTCTTAAAACCACGAGTGTAGCAATGGATTCTGTAGTGTCTCCAAAGCAGAGATTTGGGTGGATGTTTTTTAAAACAACTTGTTTACAAGATTTTCTGTACATTCGGCCATGTTTTGTATTCTATATTTACTAAATAAAAAGTAATTTATTCATTAAAGTTGGGCTAAAAGGGAGAAAGTATGTGTCAGTTTCCTGATACCGTTTATTTGAGCAAGTAGCAGAAATCCATCAGTTTTCGGATTGAGATGGTGATTTATTTAAGCACAATATTAAGTCTTAAGTAGCTTTACCTCGGGTTTACGAATTTCCCATCAATGTGTCATGGTTGTTGGCGGATTTCCTATGGATTAGTGAGCCATATGTCCCAAATGTAAAACTTAAGCCGGGGACCACTGTAGAAGTCCCCCTGAACACGGATTGGGGGTCGCTAAAAATTAAATATCCTAAAGGGTAAATTAGTGTTTTGGATAGTTGGCTTACACATAGTTTCTTATTCATGTGCGTGTTTGCACTATACCAGCATTTATTGTCCGATTTACTTCAAATTTGGTAAACACTTACAAATATATAACCGAACTAGGTACCAAATTTGCACCAGTTATAAACACCAAATTTGAAGTCGGACAGTAAATTCGACTGGTATAGTGCAAACACACACATCAAGAAACGATGTGTAAGCGAACTATCCAAAACACTAATTTAATCTTTACGATAGGAGTGGTGAAACGTTTTTCTAACTAAACAACTATTACCTACTGAGTTGTCTCACTCAGTTGATAGTAGAGTTCTTATTTGGAATAATTATGTTCATCTTCCTGCACATCAGCTGGCGCGGCAAACAGAAAGCAATAAGTCCCTTTACTATAATATGCCCCTCTCCAAAGGCTGAGAAGGCGTTCTTATAGTCCTTAATGTTAAATAATTTCTTTAGTAGCATGATACGTGTTGTTACAACTAAACAGGATAAATAAAAATACGTCTTACAACACTAAAAAGTATATTTACGCTTAAACTATACGTATACATACAAGACGGTAATACACAAAATATGGTACAAAGCGATCGATTTCAAACAGTTACACCGGTCGTCATCAATCCCAATCCCGAGTTAACAATAAAGTTAACTCGTGTTGAATTTTTTGTTGTTTTTATTTATCCTATAACAGAACAGAGATTCTACTCGAGTCGGCTAACCAACCACGACACTGTGGTTCCCGAGTTATCGTAGTCAGTAACCTTATGCCACTTTCACTATCTAATCTTATAACTATTTTGGGAACGGTACGTTAGCCTTTGAGAGTTTTTGCGAAACCCGTTATCGCAAAGTTAATTTCCCAAAAGTTTGCAAATTGTTAACGTTTGTTTGGCAATTCCAGATCACAAATACCGATCCTTACATTCATAAAAGGAATTAAAAGTTGTGATTTATGCCAATGGAAGTTTTTTATTGAGCTTTAACGACTAGACAGATGGTACAATAAAAAACTGAGACCAACATGTGCCAACAGCTAATCTATTCATGTAACTTGCACTCGCTCTTCACTCATATTGTTATCTACATTTGTAATTGTTTGCGTTTTCACAATTAATTAATTTACATAAATACTTTCATACCGCCGTGATACGATTGAGACCTTCAGTTAGGGAGAATTATGTCTACCCCAAGGATTTATGATGTGTGTGTGTGTGTGTGTGTGTGTGTGTGTGTGTGTGTGTGTGTGTGTGTGTGTGTGTGTGTGTGTGTGTGTGTGTGTGTCCGTAGGTGTGATAACCCTCGTAAAAAGATCCGATTTTGATCAAATAAGGTACAAACGTGTAAATCAACATTTATGACTTAAAGTTCGAAAACTAGGCAGATCGACACATTTGAAGTGGTATATATTTTGGGGGGTTTTGTACCCAATAAATGGGTTTTTTGAAGTTTTTACAGTAAATATTTTAAAAAGTAAAATTTAAGTTTTCACCATTGGGTTCAGCTTTAAAAAACACACAATTTGGTGTTTTGATAATTTCTCTACATCAATTGGTTACAGAGATATTGAAAGTGCTAAACACAGTACGTTGCCCAATGTTATTCTTATGGAGAGTAAAAAGAAATTATATCTCGCTTATTTATGAACGTATACTAACGAAACTTGGTATACGGCCTCAACTGGTTGTGGTCCATTGTTATTTGCACAAAAAAAGAATTTTTAAGGATTATTCTCGTAGCAGCAAACCTGCGTACTCAGTACCCATGTTATTCTTTTGGAGGATAAGTAAAACTAGTGCCTGTCGCGGCTTCGCTCGCGATCACAACGTAATATTATACTGACATTCCCATATAAATATTGTGTTACCGTTCCAAAGCTAACATGGCCTGCTCATTAACTGTGTTTACTCTATCCAGCTGATTCCTTGAAACTTATAGTTATTTCCCAATGCTAAGCTTATGAGAAATAACTCAACTTTAAGGTGCCTCAGGGCCTCACTCACAAATTATTTCTCTATAAAAAAGGTTTCCTGCACAACTTCACGTTAGGCTCTTTCCAATTACACCAAAAACATGAAAATCGGTTCAGTAGTTCAGGAGGAGTGATTGTCACAAAAAACCTGCTCGCGTATTAAATAAGTATAGATGTAATGTCTCTCTTAATTATAAACATAAATTAATAAAACTTGGTATGTGGCTTCACCTAGTTGAGTTATATTGATGTTCACATGAAAACCCATTTTTTGTGTGCCTTTTTGCAGCATACCTGCGTATTCGTCCCCCATGTTATTCTTATGAAGAAAAATTAAAATGGTATATATCTTTTATTTATGAATGTATACCGATGAAACTTGGTATTGGCTTCACCTAGTTGAGTTATATTGATGTTTGCAAGAAAACCCATATTTTGCGTTCCTTGTTGCAGCAAACCTGCTTACTCAGCCCCATGTTATTCTTATGGAGAATAATTAAAATTGTATACATCGCTTATTTATGAATGAATATTGATGAAACTTTATATGTGGCTTGTTGAATTATATTTATATTTGCAAAAAACACCAATTGTTTGTGTTCCTTATTTCAGCAAACCTACGTATTCATCCCCAATGTTATTCTTATGGAGAATTATTAATACTGTATATATCGCTTATTTATGAATATATTTTTATGCAACTTGGTATGCGGTTTCATGTGGTATTAAGACATATATTATGCATTGGAAATTCGCTGAGTACGCAGGCTTGCTGCGACGGGGGTATTTGAAATTAAAGGGTTTAAAACAATCAAAAACGTCTTATTCGTGTTTTGAATTTTAACTGTGTGATTTAATTTATGACTTAAAATATATCAAATCTAGACCATACGTGATGGAAAATAACAATCGTATTTTTAACCCAAATTCAGTTTTATGTCCCACTTGAAATTTGTACAAACTCGCAGTCGATGAAGGGGGGACTTGGATGTTTAGATTTATTCTCGTAAAAGTAAGTATATGGGGGATGAGTTTGCTTATTACTTAAGTTTACAGCCCCCGGGACGTCGCTCTCGCATTATTTACTACTTCATCAACCCCCTCATCTAATTATAGTCGCCAAAGAATGCATCGTGGCCTACTTCTATAATTAAACACATACTACGTTTATGCACAGGCATTACACACTAAATTGATTCTACGTGTCTCTATATTCTGCTGCTGAGTTACTCAATAACAATCGCTTTATTGTTGTCGCTCTGCGGAGTTGAATAATCTGTTTTATCGAGCGCTCTTTATAAGAACATTCCTATTGTTGTAGTCTTTATTGTTATAAATGATACATTCTCATTACTTAAATTTAAAACTATCTCGTTTGTAGTATATTTATTTCATTATAAATTTTGCAGGAGATAGCTCAGAAATAGTGATTGAGAGGCATGAAATGCTTTGTACGTTACACAATTACGAACTGATTTATACTGAAAATGTAAAATGTATTTATTAATGCTTAGATTATTTTAGCACCTTTTACGACTATGCTGATGACTAGAAAAGTATAGTTTTTTCAGTCAATATGACACAGGTAAATAACCTTATTGTGGGGTTTGCACGGCATGGAATCATTTTTTTCATCCTGTCCTCTCTAGAATCCAAATACCTACTTCACAAATTATTTTCAATACTGCGTAAATAAAAGTGTTTCCTCATTTTGTCCTATTCTGCTTTAAAATAATAGTAAAGTTGCAACTTCTTTGTCACAGATATTTACGATTTCTAGCAAGACAAATCTTTCTATTGTTTTAATGTATAAACTAAGAAGAGTGTGCTGAACTCCACACCTATCCAGTTTGATGATTCTTTCAATAATTCTGTACACTACAAGTTTTTGTTTATGACTAATATTGAACTTCATTTCTTTGAAAGAGTCGATTTAAAACATCCAATTTGTTCTATATTCTAGACTGTTGTGATATTTTCATTCCTGTGCGGAATGTGTAACGTAAGAGTAGTTTGGGTTCTGAGGCATCCATACAGCAGAATTTAATAACGGTTTAATCCAAGCATAGCGTTTCTGAAAACAGTCTGCTGACATTATTGTAGCAGTTTGATTAATAATTTGTGTCACTCCCCTTCTTGGATCAGGGCCCTACCTAGTGAAGGTATCAACCATTATGTGTTCGCTGGTATCAACAGATCGTTAACTGAAGTGACTGGTCAATCAGATGTAAATCATTTCCCAGAGTCTTAAACTACAGGATCTTTGCGACGGAGCATATCGAAAACTATTAGGTGTTCATACTGTCAAGAATAAATAAAAGCAAGGCTTTTTAATTCCCTCAAATAACTATGCAAGTACGCCTCGCTAGCCTAGCGGTTAGCGTCTTGGATTTCGATGCAAAGGTTCACGGGCTCGATTCTCGAGGTACCCACGTGACCTTGAGAGGTTCGGACTGTTTCTCCCAATAACATATACTACATAATGTAGGGCGTACACAAGCAAAAAAAACACATCCATCAAGTAATTACATCTCTATGAGAATACAGGCAATATACAGGCAATAGGTTACAGGCAAAATAACAGGTTACAGGCAATATAAATAAATCCAAAGCAGAAAACCCAAAGCTCGAGTGAAGTTTGTGATGGCTGAGTTACAATCGGGATCGTCGGTTGAGCCGTTCAATTGTTGAACCTTTAATCCCTGTCCAATGTTCAATGTTCAGCTCCTGGCCGGCTTGTTAGGGTCACCCGCTGACAGGATCAACTTTCCCAACACCGCGATGCGCACGCAGGACTTGCTCGATAAATTAGTTTCACTTTGATTACCGTACAAACTGTGTTCTCGTTTGAATTAATCTAAAATTATGTCAAAACCTATTCATGTTTGATCTGTTAAACACCAATTACGTATTACTTTCGACATGCTAGGGGGACGTTCATGTCGTGAATAACACATGCAACGATTTAGGTTGCAAGATTAAAACCACACGATAAGTTTTATCTTCTTGACTGACATGAATATTAAACGGGTAGTTCTTAACGTCCACCTTATTACAACATTTTATCAAGTTAAGGTGTTTGAGTTATGTAGTTTTAGTAATTCAAATAAGTTAACCGTAAAACCCAATGCTATGCCCCAGAGAAAAGGGTTTTTAGCACGGTATATTTATATATGCACATGAACAAACATTCACTTCGTTTTCTATTAAGATGTCAAACTAAGACCCTTGTATGAGTTAATTTTGGGTAAAAATATTTTAGAATAATTATTTGTATAACAAATAAGGGGCAAAATACGCGCTTTACCAAAACAAGTTCTTCTCAAATCGCAGAACTTTATATGGAGGTAATTGATCAGCTTTGCAAAGAAACTCTGATGAACCACAAAGTTTATAATGATTAATTATTTTGTTGCTTTACATTGTCGCAACAAAGAGTTAAGAAATATGTAATATAATCTGGTACCTTTAAACATGAAGTCCGATGCTTTAATAAATTGTTATTTATTTTCACATGTTATGCTTACGCGATGGTTACGCGCATTAAATTAAACATTAGGTATGCTTTTTAATAATTGAAACATAAGATATAAACGACCAAGCACCGAGTTTACCGAGCATTTTGTAAGGTAGTTGCTTAATGTAGTAATTGAGTGTAACGCTGTTCAATTGTTAAGTAGAAATGTAAAGTTATCGAGCTGTTATTACGGGTACTTGTTTATATCCTAGCGTAAAAGATTACCAGTAGATATGTTAGGAGGCAAGGACCATTGGCAACAATGTCGTGTTGAACTGTGCGGTCGTCGACACGATCCTGCGTCCTCCGTCCTTCCTTCAGTTCCGCTCCGCGGTGCGGCGCGGTGGTGAGCTGAAGGTCGTGAGCGGCTACGTCAGCGCTTCCTGGACGGTCCGCAGCCGCAGCCGGAGTTAACACGCGTCCTGTCATAGCAGCACCTCACTGTACCTACGCGTTAATAACATTATTTCTTCGTTGGTGTAATAGAGAATATCATATCGTACCATACCATATACTAATATGGCAGAGGCTACGTACACGTCCGACGTGAGCCGCGACTGTTCACGTCCGTTTCAAATTATGCACCGTACGTTACTTTTCCTGTGATTTTTAAAACAAATTGAGAGCCAGAAAACCTCCTAACCTAACCTAACGTAACCTAACCTAACCTAAGCTAACCTAACGTAATGTAACCTAACCTAAGCGGTAGCGAAGTGAATTTGCCCTTACATTGGACGTGTACGTAGTCACTTCGTACTAATATTATAAAGCTGTATGTTTGAAAGTTTGTTTGTTTGTGATCACGCTCAAACTACCAAACCGATTGAGCTAATATTTGGTAGGAAGGTAGCTAATATCCTAAATAATACATAGGCCTATTCACGTTTTTAAAAATTCCTTTAGGGCTTTGCCCCGGTGGCCTCTAAAACTTCCCATGTTAATCTTATGGACACTAAAATGTACTGGATCAGGTGATAACTAAAACAGGTGTTCTGCATTTGAGATTGTCAACAAGATTTTGTGTTTATTTATTTGTTCATATTATTGTACGTTTAACTACGAATGCACCTGTATCACGATAATGCCGGGGAAACTTAAATCAAATTTGCCTCAAAGTTTGAAAAGCCCGATATAATAAAGTGTAGAACTCAGGAAACTTCAGCAGAAATTGAAATTAGAAGGCTCCAACAAGCTTTACGGCAGGTAGCACTCAGAGCGGAAGAAACTCCACAAGAACAGCAGTTTCGACGTGAAGAGCAAGCTCAGCGGTAGGCCAGTTTGAGAGCAACTGAAATTTCTTTCTTTACTATGACCACAGAGAAAAGAATCTATAGATATTAGATCTATAGATTCCTTTGTCTGTGTTATGACAGAGCAGCTGTTGAGGAAACTGAAGTTCGCAGACGAGCTATTGCTGTAAGGGCTGCCCAGCGGCGGCAAACGATCACCAGAAATACGTGGGCGTCTTTGCAATTGCTGCCTTGGAATACGACGCGAGTCTTAGCTAACATAGATATTACCAACGCTAACGCTATGTAGTGAAAGCGAGCGAAGCCGCGACGGATAACGGCTAGTACCCAAATAAGTCCGAGTTGTGTCACAAATTGTGAGAAAAACTGCATAAATGGGAAACTCTCCAGCAGAAATAATGCGGGTAACGAGAATTTAACATAAGAAGTAGACCCGTAATTGAAAAAGTAGAAAATCTACCTTCAAAAATAGTGTGTACAGCCAATCAATGGCTTGAAACTGAAGACAATTTGATTTTAAGAAAACATTTAATACTAGGGAAAATATATAAAAACTAGTCGACCCGTGTGGAATTCCGCACTGCAAACCAAATCTTGTCAGCAGCTGATCAGATATTCTTTTGTTTGCATTTTCGCTCCTGTCAAAACAAACTATTCCCTTTATTTATCTTTTAGTACCTGGGGGCCGAGCTTTGCTCGGGGGAAGGCCAGTCTGTTTGTTTAGATTACTTGGAGCATATTTCACCACTTCCCCCTACTGACAATCAGTTTTGTATAACTCATTTGCCTCTTTTCTAAATTTTTAAGGTCACTTCAGTTGTTATTTATAGCTCAATGTTCCTTTGATTTATTTTACTACTCTATATATGTAATCTTCACTCAAATCTTTTAATCTCTGCTCTCAGGAAACCAAATGTTAATAATCATAAACAACTTGAGTATTACTTTGACAGTTCTCTGGTTGATTATGAACAACTGTTACAATTCTTTTGTTTTGATTTGAAACTCCATAAGCCCAATGTCAATTTTTTAACTTTTCATTTTAGTTTTAGCGAATTTCCCCTATAGGGAACAAGCTATTACCGTAGTCGGCATGGTAATACCTAGGCCCGGGACTATGATAACTTTTCGTTTTGAGGTCCCTATATGCCAAAAACACCATTCGTTCAATGCTGTATATATATATATATGTGTGTGTTTGTGTTCTTAGGCACGATAACTTGAGTAAAGATCGTCCGATTTTGATTAAATTTGGTAAAAACGTGTAAAGCAACATTAATAACTTTAAGTTCGAAAACCAGACAGATCGCTTTATCCGAAGGGGTATTTTAGGGGGGTTTTGTACCCTAAAAATGGGTTTTTGAGTTTTTTTACATCTAATATTTTAATAAATCTAATTTTAGTTTTCACCATTGGATTTGGCTAAAAAACGAACAATTCGGTGTTTCGATCATTTTTCTACGTCAATTGGTTACCGAGATATTGAAAGTGCTAAACACAGTTTGTTGTCCTTATGTTATTCTTATGGAGAAAAAGACAAATTTTATATCTCGCTAAACTGACAAAACTTGGTATATGGCTTTATCTGGTTGTGTTTTATTGTTTTTTTGTAGAAAAAAAAAACAATTTTTCACCTATGGTTCCCGAAGCAGCAAACCTAGGTACTCGGTCCCCATGTTATTCTTATGGAGAATAATTAAAATGATATATATCGCTTATTTATGAATGCATATGGATGAAACTTGGTGTGTGACTTCACTTAGATAAGCTCTATTGATATTTGCATCATGAAATTTGATAAAGGAATAAGGAAGATGTCGCGGTCTGACATAAAACAGGCTAGAGAAATAATTATATACAAAATTACTACAACGTTTAAAATACATAGCTAAACAGCTAAACAACATAAAGAATTATATGTCACTTGGCACTTACGTACTTCTTAATTAATTTGGTTCTTATCGATCAACTATTAACCGACGCCGACGGTACCATTAATGATACAACTGCTGTGGTTGTTGTGCTGCTAATATACTGCTAATGTACTGCTAATACTCATGATGCTTGAAGGTTATTTTTGTACCTACTTAGGCTGGGTTAGATAAATACGTGTGGTGTATAAGTGATAATATATTCAGTGCTACAGTTTGCCTGAAATGCATCCAGCCGTTATCCCGCTGCAGACAGGCCGCGCCACTGTGCCCAGGATTGCGTTAATGACTTAATCCCACTGTACACGAAATTGCAGCCCCTCCCCCTATAACCACCAACCACCAATCTGGGGGCTATTGCATATCGCGCCTGTAGTTGTCAATGTCATGAAGTTTTACTGAGATTCAAATAAATTCTATATTCTATTTTAAAATGCACGAAGAATAATTTTTAACGAGATTGCACGCAGCACCTGACGTGAATGAAGTGAATTTCCGCATTAAAACCTCTACAAAAATCTAATAAAGGGTTTAAAACAACACTAGAAAATTGTTTTTTGGAAATTTAAAAATGTTATTTTTTGGCTGTTCTGATGCTCCTGGTTATAATCAAATTGACTATTAGGATGGCAATGTTGTACTTATCAGGTTAGGACGAGATATAGTCAGGATAACAAGTTGGTGTAGGGGTATTGGGGGTGATAAAACTACATAAAGATTTGAAAAACAGCCTTTTACAGTGTAAAATCCCCATAAGGCAATGTACTGTGTATAGATAATTAACGTTTTCTTTAATAACTCGGTAAATACTTGTGCTAGATTGATGAGGGAGGGCTTAAGGTTTTTGTCATTTTACGTACAATAGTTTAGTATACAATAATGTTACATTCGGGGCTTTTATGGCGTTATTTTTTGACTGTTCTGATGCTCCTGGTTATAATCAAATTGACTATTAGGATGGCAATGTTGTACTTATCAGGTTAGGACGAGATATAGTCAGGATAACAAGTTGGTGTAGGGGTATTGGGGGTGATAAAACTACATAAAGATTTGAAAAACAGCCTTTTACAGTGTAAAATCCCCATAAGGCAATGTACTGTGTATAGATAATTAACATTTTCTTTAATAACTCGGTAAATACTTGTGCTAGATTGATGAGGGAGGGCTTAAGGTTTTTGTCATTTTACGTACAATAGTTTAGTATACAATAATGTTACATTCGGGGCTTTTATGGCCCTTTTTGGGCCCAAAAACTCAAAATTTGAAAAATTAAAACCCCAAAAAGGGGGGTTAGAGTTGTCCGATTGTTTTTCCCAACGAACTTGACCAACCGTTTACAGAAGGGAGGTTCCAACCAAATTTCAAGTAAATCGGAGAAAAATTTCGGCAGCTAGAGTGCGAACACACACACACACACACACACACACACACACACACACACACACACACACACACACACACACACACACACACACACACACACACACACACACACACACACACACACACACACACACACACACACACACACACACACACACACACACACACACACACACACACACACATATATATATAACGTTTTTAGCGACCCCCCAAAACGTGTTCAGGGGGTCACGTTAGGAACTTCTATGGTGGTCCCGGGCTTAAGTTTCACCGAGCTGGTCATGCTAATAGTTCACTTTTCCATAGGAAATTCACTAATAAATGCAGTACCGATTTCTCATCATTAACGTTGTAAAGTACAGTACTGTATTTATGTTTTCTGTCATGCAGTGACGCTAATTAAATGTGGAAAAGTAATATTACAATACTATAGTGTAGTAACATTAACGAATGTGTATAGATGAAATTGTATTGTTCTAGTATTCAGTACTTATTTTGTATAAGTGAATAAATGTAAATCCCATTAATCCCTCGTTCGTGAATCGGTAAAATATATATACTAGTTAGTTAATTTATTTTGATTTATATCAAGGACTTAGGTAAATAAACTCATAGGCATGTAGTTTAAGCTACTTTATATTATGTGTTTTCGATATTTTCAGAAACGTTTGTATTACAGATTGTTGTAGCTGGAACAGTTTGTTGAAAACCAAAATAAAATCAAAACAATCTCCACACAATATTTATATTTTTAATTTAGACATGGCAATTTTGTATGAACAAATCTTGTTAATAAAAAATGAGATAAATATATGAAATTGTGTTGTTCTAGTGATCAGTAATCATTTTGTGTAAGTGAAGAAATTTAAAACCCATTAATCCCTTGTTCGCAATTCGGCAGAATAAATTAATGTTAATCTATATCAAGGACTTGGGTAAATAAACTCTAATCTACTTTATAATGTGTGTTTTCGAAATTTTCAGAAATAGTTGTATTACAGTTTGTTGTAGTTGAATCAGTTTTTTGAAAAACAAAATAAAAGCAAAACAACCTTCGCACAATATTTATATTTTTAAATTTAGATGTGATGATTGTCCTGAACGCCCTACGAAACACGCAATTGTCTTCTGTTCTATTACAAACTTTGATTCCTGTTAACATAAAACATATATCACACGATGCACGATTAGAGCCGAGAGCTGAAAAATATGCTCAACAAAGGTGATTCACTGGTACATAAAACATTAATCCAGGGCAGGAATCGTGGCGGGGGGTGAGGCAGTTTAGCCCCTAGGTGTTGAGAGTGGAGAAATGATAGCCCCATTTCCATATCTCGCACTTGCCCTCGGAACAAATGTCACGAACCTTTTCCATTCTTTTAACCTTTATTGACTTTCTAACACAGATAAAGTTTAGGCTTCGGTTTCCACTTTGTTAAGGTTTATATGAGACCATTTGTTTCTGTTTGGTTTTGTTACCTGTATTTCGTCAAAGTCAGAAAAACACGTGTTTTGTTTTGTAATGATAACGTATACTATATGGAAATAAATTAGTTCGTCAATAACATTTTCTTGCAAAATATATCAGAAATTATTTATAGGTCGGGCTATTATTCTCATTTGTAACTAATCCGTTCAGCTTACTTTAAGTCATGTTTTATTTTATTTAATAAATCTGTTTCATTAATCATATAACTTAAATGCTGATAACGTAGATTCTATTTTCTGTGATGTGCATTTTTAGAGTTTGAAAAATATTTGTCTTCAAGCATAATTTATATTTCACGATCAGCCAGACAGGTTCATAGTTGTACGCTATTGCAACAAACAGGTTACAAGCTTCAATACGGAAAAACGGTTTATTTTACTATTTAGAACGATTCTGGGGGCCGAGCTTTGCTCGGGGGAAGGCCAGTCAGTTTGTTTAGATGAATTGGGAGTATTATTTCACCACTACTGATAATCAGATCTGTATAACTCATTTGCCTCTTTTCTACATTTTTAAGGTCACTCCAGATGCTATTTATAGCTCAATGTCCGTTTGATTTATTTTACTACTCTATATATCTAATCCTCACTCAAATATTTTAATCTCTGCTCTCAGGAAACCACATGTTAATAATCATATACCACATGAGTATTACTTTGACAGTTCCCTGGTTGATGATGAACAGCTGTTACAATTCTTTTGTTTTGATTTGAAACTCCATAAGCCCAATGTTAATTTTTTTTACTTTTCATTTTAGTTTTTTTACATTATTTGATTTTTCCTGGAGATGAGGCCTGTCTATAACTTATTTTTATCCCAGAAATAAGTTGTTTCGAACATTTGAAGGAAATCGTTGGAGTCGTTTTTGAGACCAGTGTCGCAATCAAGCAAGCAAACCTTACTCATATTAGAGTATAGGATTTATCCTTTTAAACATCATTAACCATATTTTCTCTTATTTAACTAATATTTAATGCCTCTGATTGATATATATATCGTTCTCATTTATTCTGATGTTTTCAACGCATAAACTGACGCGACTGAACAGTATCGTCCTCGTCCAACACTCAGTTTAGAGTGGACATTGTCACAAACTAACTTTCCCCACCCGAAGCGGAACCGTTGCTTGCACTTGTGATGGTAATCACTGTTACAATAATATACTGACTTTCTAAATAACGATGCTTCCTGGTGGTTAATTTGATTAACTTTTCCTGTGTCATTATGAAATAACAATCAAAAAATTCTCCATTAGCTTTAAAATCCACTTTAAAAATTTCAATAATTGCTAGATGAAACTCTGAATTACTCAGTGTAAGAATAAGTTGTGCACAATTTTCAAAGAATTATTTAATAAGTCAGCATAAGTGGAAAATCAACAGTTGAAGAAATCAAGTTTAACAATTTAAATTATAGTCCGTAAATTTATTTGTATAGCTAATCTTAGATTGTTAATATATGGGTCATAATTTCACCTGTAAACAATATTCAAAACTAGAAAAAAAACCTTTAAGAATAAAATATAGTTCATCTTCATAGGCGTATTTCGTTGAACAATAAGATGACATCTGAGGTGGTCATACGTCTTTTTTTACAAAACCACACGACGTGACGTTCTGATTTAAAGATGTATTTTTACAACACGTAACAACTGTATTCTTTTAACTACTATATTATTCGACGGATCAGGTATTTTAAACCTTTTATTTTGTAAAATTTTCCCTTTACATTATACAATTTATTTTATTAAAGTTAATTTAAAAGTCAGATATCATATTTCCTTTGTAACGAAATACACAGTAAATAGTTGCACACGTTGTTTCAGCTTTCACCTATCCTATCCGTATTTAATCCACAGCCCCAATATAATTGGGAGCTGAGAGATGTATTACAATATGGTACAGCACAGAACTGCATTAACGAGACCAACTTTCGCGTCAGTGGCATTGTAAATTAAAGCAGCGGGTTGATGTATGTCGCGCTCTCTCTCTCTCTCTCTCTCTAGTTCATTGTCGAGTGGCCGCGGGTGTATGGCGCTCTCTCTCCCACTCATTGTCGTGTGGCCGGGAGCCAGTTGAAGAGAAACCTCCGCCTCTGACGGAAATATGAATTTCAACTCCGCCTAATAATTGACGAACCACGGTTCTAACAATGTATTGTGTTGCATTGACCGCCGACGATTCTGTAGGTTGTCCCCGGCTTGGATTATTATTGATGTTTTTATGATTTTATCATCTTAATATTTTATTCACAAGTAGCCTATGCTTTTCTATGAGCGAGATTTAAGGAATTTATGAAACGATTTTTATTGTTGATGTGTTATCTTAAAAGAGACCGAAGTGAAGATTCTGCGAATCTCTTTATAGTTTACATCAGTTAGGGATCCGCCCCTCAGGCCTTCAGTTAAGGTTAAACTAAAACATATGGAAGATAATTCAAATTGAATTGGATATTTGACAGCTATCCTATCCTATCCTATACTCTAATATGAGTAAGGTTTGCTTGCTTGCGACTCTGATCTCAAAAACGGCTCTAACGATTTCCTTCAAATGTTCTAAATAACTAATTTTTCGGATAAAAATAAGTTCTAGACAGGCCTCATCCCCAGGAAAAATCAAATAATGTAAAAAAAACTAAAATGAAAAGTAAAAAACATTAACATTGGGCTTATAGAGTTTCAAATAAAAACATAAGAATTGTAACAGCTGTTCATAATCAACCAGGGAACTGTAAAAGTAATACTCATGTTGTTTATGATTATTAACATGTGGTTTCCTGAGAGCAGAGATTAACAGATTTGAGTGAAGATTTCATATATAGAGTAGTAAAATAAATCAAAGGGACATTGAGCTATAAATAACAATTGGAGTGACCTTACAAATTTAGAAAAGAGGCAAATGATTTTTACAAATCCGATTATCAGTAGGGGGAAGTGGTGAAATATGACTCTAAGTCATCTAAACAAACTGACTGGCCCTCCCCGAGCAAAGCTTGGCCCCCCAGGTACTTGACACATTAACAAAATCCAGCACAACAACAAGAACAGACGAGGCATCATATAAATAAATTGAAAATTGGAATGACAATGCAGTATGCACAGAATGTTCAGAGGCTCAGACCTAAGTTCAGAAGCACGAGAAGAACATTTGCTCGAAATCGAATATCTTTGTAAAGAAATAATTCAATACATCAGGTCCTACTAGTAATAGTTGTTTGTAATTGACGAGGTAATTCTTAATCGTCGAAGTCTAAATATTATCTTATTACTAAAATATTTGAGGATGACCAGAGTGGTTTACCTTTCCGCCTTCACAGTCATTTATTTGTATGCAGTATCGTTGTACTGACACAGGTGAGGTTCATTGTGGACGTAGTACAATTGAATGCGTATGGAACATGGTGTTGGTACATATTTTACTACTCTCTATCGCATCTTAAGAATTTAAATAGAACAATCAATTAGGGTAGACCCATTTAATTGTACTAACATGTAAAGTATAACAGCGTATTTAACAGTTTACCTGTCTGAAAAAAACGAAAACCTTCGTACGGTACTTATAAATTTTAGAATTTAAGAACTGAAAAAATGTCATAAAGGCCTATGCAACTAAACATTAATTTCATAACAATCAATTTTAACTATCAAACTGACGCTAGAAATTACATATTGTATAGTTAATATTTGTAAAATAATACATGTGCAGTTTTCGCATGGTCGCCAGTACAAGTATTACATATATTTGTTGTAACAAATTGTATTATATTTTATGAGTGAATTATTTTTCTTTCATTAGACTGTGTCTCACAGCTTCCTAATTTCCACGAGTTGGCCAAAGTGGTGCTCAGGGCAAGTGAATTATAATTTCATGTTTGCCGTAAGATGAACAAAATTTGTTGTTGTTGTTTTTTTTATCTGCCAGTGGCATTTTTTAACCTTTTGATAGGGAACGGTCCAAACCCAGGTCTCGTTACTATCTAAATAAATTTCCTAAATTTAATGATAATTTTACGTTTTCCAGAACCCGCTCTCGTTATGGAATCTGTTATTTTTAGGCTTTTAGTGGATTATTTTGTCGCTCTTACACTTTAAATATTTTGAAGTACCAAGGTAATGTTCCAAATCAGTTCAAGGATCGTACGTAATCTACAAAATTAAATTGCCTATGTGCAAAAATTTTTGGATAGATTAATTGATTTGTTCTGAAAGTAATCTATTACGATTTACTTGTCGATTACAATACTAGTCCTCACCTGATGAGAAACTGTAAACACTATTTTTTTACCAAAATATCCGTATTAATACAGAACCATTTAGTAGGTATCTTTTGAACAAAAAAAAAGAGTGACTTTCCTTCCACTGTTACATTGTAACTACCTTCTTGCAAAAACTGTTTACAATTCCCTCCATACACCCCAACAGAATTGCCCCAAAGGTAACAATATAAGTAAGATGAATGGTACAAACGTAACAATGACAAATGTCAGTAGTGGTGAAATGATGGTTTAACCCCAGAATCGGCGCTTTTTTCCCATGTTATTCTTATGGGGATCAGTTTTTGAGCCGACGCCCGATCCTACCCTACACAAATTTTCTTTTTGGCCCCTGCCTTATTTTCCCCCATTTAAAATTTGCATTAATTTTAATACATCCTTTGCAGAAATCCACGAGTTCAAAAATAACTCCACACTAAATAAACAACACATGTAAACAACTTAGAAGTTATTGTATAGTAGTGGAGAAACAGGAAAGAGGCCCCAGAATCGGCGCCTTTTCCCCACGTTATTCTTATGGGGAGCCGTTTTTGCACCGACGCCAGCTCCCGCCTATAGAGCTCCCGCCCGCTGGCCTATATTAAATATACCCCTGTCTATATTAAATATATTGTCCCCATCCCTCCTCTATATTTTTAAAAATTAATTTTCAAATTCTAAAAAACTATCTTTGGTGTTTACTGTCCGATTTGTCTGCAATTTGGATATGTTATTGTCCTAGTGTTTTAATAAATTTCACATTTCCCAAATTCACTATTACGGTTGAACTGCCAACTATTTACTGACTTTTGCACCCTAATTTCCGTTTTGACTCTTGCCATATTTTGACCCTAAAATTCATTTTAATACATCCTTTGCAGAAATCCACGAGTTCTGGCTACTTGGGAACCCGAGCCATTTGACATATAATAAATCACCCTTCCTCCTAATTACCTTCTCTACCAAATACATGTCTTTATATTTAGTCTTTAACAATTCTTCTGTATAAAATCCTCCTTTGATTATATTGCCATTCTCATCTTTCAAAATATAAGTCACAGGCTTTGTTTTCTTAACTTCTGCTATTATAAAAAGCTCTCCCGTCCAGTTAGGGGTATATCCTTTACTAAATACATGTTTATATTTAGATATCCTTACACTATCCCCCACCTTATATCTTGGCTTTTTAACTTGTACTTTAGATGCTAACCTTTCGTGTACGTCTTTAGAGTTCTTAGCACTTACTTGGTTAGGTTTCATGCCTATGGATCTATGTACTTTATTATTATATATCCTTATTAACTTTGGAAGTAAATCCAACCACTTGTAACTCCCTTGTGCACTAAACTCTCTATACAACCAATTCTTTAAAGTTCTCTGGAACCTTTCCACAATAGCTGCCTTAGTTGTAGAGTAAGTGTGGTAGTGATTAATATTTAGAATTTTCATTAGTTTGGTAAAATGTTCATTAAAAAATTCTTTTCCGTTATCAGATTGAATATTTTTAACTCCCTTTGGGAGAATAGTTTTTATAGCTTCTGTGACTACTAATCCAGTTTTATTCTTTAGTGGAGCAGCATAAGCTTTTTTAGAAAATGTGTCTATTAAAGTTAAAATATATTTATTCCCAGAATTCTCTCTAGCATAATTCCGCATATCTATTAAATCGATTTGAACAGTTTCGTTTATACCCAACACCTTAAAAGACCTTCTAACAAAGTTCTTTCTCGCAGGCTTATGCAATTCGTAAGCAATTTTTTCCATTTTTTATTCTTTATTTTTAATGTTAACGTATCTGCCAGTCTCTGTCGTTTCAAAAACACCTCCATTGCTACCAACTAACATACCATCACTCATTCTTTGATATACATAGTTTTTTGGCAAATATGCCTCTCCATCTAAAGTCTTAAATCCGCTTAAAGATGTAGGGTCTGCAACCAACAATTTAGGATTGTACATCATCAAATCGATTTCATTATTGTCTTGCATAAATTTATTAGTTTTATTGTTAAACCTTAATGCGTGTGATTTTAAACAAATATCAAATTTAATATTGTCTTGTCTAAAAGTTTTAATATTATCGTCATACCTCAAAACCTGCGACATTAAACAAACATCACTCCTATCTTTGCCTTCAGGTATATTCTTTATTAATTTGTCCTCTGCATCCCACACATCGCCATCTAATGTTAATACATTATAATATTTATCCCCCTGTTTTATTATGCTTTTCTCACCTTTTGTTAATATTTGCTTAACAACAGCCACATCATTTGGCAATGTTCCAGGTAAAATGTTTGTTAATTGCTTATTTTTACCATCAAATTTAAGACCGTCTAAAGTCACAGTCTGATGTTTTGTAACACAATCGTTCTCATCAACAGCGGGTTTAACACGAACTAGCCTTTTATTATTAAAATCCCAAAAGTTTAGATCCATTTTTGGTACTTGAGAGACGTTTACAACATCATCGCTTTCTTTACCAGCCAACAAATTACTTATTTTTCGCTTTTTGGCATTCCAAATATTTCCCTCCGATTCCAAAAATTCATAATTATTATTGTCTTGTACAAAGACACCATCTTTTCTTATTAAAGTTTGCTCTAATGTGGGCACATCGGTTGCGCTTTCACCTCGTTTAACATTAGTAATTTTGCGTTTATTAGCGTTCCAATTATTATTCTTGGATTCTAAAAACTTATATTTAGTATTACCTTGTACAAAAGCATCACCTTTCCTGGTTAACGTCTGCCCCAAAGTCGATACATCATCAGTAAACTCCCCACCTTTAACATTACTAATTTTATAATTTAAAGCATTCCAACCATCATCTTTTAGATTTAAAGTAGTTTCTTTAAAACTTCTAGCTTCTGGTTTACTATACGGGTTATATACGCGATAAAATTTATCTATCATATTTTTATTTAATAAACAATTCCACTTTCCCTCAATTCTTCTATGATAGAATCTATCTCATTATCCACTCCAGAATTTCCCGCCAATCGGCTTAACCAAAGCAGTCTTAACCTATCTACAAGCTCATTAGGATCATCCCAATAAACATAGTCTATTTTATTACCAGTTACCTGCCTTAAACCTTCACCAACAGTCTTAAACAGGGGTTTAATTATATTAAGATATTTAGTGTGTTTATTGCTTGACATCGCCGCACCTGTTTTATAACCCTTTAAATGTGCATTTGTAGCTTCCAAAATCTCTTTATAATTTTGCAAATCAGCCTGACTATAGTTTACGGGTTCTTTTAAAGTTAACAATTCCCACAATCCCTTTGTCCCTTTATAAATTTTTTCTCCAACTGTAACATCATCATTGGCAATTTGAACTTCCTGATTCCCAATAAAAAATTTATTTCCTTCTCGCCTAATACCATATGTGGTGTCTGTCATACTACTTCTACTAAGGTAATTTCCTAAATAGTCTGATGCTAAAAGACCAAAATCTAATTTGTGTGGTGTTATTTGTGTTATTCTTGGTATTCTAGACGGGGTCTTTTCTAAAATCATTGGGAGAACTGGCCTCTCTGTTTTTGTGGCTAAATTTTTTAATTCTTGCAAAGGCTCTATTAACGGTTGGAATGTTTGGAACCTCTCTTCAGCCTCTAGAAATTTACCACGTTTTAACGCCCTATATTTTTCTCTTATTTGTTTTGCAGACTCTACCAATTCTTGTTGAATATTTGTTTTCATTTTATTTACATTTTATTTATCTCATTTGTCAAAGGATTATACTCAAACACCTTATCGTGTATTATTAGGCAATATGCAGATGTGTTTGAAGGGACGTTTTCTGCAGTTTCAATTTCTAATTTAATATCTACAACCCCCTCTTTGATTGATTCATTCTGCCTAGAACAATCTATTACAATTAGAGGATATTTATTTATAAAGTCAGCTCTGTTAAACATAGGATCGGGGACGGTGTTGTAGTAACTCTCCCTAAACCTCACAAACATCTCATAAGCTTTAGAAGCATCTCCATTTTCAAAGTCGAGATTTAAATCACTATAAGGATAATATTCAGAGTTTAAAAACACTTTGATATTTTTCAATTTACAGTGATCAAATTCATCAGTTCTTTTTCGTGCACTGTTGTCCCTACCTGTTTGGAAACCAAATATAACATACCTGGGCTTCTCCAAACTCGAAGACGTCTTAACTGACCATGTGTGTCTCTTGGTTTCGGGGTATGATGGGAGTTCGTGTAGCTCCAAACTTCTAAATGCAATTTGCAAATTTTTATTTTGCAATAACATCTTTTGTAATTGAAGCTTCTCCCCATCAGATGGTACCACGTGCGGCATCACCCACTGAATCGATTTAAGTGTAATTTTAGGAATAGGATCGACACCAGTTGGAGCATTAGATGTTGTTAATATACAATTTAAGTCGTTTTTGGATCTTTTCAACACCAATTCTTGTTTAACATTTACTAAAACCTTATTAAAATCCTCAAACACACCCATTAACAGCTCTAACGGGACACAAGTACTAAACTTGCCGCTTTTATGGAACTCTTTTAAATTTTCATCAGAATCAAATGCTGCATTTGACAATTTAGTTGTTTTATTGTAAGAGCACAATATTTTCATAAGACTGGAAATTCCCGGATTTCTTACAATATCTATTTCTTTACCAGCAACTTCGTATCTAATTTCGTCAAATAAGAATGCAAACGCATTATTTATAAAATGTCCTTTATCATGATTCTCTATTTCTCCTTTAATATACAGATAACTCCTACATGGGAGTGTTAGTAAATCTTGATTATTTATGCATATTCGAATTTCATCGGAATTATTTATTGCTAAAGTGTTGTGTGGAACATAGGAGTGATTTGTAATTTTAACCAGGCTATCATCATATTGGAATTTTCCTGCAACGTCTAGAAAATCTTCCATTTTTATTAATAGAAAATTTTAACTTCAACCCAATTGATCGCAGAAACCTGGCATTTTGCACACTCAGCCCGTTCTTGTAAATTCTCATATCTTTTTTATATGACAAGTAATTGTAGTTTCTTCTTTATTAAAGTCAATTGGCTTGTCGTGTTGATCTGCAAATGTAATGCTAACAACATCTAAACTTCTCTTATTTACAGGGAAGTATATAATATTTCTGGGGACCTCAATAATTTTGTAGCCCGGAGGGGCTTCTGGGTAAAAACTGTGTATGGTGTGTGATTTGTCACCATTTAAATAAGACCCATTCGCAATATTACATTTTACTCTAATCACATTTACATTATTTATGTTGATTTTATTTACGGATTTAAACGCAATATCTGGAGTAGAAAATCCTTTAAATCCCAATAATTCAGACCCTAAACACGGTTTTGTAAAATCAAACACATGGGCAGAATGTAATGTGGCTTTCATAGTTTTATTATCGGCTATAAGTACAAAATCTGGGAGTTGCTTTTGAATTTCCTTCGCAAGCTCAAACACCTCGTATGTACCTTCAGCAATTTCAATTACATTTGGAGCTTTGTGATCGTAATAATACACATCCTCACCCTCGTCTATAGTTAATTTTGTGTCTTTAAGTTTATTTAATTTTGGAACTAGGCCTTTGTAAAATATAAGTTTGACTTTTGTATTAATTAATGCTACTTTATTTTGTATAATAACTTCAACTTTACCATCCAATGCCCGGTTTAATTCGTCAATTGTGACCTCCCCTTTTGGGGTTGTAATTTTGTGCATTTTGTAATATGTCAAAGTATTTAGAGGTTTTTTAACATTAAATATAGAATTATAACTTTGAAAATCTACCAGTCCAATTACATAATCACCATTTAATTCTATAGGAGGAAAGAACACCGACTTTAACTCTGGCTCTGTACCTGTGAATGTTATAGTAAATGAATCCATTTTTATAAACTAAAATTTTTCAGAAATGATAAACATAAAATTCCACAAATGGAACTGTTTAAATCTTGTATTTGATCAGTTGTATAGTAGATTTTAGATGGTACAAAATATTCAATTACCTCTTTTGGGGGCTGTATTCCGAATGGGTCAAAATATATTACAATATCTTTATTTTTACGATATGCTGTCCAATGTGTGCCCCTGTCACTGTCTAAATTAATAATTCCACATTCTCTTACTTTTGGTCTCTGTTTTCTTAGCTCGTTTTTTAGGTACACTCCTCGAAAGTGAGGCGCGTCTCTTGCTGCCTCTAACAGCTGAAAGTTGTCCATCTTTTTTATTAAATTTTAATCCCATTCCCATTTTTGCCTTAGCCTTCATCAAATTTGTCACTGCATAAGCTGCTGCTTTTTCGGCCAGACTGGCGTCCTTTGCCGAAACCCTAGTCCAAGCCTGGTCCGCTAATCTCATATCTGCCTTGTTCCGGGCGGCTGTATCAGGATTATTCATGTAGAATATGTCGTGCTCTTTACAATAAGAGTCTAGCTTATTTTTTGGAGGTACATTTCTGGCTAAATTTTCACGTATATTAGTTCCTGGACCACAATATGAATACGACGGGATGTGGAGTGGGAAAGGAAGGTTGTTTATAAGGGTATTTAACAAGCCACGGCCTCTATATGGCTTTAAGAATAATCCCTTACCCTTCTTACACTTTCTCTTTGCCATTTTTATTATATAAAAAATTATTTAACACATAAAGAAAATACACCATTATATAAAAAATGTCATTTATTCAACAAAAGAACAAATTTAAAATTGCACATAAAGAAAATACACCAAAGAAGTTGGGTCTATTTCCTAATAATATTCGCTGTCTTATAATAGGGCCCAGTGGTTTGGGGAAGACTGTTGTAATTTATAACTTAATTGTAAAAAAACAAGGATTAAAGTTTACAAATTTATATATAATATCCAAATCTTTAGAACAAGAAAAATATAAAAAAATAATTGAAATATTCCGTCTGTGTGATGAAGTTAAATTACACACATATTCAAACTGTGAAATCACACCAAATGATGTAGAATCACACTCAATGGTTGTATTTGACGACATAAATAGTCCAAATATCACACAATTTTTCTCAATGGGCAGACACAAAAATATTAACAGTTTTTACTTGTGTCAATCTTACAGTAAAGTAAACAAACATTTACGTGACAATGTTAATTTCCTAATATTATTTAAACAAGACGATTTAAATTTAAAACATGTGTATAACAATCATGTGGGAAATGATTTTTCATTTAACCAATTTAGAAATCTCTGCCATCAGTGCTGGGATAGGTCTAAATATGGCTTTATTGTAATAGACAAGGAAAGGCCAAAGAATAATGGTAAATACAGATTTATGTTTGACCAATTTTATAGTGACCAAGGGCAAGGGTGATGATGCCATCCACAATAAACCTCTTGTCGTCATCAAAAGAGAGTACCTTTTTGTTCATCGTTAATGTTTGCAGATGGTGGTTTGTGGATTTAATTCTTGTAACATTCTCGTAGTAATCTTCTCCGGTTGCAAGACAGTGTAAGTAATGTTGGTGTCTTAAGAGATGTTTAACTGTAGCGCCGTCGGCTCCTTTTGCCTTCTTAACCTCTAGCTCATTTTGCTTTTCTTTTTCGTATAACCACTGTAGAGGAATGAAAGAGTATAATTTTGGCCTTAAACCACAATATTCATACATAATTTGACCATTTAATTCATCTTTAAACTTGCCCGTAACTTTTTTGTTTTTATCAGAGTATAAGAAATGGTCTTTACTGTATGCAGAGGTGTCAAAACGGTCCAAGTCGCTTTGTATTTCTTTGTAAAAGTCCTCTGTTACTATAGAATACATCAGAGAATCCGTGTCTGTCATTAAGAACTTTTTATTCTTAAATTTTGACATATAATTATAGTGGAAATCATACATGATTACTTTGCTGATATCCAAAATGGTCATTCCTAAATATATTGGTTTATCAAACTTTACAATTAATTTATTTAAATGCACAGCATGCAAGTTGTTATCGAACTTTTTGCTGCAGTCAAATCTTGGCTTTGTAACATACTTTGTTAACATAGACTCATCTACAAGATGTATATCACGAAACTTGCGTTGGTTCATAATTGTTCGACCAAAGAGACTGTTATTTAACAGTTTGTAAAAGTCTTTTTCAAAATCATGTTCAGCTTTTTGTCGCTTTTCAATATTAAAATTAATATAGGGCGCGAGCCATTTTGATTGTCTGAATTTTAAGATTCTGTGGTATTTTGTAACTACCAAACCCAATTCTTCGTATTTTTTTAGTGCTTTATAATGTAGAATATATTTGGTTTTGTCATTTAAGTTTGGTATTAATTTTCCATTCATTTTTTCTGGTGCGAGTGGGTAGTCATTATGCAAATCGTGTAAACTTTTATCGTATTTTAAATCAACTTCCAAAATAAATCCAAAGTTTTCATTTTTATTGGCTTTATAATCTTTCTCGTTTGTCCATCTAAAGCCATCAACGGGCAACGACTCGCACATTGCTGTAGAGTATAGCGAGTTGCAGTCTAAGTATACAAGATAGGTGCTTTCTTGATTTGGGTCATAATGTTCGCCCATGTACTTATTATTGGCTTTAGCGTAGCGCGTGGAAATCATGCTTACACCACCTCTAATGGCGTGTTCTATAAACAAATGCATGTCAATGTCACTAAATAACTGTAATTTTATGCCGGTCATTCTAAGACACGCCTCCCATGTTAGTCCAGGCAGTGAGTACATGTGGACAGGGTCGAGTTTATAATCCTTTAAACTCAAGTCCCTAAATGTCTCAAACACATCAGCCAATAACAACACATCTGTTTTAAGGTATAAATCGTGATATTCTTTTAAATTCTTTATATTAAAATGATTCCATGCGTTTTTAGCATGTTCATATTGCGCAGGAGATATACATTCTTTAGTTAGGCTGCTGTAAAATGCCTCTATGGGTGGTAGGGTCTCTAAAAACTTTTCTGGTCCTGTCATGTATTCGTATGGAAATTCGCCCTTGCG
This sequence comes from Allygus modestus, assembly GCA_963675035.1. Classification (NCBI taxonomy): domain Eukaryota; kingdom Metazoa; phylum Arthropoda; class Insecta; order Hemiptera; family Cicadellidae; genus Allygus; species Allygus modestus. The sequence goes on along the minus strand of OY776114.1, from coordinate 38,132,156 downwards.
TTGTAGTAGTGGATTGTCTATAAATCTAAATGTATTTAAATTGGAAGCTAATTTGCTTAAGGGAAGAGACAGAAAGTTGTAGGAATCCAAAAATACCAAATCATCAACAGAGAACGATATATATTTTTCCATGTCCTTGGCTATGCAATTCAATTTGCGATTGAGTTTTCCCAAGTGTTGCATTATTAAATGACCATCATAGTTTTTAAGGTTGTGGAAGAATATTGGAATTTTCTTGGTTACTTTATAGTTTAAATTGCAAGCGTTGTGGGAGGGTCCTCGGAATTTGCCTGTTAGATGGCAGTGGTCGCGCACTTTATCACCCAGTAACAGCTGTTGGCATATGTGGCAGTATTTAGAGTTTTTGAAGGATGCCTCTTGCTCTGGAGTCATTACAAGGGGAACATATACTTCCATCTGACTTTTAATAAAGTCATAGGTTTTAAATAACTTTTCAAAAAATACATCCATCACGTTTTCACCGCTGTACAACTCTTCGTAAATAATTTTAGAGTCTCTCACCACAACATAAGCAAATCCAGAAGGCGTGTGTTTGCCGCAGTTTATAAAACATTCGAAATCTGCATAAATCACAAAGGGAGCTTTAAGTTGATATTTGTAATTCGTAAATTGTAGTGTATCTTTTTTAGACATTTGTACTCTTTGGGCATCAAAGGGTTTACAATATGTTATGTGACGTTCCAATTTATCTTTGGTGCCAAAATGTTGCAAACAGAACTTGCAAAAATATTTCTTATTGGCGTGTTTTGTAGAATTAAACATTAACTTGTCAAAATCACGAATTAAACAGTAATGTGATTTCTGACCGTGTTTTAGAAGCAGCAGATTGACGTGAGTATTGCCGTTTAGTTTAGTTGTTCTCAGTGGATATATTGTTTTTCCTTCAATTCCATATACATTAACACTTATGTTATTTTGTTTTTCAAATTTATCAATGTCAGATATTTTTACTGGATATTTTATATTTGTCATATTTAACTGGCCCTCATAGGGTTCGTAGTAAAATACTCGATTTGCATGTTTACTATTCCTTGGTCTTAAGCTTGCTAAAACACTCCAGGTGAAACATTTATTATCGGTGTTTTTAATATTTAAAACAGCATGTTTTGATTTTATATTTTCTGGCGTGGGAATGTATGATTTGGGAGTTAGGGGCTTATATTTGTAAACATGCAACTGCCAGTATTTGGTGCGGTCATATATCCATCCACTGCCTTGAGCTTGATACTTGTGCATGGAGGTATCGATTTTTAAAAGTGAATTTTCAATTTGAGTCTTTAGCTGTGCTTTCTCAATTGACAAATTAGTTAAACTTCGAAAATCAGCAATACATTCTTTGTCAATGATTAAATCACCATTGTTGTCCACTGAGTGTTTGATGAATTTTACTCTCCTAATAAGAATCCATTTGATGGGTAGAGGACAAGATTGGAGAGTGTCTAATATATCCGCGGACTCGCCGTAAAACTTAAACACATTATAGGGTCGCTTGTCACATCGTAGGTGGTGGCGTTTCTTGTCGCGGGTGATGACTCTCTTACACACATTACAAGTATTGTGGTTCTCTAGCATATGCATTTTAAAATTGCTATTGTCAAATATTTGATGACATATTTTACAAATTTTAGGAATAACTTTGTGAACAAGTCGATAATGGCGTAATAAATTGCTTCTGTTGGAGTAAGACGTGGAGCACTGTGCACAGGTCAACATTTTTTGTTGGAATGAGGGTGGTGGTTTTGGGGCTTCTATATATATCCTTGGTTGAAAATTTTAAAATTTTATCTTTTTTAAATAATAAAAACATATTTTTTAACTCTAAAATAAGACATTTTTGCAGTTTAATTACTGCAAAAATTAAAAAAATTTCCAATTTGGTCGTGCAATATTATTTTTTACATACACATTTTAGGTATTAACACACATTTGGAAATGGTGAATTTGGGAAATGTGAAATTTATTAAAACACTAGGACAATAACATATCCAAATTGCAGACAAATCGGACAGTAAACACCAAAGATAGTTTTTTAGAATTTGAAAATTAATTTTTAAAAATATAGAGGAGGGATGGGGACAATATATTTAATATAGGCAAGGGTTGGACATTAGTATTGGCCAACGCGCGGGAGCTCTATAGGCGGGAGCTGGCGTCGGCTCAAAAACAGCTCCCCATAAGAATAACATGGGGAAAAAGCGCCGATTCTGGGGTCTCTTTCTCCTTTACCCTCTACTATACAATAACTTCTAAGTTGTTTACATGTGTTGTTTATTTAGTGTGGAGTTATTTTTGAACTCGTGGATTTCTGCAAAGGATGTATTAAAATTAATGCAAATTTTAAATGGGGGAAAATAAGGCAGGGGCCAAAAAGAAAATTTGTGTAGGGTAGGATCGGGCGTCGGCTCAAAAACTGATCCCCATAAGAATAACATGGGAAAAAAGCGCCGATTCTGGGGTTAAACCATCATTTCACCACTACTAATGTCTGACCCAGTTCGGGGTGTCGGGGAGGAAGAAGAAGAATGAACAGAGGTCCAGGAAGGGAGGATTACGGCCACAACAACCCTCCAAAATAACAATAAGTTAAATAATAAAGCAGCCCCTTGTCCCGGCATTGTTTTGGGTTTGGGCGCCCACTGTTGACTCGGCTGCTTTGAAATTTAAGTCGGATGAGTTGAAAAGGGTTTTGGTTAAATTACCAATTCAAATATGTATTAGGTAGTTAAGTATAGTTGATATTCCAATGTGCGAATACTAGAAACATTTGTCCACTCCCCCACTCTGTACTGTGCACGAATTATATTTAATTCATATTGAAGCGAAACAAATCAGATATTTTTTTAATACAAAAGCAACATATTATTGATGAGTATTATCTTTCTTTTGTTATATTACTATTTTAATTTCTTGAGTAGCATAATTCGTGTTGTTAAAATTAAACTGGAGAAAACAAATTACGTCTCACGTAGTCTCAAAGCACTACAAAATAGATTTACACTTATACTGTACTTATATACAAGACGGTAAATATACAATAAATATTGCACAAAGCGATCGATTTCAACCAGTCACGCCGGTCATCATCAGGCCCAATCAGAGAATGCACTTTTGCATATTTACCGACTTGTATGTAAGTACAGTATATGTGTAAATATATTTTGTAGTGTTATCAGACGTAGTTTGTTTTATGCTGTTTAATATTATTTTATTTGGGCTTCTCGACTAACCTTTGACTACTGATATAATCAAATATGACAAAAATGAGTAGTTAAAAAAAATTTAAAACTTGAACACTAATAATTGTTTTGTTTACAGGTAAACCTCGCTGCAGTAGAAGAACTATCAAAAACTTATTAGTAAGTAGGCTACTTAAACTGCAGTGTAATTATTTATAAAATAGGTAAGAAATACATTATCTGTATTCAAATAAAGCTAGTTAGTCTAAACGAAAAAATCGTAAATGTAGGTATACAGTTATCTGTGTTTTGTATGTAAAATTTATACAGCATTGCAGGTCTGGTACGATTTGTTAAGAATTATCTCATTTTTATTTAGTTATCTAACTCTAAAGTGGAGTATAATTATACAGAGGCCCGTTGTCAGGTCTGCTTGAGGGAGGATCTCATTAAAACTAATTGAATTTAATAAAGCGAAATTAAAAACACGCACAATAAATAGCGATCCCCGCAAATAAAAGTAGTCCAAATGTGTCACATTAATTTCAAGAGTCACTTGGGTGGGGCTCGTCTCGTCTGGCCTTAACATTAATCCCAAGGTTGGTAACTGGTTGATCGAGCGAAGCGAAGTCACGTTTTACTCTTTGTCAGTTCGTCCGCCCTTCTTGCGATTCGGCCCGTAGTATTGCCGATCGCAACGGAGTTAACATTGTTGACTGCCCGGATGCAGCATCTTGGTTGTTTAGGTCCGCTTCCGTGTTAAATAGCTGTGTCGTGTTTTTATACAAACAAGAACACAACAAACACCGTTCTAAACAGAAAACTGTTTTGTCTCTAAATTGTCCTGTCTTCACCAAAATTACAACCTGAACTTTTGCTATTGTAAGATATTTATTTTCGGGCTAGTTTAAGTAATATCAAAATATTAAGTAATGTAAGTCCAGGACATTTTATATACATCACAGCCAGTTTTTCCTCTTGAGGGATATTTCATTGCAAATCGCAGGATAAAGCGGGATGTTTTTTATGAATTTTAAGGGATGTTTTACCGTGGAGTGGAAACACTGTATGTTAGCTCAGGGCAAAAATTACACTATCGGTATATACATGGTGTCTTCGTCACCAAACTTCGTAATATGGTTATTTGGGTCAAAATAAGCAAAAAATCCTTAAAATGATAATATAAATATGTTAACTATAGGATTTTAAATAACCGAGGAATTGTGGTTTTTATACAAGAGAAAACATGTTGTTTTGCCATTTCTGGACTAAAACATAATGTTTTAACTTATAAAAGTCACAGTTTCTCTTAAAATCTTCATATCATTATTTTAAAGACAAAATGTCATAACATCTTTGATGACACTATAAAAAATTACACAATATTACGGTTTTTAAGATATTTAGATTTGAAAACAAAAATGGCCGCCATTTTTTAATCGTACAAAGTAGAAACTTTATATTCCATACCAAAATGTGTCTTATTCGATTAATTCATGTGACAAGTTTGAAGTTGATATCTTAAGATATAACGTATGAAGTAAAAACAACAAACAGACAGAAAGACGGAAGACGAAGCGACATAGGACCATAGGAACTTTTTTGCTTAATTTGACCCAAATGATAAAAAGTTTGGTGACGAACTTTATTACAGACACCCTGTATAGTCCTGATACAGCTACTGCGTCCTCGAGAGGTAGGAGTCATGCCGTTAACTGACCGTGCAAAATACATTTTGTTTACTTCATGGGATCAATTATTAGTGAGTTTCCTTTGGAAAAGTGAACTATTAAACTGGAGAAAACAAATTACGTCTCACGTAGTCTCAAAACACTACAAAATAGATTTACACTTATACTGTACTGGAGAAGTATATAGGGCATGGTGAAACTTAAGCCCGGGACCACCATAGAAGTTCCTAACGTGACTCCCTGAACACGTTTTGGGGGTTCGTTCAAAATGATATATATATATACATTAGTTTTAAGCATAATTGTATTAACAGAGTACCCTTTTTGGTTTAATTTATATATATATATGTGTGTGTGTGTGTGTGTGTGTGTGTGTGTTTGAACTCAAGCGGTCGCATTTTTTGTCCGAACTAATTCAAATTTGGTAGCGACATTCCCCTCTGTAATCAGTTGGAAAAGTTTGTTGGGAAAAACAATCGGAAACTCTAATCCCTTTTTTGGGATTTTAAATTTTGAATTTTGAATTGCTTGGCCAAAAAGGGTCAGCCCCGAATGTAAAATGAATGCATAATAATTTTTAGGGCGTAAAAAGGCGGAAATGTTAAGCCCTCCGCCATAATTATAGCGTAAATATTTACTGAGTTATTAAAGAAAATGTAAATTGACTACAGTACGTTGTCTTAAAGGAATTGCATTGGAAAAGCCTAATTTTCATGACCTATCTTGAGTAGTTTTATCACTCCTAACACCCCTCGTACCTCATACCGACTTTTGATCCTGATGGCATCTCGTCCTAAGCTTATAATGCACAACACTGCCATCCTAATACTGCATTTAAATATAACAAGGTGCGTCAGAAACAGGTGTTTTTGAAAACAACGTGTTTACACGATTTTCTATCCATTCGACCGTGCTTTTTATTCTATATATTTAGTAAATAAAAAGTAATTTATTCATTAAAGTTGGGCTAAAAGGGAGAAAGTATGTGTCAGTTTCCTGATACCGTTTATTATGTTGTGTACTATAGGAATGGATTTCAAAACAGACGATAGATATACTTTACCATATTTGTTATTATACCAGAGCGATTTGGCAACAATGTATTAACTTCCATCGGACCACTTTGGTGCTACTTACATTGAATCATATCCATTTGTTAATGGTCACTTATTTATTATCTGCACTTTTGTTCCTCTCTTCCCCCAAGAGTTTCCAGCTTTTTAAAAAAGTTTTGTAAAAGTATTCTTAGTGAATTTAAATTTTTGTTACTAATATACGGTTGAAAATAGGAGAAGAACTGAACTCCATTGCTCAATACACATTATCGATAGTCAAACATGGGAGTCTGCTTACAATTTGAATTTAACTATTTTCGTTTGAAATGTGATTATATGGTTAGGGTGGATTTCTCTACAGCTCCTTATACACAACAATAGACGCCGCAGTTGTCTTGCATCTCGCCCTGCTCAGCCCCACTCTGACTCCATGGCGTTATCAGGCTCTGGCGTATAATTACTACAAAATACCTCAGTCAGATGTCAGATGAAGACCCCCAAAAGTGCTACTTGACAAACCGTTTAAAAAACTCCTTCATAAAAATGTCGTTATTTTACAATAGCATAAAACGCACAATCATAATATTTTTCATGCAGCCCCATTGGGGGAGGAACATTTTTTTCTAGATTTCCTAGGCCGTTGCGGGGATACAAGTTTTAGGAAATATAAGTATACAGTCTACAGATTATATTATTTAAGATATAATTTTCAATCATTTGTAAATTTGTTTTATCACAACGGCGCGGCGTTGTGAATGTTATGGCAATACGCCTTGATTCAAAGTTTTTGGGCCTAGTGAGCTTACTTAACTAAAATTTTGTTTTTAGAGAAAGTAAGAATGAACAAAAACAGATGAAATAAATTTCCAAATTTTATAAATTCGACTGAAAATTTATATTTTAAAAGGGTATTATTTATCTTGATCGAGAGAAAAGCACGTTTTCTTTTGAATGCAGGTCTATATATTTTTTTGTTCCCAGACTGAACACCCGGAAAGAATTTCGGAAACAATCATAGTTGTTGGTGATTTTGATTTGTATTTAAATCTAGTCCTTTTCATTCTATAAAGCGTAAGTTACCTCTGAAATCTTCCCTTTATAACAAGCTATACGCCCATTTAGGCTCAATCCCATTTATATAACTTTGGTTGTAGATTAAGATGCAACTCTAATTTTTTCTTTTACATATTAACTATATTTTTATAGATGTATGGGAAATCAAGAATCTCATTTTTACTTATCGTTTGTATTATAGTCGGTAGTTACTATTTAATTTTAAATATAAAGTTTAGTCTGTGACGCTATAATCAGACGCTGCTTTGACTTGTTAATGATAAATTAATAATGTTATTTCGTATTCTGTTTTTCTAAACTAAATATACATCAGGGTGTTTCCAAATTAAAGTTGCTAACTTCGGGACGTTGCTATTGTTCCTAAGGCAAAAAAAAACGTAATTCATCATATAACCAAGGGTCTATTTATTTTCGTTTACTGTCTGTTTGTATGTGATTTTTACTAGGAAATTTATATTTTAAAAACGGCTTGACCAAATTTAACCAAATTTTGGTTAAATACTCTTCTTGGTAGGTCCATTTTTAGAAACAAATTTTGTCATAATATCTTTCCGTAAAAAAATGGCAGCCATTGAAAACTGTTAACCTCAAATATCTAAAAAACTAAAAATTTTACAAACAATTTTTTAGAATATAAAAAGTAATAAAATATACCATAATTGTAAATCCATATCTGCTTTAACATTGAAAATAGGTTAAAAAATAACTAAACTATGACTGAAAAAGGAACACATGGTAAATTTTGCTATCATAACTAATCAAAATGATAGCAAAACGTAGCCATGTGTTCCGTTTTTCAGTCATAGTTAATTTAATTTTAACCCGATTTTCAATGTTAAAGTGGATATAGATTTATAATTACATTTTCTACATTTCTTTACTCTAAAAGTGTTTTGTAAAATGTCTAGTTTTTTAGATATTTGAGGTTAAAGATTTTCAATGGCCGCCATTTTTTTACGGAAAGATATTATGAACAAATATTTTTTCTAAAAATGAACCTACCAAAAAGAGTATTTAACCAAAATTTGGTTGAATTTGGTCAAGCCGTTTTTAAAATATAAATTGTCTAGTAAAAATCACATACAGACAGACAGACAGTAAACGAACATACAGTGGAACCTTGATAACTCGAATCTCAATAAGTCGAATTCCTTGATAACTCGAATTTTTGTCATTCCCCTTGAACTTGCCTACCTAATGCTATGTTATTTTACCTCTATAAGTCGAAGAGTTAACAGAAAACACCTCGATAACTCGAATTTTTGCAGTATTCTTAGCCTGTTGCCGCACCTCTATAGGTCGAAGTTGTTGATTCACCAAACCTCCACTGACTTTGCAGCCGGAAATTTCAACCCTCCTTCCCCATTAAATCTCTTTCCCGGGTGCTCCTGGTGTCGGTAAAACAACCGACAAATAATTTATGTTGATAAGCAACACGCATATCAAACACACTCATCCTCACGCACGGGTTTCACCTATGTGAGGATTTCATTTCATAAATAAGGAACAGTCTCATATTGTTGTAAATTGTATATATTTTTTAAATAAAATGATTTTGATTTGATTAGATTTGTGTTCTTAGTCGTTAGTTAGTGAGAGTTCAGAGGTTCTGGATGTAGTTCGTGAAACGAAGTTTTTAGGTTGTTTTTTACAAAGTGTTTGCAGTTTGGTAAAACGTGTTGGCAAAACTCTACCCCGTGAGGAGAAGGTCAAGACTATTTGAGGCTATTAAAACAGGAAATAAAAACAGTGACATCGGGAAGCAGTTTGGAACACCAGTGAACACTGTCGACAATTTTAAAACAAAAACAGTGTCGTACTGCTTCACCCTAATTCCAACAATGCTCTGAAATTTTAATTGTTATCATGTTTTGTTCCCTTTTAGTTTTGCAAATTATTTTAATAGCCTACAGTACTAATGTACAGTACAGTATTAATGTTCAGCTAAATGAAATTGGTGCGTAGTTGGTCAGAACTGACCTCCGTAAGCGGGAGGGATTTGTTTGGGGCAGGTGATAAGGTGATAAGAAGTGAGCAAAAAGTCTAGAAAATAGGAAGTGGTCAAACGGGAAAAACATCACCAAAATACCAAACTGCGTGAGTATTATTTCTTTACGTTCCTCCTCTACAATATTTCACTGAAGGAAGTATTTCGTCCTCTACTACGTTAACCAAAGAAGCTTTAAAATATATTTCCGGGCTTATTTTAGACATTAAAATTGTTCAAATCAATTTTAATTTTAATAATAATTATTGTACGGTATGATTATTTTTTATACATAGCTCGAACTTATGTAAAGATCATACCCTTCCATGATCCATCTATTGTGTTACCGTGACCCTCAATAAGTCGAAGTCTGTGGAAAATCACCTTGATAAGTCGAACCTCGATATTTCGAAATATTCGATAACTCGAATTCTTGCCGTTCCCCCTGAGGTTCGAGTTATCGAGGTTCCACTGTATATAGACTCCCGGTTATATGATGATTTACGTTCCTTTTGACATAAGGAACACTACCTCGAAGTTAGCAACATTAATTTGGATACATCCTGTATTTTGTTTGTTAAATGTAGTATGGTTTATAATTTTGTACTTCTGTGCGATTAAAAAAAGAGTTGAATCTTTATCTTATTGCTCTCGTCATAATAAAAATACAACCTTTACGTTCGTCACTATCTGGCGTAATAAGATGTCCCAAACAGCAGGAATCTCATTATAATATGCATTCGAGCACAATGTAACATAGAGCGACAGTATGATGTTTAGCGATGGTAACGTCTCATGGTTAGATGCTTCCAAAGTAAGCGACATCAAACAACGAAGTCTTCAAACATTGAAACTTCATTAGTTAAAGTCAGTTATCCATGGAAATAAAAGTTATCATTTTCAAAAGAGATACGTGTTATTTTATGTTCGCTGATTATAAGAAGTTTTCAACCAACAAATTATTTTTTTTATTATTTATGTGTTCAACTTTCGTTAATTAAGAGTTTTTTAACGAATTAAACTAATGTCAGAGTATGGAAATAGGCGGGAAGTGAAATGTCTCTAAGTGTTTCCACCTTATAATACTAGGTTCTGTTACAGTTGTATTATTAATATATAGAATTAGTGTACATACATAATTATTGTATAGGTAAAATAAATAGTTAAGTAATATTTAATAAACAGAAAAACTTTTCAGCGCGAAATCCACAACCAGCAGCCGTATTTCCGTGTTTTTAAGTATAGGAATATTGTATTAACTAATTTGTTATCCTTATTGAATAATTGTGTCGACTTTTATGACTTGACGATCTCATAATGACAACAGGTTTCCATTATTGTGTGTAAAGACCTTTACCACAGGAGTATAGGAGGTGAAGTAGAGGTACTCATTCAGGCTTTCAGCGCCCGCATAAGCACCATTTTAAGTTCGCTTAACATACTCAAACGATGTCATTGACGTAAACAAATTTGAATTAGAGTATGGAAACTAATTGGCTCTCTGCCCTGCGTTGCATCACAAGTGTCCGACTTATTGTTGTCTGGGTCTGGGGAGAGGCCGGACAGCCGGACATGTTTGAAGCATGCTTCACGACGATATAAACTTGGCCTCACTTTCTCCACTTTCACCGCACGATTACGACCTCAACCTCCACAACGTGTTTCTGCATTCCGACCTTCAACGACTATTTTCACTTTTTAGGAATGCTTTCTTTTTCTTTTCACTTGCTCAGGCTTGACCTTCGGTCATTAGGTGTCATGTCTGGTAATGGCAACTGTTACTTTTCTTAATGCATATGAGTAATTGAAGTAGGGTTATAGCTTCGAAAAGATTTGACATGTACTTATACGCTGAATAATATAGCTTTATTTTTTTTTCATAATTCTATGTTGAAGGGGTTTGGAGTATGTTGGTTAATAGGTGGATTGTACATGACGACCTTACAAACTGCGCTAATTTCTTTCATATTAAAAAATAAGTCATCAAAGTGGATTAAGATAACAAATTGACTGGTTAATGGTTAATCATAATCAATGTACTGTAGGAAATCTATTGTAGGGGACTAAGATTATTACGGCGACGTTTCAGAGCTTATCTTAATCTTCATCAATTGTAATATTTCTTGAGATATTGATCAATGACAGTTTTACAACACATAAGCACCGGTATTATTTATAAACCCATTTTAGATTTCCATTTTCTCGTGTTAAACAGGTCGTATGTGGTATGTTCTTCTGATAAAGTCTATGCATCACTGTTTTTTAACACGATTCGATGCACCAATGCTGAGATCACACGTCAAAACTGAAAGTCAAAGAGAGAGTTGGAAAATAACTATTGTCTACCTACAATACTGTAAACTAAATATGTTCTAAAACAACGTATTTTACTAGTATTACATGATCGTGAAGGTCTTTTCACGGCATTTGGAATCTGGTTTGCGCAAGCACAGAAATGACAGATGAGGTAGCAAACTTTCCACCTTAATACGCGTCTTAAAAAGAGCAATCAGTAAAACAATAATACAAATTAAGAGAACAGATTTATCATGGATTGTTTTTGTTTTGATAGTAGTCAAAGTATTTTGGTTTACTAGTGGTTGAAATTCATACGGAATGTGCGATTGTTCCCCCATTTGAGGTATCAGAGGCAGCTCATCATTGCGTTAGGAAAGTAGCTTCAAATGTTCCCATGCGTCACTGGGAATCCAGAAGTGTTCCGATTAGGACGGGTGTTACGCAAGCAAAAAGTGGGGTGACTTCACAACGGAGGAGGAGAAATCGCTGTTGCGAGACGGCAGAATGGCGATGGAGGTCCAGACCTCGCCGGAGAATGGTATTGCCATCCCGCCTCGGCTTGACCTAGGGCACAGCTAGGAAACTGTGTTGGCACAATTGATTGACACCTGGGAGTTATCATGGACAGGAAACGCTTCCTGAAGTTTAATAAAATACGACTCGTCTATACATTTCTCTGGAGACTGAAGTTAAAAAGCATTTAATTGATTACTGCTAAACAAAACAGTTTTTACGAATATAAATCCCATTCTTTCTCCATCAAGAATCTGTATGTATTATTTTTCAGGGGTGCTTTTTAGGCTCTATCCCCTGAATACTTCATCAAACCTAAGAGTTAAGCCATCACTTTCAAGATTACCTTTACCGGTAAATGCGAAAAAATAAACAATTCAGTATCATAAATATATTAATTTAATGGGTGATTCTCGCCTATTTATTTCTCAACATGGTCGCACCATCTGACAGCGACAAGCTGAACCAACTCAATACAGGTATTTCAATGCGCAAGCTGCGTATGGGCAGTTATAATTGGTTGTAGTTCAGCTTTATTGAAATAACTTTCGTATAAATATAACATAACCTCGCAATATTTACAAAATACATTTTGAATAACAGTAACTTATTTTAGTCTGGAACTATATAACATTGAAACTAAACGTTTTTACCAAGAAAAATCAGATACATGCCAATTCTCTCGGGGTTTTAAACCTGGATTAACTTTAACACACCGTTTCCCCCTACAACAACCTACAACAAAAGGTGTCCGCGGGACCGTGGGAAACTGGCTCCCACTCACTGATGAGCGTGAGCTCACTCATTGGAAAACCAGGTTGTTATGTGTAGCGCTGTAGCATTGACTATAAATACAACAGTATCTATAGTCAGTGGCTGTAGTAGTGCCGTAGTGGACACGGACACAGCCAAACTGAGTTATGGCAGTCAGTAAGTCCAGTGAAACAGTTAGTAAGTGTGAAACACGTGAACCTAATTGACAGATGCGTAATAGAATCGTTCAGAAGTACATAGGAAAGATTGGAAAAAGTTTTTTTTAAAGATTTTTTAAATGCCTGAATTTTAAAAAGGTTGAATTTTATTTTGAACACAATCAATACAGTTCTAGCGTATCAAAAACAAATTATTTTTTAAACTGTTAGCTTTAAAATATATCGGAAATGTTGTATTTACTTATTCGTTTCCAGGTAAGTTTCTTGGAGTTTTTCTCTGACCCATTATAAATACAATATGCACATGTGTCAAAACGTATTTAATTATTCAATGATATTGAGGAAGTTTTACTTTAGAAAAATGGCTAATGATATTCGTTAACTTTGAGAAATTACAATTGTGTAATCTGATTCACACCTCATTACCTCACAGTGGGAAAAATACGATATTCACTTGATCACTAAGATGCCCACACACATTCGTGCATATTTTAAGGTGATGAGTGAATTATAATAAGCGAATCCTTGTTACTGACTTAGTCCGACTATCACATTGGTCGTTAGCTAATTACGCAATAACTCGTCTGTAGCTCGCCCGATCTGCTGTTGCGCTACAGAAGGCCAATATCTCAGTTCGACGTATCGGCACGCATATTACATGCTTATATATTATTGAAGGCCTTCTCCCCAACCACACACTTTACCCACTTCCACTCAAGAACTATATTCAACATTTTTCCTCCTCGGAATATTACATTTTTTCATAGTTGCACAGATATGCGTTCCGAAATATGTATAATGAGAGATGGTCTTATTTCATACATTTCTAAGTGAGTGGAATTTCACAAAAGGTGTAGTATGAGGGAGCCCTCAGAAAACTTTAATGCACTGAAACACAGTGAGTAGTAAACAAATAATTTGTATTCTTTGCAAAAGTACATAAAAGTACACCTTTTAAATTAAGGCATCCAGAAAGTATTACGATATTGTTATTGCACTATAATATTACTTGTTTTGACAATATTGATCCATTTGGGTTTTGCCCACACTGTACATTGTTGGAGGGAACAGTCCAAAAATCATTCACCCTCACTGCAGCCAAAGTAGTCCCCCATTCTTGAAAACATTTAGTGCGCTATTTGATTTTGTCATATTTTTAGCTCGACATGTTATTTTACAAACAATTAAAAAATGTTGTGTTGTCTTTTATTAAATATTTTAATTAGTTTAAAAGTAATTCACATCCCTATTTTTTCCTCAGGTTGCATTCAACAAATACGAGCCTAAATTTAAGACATTTTAGAATTAAAGTTGTTTATCTTACTTAATTCCATGTTCAGTTGTCCGGTAAGAACAATTCTGTTCGAGTAGTTTCGAGGTAGTTAGAAATTCCTAATGAAAATTATAAACTGAACTTCTCAAGGAAAATTTAACTGAAGTAATAAATCTTGACAAACCTTGCACTCATCCTCAGTCAGTTTGGTGGCTGGTAAGTTCTGACCCCACGTTCTCGACAATCGATATGACGTCCCCCCTACAAGCAACTATTGCATTCTAAGCGGTCTCAACTTCCTTGGTATCGAATACTTTGTCAAACTTCTTTGCTCAGTTTTGCTTTTCAACTTCAACGGGTTTCTCCTGAGAGAAGCAATTTTGTCTTAAAAGTAACCACTGCTAATTTGCTATATTTTAGGTCTATTGTTACGAAAATAATCCATTACTGGGATTGCAGGGAACTAACAAACTGTGTAATACAAATAATTTTGACCTGACCGTAAAAGATGGGTTTTATTGCCTATAAAAAGATTAGAACTCTTTCCTAACCCTCCCACCTCTGATTGAAACAAAGAAAAATCACTTTAGTTTTGTCGAATTTTGTATGCGATTTCAATAAAGCGTTCCTATTATTTATAGAACAAAAATAAAGTTTGAAATACAACTTTTGGACATTGCTATTAATACGCTTTATCGCAAACTCTGCAGAATTCCTGACAAGATTTTCTGAACTTCCATGTAGACTGTGTGTCAAAACTGTAAATGAGTAAAACCCGTATTACTTTTAGCGAACTTCCCCTATAGGGAAGAAGCTATTACCGTAGGTGGCATGGTAAGACGTAAGCCCGAGACCATGATAACTTTTTATTTTGAGGTCCCCAGATACCAAAAATAATATTCGTTCAAATTTATATACAGTATATGTGTGTGTGTCCGTTACCGCAATAACTTTTGAAAGAAACGCCCGATTTTGATGAAATTTGGCACAAATGTGCAGAGTAACAATATGACTCTAAGTTCGAAAACCAGATTGATCGGACTATGGGAAGGGCGTTTTATGTGGGTTTTAAATTTTCCAAAAATTAGTTTTTTGAATTTTTTCCCCTAAAATTTAAAAAACTTAATTTTGGTTATAGCCATTTTATATAGCTTAAAAAACAAATAATTTGGTATCTTGAATAATTAACCTAGGTTAAGTGGTTGTAGAGAAAAGTAAAAAAAAGCGTCCATAAAATTTCCCATGTTAATCTTATGGGAAAAAGGTTTTTGGATTTTCCTCAGATAATTTTACTAAAAACTTCACATTTATTTTTACCAATCAGTTTAGCTCTACAAAACAATCATTTTGGTGTTTTAATTGTTGTTCTATGTCCATCTGTTGCAGAGATATTCAAAGTGCTAAACACTGTACGTTGTCCAATTTTATCCTTATGGAGGATAAATAAAATGTGATATCTCGATTATTTATGAATGTATATTGATGAAACTTGGTATGTGGCTTCAACTAGTTGTGGTATATTGATGTTTGCACAAAAAAGGTTTTGTGTTGATTTTCCCCGTAGCAGCAAACCTGCAAACTCGGCCCCCACGTTATTCATATGGAGAATAAGTAAAGTTGTAAATCTCTCTTAGTTATGAACCTAAATTAATAAAACTTGGTATGTAGCTTCACCTGGTAGAGTTATATTGATAATTGCAAAAATACACATTTTTTATCTTCCTCGTTGCATCAAACCGGTGTACTCAGCCCTAATGTTATTCTTATGGAGAATAAATAAAATAATATATATATCACTTATTTATGAATGTATTTTTGTGAAACTTGGTAAGTGGCTCCATAGTGGCTCTACGTAGTAGTGAGACACATATATATGCATTGGAAATTTGCTGAGTACACAGGTTTGCTACAACGGGGGCATGTATTCTTATGCTATACTTTTTATGTTATAATTCATATTCAACATTCACGCTTATTATTGGAATTTATTCACACTCAAACATTACAAAAGTAAAATTGTAAATATTTCTGAGCTAATACTTATCACGTTTCTGAAAGTTTCAACAATTTTAGTAGAATAATCCATAAATGTTGCTATCATTAGTATTCAAAATATGTTATTTTAGTCGTTGTTACTACAAACAAAACTAGAGATTAGATGCCTTTCCTCGAGCAGTTGTTATTTACATCCCTAATCTTCCTAGATGACGATCAGTATAAATGAGTAACCCATTTTTCTATAGGCCCTACAATATTTAAAAGTAACATATGTTTACCTTTTCATTTGTGTTAATAATTAAATACCGTAATAACTACAATGGAACTTGGATAATCCAATCTCAAGGGACCGGTAAACAAATTCGAACCATCCAAAGATTCGATTTAACCGATTATTTAAAATATAGTTTATATAGTACTATTGATCATGTAAAAATTAAATTAAGGAATATTTCGAATATAGAAGTTCGAGTTTGTCCAAGTTTATATAATGGAAAATTCGGGCAAGTATATAATTATATTCTAATATTGAGTTTATAATGACTCGTAAAAAGTGAACGCATAAACTCAAGACACCGAAATGCAAAAAACTGAATGTTGGACTTTAGATCTCGTTTTATTCTATGTACATCTTTGGTAATGTTCAAATATCAAATCAAATAATTTACTAACACAAAAATATTACATAAAGTGCTTACAGCAGTAATTGGTGTCTTGTCACCAGAAATTCTTGCAACCTTGCAACTAGAATCAATGCATTTGAATTTAATAAAACATTGACTTGTCACTGTCAACTTTGATACATCAAACAAAATCAACTTTTGAAGTGCATGTGGACACAGAAAAGAAAGAATTCTTTCTTCTCTGTGATGTAGACAAACTCCGCCTTGATGCCTAAAAACTAGATTGCCGCCCACTAGACTCGGTGTTACTTTTCCCTTATCTTATCAGCTTCCACACTGTTATCGCAACGGCATATTTCCTAGACCGCCCCGCCCCTCTCCCTACCAGTCTGTCATACTCGTTTATTAGTGAATTTCCTTTGGAAAGTGAACTATTAGCATGACCCGCACGGTGAAACTTAAGGCCGGGACCACCATAGAAGTTCCTAACATATATATATATATATATATATATATATATATATATATATATATATATATATAGACACATATGGGTATATATATATGTGTGTATGCACTCTAGCGGTCGCATTTTTTGTCCGATTTACTTCAAATTCGGTAGGAACGTTCCTTTCTATAATCTGTTGGACAAGTTCGTTGGGAAAAACAATCGGAAAACTCTAAACCCATTTTTTGGGGATTAATCTTTCAAATTTCGAGTTTTTGGGGCCAAAAAGGGTCAGAAAAGCCCCAGATGTAAAATTAATGCATGTAAAAAAATGGGAATAAGTGAGGCGAAACTTTTAAGCCCTCTCTCGTCATTCTAGCATAAATATTTACCGAGTTATTAAAGAAAATGTGTATCGGCTAAACACAGTACGTTGTCTTATGGGGGTTTTACACTAGAAAAGCCTGTTATTCCTTTGTTAGAGTACTTTTATTATCCCCAGCAACCTCACGCCTACTTACAAGCCTGTCTGGACCTTCTCCTAATCTTATAATGCGCAAAATTGTATTCCCAGCTTTGCAAGTAAATGAAACCAGGAGTATCAGAACAGCCAAAAAATCAATGTTTTCAGATTTCAATAAAAATTGGACAAATGTATGTTTTTACACTGATTTTGAGTTTTAAAAGTGTTTATGTGGAAATTCACTTCCCTCACGTCAGCGTGCTGCGTGCAAACTCGTTTTTAAACCGTGGACATAGATAGAATTTTTTACTCTGAATGAATCCACACGCTGCATTTTGTGAGGACACTTATAAACTACCTAAGACCCCCATTACACTAGGCGATTGGTTGCAGGAAACTTGTTTGTGATACAGTACTAGAGATATGTAAGATCAAACGGGGGCTATTACATGCAGTGCGGTAGGCTACAGACTGGTTTCATGGTATGAAACGACCGTGAAACTTTTTGTAACCTCTGCAACTAGAAATACGTTTAGTTGGTTTTTATGGACCGTTCTACACTATTCGATCAGTTGTATCAGAGTAAGTTGCAGTTTCAACATGTTGTCACTCAACAAATAAAGTACCGTATAACAAGAAGACTTTGTTTTTGTTTGTAGGTACTAACAAGATACTTTTAAATATTCTCTGAAAAAGCAAGTAATATGTTTTAATACAAAATTTAAAAAGGGCGTTCTTTTTGTATTGTTCATATATTATTAATTGATACAAGCTAATTCAGTGAGCAGGTGTTACGATACAGTTGTAATGAGAAAAATATGTTTTGCAATAATTAATTATTTATGCAATTCTAATAAGCATTTAAAAGTTTTAAAACATTTGCCAAAACGTACTGTAAGTTATTTATTATTGTTTACTCAAATGAATAACTTTGTAAGTTTAAGTACAACTATTGAGGGTCAATTTCTGTCTGTGAATGTTTCACCTTTAACCAGAGTGATTTTTTGTGTTGACAGTTTAAATTCTCTTCAAAGCCGCATGTAATTAATATCAAAATAAGACCTTTATACCAGAATCATTAAAACTATTTGATAAAAATTGCTTTAGACTTGGGTATGTGTTTGAAAATATATATTATCTTGAGAACTTAGACTCTTAGATTTTTGCCGATTTCTCTTATGATTTTTGACAAATAAATGATGGAACTATAGATGTTCTTATGGGTGACGTCTTTCCTAGCGTAACCATTGGGTTTATATCTACTAGATGGGACACGCAATGCAAATGAATGTTAGCAATAATGACTATACCCACTACGTGAGTGTGTGTAGTCAATGATGTTAGAGATTGACGTAGTTCCGTCTTACGCCGGCCGCCAGGGATCGTCGCGGTTTTGTTCCATCAAATTTGTTAGGAATGTTTTCGTAAAGATTTTAAAATGTTTAAATAAACCTTTTTTTGTGATGGTCATCAAAGTGATATTTTGTTTACACGGGGTACACAGGGTACGGCGGACGAGTTAACTCGGTCTAACGACGACGCCGCAGATCACGTTAGTTATCTTAATATGAAGCTAGATCGCAGCACTGCGGTTACTAACTCTGGCTCCCGTAAGGTGTTCCCTCTAGTATTTACTCGCACAAAAGTAATTTTTTAAACTAAACAAATTACTCTTGTCAGTGCATAATTCATCCGAACGTATATAGGAAAAGCTCCTTTGACGTCTGTTCGCAAAAATAAGTAGAAACTTTTTTGCCCGATATATTTTTTTCTTTAGAAAACAATAAAATTAAAAAGACTACTTGTTTTCGAAGACATCTCCATCTCTGAGCCTAAGTTCAGTCACATGCAATCTAGACATGATATCGATCGCCTTGTGTAAAAGGGAAGATCACACTAGAGGAAACTTCGCTGTGGAGCAAACTCAGGTCACGCAATAAAAAATATTAAAAAAACAGTCTTTGATATTATTTTAGATCTTGCTTTTAAGTTGAATTAAGACTCATCATTTTATATTGTTGTAACAAGTAGGATTACTTGTGTGAAACAAAATTGATTGAAAAATTATGTTGTCATGGATCACACTAATAATGCAATTATGTGACCTCTACAGTATCTCGGAGTAGGCGTGTTAAGAGTCAGAAGTAATAACCTAAGATCATTGGCGTCTTTTTTTATTGCCTTATCACTATACAGGGTGTCCTGGAACTCTCTGGAACATTTTATAAAAAATTGTTCCTTAGGTCACAAACATATTTCAAAGTATAAACATGGGTCTTCGGTGACTAGTTTTCCGTCTGTCGGTCTATATACGTTTTTTACTTAATACGTTATGTCTTAGGAACATCTGAATATATCGTTTTCAAATTTCAAACTTGGTTCATGTATTACATCTAATAAGACCCATTTTGGTGTGAAATGCCAAGTTTATACTTTGTACCATTTCAAAATGGCGGTCATTTTGGTTTTTCAAAGCTAAATCTTAAAACCGAAAAATATGTGAAAAAAATATTAGAATCAAAAAGGTTGTGGCATTTTGTCGTAAAAGTAATTATATAAAGATATTAACTATAGGGTAGTAAATAACTGAGTTGCTGTGATTTTTATAGGTTAAAACATGATTTATTGTAATTTCTGGGCTGAAACATCATGTTTTATCTTATAAAAATCACAACACTTATAAAAATGTCACAATTTTTTTGATTCTTACAGTTTCTTCATAAATTGTACGGGTTTTAAGATATTTAGCTTTGAAAAACAAAACTGGCCGCCATTTTGAAATGGTTCAAAGTAGAAACTTGATATGTGATACCAAAAGGGGTCTTAATAGATGTAATACATTTACCAAGTTTGAAGTCGACATCTTCAGATGTTCCTAAGATATAACGTACTAAGTAAAACACACATACAGCCTGACAGACTGAAAACTAGTCACCGGAGACCCATGTTTATATTGTGAAATATGTTTGTCTCGACCTAAGGAACAATTGTTTATGAAATGTTCCCGAGAGTTCAGGGACACCCTGTATACGGAGAGCGGTGCCACCTCCTTATTCAATAATAAGATATGTCCAGCACTGTATGGGGCCGATACTCTTTCACTATCTGTTATTGGTTAAGGGAGGGAAATGGAGATCAACATTAACCTCGAAAAATGTCCAGTAATAATGATTACAATGGTCTCAGTACAGTTAATCATACCAAAAAACACAAAGTGTTGTCGGTGTGCCAAGTCCTAAAATGATATGATATCAAAATTTATTCCAAGTCAAAGATAGCAACTTTGATCTGCCATTGTTTGTCATCACAAATTACTTAAATATGCTAAAATAACAATGCTCGGAAGATTGTTGATTATTTTCTATCTGTTCTTGGCCAGCAGATAATACATGTTTATAATTCTTAATTATAATTGTTAATTATACTTTATTTAGATTTTTAAATTTCAAAATAAAGATTTGGCATCAGTGAAGCTGCTGGCCAAGAACAGATAGAAAATAATCAACAATCTTCCGAGCATTGTTATTTTAGCATATTTAAGTAATTTGTGATGACAAACAATGGCAGATCAAAGTTGCTATCTTTGACTTGGAATAAATTTTGATATCATATCATTTTAGGACTTGGCACACCGACAACACTTTGTGTTTTTTGGTATGATATCATTTGTTTTTTATATAATTGTTTATTGTAAAGTGTTATGAATGAGATTTAAAATTTATAATAAAACAAAATATATACCATGGATAAATAGTAATATAATATAATGAACAGTAACTAAGATTAATTTACATTAATTTTTCCTATATAGTTTTTAGATTTTTCAGCGATTTTTTTGAAATATTATAATATATACATTTTTTGCACCATATGGCCATTTCTTGACGTTCACTTGCTCATCATTTGCTTCTATCCACTTATATTTGTTTTGAATGTAAGCTATGTAATGCCCTGATACTGTACTGTTTCCTAAATGGAATACCGCATTTTTTAATTTGTACAGAATTCCATTAATTTTGATTTTTGTATTTTGTAGACCGGGTATTATTAGACTTGTAATTTTACTATCATGTGTTTGCCAAAGTTGTAGTTGAAAAATTATGAAGTTATTTGTAACGGAGATGGATGTTTTTTGAATGTAGTGACCATTTTGACAAGTTGTGCATGTAGAGTCAGCAATAGGGAACCAGGCATTAAATTGACTGTTGAGTAGCTCATCAAAACTGGCTTTTCTTTTAAGATGATTAGGAATGAAAATTTGGTATATAAAATTATTGTCGTAGCTGGTTGTGCTGTGGTTGCAGTTTGAACATTTCGTGGTTAATTCTATTGAGTGCCTGAATTGAAATTCCAGGGGTTGATGATTAGATATAAGGCAATTTAAAAATTCTGCACAGTCTTGTTGTTCATTTGTATTAAATGGTGGTCCCAGTTGATTTCTAATATCTATAGAATTTAAAATCTGTTCGTTTCTTTGGTAGGATATTACCATTTCTTTTAGTAGAGAATTATTGCCGTAATTTTTTATTGACGTCACGATTGGTGGGCAGTTCAAAATACATTGTAAAATTGCATTTGCATAGCATGACACGCCATCAACATTTTTGAAACCGGGACTTCGCAGTTCGTCTATATTGTTAGTAATGTCTTGAACGGCTCCAAGCTTATTATTATGAATCTGCCAGATTTGATCAGGGATTTTTTCTTGAGATTTAATTCCAATTTGTAATGGTTTTAATTCTGGTCGGTACTCAATCCTTAGCCTATTATATTCGGCTATAGCTGATGCTTGTGCCTTAACATTTTGAGGGTAAAAGTTTAGAATTAATAGACCAGTGAGTGAAGTCACGCGAGATAATGCTACGTATGTTTGGCCACATGAAAATACTGAATTACCAGCATCAACAATACAACTGTTGAGCGTTAATCCCTGACTTTTGTGGATTGTAATTGCATATGCTACTGCAATAGGAAACTGCTTTCGAAAAACGAATGCCCCAGGAATTACTTCAAATTTTGTGGACGATCTTTGAATTTCAACATCTCTCTCTTTAAAAGTTATAATAATGGTTTCAATTGTATCGTGATCATCTTTAGTAAAGTCTTTTACAATCCCCACTGAACCATTAACAAGACCATGACTTACATCTATATTTCGTAAAAGCATTACTTTACAATTCTTCTTTACAAGAATTTCTTTTTCTAAACCAGCAGTTCTTGAACTGTCATTATTAAGTGCTGTAAGTTTCTTGGTGACTCTCATTTTAGCGAATTTCCCCTATAGGGAAGAAGCTATTACCGTAGTCGGCATGGTAAGACCTAGGCCCGGGACCATGATAACTTTTCGTTTTGAGGTCCCCAGACCCCAAAAACACCATTCGTTCGAAACTGTATATATATATATATATATATATATATATATATATCTATATATATATATATATATGTGTCCGTGAGCACGATAACTCTCGTAAAAATTATCCGATTTTGATGAAATTTGGTATAAACGTGTAAAGCAGCATTTATGACTTTAAGTTCGAAAACCAGCCAGATCGCTCTATCCGAAGGGGTATTTTGGGGGGGTTTTGTACCCCAAAAATGGGTTTTTCGAATTTTTTACATATAATTTTGGAAATAGTCAAATTTTATTTTTTTCCATTGGATTCAGCTTAAAAAAATACACAATTTGGTATTTTGATCATTTCTCTACGTCAATTGGTTACCGAGATATTGAAAGTGCTAAACACAGTACGTTGTCTAATGTTATTCTTATGGAGAAAAATAAAAATTTTATATCTCGCTTATTTATGAACCTATACTGACGAAACTTGGTATACGGCTTCATCTGGTTGTGGACCATTGATATTTGCTCAAAAAGACAATTTTTTACCCAAGGCTCCCGTAGCAGCAAACCTGCGTACTCAGCCCCATGTTATTCTTATGGAGAATAAGTAACGTGTTATCTGCCTTCATTATGAAAATAAATTAATGAAATTTGGTATGTGGCTTTACCTACATGAGTTATATTGATATTTGTATAAAACCCCATTTTTTGTGTTCCTTGCTTCAGCAAACCTGCATACTCAGCTGCCATGTTATTCTTATGGAGAATAATTAAAATGTCATAAATCGTTTATTTATGAATGTATATTGATGAAACTTGGTATGTGGCTTTATGTGGTATTGAGATACATATATATGCATTGGAAATTCGCTGAGTACGCAGGTTTGCTGCTACGGGGGTATTTAATTTGTCGGGACAGTCCAAAGAATCTAGAGCATCAAGCTTGACTTCATCTGTTTTAATGTTTTCAAGTAAAATGTCATTTATTGTTTTGCATTGGCTTCTTGTTGCACATAAAGTGACCGTTTCTGGTGGCATTTGTAAAATTATATTAGCTAGTTCATTTAACTTTCCCGTATTACTAGGTGCATTTAAAACGATTTTTCTGGTATTTAGTACATCAATGTCACTGTTTATGACAGTACCAATTCGTATCCTGGATAAAATAGCAGCATAGTTCTCGTCTTCCTTTTGCCTCATATTAATAATAAGCTCATCATAAGTAAACAGTTCCTGCCACAAGTTTATGCTAATGGCTGAACGAATAAACTTTTCACACTGCTGGGGACAAAGATGAACAAAGGGAGAATCTTCCATAACAGGGGGAAGTTGTAAGAGATCGCCGAACAAAAGTATGTTAATTTTTCCAAACCAACCATCATCCATGTCTGCAGTGTTGAAGATCTCGCACAATCTATGATTTATATACATTAATAATATATTGGAAATCATGGATGTTTCGTCTATTATCAAAAGAACAACATCTTTCATGTTTTGCCTTATTATTTTGATAATATCGTCTGACAAGGGCTTGTAGACTGGCACTTTTCCATGTTCGACTGGGAGCTGTAAAATCCGATGAATAGTCATACCATTAATGTTGTAAGCTGCAATGCCAGTAGGAGCTGTCACAACTACATTCTTATTCAGTTCATATTTCACCCAATGTCTAATAACTTGTATCAGGAATGATTTACCTGTCCCTCCTACCCCAGATACAAAATGACGTAATGGTTTAAAACTCGAATTGTTTACAAAGTTCTTTAACTGACAAGTTACTTCATTAAAAACTCTTAGCTGGTCATTATTAAGTTTTTTCACAGATGAATCAATATCCATACTGATTTCATCAGTGGCTACTTTCAGCTCATCCATAATGGTTTCTATGTCACCTATATTTGGTTGATGAACTTGTCGAGATGTTTCCTCGTGCTCCTGGGGGTTATTCAAAATGTTTTTAACCATTGTCTCCAATTCTTCTTGGTTGGTTTTTAAGGCTTGAATCCTGTTATGGTGTTCTATAGCTCCAGG
The DNA here is from genome assembly GCA_963675035.1 of Allygus modestus. NCBI lineage: Eukaryota > Metazoa > Arthropoda > Insecta > Hemiptera > Cicadellidae > Allygus > Allygus modestus. Next base: position 38,107,229 of record OY776114.1, on the reverse strand, counting down.
CATTCGGTCTTTGTAACTAAGAAAAGCGGAAGCATAACACTCGTCAGACATCTTTAGGTCTGCAGTTGACCTCCATGCAAAAGCAAAAGCATTCCATAAAAGTATTTTTCTGGTTCTTGCATGGGACTATAAATCCTATGTTTTACAAGGCATTCATTTTTCCTTTGTTTAATGAATCCCACTCCATCATACGTGTAGAATATACCTGATTTAACTTTGACAATATCATATTTACTTGTAAAATCAAATAAACATGTGTCTTCTAATTCAGTAGGTCTGGATGGATAGTGAGTATCTAACATGGAAGGACAGAATATGTCAGTAGAATCATTATTAAGTGATTCAAGTTCTGTTTTGGTTTTCAGTTTACGGTTTCTCACCATTCCAACATCTACCCACTTGATTATGGTACCAGGGTCAGTTCCAAACAAAGGAAGGCTTAATAAAGTGTCACTAGCTTCTAGAGAACCACATTCGCGATTATTTAAACTTCGCAAAGCAATATTCCACAGTTTCTGCTGCAGTGATTTAGTGCTATTAACACTGTGAAAAATATCTTGGTCGTTCGATTTTTCAGCTTTTGTCTGATATTTTGTAACATATGAAGACAAAGCACAAGATTTTTCACCGATGAATTGAATATCTACATTACCGTTCCATGCCATGAGTACAGATGGGTTGTAATCGTTAATCATGGTTTCAGATGTCTTTCTTGGTAAGTCATACAGTCTCTTATTCGACAAAGTACGTTTTCCAGCTATTGAATAGGCGACGTCATTTAGTACAAGTTTTTCTGTAATAGTTCTTGGAAAACCGAATCGACAACGTCTAGTGAATCCCTTTTTGGTCTTTTTGGTTCTCATACAGTATGAATTGTGCCTGTGAGTTTGATAGTTTTCTATTCGCTCTGCCAGGGTAGGAAACTTAGTTTTGTCAAATTGTTTACATGAAATGTAGGTAGAAATAAAATCTGAAATATCCTCACTGGTTGATTTTCCAATCACCAGAGCATCTTCTACCCACAATAATAAGTGAAAGTGTTGCAGACCTCTAGTTTGATACTCTCTTCTCCATGCGTAATGAATTACTCTTCCTAAAGGACAATCCTCTGATGAAATAAAATCTAGCATTGCTTTGAATTGTATGTCGATAAAACGTGAAGCAGATACAGGATCCATAGCCACAAGTGATGAAATAGATTTCTTACCTTCAATGTCTGGATTCACTTTTATAATGTATTCCGCAAGGTCATCCCAATTATATTCACTTGGACTAAGCGTAAGAAAGAATGTTACTGGACCGTACCACATGATCATACATGTTAGGTCTGATCTTGGTTTCATCCAATATTGATAAGTATTCCGTAATCGAGCAAATATAGTTGTCAAGTTTCTTTCAAGCTCGTCATTCTTTAGAAGTTCTAGACATTTTGAGGAACTAAGTTTTTCGTTGCAGTTAACAATGTTAAGTTTATGGTAAATTCCAGCACGTAAAGCCCGTATGTTGGAATCGTGTAATAAAAAAAACAGATATTGTTTGTTATTTCTGTACTGTGGGTGACTGGACATAAGACGTGACTTTATGAACTCTGTAGGTTTGATACTTTTAGGTCGATTTGAAAACTGACCATTTATACCACGTGGAAACAGATCTGGAAAACATTTAACATCAAGTTCATGATCTCCATAAGGTACACACACGTCTTCTATTTTTAACATCTGATATAGTTCAGTTGAAGTTTTATTTATTCTGCCTTCGTTTAATGTGTGAATCGTGTACTGGTCATAAAAACAATCATCGGGATTTTTTTGTGTTAACATTGCATTTCCAACAGATTCTCTCAATACATTTTTTTCTAGTGGGATTTCTCTTTCATCCTCTAATTGTTTTCCATGTTCAATATTATCAAAACTATTCGTTTCGCCACAATCTTCAACTTCTACCATATTATCACCAGCGGTTTCTATATCCTTCTTGGCACAAGTTAAGTCTATATCTTGATAAAGAGGGTTATTATCTTTTAACCAGGTTAATGCGTTATAAACTTTATCAACACTGACCATTGACTGCCATATCTTTTTTTGTTTAGTCGGTAAACCTCTGATCAAAACAAAAAGTTCCTGGTTTGGTATGATGGCGTCACTTGGATGTGGAAGTTTGTTTAATGTTTGCTGAGTAGGAAGAGGTAAGTGGAAAGTACGACCTATTACCTTTTCTGCCATTGAGGTATTGGGTCGATATTTCTTAGATACTGCATTCATACGAACCACAACTTGAAATGCTTTCGCCCTTTGAATAATCATTTTCTCAAAATCATTCAGTACTTTTATACAATCAGGAACTTCACTGTGCATATGATTTAGAACACAGGTTGCAGGTAATTCATTGTTTCTAAATTTTCCGAGACAATAACAACATATATCTTTACTTAGAATACCTTTAAACGATGTTTCTGCAATCAAGTTTTCCCATATAGAGTTCGTTATTGGTTTCTTTATCCTATCAATGTTGACTACATCTGTCTTTAAACACAATCTTTCGCATGAGATGCACGGTATGGACGGGGTATTACGTGATCTGTCTCGATGTTTTTTAAACGCTTTGGGAAACCTTTCAGTGATTTCATCTTCATTCTTGTAACCTTCTACGTGAACTTCAAACTCTTTTCCAGAACACTTCATCTTTGCTTCAACATTCTTGAGCATTTCAATATCAGCATTTAATAATGACGTATTCAACTCGTTAAGTTCTGTGACCACTTTCTTGATTACATATAGAAGATGTAGTAGCCGCCGTATTAACGGGAAATGTGGAGCAAGCCTCCTCAGAAATAGGAATGTTGAAGGACAGTTAGATTCACCATACAAGTGACCTCGTTTATCTGACGTTTTGTTACAAGAACAAACATCGAGTGAGAATATTAATTCTTGATAACAGATTAATGGTGTTTTAGATATACTGCCTAGTAAAAGTCGAAATCTTTCCAATTCACGCTCATCATTTATTTTGCACATGTTAGGGTTGCATTTCCATTTTAATATGGGTTCCTTGTAATTTGATAAGGGAAACAAGTTCATTACTGTGCCACTGACATTTATCTCTAAGGGCTCTTGATGTGAGGTGGACAACGTGTTGTATGATGTGTCATAGAAATAAGGTTCAGAGAAGACTGTATGTTCTGAATGACCCAATAGAGATACAAAATTATCTTTTTCTGAATTATTATTTTTGATTGATTCATTCCAGGATGACAGGACAGTATCTGTTTTCTTTTTAATTCCTTTAATAGTTTTTTTTAATAAATGTACTTTTTCACTTCTATAAACATTGCACCATTTTAGGATTGTCCGAACATCATCACTTGCTTCTTCAATAGTTTTGCCTGGATTTATTTTTTGTAAAGCCTCAGACAGTTTGACACTTATCTCTTTTTCAAAAGAATTATTTAAGACTGTACTATTGTATGCTACCTTCTCAGAGGATCTAATAGATGGAAGTTTTTTACGTTTTTTATGACGACGTCTCCGAAACGCTGGTAGGCCTATTCTATTTATACGATTTACTGATATATTTCCTTTTTTTCTTTGACAGTAAGGAGATTTTCGTATCTTGGTTGAAACGTTAGTTTTAACATTTTTTACCTGGGTCCTCTTTTTACCTTTCAAAGGATAACTATCCTTTTTATTACTTTCTTGAGTTTTAAAAGCGTTGATAGTTCTTTTACATACTAAATTATTTTGGTTTGGTTCAATGTTTGCATTGTTACTGTAACTAATCCTCCTCTTCTTTTTTGGTGGAATGGGATGTTCATTGTAAAAGCTCTCATGTCCCGATTGTCTTTTTTTAATACTCTGTTCTTTATTTACTTCTTTGTTTTTACCTTCGATCTTTGCTCTCTTTTTGCAGATTTCATTGTTCCGATTTTCAGAATACCTTCGTTTTCTGTTCTGTTTTAAAGATCTTGCGTTTTTATTATAATACTTTTTACACAGTTGTCTTCTTTTATAAACTTTAGAGACCATCAGCTTTCAATCCAATATTTTTCTTAAAAATCGTTGTTTTGGAAATAAAATATGAACCTGTTGTTTATAGAATTTATAATTAGTATTAAATCCTAAATCATACATTTTAAAACAATAAATATTTAAAATCAAATAATTTGTATTAAAGTGCAATAAACTATATATTTGATTTCTAAGGGAAAATAAATGCAAACGGAAAATAGCAATCTTCTAAATAATAGAATATTATTGAATATTAATCCAAATGATCAAATAATGAATTGATTACACAAGAGGTGTTAACTTTTAATAATGTAAACTATGGTTTTGTTGTCAGAAAATGTTTGCGACTTCTTGTGAACATACCCAATTCCTTTGAAAAAATTAATGTAAGTTTCAAATTCTAAGATTATGATGTCAACATATTTAAAATAAACCTTATGTAAATTAAATCATTATTACTTACACATTTTAACAAGTACAAGTTACTTGTATCCATAATTTAATTATACATTTGATGGAGTTTTTGTTTTTAAAAGTACACAGCAGTATCAAAGAAAACAACAGATCATAACATCTGATTTTATCTCCAAATTGCATTCTCTACTGGAAATAGTACAAATAAATAAATTTACTAAAAATCTGTTTATTAAAAACCAAGCAAAATTTGGTGACAAGACTATAGGCGACATTATTATGTATTAAATGTTCGTTTGTATGTTATTTGATAAACCTTAACGACTAGATGTGACTTTAGTGGTTTTGGAAAAAGTACTGCTTAGGTCTTAGCCCCCTAAGCTCTCAAAGTTACAATGTTAAAATTATGGCAAAGCTAAAAAAAAATTAAATTGAACATATAACAGCTGTTGATACTGACAAAACACAGTAAAGAAGCAAGAATACCTTTTTAAGGTAACATCTAGAACGGACTTTTAAATTTCAAATGTGCTTATGGAGTTATTTTATTTGGTGAGAATATTTATATATATAGAACTAACTACGGCATCGAAAAAAAAATTGAGATGCCATTCAAGTATATTTTTTATTTCAATAATGAACACATGTTTATACCTTTTAAGTATGTTTAGATATAATCTTTATAACAGCTGTTTGGTGAAACTAACTTATATAACTAACTAATATACTAATCCGACTTTGATTTATGTATTTATATTTCATATTATGTTAATTGCATATTATGTTATATTCGATGTATTATTGTATATATACCTTAAACGAGCTAAACGATTTTTCTTACCTCTATATCTTTTTGTTTAGTTAAATTCACTCAATGATTTAATTTGAATTTACGAAGTGACTGCGTACACGTCCAATGTAAGGGCAAATTCACTTCGCTACCGCTTAGGTTAGGTTACGTTACGTTATGTTACGTTAGGTTAGGATAGGTTAAATTACGTTAGGTTAGGTTAGGAGGTTTTCTGGCTCTCAATTTGTTTTAAAAATCACAGGAAAAGTAACGTACGGTGCTTAATTTGGAACGGACGTGAACAGGAGCGGCTCACGTCGGACGTGTATGTAGCCACTGCCTTGAATTTACAAGTGCCAGCTGATCAGATAGTTGTTTTGGAACACATGCGATACTTGGACTTTTGTTAACGTAGTAAATGTAAACAAAGCAGACGTCAAATTTAGTAACAGTTTTAAAAGTAGAATTTAATATCATTTGTTTTAAAATATTGCGTTTACAAACTTATAATTTAGTGTCAAAAGTGTAATATGTGAGTAAAAACAGAAGTCTGTGCGAAATTTCGTTCAAGTTTGATGATAAATAAAGTTGTTAGGCTTAATGAACAAAATGAAGTGGACAATTTGTGAAAAGTGCCAAAACTACAAGATTTAGGCTACTTTTATACGTTAATATCTCGCTTCTCAGACCTTTCTTAAACCAACTGTTGTGATTTTTCGTGTTGAGTGAAAGGGTTTAGCATATAAATGCACTGCCAGATTCACTTAAGGCTGTAATACGCTATTTTGAGAAGTGAAAAATCGTCTCATTCTGCTTCGTGTTAGTATAGCACGGGTCGTGTGGTGGACTTGGCGACGTGACACGACCGTGCCACTAGATAATAATTAAAAGGAAAATATTGTATTTTATACATGTATGAATTAGACCAGTTCACTCATATATGTGTAGTGAAAAACTGTAAGAAAAGTAATGAGTGAATTTTTTTAATTCAAAGTATTTCTCAATTTTAGTTTAATCTCCGAGTTTTTTTTCTCAAAGAAAGAAATTATAATCAACACTTCTTTTTAAAGTTTTTAACATAAAATGTAAAAGCTAACAAATTATTTCTGCCATGAACTAAAGCATATTTGACAAAAGAACATTAAAATATTGTATTTCATAAAAATACAATGTATTCTTTGAACAATTGCACAATTTAATATTACAGGTCAAAATCAACTTAAAACTAATCACCTATTATTACCAGTGGCAATGGTGTGATTCACCTTTAATCGTTATTTGTCCAAGAAGTTAGCTATCAAACAGAATACAAGAAAGCTTCACTTTGCTGCAAAGAGCCAAAGGAGCCCTTAAATGTGGAAGAGAAGTTTAAATAATGTAGCAGCCCAAACACGGCTTCTAGGGGAGACTGCCTTGCCCGACAAGCTGTTTGCAAATTCTTTTTTGGAAGAATAGTACAACAAATAATTTGTCCATGAAAAACTGTACTAATGACTTTTTCTAATAAGAGAAATAATCATTTACAAATTACGAACAAAAATTTACAATAAAACTGTTTATCTCCGGTCTGGTAACAGCTCCGAGGAACTGATATACCAGTACTCTTCCAAATATTAGATGAGTTTTAACAAAAAAAAGCACATTCACTAACATCTTCCCCGCCAGCTGGAGTTATTTTAGGGTTTTTATAAACTCTATTGTCTAACACCTAAATTTTATGGAACTAATTTTATTTTAACCATACTAATATTTTTTGAAGCAAAAAGTATTATTTTATTAGGTTTTTAATAAAATAAATTCCTTGTAACTTTGTTCTTGCTGATGCTACTTTTGTCATCTCAGCGGTTTTGTCAGTTTTTTCCTTTTAAGACTCTGGTCTATATACGATGGATAGATTCACGATTCACTCACTGTATAAAAATATAGTTAAGATAGGGAAAAGGATCGTTGCAGATGTTGCAGAATCATTGTTCTTTGATACAATAGTTAAGTTATAACAACATTACTAAACGAAATAAAATTTGCCTTATAACACATTCGTATCTTTTGAATTACAGAACATAAAATATTTTTTAACATCTATATTTTGCCTATTTTACAAGATAAATAAATAAAGTTCACCCTAACATTTCTGAGGTGAACAAAGAAAAATGTTGGTTCATCAAACAAAGGTGCAAAGTGGAAGAGAGTTGGCCAGGAGATAAATGTTAATTGAAAATCAGACAAGGTAAATAAATGGTCTTTAAGAAATATTGCCCGTAAACTCTGCTATCAGGCACTTGCTAATGATGCACTTCATTAACTCTTTTTCCTGATTTACATTATTTTATTTTAACAACTAGGAATTTTAATCGCTGACATTTAAATGGATGGATGGATGTGATAAGTTTTACTTAAATAGTATTCTATCTAATGTAAATGTGATGTATTTTCATTATTTATCAGCTAAATATTTTAGCAGTTATGAGTAATTTGAGGACGTCACAGTAAAATGTATTTAAACTACTCATTGGAAACTATAAATTGACGTCCCACCACGAGTTCCTGCTTCAGATTAATTTTATGATTTTCTTGATTATCATTAGTTTTACTTTCAATGTTGTGAACTTTGTATATTATGATGTAAAAACTATTGAATAATAAAACTTCCAAAAAAATCATACTGGTATACAAACGAGTTCGCATGCAGCACGCTGACGTGAGGGAAGTGAATTTCCACATAAAAACTTGTAAAACTAAAAAAAAATGTAAAAACCTAAATTTGTCAAATTTTTATTGAAATCTGAAAACATTGATTTTTTGGCTGTTCTGATACTCCTGGTTTCATTTACTTGCAAAGCTGGAAATACAACTTTGCGCATTATAAGGTTAGGAGAAGGTCCAGACAGGCTTGAAAGTAGGCGTGAGGTTGCTGAGGATGATAAAAGTACTCTAACAAAGGAATAACAGGCTTTTCTAGTGTAAAACCCCCATAAGACAACGTACTGTTTAGTCGATACACATCTTATTTAATAACTCGGTAAATAATTATGCTAGAATGACGAGAGAGGACTTAAAACTTTTGCTTCTCTAATTCCCATCTTTTTACATGCATCTGGGGCTTTTATGACCCTTTTTGGGCCCAAAAACTCGAAATTTGAAAGATTTATTCCCAAAAAAAGGGGTTTAGAGTTTTCCGATTGTTTTGCCCAACGAACTTGTCCAACTGATTACAGAAAGGAACGTCCCTACCAAATTTGAAGTAAATCAGACAAAAAATGTGACCGCTAGAGTGCAAACACACATATATATATATATATATATATATATATATATATATATATACACATATACATATATATATATATATATATACACACATATATATATACATATAAATATATATATATATATAATTATGAACAACCCCCCAAAACGTGTTCAGGGGATCACGTTAGGAACTTCTGTGGTGGTCCCGGGCTTACGTTTCACCGTGCGGGCCATGCTAATAGTTCACTTTCCAAAGGAAATTCACTAATAAAGAGTGGAATTGTGTGGAATTGCAACGCTAAAATGCCTCAACACTTACACGAAAATACTAAAATACAGATCAGAAACTGAAATTCACAGTACAAGATTGAGCAAGATTTACTAAAAACCAAGCAAATTTTCTCCAAACTCTAGATTCAATAAAGACATTTTTTAAACAAAACATTTTAAATAATTTTAAAGAGTTCTTAACAAATACCAAATAATAATAAAGTAATTCTAAATAATTTAATTTACCTGTATCGCGTATCTAGTATTCATTTATGAAAGTAAGTTATTCTGAAAACTTTACTTAGAATCACTGTAATAATGATGTTATTATTATTGTATTCAGTTTTTAACTAAAATAAATGTCTACCTTCTACACGTAAATAAATCCATAACACAATTTATAAAATTTCAAACCGGTTTAGTTCTTTTAAAAATGTTATAAATTAATAATTTGGGTTTCATTACATGGGGGATTGAGCTTTGCTTGGATACGGTCAGTCAGTGTGTTTAATAGGCCTGGAGTAGTTTTTCACCATGCCCGCCCTCATATGATGGGCAGATTTTTATCGCTTATATGCCTAATTCCTGCATGCTGATAAGCGTAAGTTTTTTCCATATTTTCTAATGCAATTTATGTTTCTATGTTGTAATAAACACTATTCTTTTGGCGTCCTCTTAACTATACTCTCATTAAAATGAGCACAAATGAACAATAATTAGTTATTTAAAAGAGGTTTATTTTACTCGGTAAAGGCTTTATTCAGTAAAGCGTTTTAAATCATTCAACTGCTACTGCCAGCAGAGTTAGCAGATTAAAGATTCTTTGCCATTTCAGTAGTTTGTGTAATTATATTCAGATCTTGATGTAATGTTTTAAAATTTAACCAAAATTGGTCTCCACCTTATCCTTATGGCAAAAAAAAACTTTGAGGGCAGCCTATGCTTTTCAGATTTGAAGTATTGAAAATTAAAAATCACTTTCCATAACTACCGATTAAGGTAATTTGTTTATACATCATTCGTAATCGGTCCAGAAATAACCAAGGAGTTCTGATATACAGAAATCACGATTGCCTATTATAGATTTAAATTTGTACACAAATATCATTCATAACTGTGTTCATTAGGCTCCTAAAAATATTCGTTCTTGCATTATACTAGAGATGATGAATAGAATGGGTCAGTGAGTAATGTGATGTTCCATGTTGCAGCCATGACAGGGAGCAGCCCTTCACCTTCCAGCTGGGGGTGGGCCAGGTGATCAAGGGGTGGGACCAGGGACTGCTGGACATGTGCGTGGGGGAGAAGAGGAAGCTGACCATCCCTCCGGAGCTGGCGTATGGCGACCGGGGCGCAGGATCTGTCATCCCAGGAGGTCAGTTGGGATACCCAGATCACCTCTGTCTTTCTCAAACCAAATCAAATCAGAAATTAAAGAAAATAAATAAAATAAAAACTACTCCTATAAGCAATAAAAACACTCAAAGGTCTTGTGTAATTAAAAACATCAAGTAACTTTTTATTCAGCTTTAAAGACTATTTTAGTTAATTTTTCGAATTCGTGTTTCAGATTTTTATTTTCAAGTAGAGGCATAAATATATATGCCTCATAACTAAAGAAACTGCATTGAGGAGTGGCAACTCAATGAACGGATTACCAGTAAGAAGTTTTCCTTCAATAATTAGTGAGATATGGAAAAAATAAATAAAGGAATTCAAAATTTTATGGAATAATTTTTAAACAAAAAAACCAACAGAAATCTCACTAGATCTGATATTAATTTTGTAATCTGGCATTAATCTATCATGTTTGAAGTATGGGCTGGAGACTGACAGACAGCAGAGTAATAAACTCTCCAAGAAAAGGAGTAGAGATTGATGTTTGTTGCAATCTGAGTGTCACCAGCAATATTGTCAGCCTCTGATCGCATCAAGATGGGAAGCTTTTATACGATTTCATCTTAAAAAAGTAACTTAATAAACGTGATGGTGATTCAGTCGTAATAACAAATGTATTTCAGTGTAGAGTGCTTGATTAGGGCGGGTTTATATTTTTACTAGCAAAAAAATAAAAAAAGAATGATTCGTTTTTAACAACAAATTTCAAATTCTTACTTATAATTTCATTTTATTCAAGGAAGCTTTTTTTGGCATTTGAAAAATACTATTAAGGGCTCTGCACAACATGCCTTCACAGATACAGTGTCACTAAGGGCCACCATAAACCCAGGCCTCATGGGAGGGGGGTTATAAAAAAATAAAAACATAAAACTTGTTTAATGTTTAGTTTTAGTAATAATAATTGATCTTGAACACAACCGGTTTTGGTAGAATACACATTACAGTATAAACTTACTGGTTATTTTAATGATTATTAAATTCTCGATGTATACAAATGTTCAATTTTAAATGAGTTTTCCAGTCAGGAATGTTGGAGTTTGTGATTTGATGTCTGAGCCCCAAAAACTCCTATATAAGCAAAGTCCTTCCACAAGATTCCAACAACCATTTTTGCATACATAGCTTGTACTAAAATAAGAAAAATTGCAATGAAAGTCTATAAATAACTAAAACTTTGAGCATTAAAAATCTCTTTATGTTCGTAATGATTAAGTTTTTTTACAGTAAAAAATATTATAGTTAGCAAACAATCTGGAAATTGTTATACAAAAGACAGAATGGACACACTCACATGATCTATGAAGGCTTGTTTTCTCAGGGATGATGTTTGGCATTGTTGTACATTGCTCATCAGTTTTAGCCCAAAACAGAACAGATTGTAAATAAAATAAAGTTAAACAAAAAAAATAGAGCTAATACTGTGACATTTACACCTCCCAACTGCCATTTGCCTATCTCATATACTATCACAGCCTTCTGTATTCCGGAGGTTTGACACTACGTATATTAAAATTTGATACTATGGAAAGCAATTACATTTTCAAAGTTTCTAATTTATGTTTATTTTGGGAGTGTGTTTTTATTTTATATGTTGATAAGAAAGTAGTGTTACTATTATGAAATCACGATTTTGAATTGAGAACCCCTATATATTTTGTTACTGTTGTCATGAAAAGTTTAAATTTTAAGTGAGTTAGAGGTAACCTCAGCATACACGATGTTCAACTGTTTAACTCTGTTTTGTATTTATTTGTATTTTTATTTTGGTTGCTGAGCACTGAAATAGTTAATGACCCAGGTCTGTTTAAGTAGTACTGAGGCCATGATTAAGCTGAAGTGAAATAGTTTGGAATTTTCAGCCAAACCTAAAGTTAATAATGGGCAACACACATTTATTTATTCTATTGTAAAATATTATTTCCTCTTTCATCACATGACCTAGGTCAAAAGTCTGCAGTCAGGCACTAGCAGTCTGCACAGTACTTAACGAGAATCTTTCTCCTTGGCTATTTGTTTAGCGACCAATAAATTAAAACACATCATTGCTCAAGCACAAATTTCCTTTAATATAATTACAAGGACCATGTTGTTCTAATAATGTAATGTGTTAATTTCTGTAGGTATTATTTATCTAACATGCCCTTTGAAGCGGATTTATTTTTCATTAGACATATTTATTTATTTATTTATATACGGTTTACACCATTTTACAATGATTTCATCTTGTGATAAGTTTCAGATGCCTTAATTAAAGTTACAAAAATGAGAATATCAATATATATGCAAATTGATTATCACTGGTTTTGTTTATTTACAAACCACAGTGCACAAAATAAACTGAAACAACAACATACAATATTGAATACATAGAAAAATCAATCAGTCACAAACATGACAAATTCAGCACAGGCAAATAGTATCCGCAATGAAAGGAGAACTGTTTCAATTGAGGGATAATCTACCTTGAGGCTGACATGTGTGTGATAAACATATTAACTGTCTTGTAACTTTTAAGGGTGAGTCTTGAGAGTCCCCCTTGAGAGTCTTTCCAATTTTCTTATAAGAATCCTAACGAACAATTTTATATGAATTATGTCGGAGTGTTGTCACAAAATCACCACAAAATTTTGCATGGCTGCATTCCAAAAGTAGCGTTTTAAATGTACATTTTGATATGTGACTCTTTGTTCCAGGAGCCACTTTGACATTCGAAGTGGAGCTTATCAATATCGGTGACTCGGCCCCCACCACCAACGTGTTCAGAGAGATTGATGCTGACGCTGACAAGATGCTCAGCAGGGAGGAGGTAAGTCGTGCTCGCTCGTAATCCGAGATTCGCCAGATTGATCGTGGCCAAAATCACAACATTTTGAGAAGGATCAAAAGTGGACCCAGCTGCTTTTTGTCATTGGGCTATAAATTTATGATGCTTGATGCTTTCTAGGAACAGTTTGACCTTGTATTGTAGCAAGACCAGGGTTTGGACCACGTTCCTTATCAAAACGTTATAAAAATGCCACTGGCGTAGATACACAAAGACAAAACAAAGTCCCTCAGCCTCCCTCGAGCCTAGGCCCAGAATACACTACAGAATGGAATACTCGATTGAATGGAGTAATTCGTTCTACACAATGAAATTTATTTCCTAGTGTAATATTGGTTAAAAGCAAATCCACGTTGAAAGCAGTCAAAAGAAATTTACTAGGCCTACTGGTAAATTTCGTGGAGGTTTAAAATGTACAGCCTCACAGTGCCTGAACGTCACCACTTGTGTCGCACCCTAGATTAGAGTGAGTGTTATGCAACGTCTTCAGTTCGATTTCCAACATTCACCAATTGACTAATCAACCGATTAGCTTATGGTAGTGAAATGGCCTTGTGGTTTGGTGCCCTCCATCAGCTCTGGATCTGCCATTCTAGAGAACAAATATGGATTAATTTGAAGGGATGAACATTGAGTGATTAACTTTTTTTACATAATTTTCAGTTAAATACCACATACAAAAATGTGTGTAGATAAACTTAACTAAGTAATTTAAAGATAGTACAGTACATTAGAAATATGTTTCTCTATTATAGTTTGGAATTAAACGAGTTCGCACGCAGCACGCTGACGTGAGGGAAGTGAATTTCCACATAAAAAACTATAAAAACTCAAAATCAGTTAAAAACATACTTTTATTCCAATTTTTATTCAAATCTGAAAATATTGATTTTTTGGCTGTTCTGATGCTCCTGGTTCTATTTACCTGCAATGCTGGGAAATCAATTTTGCGCATTATAAGGTTAGGAGAAAGTCCAGTCAGGCATTAAAGTAGGCGTGAGGTTGTTGGGGATGGTAAAAGTACACCAACAAATGAATAACAGGCTTTTCTAATGTAAAACCCCCTAAGACAACGTACTGTGTTTGGTCAATACACATTTTCTTTAATAACTCACTAAATATTTATGCTAGAATGACGAGAGAGGGCTTAAAACTTTTGCCTCTCTAATTCCCATCTTTTTACATCCACTTATTTTACATCTGGGGCTTTTATGACCCTTTTTGGGCCCAAAAACTCGAATTTTAAAAAATTAATCCCCAAAAAAAGGGGTTTAGAGTTTTCCGATTGTTTTTCCCAACGAACTTGTCCAACTGATTACAGAAAGGAACGTCCCTACCAAATTTGAGGTAAATCGGACAAAAATTGCGACCGCTAGAGGGCAAACACATATATATATATATATATATATATATATATATATATATGTCTATATATGTATATATATATACATATAAAATTTTGAACGACCCCCCAAAACGTGTTCAGGGGGTCACGTTAGGAACTTCTATGGTGGTCCCGGGCTTAAGTTTTACCGTGCGGGTCATGCTAATAGTTCACTTTCCAAAGGAAATTCACTAATATAAATAATCTAATACAAATTAATTTATTCTATTCCAAATCAACTCTGGGAAGGGTAAGTCCATGAGTCTTGGTTTCCCTAATAAAACTTATAAAGTTAACAACATTTAAGGCAAAATATCAAGTGTTTGGATTATTTAATCTAAAACTCATTTGTTTGTAAAATTTATATTTCATCTAATTGTTCAAATTACTTCAAACCCCATAGTATTCCATTATACATTGCCAAATGGTATTTAAACAGGATGAATAAACTATGTCTTACAACACTATAAATATATATTTACACTTATACTGTACTTACTTAAAAGATAGTAAAAATAAAAAAGATAGTACAAGCCAACCAGTCACAGAATGGGCAAGATAGGTTAGATTCAACCAGTGATAGATTCTCTGAATAGGCCTGATGATTACCGGTGTGACTGGTTGAAATCGATCGCTTTGTACCATCTTTTTTAAAGCCTTCAAAATAAGAACAGTATAAGTGTAAATATATTTTGTAGTGTTGTAAAACGTAGTTTATTCATCCCGTTTAATTGTAACAACACGTATTATGCTACTTAATAAAGTAAACTGAAACTACCCCCAGAATTCTTCTGTTATTTAATAAATACCTGTGGATCTCTGCTATCAATAACAAGAGAAAAAAAGTGTCACAACGTTTTGGGATCTGGATTCTGATCCCTTCTTTAATATACTTTTTTAGCTTTGAAATAAAATACATCAAATCATTTAAAATAATAAACTTTACAGAATCATGGGGCCACAAAATAAGAAATACTAAAAGTATTTAAATATAAAGGATAAACCACCATTTTGTTTTTATGATATCTTTTATGATAATCCCTCATTATTGTCCAGGTGAGCGAGTACCTCAAGAAGCAGATGGTGGCGGCAGGCGAGGGGGAGGGGGGTGAGGCGGCCGATGAGGTCAAACAGATGCTGGAGGACCATGACAAACTAGTCGAGGAGATATTCCAACACGAGGATAAGGACAAGAACGGCTTCATCTCCCACGAGGAGTTCTCAGGCCCTAAACACGACGAACTGTGAACAAACTGGAACAAACTTCAGCTCAATTGTTAATATTGTACATAAACAGTCAATTTATACAAGTTTTTAACAAGATCCTAGAATTTGGGCGATTTTGCAAGTGGGCGAGTAAAAACAGTACGTTTTTAAAATAACCTAACTGCCGAAGGTAACATTGACAACTTGCCATTTACCAACTAGCCCAAATGTCGTCCCTTACGGTTAATTTATATAACTGATTTAACCAATAACATTGTACTCGAGTAATGTATACAAACATACTTATTTATTTGAATCGATCAAATTTACTTTTATTCAACAATAATTTCTCCAAATACACTTTCTTCGAATATACGGAAAATGAGTACCTATTAGAAATAGTGTCTTCATGTTGAAGATTATGTTGATATTATTGTTAAAACCTCTAAACAAATTTACATGTTCAGTTGATATTTATATTGATATTAAATATCAACATTTATCAAAGTTATATAATTATACCTTTATCATTTGTTTTATGTTTAAAAAGTTTTATAATGTTTATATTATCAGTTTTTGTGTTTTTTTTTTCCTTAGTTTGTTGCTTTAAACAGTTGGTTGTATTTTATTTCAGTTTTTCCCTAGTATAATTGTGTAAATTTCTTTTTAGTTTCTGTTATTATTGTGATCCCTTGGATTATTGATATTATGAAGTTTGAAATACAATTTTAAAATACATTTTCTTTTTAGTATTTGAGTAACATTCCTGTTTAATTTTAAAATCCTGCATTTATGTACTTTTATTAAATAGCCTATTCAAATCATTTAAACGTGCTTTAGATTTTGTTTCCAAATAAACTTTGAAATAATGTTTTTGTTTAAAAAAGGCCAAAGAAGTATTCTTGCATTAAATTCAGCCACATTTGTTGTTATTAACACGTTCAGTGTGGCGCGCCGGATTTCCCGCGGTTGCCTAAAAAGGAAACAAATGCAATTATCCTGAATATACACAATTAACACAGTGAATGCGTTAATAACAGGTTTCATATGTGTTGTAACACTTTCTTTACAATTAAAATTACATTATGTGTTTTAATATGTTTAATTCTCCCTATTGTTCAGTTTTGTAAGCTAAGAAAATAACTATGACAGTGGTTAAAAACAAGTATTCAACCAGAATAAATGTTTTGTGGATATTTTTATGGAAATTTACAGAATTAGTAATATTTGAATGATGAATGTTTTTGATTGAGAACAAAGACGACTCATGCCAGGCTTTTAAAGCATAAACCCTACAAATGTTGTACTATATGTAAAGTTTAAGAACTTAAGACTGTTTTACTGTATTTAAACCATTTTATACAGTGTAAAAATGTATTCTAGGTCTAGTTTGTAATAACTGTAAATTAAGACAATTGTTACAAATGGCTGGTTACTGGTTTAATAAATTTTGTTATATAAAGGGATGTATTTACTTTTTTACCCTTGATAATTTTCTAATTTATATACAATATTATAAACAAAAAAATCGTCAATTAACTGGTAAAAAGATCTTCTAAGACATTCCCAGGGCAAAAAGTTAGGAAAATTATCAATGTATGGTAATGCACATAAGCGTAATTTCAGTATTTTGATTGGAGGGGCAAAAATGGGCGTGATCGTAATTATTATGACTTTTAATATATTACAATAATATGTCCTCCAAATTATTGGGGGGGGGGCAACTGCCCCTCCTTGCTACCCCCGAATTACGCCTGTGGTAATATAATCAAATACTTCCCGCAAGACAAGCATTGATCATAAAATATCTAGTGTGTTTTCAACACATATGTCTGTTTTACATTAACCTTGTTTACCAAGAACAAGAGAATCTCTATGGGTAATTTTTATGATGCTCACAATGTAGAGGAGCTGGTGCAAGGAAGATGATGTATGCATCCTTATTTTTATTATAAAATTTTCCTATTATTGAAAATCCCCATAGAAAGACATATCCTAGGGTTATATTCTTCATCAGTGCAGTGCAAGAACTGGTTTAAGATTAATTATTTGGTCCATTGAGTACATTTTTGTATTTTAAGCTAAATTATTCTATAGTTAATAAGCTGTTAACTACTACAGTCAGCTTAGCAGCTTAGTCCCGCGAGCAGCAGAGAAGACAGTTAAGGGTGTGGTTTACAGGGCTGTCAACCAAGACCAGCCAATAATAGATGTGCTGCATTGTCAAAATGCACATCAGCTGGATGGCATAACACTCAAGTGATATTTTTGTCTATAGCAAAATGGCAATAGTGACAGCGTGGAGCCTTATTATCATTGGCTGTAGCCCAACTGCCATCTTTCCTCCTCCCAGTAATAGGCCCCAGACCACTATACTTTTCATTCTGAGTAGTCCCCAGATGACAAAACCAATGCTATTCTTATAAAATAAAGAATTAGTATAATTCTATATCTTGCTTATCTATGGATATAATATAATAACACTTGGTATCTGACTTCAGCTGATTGTGGGGTTCTGATTTTTGCTTAAAAAGCAATTTTGTATGGTTCCCACTGCAGCAAACCTGCATACTCAGCCCTAAAGTTATTCCCAAGTAAAATAAATGTAATGTTATATCTTGATCGTAATGAATATATTTTGATGAAACTGGTACCTACAATAATTAAGAGGCTTACTTATACGATGATGATGCATAAATATGTTGGAAATTTGCTAAGAACCTAAGGACTGCTGTGATGGGGGAGTTTACTACTTCATTCTTTGTATCATTAATTTGTTTGATATATTGTCCCTTATAACTTTATATTACTTTTATCATTTGTACAAAAAGTAAATGCACTCATTTCATAATATATTGATTGCAATTTTTGTTTTATAAATTACAAAATATTTTTTTAATTTAAAATATATTTTTACATATTTTATTTTTTCTAAAAATACATCCAAGTTTTGTTCAATTTGCCCCTAAGCAAAGCTCACAAAATACTTCAAGGTACACTTTTCCATTAGGGTAATTAAGGTAATAAGGTAATGTTATTTGGAACAATATACTAAAATTATTAAAACAAACTACCAGCAGTAAAGAGCAACGAATCATGAATCACTTAAGGTTTATTTTCACCACCTTCAATACTGAAACCAGCACATAATAAACATACGGTACTGTAAAGAGTTTTTTATCAAGTTTAAAAAAAATAACTTTGTATAGCTCTTATACCAACTTGCATCAGTGGTTAAGAGTGACTTTGACACATTCATGGAACATCATCATTTATCTCCTCATCACATAGGGCTAAAAGTTTATAATAGATTACCCGCTTCAATCAAAGATATAGATTATTTTTGTGTAAATTTAAAATATCTTTTAAGAAATTTCTATTGGAAAAGGTGTTTTATTCACTGAAGGAATACTAGGAAGGGGACCGAATTGTTAGTTGTAAATTTAGGCTTATTTTACTCCAAGGGTTGTAGATTAAGAATCTTGGACTAATCCCCTGTCAAGCATATTTGATGTAATGTGATGATTGTAAATAAATAAATACACTATAGCATTCTGTTACATTTAGAGGATCACTCTAAGTAAAAATAAATCAAATATAATTACTACAAAGAGTGTGATGGTTGAAACTAAACTAATATCCTGTATGTTGGGGAGGGGGAGGGTAGCCAAGTTGGATGGAATGTAAGCTTATCTATTAACTTGTCACAAGCACAAAGTGGCTGACAAGGTCCTTAACACAGCAGGATATTATGCGAGGGCTTCCTGCTTGCTATTCCCACCTGCTGAACAATATTTATTAAAAAGAGTCCTTAATTTTTTCAGATTTTTTCCACCCTGCAACTATAATTTTGTAAACACATATTTGGTATCAACAGAAAGCTGTTCTTCTCTTTATGCATTTTTAATTTTAAAATCAATCCTCAAGGTTCTGCAACATATGCTTTCAATGGTGTGTTAAGTGAAATTTGGAGTTGCAGGTGCAACTCCAAGGAGTCATAAGTTTAAGCAAAACTCAGATTTAACCAACAAATATGTTGTGCCACCTAACAAATATGTTACAAACTACTATAAAAAAGTGCTCATAGTGCTCATATAACAATTCTAACTGTGATCGGGCTTAGATTTTCATCCTAAGTTACACCTCCAGCAAAATATATAGTTTAGTACTACTAATAATAAAACTTTTAATTATTTTTGGAAATGTTCTCTTGTTTTTAAGTATCATTGATACTCATCTGATCTAAATACTCTGCTGGACATTGTTTAAACATTGTTCTTAATATGACTATCTATACTATTAAAGAAGTTAAGTGCTATAAGAAAAGAGGATTAGGCTTCGGCAACGACCTATCATGTCAATAGAACATGGGACATATCGAATATTATAATAATTTTGGAATCATTCTTACATCATTTGCACAACATCGTGCATGATTATCAAAACACTTATCATATAATGTTTTGACAATTATTATTCAATCAAGCTTTATAAGTAAATAAATAGACCAATAAAAATTACCGATACAACATTTTCCAAAGTCAATATTATTTTTTGTAGCTCTGATGCAAGTAAAGGTAAGTGCAATGGGTCGTGAGTGATTGCAAGCAAAAAGAGTATTTGTAAAGCATTAGCAAGACAAAGAGGGGTGCATGTATAAACCATTACATGAACTCTGCTCATTAGAGGAAACGACTCTTGGCTTGGTCCACTTAACCTACTCTGCTAACCTCTACTACTTGAAATAGAAACATATAGGCCTAATTGTTAGGTTAACATTATACAATTAAGCATTCATTGTTCAAATATTAGTATCCTATGAACTTAAAGTATTATAAGAGACTAGTTCAGCAGGACTCAAACATTTTATGGCCTGATAACTTAAAGACCCACATGGGTTTTTGTAAGGCAAATGTGAATGAATTAGTAGCGGTATAGAATAAAGGTGCAAACGTTTCCTTATAATTGTATAGATAGTTTTTAAATATCATTTAAAAGTTTTAATAAACTGTTATACTTAAGAATTTTCATTTTAGATGTTTGCGTTTTTGCAAGTTTTTTGAATGTTTTGTTTTAAAAATACATATGCAGAAAAAAAAACCAATAATTTGAGAAAATAAAACTGAGGCGCCTAGATAAAGTAATGCTTAAAAAAATATAAATATAATTGGTCAGGCCTAATGTTAACTAATTATTAAACAAATTTCAGGATATAGCACAAAACATTTTTAGTTTTCTGTGATATAGGTTTCCTACAGCCAATGTAAATATATACAACATTAAATTTAAACAATTAACTGATCAGCAGTTTATTAATATACATTTTTTTTAACTGACAATCCGTACAAAATCTCAAAATTTGGGCAAAAATGGGTTTAATACATATAGAGTTTAAAATTAGTAACACTTCTTCTCAGAATGAATAATACACATACATACACATACTCATAATTTTATTACCAAAAAAAATACATTCACTTGTAGGATTACATATTTATCTTATAATAAGTAAAAGTATATTTTAAGATATTCTTAATTCATAATAATTATTTTATAATTTTGTTAGACCTACTATCTTATTTTAACTTAAGAAATATGCCCACATGGGCTTAAGCCTGTGCGTGGGCATGAGTCGGCAAAATCATTTTATGTATACTTTTTTTCTACTTCTTTCTTCTTTTTTTCTTATGCTTCTTTTTTCAAATAATAGATATTATTTGAACAATTTTTAATTACTATGAAGGCATTTATTTATAACATTGACACAATGAAGGTGCGGAATAATCATAAGACCAAGGGGATATTAACTATTTTATTTATGTCCTGTGTTAGTGAAGTAAGAAATAGTTAATTGTATAATAATTAGTCGTCTATTGATCCATCTATATCCTGATGTGATAACATGTTCTGTCATATCTCATCCAATTTCAAGAAGCCAATGTTTAACAATTTTTATGTATGTAAAAATAGAATATATTTACGTATTTCTCAAATAATTAGGGAGATTTCTGAATAATATATGTGAAATATAATGTGAATTTGTTACTGAAAAATGTTTATTTAATCAAGCGAAGGGAGCGTAGCTCTTTTACTACACTCTAGCTTTTTATTTCCACGTACTCCTCCTGAACGGCTGAAGTGATCCACACAATATTTGGCATGGTCATAGTAACCAACTATGGGAAGGTATAAATCTGAAATGGTCCAAATCAGATGTCAGGGTTCTGCCCTACGGCCCTTTAAAGTTACAATGATATTTTAATAGAAGAACTATTTTATTTCGTTTATTTACTTTGTGTTGATTATACAGCTGTTATAAGGATCATATCTAACTACAGACTGGTACTATCAGCTGTTTGTAAATACAGTAGTTTTCTGTGCAATTGTTGTTTTGTTTTAGTCAGTGGTTTGTATACCTTAAATAATTAATCATAACAAATGTATGTGTTTGTTTGTTCTTACGTAAATGCCACGTTTTCGCAGAGGAGGCGCCAATCTTGGATGACGCACTGTTGATGCATCCCGCCATAATCGACAGGAGACTATTGCACATACAACTGATGAAGAGTATGCTCAGAGGTTTAGGCAGAATTTGGAAGGACTCGCGTACCGACAATGCACAGTCTGCAGACGCTTTAACATAGTCAGCACTGACAACTATATTTGTACCTCATGCGTGAAAAATCCTGTAAAATTCTCTCCGTCCAACAACATAAAACCGTCGATCATTCCTACAGAACTCCAGCATCTCTCAATGATTGAGCAAATGCTAATCGCTTGCATCCATCCTGTCATGCGCGTATTAGGGAAAAATCAATTCGTGGTTACATTTCTCCAAAATATTGATTACGAAAATACTTGCTCCGCTCAATATTGCAAGCAGACAACTGCATTGCATACCTAGTCTAATTGTTTGTATACCAACAGTTTGAGAATTTATAGTGAAATAATTATGGTTGAAATTTTGAGAAATTTCTTCAGAATGGTAAAAAATATATATCAGTAAGGTTTTAACATAAAGCTGTCTTATGTTTAAGACACCAAATTTATTAAATAATGCTTCAGTAGGGTACCGTCTCTTTTAACATAGGACAGCTTTAATTATATCTCTATGTGCAGT
This sequence comes from Allygus modestus, assembly GCA_963675035.1. Classification (NCBI taxonomy): domain Eukaryota; kingdom Metazoa; phylum Arthropoda; class Insecta; order Hemiptera; family Cicadellidae; genus Allygus; species Allygus modestus. The sequence goes on along the minus strand of OY776114.1, from coordinate 38,084,567 downwards.
ATTTAATGGTTCAAGTATTCAACGATACACACCGCCCCATGCAATCAGACCACCTAAGTAATGATTGGCAATAAAGTGTAATATGTTAGCTTTAGTTCAGTTATATTTAAAATTTCATTCAGTCGTTTGAATATATATGTATATATATATGTGTGTGTATATATGTATATATATGTATTTTCTAATTTTACGATTTAAATAATCAACATGTTCTGACCACTTTAAACGACGGTCAAATATTACTCCTAGGTACCTATAATTGTTAACTCTTTCAATACTGTTGCAGTTACAGTATAAGTCTCTAGGATTACCGCAAGAATGACGTTTCAAACTAACTGTAATACAGTATCTGTATTATTACGTAGAGCAATAGGTAAAAATTTTGTTTTTGAGACATTCAATATCAATAAATCAAATAATCAAACCATTTCTTCACTAGTGTTAGTCCATTCAAGGCATTATTTTGCACATCATCCCAATCATTACCCACAAATAAAATAACTGTATCATCAGCAAAACGAAAAAAAAAAAAATGTTCCGTCTATGTTTAATTTTGATAAGTTATTTATATATATTAAAAAAAGAATATGGCCTAATGTACTTCCTTGTACTACTCCAAAGTCTACTGGTTGTTCTTCGTTATTGTTAATTACCGTTTATAGATACAATCTGTCTTCTGTTGAAAAAATAACTTTGAAGCCAATTTAGTGTTTTCCCTCTGCAGCCAATTAATTGTAATTTATGAATTAATTTGTTACGATCAACAGAGTCGAATGCTTTGGCAAGATCAAGAAATACAACAACACAACGTCTGTTGTTACTAATAGCATAATTAATATTTGTTGTGAGCATAAACAGTGCATCTGAAATATCACATTCTTTTCTAAAGCCAAATTGACAGTTTGACAAAATATTATTTTTTCCAAGTATGAATTAAGTTGATCTTTGAATATTTTCTCTATGATTTTAGAAAAAATGCTCAATAATGATACTGGTGTATAGTTACTTGTATTTATAAAATTTGAATTTTTGTATATCGGAACAACTTTTGCAAGTTTACCGAATCTCAGGAAATTCTCCTTTTGAAAAACTCAAGTTCACTATGTGAAGAAATGGTTTTATTAATATGTCTTTATTATCTTTTATGATAGATGTAGATATACCATCACATCCAGGAGCAGAATTTCCTCTTAAATTGTTTATATATTGTGTAAGTATATTTTCTGTTTCAGTTTCAATGTCAAAAGTAGAGTAAGTCAAGTAATCATCGTCATTTTTACTTCTGGTTCACTATACAGATCTATGGCTATGGCTAGATTATAACCAACTCTATAAAAATGATTACATTCATTTGCCACCTGTTTTTCAGGATTATTAGTGAATTTCCTTTGGAAAGTGAAATATTAGCATGACCTGCATGGTGAAACTTAAGCCCGGGCCACCATAGAAGTTCCTAACGTGACCCCCTGAACACGTTTTGGGGGGTTGTTCAAAATTTTATATATATATATATATATATGTGTGTTTGCACTCTAGCGGTCACATTTTTTGTCCGATTTACTTCAAATTTGGTTGGGACATTCTTTTCTGTAATCAGTTGGACAAGTTTGTTGGGCAAAACAATCGGAAAACTCTAAACCCCTTTTTTGGGGATTAATCTTTCAAATTTTGAGTTTTTGGGCCCAAAATGGGTCAGAAATGCCCCATATGTAAAATTAATGGATGTAAAAAGATGGAAATTAGAGAGGCAAAAGTTTTAAGCCCTCTCTCGTCATTTTAGCATTCTTATATACTGAGTTAATAAAGAAAATGTGAATCGACTAAACACAGTACGTTGTCTTATGGGGATTTTACAATAGAAAAGCCTGTTATTCCTTTGTTAAAGTACTTTTATCATCCCCAGCAACCTCAGGCCTACTTTCAAGCCTGTCTGAACCTTCACCTAACATTATAATGCACAAAATGGTATTCCCAACTTTGCAGGTAAATGAAACCAGGAGCATCAGAACAGCCAAAAAATCACTGTTCTTCAGATTTCAATAAAAATTGGTATAAATGTATGTTGTTACATTGATTTGGAGTTTTAAAAGTTTTTATGAGGAAATTCACTTCCCTCACGTCAGCGTGCTGCGTGCGAACTCGTTTATATTTGGTTTGCCTTGCAAAAACTTTTCAAGAGGAAAAACATCTTTTGTGTTTATTTTACCAGTCAGTACATTTAGAATTTTCCAAAATTGTTTAGTATTATATTAGCATTTTGAATGCTCTTTTCCCGATAGTAAGTTTAATTGTTTTGCTGTTTTGATATCATTACTTAATCTGTTTCTGAATCTTCTGAAATATTTTTTTTAGTTCTGGATTGAATGGTTGTTTTTTTGTTAGTTTACTAAGTTTATCTCGTTTTCTAATAGCTTTGACTTGTGCTTGTGAAATCCAGGGTTTTATTTGATTAAGTCTAGGTCGAATGATAATATTTTTAGTAGATATTTCAACTATATCTTGAATTATATTATGGAAATTAGTAGTAGATTCATTTATACTATTATTACTTGTAACGCTGTCTCAATTTTGAGTACGTTAAGGTTTGAGAAAAATGTTCTTTATTTATAAGTACCTATTTCACATAATTTGTTTTATCATAGTATTATTATGACGATTGTTATTTTTTAATTCAATTTGTAAACTATAGTGTAAAGATCTGTAATGTAATGTGTGAATGACAGCAGCTTTTACTTTATCAAAGTTACAATGTTTTACAAATATATGGTCAATACATGTTCTGCTGTTACAAGTAACTCATGTAGGTCAATTTATGCAACTTACAAATCCGGTTTCTATAAAAAGGTTCAGATATCTGTTTTCAAAATGATTTGTACTTATACAAATCTAGGAGTGTTTATATCTCCCAGAAAAATGTTTGTAGTGCCATTCGTTACTCTGTCATAATATTGAACGAGGGTGTCAATGAAAGTCTCAATGTCACTGTCATGAGTCCTATAAAGCAGTTATGTATATTTTCGGTTTTCTAATTTTAAGTCCACGCTTAGTCCGAACACATCCCCTATTGTTACATCTTGGAATACAAATGGTAAAGACTTATTTATATATATAAAATTGTACCAACACTACGATTTCTTTTTCGTTTTGTCTGAATCATTGTGTACCCCTCAATGTTATCATAAACAGCATTAACATTATGCCAAGTTTCAGTATAAAGTATATTATGTCAAATTTGATTTTTTAGCCTCCATATCAATTAAAAATTGATCAAAATTTTTAGAAATACTTCTTATATTTAAATGCCAAATATTTAGACTTTTTATATTTTGTTTAAAAATGAATTCTGATAATTTATTAATGTAAGGTACTTCTATATTTCTATATTGCTCTAATTCTTGGTCGTCCATCTTATATAATAGTCTTATTTATAAGTTATTCTACCTTGAAGTCTGCCTTGATTGAAAGGCACCCCGGACCCTCCCCCTCCCCCGTGGGGGTTATTAAAAAATATCTTTTTTTACGGGTCACCAGCTAAAATCACCTCTTTTTTCCTATACTGCCATATGGCAACCCTAAATATTCGGAAACTATTTTAAAATTTAATTGAAAAGCTATTAAATTGAAAAATATGAACTTTTAACTGTGAAGAGTGAATCTAAACATTTGTACCCTAAAACAAATTTATACAGATTTTCTAACGTCGTAAATGATTGTGCTGTTAGACATAAAAATCGGTGGAAATGTGCTGCTCCAAGCGGGAATACGTTTGAGCACTTGCGCTGCGCTCAGCTTACAAAGGGTGAAGTGTGAAGAGCAGCCATTATTGGGCGATACCTTGGTGTATGTTTGTGAAATAGGTCTTCGGAATTGTTAAAATTACTGATAATTTATATCAAGTTATTTAAGTTTAATCGGAGACAATACGAAGTGTACCTATCCAGGCAGGAGTATTAATGCTTCCCGCCATTTTTTGTTGAGTAAATGCACGATCAAACTTCGGAGCCAGTCGTAATACCGGACATGGCCGAACCATTGACGAACGAAACCGAGGGTAATGGAAATTTATCTTCGGAAGAGCACAAAACTGTTTCGGTTACAGCAGTAGGAACTGTATCTGTGTCTTCTGCTGTTCCTGTGTCTCTACCGGTTGGTTCTTTGATAAATGTGTCTTCTGGTACAACATTCAACGTCATCACTCCAGACCAAATTCAAGTAAGATATAGACATAATTCGGAAATCGATTTTATCTTGTAATTGTTGATTGGTAACAAAAACCTGAAGTTTTAAGTTGAGAACGCTATGTAAACATAGCCTAGGTTGTTGGTCTGATAGTGATACTTCATTACTTGAAATCCAGGTACCGCAAATCGAAGTTATTTATAATTTCCAAAAATGATAAACTGGATTGATTTCAATCATTATAATAAATTATGGTTACACTTTTGTATCTTAGATTTTTATTTACTTCAATGCTTGATTTTTTAAATTTATTTAGGCTAGGAATTATATTTCATTTTACTCCTATTTAAGCTTAGTCTGTTATTTTCTCACAGTAATCAATCAGCCAACAAAGTAAATTGTACATTAGGCTTGTTAAAGCTTTTATGGTCTAAGTTCTTAATCCAGAAGCTGCCAATGGTCATTGGGTAAATATCCTGGCTAAAGAATCAGTCGGTCTTAATAACAAGGCTACACAAGGCATCTTACCCTATACTACACTCAGTATTCATTCATATTCACCTTAGGCCTAGTTGCATTGGTGTCTGATAAAGTGATTAAGAATTTAGGCCTAACTTAGCTAGGGTGAGTAATGCGCTTTTAACACAGGGAGACTAAAACCCAACTGCAGTTGTAAACAAGTTGTGCAACCAAGTCATATGTGACCCTACCCTAGGTATATTTAAGTAAGGTTTGCTATTCAGAAGTACGAATTTGATCACATTCTGTGCAGCCACCAGGTGACATCACAGTGTTTATTTGATCAGCTGGTTTACAATGACAGCTGAAGTTACTCTCGGCTTGAGCCTATTCAAAAACCCAGGTCGGGATCAGAATACTTCAGTGACACGCTTTTTTAGGAACTAGCTTGCAACCAATGGGGAACCTCAGCACTGGCGGCTATAGCCTATCCAAAAACTCAGTTCGGGATCAGAACATCTACTGAACTCTAAAGTATTCTGATCCTGACCTGGGTTTTTGGATAGGCTATAGCCGCCAGTGCTGAAGTTTCCCATTGGTTGCAAGCTGGTTCCTAAAAAAGCGTGTCACCGAAGTATTCTGATTACCTACCCCATGTCCCCCAATCCTTCATATAGGATAGTGAGAATACCTTAGTGATGCGCTTCTGCCACCAGATGACGTCACACTATGATGCGGAATAGCACACCTAACTTAAATGCACCTAGACTTAAATGTGATCAGTTGAGAAACTGCATATGCTGCAACAGAAGTAAGTACAGTAGACGAAAAGTTGAAAAATAGCTGCGTTGCAGTTGCTAGCATCAGGGCATGCAGGTCTCGCCTCGACTTCAGTTGCCCTATTGATCTTCTTTTTTACTGTTGTGGTATGTTGTTCGTTATATTCATTCCAGGAAGTGGAAAAACACTCAGTGTTGTACAATTGTCAACCAACATTCAGCCTTTTTCTGTAGACCCAAGCCCATAGCAGTAGGCCTATACACACCTTTACATATTACCCCTAGCCTTCCTTATTTGTAATTTAAAACTTATTTTTCCATGAACAACCAAAGACCAACACATTTAATACATTAATTTTATGAACAATAATGTTAAATCTACCCCATCTCTGTTTTAATTTGAGCTCCGAGTACTGAAATCAATTTCATTCGCACGTCCGTGTCTAGATGTTAACCCATTAAGGGAGTAATTATATTCTATTCGCAATGGCCGATACGGGATTTTATTGGTGCTGCACTCTAGTAGCAAAATCTGTAACTAATGGCTGCGTCCAACTATGGTTCTTTTCACTTGGGGTGCGGACTGACTATAAAAACTTAAATTAAGGCACTAGGCCACTGGTCATGGTAGCTGAGTTAGCTAAGTCGTGGAAACACCTACATCTTTGTGGGTTCGATTCCCGCACACAACCAAAACTGACCAGTCGTGCAACTCTCAATTAGTTAACCGGTCTGTCGCAATGTTGGTGGGAGGGCCCAAGAAAAATAAACGGTGGCAGGCTTGCTTGAAAGTTGACGGGATCGGTTAATTCTTTGAGAGTTGCATATGGTCAATACTGATTTTGCTACTTTTTACTTATGTCTACTGTGTGTGCCAATATGACTCTGTAAACTGAAATAAAACAATATTTTAATTTAAATGCACCATTAATCCAATTAAAAACACCAATTCTATTTTCCAATCCATAGGTTTAAAAAAAAATTACAAGTAAGGAATGGGACCAGCTCGTGAATATACACCAATGAGTTAAGCAACACAACTAAAACCACAGTCATGTCACAAACTAGTTACTCAACTCGAGTTGGGTTCAGTCTTCCCATGTTTGTAGAGCGCCTAAGTATCCTATGGGTTATTAATGTGGGGGTACTAGTGGTTTACCGATATGTCCAGTAGGTCTAATTTACTTATCAAATAAGCCGTAGGCTTATATAAACTTTGTTCCAAAAAAACAATCTATGGAAATAACCCTATGGCCAATGGCTAAAGCTGTGTCCACACTTAGGTCTACGTGCATGCACTTTTAATTTCAAAATTTGTTTTTGACTTTCATTTAGTTCTTTCAGTACCCCTTTGTGTAGCCTGCACTATGTTGAACGATGGCCTGCCACTCCAATCCTTTTCATGCACAATCAGAATCCTTCATTAAACTTGATAGCCTACACCATTTTCTTTTTGAAGAATTGATTATTACACTTTCTCAATAAACTGTCTTTAGTGGTGTTTGTCTAAAAATTTCAATAGGTCAGGCATTTTGCGCATTTACAAACCAATAACACTGCGGACCTCAAATTTGGTGGGATTTTCTACTGATGCTACTTTCTACTTTTTTGAACCGCTGTTAATACAAGATGCATGATTGCTCAGCAATGAGACTGGGCTCATACTTTGGTGGGGGGAGGTGAGTGGACTGCCGCACACACAATCTTGGTGGTCGGGGAGCTATGCTAGGCACAGTGTGCAGACGTTCTGTACTTTCTGGATGACCCTCATAAATAGCACCTCAGTGTTGATGTAATTTTAAGTTCAGTTTGCTTTTTAGAGCCCGTGCATGATTGTTTTGCAAAATGGATCTCAAATTCCTGTAGAAGGGTTTTACTCAATCATTAAAATTGGGAGTTTTGGTCCCCACAAATTGGTTGGCAAAATCCATAACCACAGGAGAACTAAAATTTTGCTGGAAACTAATTTGAAAATTGACACTCTCTTCCAAGCAAAGCTCAGTTCCCAGGTGTTAATAGTAATGTGTTTTAAAAACTAACTAGCCTACCGGTATCAAGACTTTCAACCAAATAAAAAATAGTTTGAATTAAGAAAAAAAATTAGCCTGGTAAATTGTTGATGGTAAATATTTTGAAAGGTTATTTGTTTAACATAAGCTAGATAGGGACAGCATTCACACCACTCCAACAAGATACTTGATACAAAATAGAAATAGGCTTAGTATAACTAAGGCAATAAGAACAAAAACAATATTTTTATTGCCGCTACAACATTATGTTTAGCAATGTTAAAATTTACAAATAATTTTGAAGTGAACTACGGTAATTACAAAATCATGATAAAATAATATTGCAAAACCTAGTTTAATCTATTTTCCACTATTATTTTCAATAGTAAAAAAGTTTGTATTAAATTAGGCCTCCTATTGCTCTGTTATACACATTTTTAGAATGATCTATAAATTCCTCAACAGTATACAATTTATTTTCAATCAGACATTCCTTTAATTATCTCTAAAAAGATGAAGAATTTCTTAAATTTTGTAATCTCGCTGGTAAGTTATTAATGATTAAATTAAAAATTTGTAATTTTGCAGCTATCAGGGGCAGGAGCACATTTTAAGCCGTTGCTCTGTGTGGACAACTCCTGCATTTGTGATGGGCGTCAAGATAAGGACTCTGACCCACTCCGGTCCTGGGTGAGAACAGAGGTAAAATAGTTGGTTTTGGGTACTGTAATGCATAAGTTACTATTAAACGGAAATACAACATCTGCTAAAACGGTAGTCCTAACAGGTTCAGGCCAGTTAAGTTTTGTTTATATTTGTATTTAACATTAAGTTTTTTAATTCTGTTATCAAAGATGAATTAATATTTTTAATATTTTTTTCCCGGTTTAGGTCAGCTTTACAGCAATGTGTTCCAAACTCAAAAGCCATGAACAAAAGACTTTAAAACTGGAGTTGCAGTATGCTAACTGTAAACTTTTGAGTCTCAAATGTGGATGACTCCTCAACACAGCGACAGTTAAAATGTATAAAACCTGAGGTCTGAAGGGCACATAGTATTCGCATTATTATATATTTACTCGTAAAAACAATATCCAGCCAAACAATATCCAGCCATTGCTAAACTTACTTAGCCTACTTACTTATTCCTGTGGCCACTCAAATCCAAATTGATTTTTTTGCCTCCAAACTGCTCTGTCTTCAGCCAATGTCTCCCCCTGCTAAACTTACACCCAACATAATTTAATTACATACATACCGTAATTAAAACTCAGTTTATACTGGGTTGAACCGTTTTTTATTGCAACTAAACTACATTTTTCTTTGTTTAATTGTTTAGTGTGTTTTTTGTAAAGACAATCAAAAATGAACCCGATCAATTTTTCAGAATGGCACTCTTAAAGCCACTCATATAGTGATCCAGGATGGGGGAACTGATGATTCTTCTGCCTCCCATACTTGTACATCATCATGGACAGAGTATGCCAGTATGCCCATACTGCCCGTTCGTTGCAAGGTAAAATATCTACGAAGTTGTCGTTTTAGATATTGTTAGTATGTAGAAGATAAACGTGTAGGCCTAATGTAAATTGTTTGGTAAGGTATATATTAAGCAACTTTGTCAAAATTAGGTAACAATTCCATAATAAGTAAAATTATTGAGGTACAAGAACAATAATATAATTATAAATTGATTCAAAAATACCCTTTAAAGGTCTATCCTACAGCAGCTTAATATTGAATAATTTAGTTTGCATGCTTATATTGCATGTAGATAACTAGTTGGCTACTTATAGGGAAAAGGAAATGAGGGGAGGTCACCCCCATCATAAACCTTGTACTTTAGCCATCAGAGAAAGTGATTTTATTTTATGTATATTTCAAGCTATCAGAGCTGATCATTATGCACCATTACGATTAACAGGTAGTTTCATGGTTGGCCATTTTATTGAACTTTGTTGGGCAGGGATGAGAGTAGCTTTCCCTGCATGGCCCCACGGCCCTAAGACATCTCCATACATTATAGTGTGGCCGAAAAATCCTTTTACACAATACTGCAGTACGTTGCACATGGTTATAAATAAAAATGCAGTAAATATTGGTATGTGAGTTTGTGGAAGATAATGAAGCCTCCTTGAAAACGCTCTACCGAGCTGGTCATTCCACAAACAAAATGATGTATCAGTTAACCCAATTATTTTTTCAAATTTAACTTAGGAAGGGTTCAACTACCTTTATATATATATATATGTATATATATATATATATATATAGGATATCATTTCATACCTACCACCTACACTAAGTTTGAGGCTCTCTGTATCACCTATTCTGAGACAGAGTATGTTACAGACAACCAACGCTGAGCTGCACAAGAGTAGGTTCGGCTCCGGAGGGCGAGGCCGCTGCATCAAGCTAGAGGACAACTGATACACTCCGAGTGAGTTTGAGGCTCTCTGTATTACCTATTCTGAGACAGAGCATGTTACAGACAACCAACGCTGAGCTGCACAAGAGTAAGTTCGGCTCCGGAGGGCGAGGCCGCTGCATCAAGCTAGAGGACAACTGGTACACTCCGAGTGAGTTTGAGGCTCGCTATATCATCTATACTGAGACAGAGTATGTTATAGACAACCAACGCTGAGCTGCACGAGAGTTGGCTTGGCTCCGGAGGGCGAGGCCGCTGCATCAAGCTAGAGGACAACTGGTACACTCCGATTGAGTTTGAGGCTCTCTGTCTCACCTATTCTGAGACAGAGTATGTTACAGACAACCAACGCTGAGCTGCACAAGAGTAGGTTCGGCTCCGGAGGGCGAGGCCGCTGCATCAAGCTAGAGGACAACTGGTACACTCCGAGTGAGTTTGAGGCTCTCTGTATCACCTATTCTGAGACAGAGTATGTTACAGACAACCAACGCTGAGCTGCACAAGAGTAGGTTCGGCTCCGGAGGGCGAGGCCGCTGCATCAAGCTAGAGGACAACTGGTACACTCCGAGTGATTTTGAGGCTCTCTGTATCACCTATTCTGAGACAGAGTATGTTACAGACAACCAACGCTGAGCTGCACAAGAGTAGGTTCGGCTCCAGAGGGTGAGGCCGCTGCATCAAGCTAGAGGACAACTGGTACACTCCGAGTGAGTTTGAGGCTCTCTGTATCACCTATTCTGAGGCAGAGTATGTTACAGACAACCAACGCTGAGCTGCACAAGAGTAGGTTCGGCTCCGGAGGGCGAGGCCGCTGCATCAAGCTAGAGGACAACTGGTACACTCCGAGTGAGTTTGAGGCTCTCTGCGGCCGGGCGTCCAGCAAGGACTGGAAACGAAGTATCAGGTATGGGAAACCTTTCCTAGGCTACACTGTTTTGTAATTCCGCTACGGTTACGTGGGTGGTCATATTTTCACTTGCGATTTGAGGTTAGAAATTAGTGTTCTAATGCAGGGTGTCTACCGGTCACGGAAGTCCCCGAAAAGTCATGGATTTTTGTGTGAGGTTACGGAAGTCACTGAAAGTCACGGATTTCGACGCTTAAGTCACGAAAAAATATCCAAGTCAAAATTAAATAATTACGAGAGTGAATAATTTATTATCAATTAATCATCAATGTTCGCCCTAGTGCCAGTGACTTCACGATTTTACCAATTTAAACTGCTGATTCTAGTATCGGTTGTCTGCGTTTTGATGGGACAAAATTATTGTACCCGTCTATGTCTTATGTGCTGGCGTCTCACCAAAGCCGCAGCTCGTCAGTGATTAAACTGAAATAAACTGCAACGTAAAAAGCCGGGTAGACTGTAGCGATCCTGATGCCTGGTAAAAGCAACCAGAGCGTTTGGGCAGATTTGTTTACTTTAGCGCCAATCAACAGTCGCACAGACTGTTACGTCAGAAGACTGTTTTTACGGACAGGCAACACGAGTGCTAGTGAAGCAGCCCATATCCTGCGCGATCGCAATATACCGCCCTACCTGCCTACCTGATATGATATTTTGCCTATTGCATCATCTCACTAACAACTCTCGTCGTTGAGTGGTAGGATATTAAGGTTACGAATGTGTTAACGCTTGCCAGAAAGAAATTTATTGCTTAAAAATTAGATTATATGGTATAAAAAATCAAATTATTAAACATAAATACCACCAGGGATTTAATTATAATTAATCATTGACATCTTTTATAATGTCCTAATATGATGTTGACCACAGCAGTTATCGTTGGAAGAGCTGAACAGTATTGAGAGTGAGTCGGTATTTGGAACAGACTTCCACTTTAGGATTCAATTCATTTAATTTTATAACAAATATTTTTCTGTTATTATGTAACGGAAACCTTTTTAAACATTGTGAGCGTTTGAAGAATTTAAGAAAGCTAATTTTAAATTATATGAAAAAGTGTTGTGATTAATTAATACAAAATGTACTAATAAGTTTATAATTTGAAAGTCTGTTGATCGTTTTATTGAGTTTGAACGTCTAAGCGATTAGTTCAGCAGTTGTTGTTCTCACGTGATCGTGTGATTGTCACTGACGTCACTGTTAGTATTGCGTGTGAATGTGAGTTAACTTAGTATCAGTGATTTGTGGTTTTATGATTTATAGTTGGCTAGGCCTAAGAAAAAGAAGAACTTTTTATTTTAATCTCAAAATGCCTGGGAAGTGTCAGTTTCAAGATATTTGGATAGAAGAAAACCAGTGGTGTAAGTGGCTTAGAATAAAGGACAAGTTCACAGCATTTTGTTGTTTTTGTAAAAAAAACTTGATGTTTCCCACCCCGGAATAAGTGACATAAAATCTCACAAAAAGGGGAAAAAACACATTCAGTTTGTTTCTAATGTACACAGTCACAGTGGTAATCAGTTGACCTTACATGCATTCAACCCAGTCCCTTCTACCTCAACACATATACTGTAGACCTGCAATACAGCGGCCAATATTTAAATATAGGCCTATGTCAAAGTTCTAGTTCAATGTAAGAAGGCCAAGTCCTACCATCCAGCAGCCAGTATGCCTGTAGTAGAATCTTCCACAAATAGGCCTAAGTCAGAGATTGAAAGTTTTTTAGTAAAAGACAACATAACCAAGAGTGAAATTTTGTGTGACTAATCATTTGTCAGCTCGTGCAAGATATTGAGAGAGAACTAAAAAATGTTTTTAAAATTTTAAATAGGAATTAGTTTTGTTTTCTCTGGTGCTGTTGGAGGATAGTTAAAAAAGTGATAACTGTTATTAGCATGCCTATAAAATATATTTCAATTAGTGTTTAAATTAGGCCTAGTGTTTTTTACATGAACTAAGATTTATTGTGTTTGTGTTTTTGTTCACAACATAGAACGGATACAAGGTCTGTGGGTCACTTGTGCAATAAGGAAGAACCACTACAATGAAATCTCCCTTAGTTTTTTCTTTGTAATTTTATATTTAGGGTAGACCCTAACATTGTTGTACTGATTTCATATTAATGTTTACTAAAGTAGGCTTAGGCCTAAGCATCCAATACTGAATATATAATCACAGCGGTTGTTATTAGTTTGAAGTTTTGTACCATCGTGAGCTATATTCAATTATTTTTACATAAAACAAAACGGTACGATTTAATTCCGAGGTCACTGATTTTTAATGATAAAAGTCACCAAAAGTCCCCAAAAAGTCCCCGATTTCTATTTTAGGGAGCTGGTAGACACCCTGTCATGTTACCATATCATTAAGTGTCCTCTCTTGCCTTGAAATTAGTCAGTTCTGAAAGACATGTTTTGCAATATATTGGTAATTAAAGAGTACAAAGTTATTGTTTTTAAGTTTGCTAATGTCATTTATACTGGTAATTCTAGAGTATCAAGTTAATGTTTTTAGGTTTGCTAATGTCATTGATGAAGTAGGTTGTTAATGAGTGCTGATGTTTTAATTAATTGGTGATATATATAGTGATGTCCAGCGTTCATAAGTGTGCAAATCACAACACAGAAGCCTGCTGTTGTAAATACCCATGTAGCTTAAACTAAACACATGGCCATCCCCTGATTCCTGCTCAAACATTATATAAATACATTTTTACTAGGCCCTAATCAGTTTTGAGGGTTGTTTCGATACCAAATAGCATTCCATAATCATCACTCTCACCTTGATGTCAAATTCAAATGATTGTGAAATATTGTAATCACGGAGTAGAAAACTGCTTATAATTATTGAATTCTCCTAAATATTATAGAAAACACATAATTTACTACATTTAATCAACATAACTTTATTTTTAATTAATATAACTCATTTAACTTTGAAAACATCACAACACATTTATCTCTGTTTACATTCTTATTTTTAAAATAACAAAAGTCCACATGTACTAGCTAACAGCTGATGACAATTTCCCACAGTTTGTGTTGCCATTTAGCGAAACAAATTCTAGTTAAAGTACTTAATGTGTGAGGTAATGGGGTATTTATTATTAATATTTATTATTAATAGCAATAATAGTTTGTGGGAAAATTTCGGAGGACCAGCCGAGATCCCAAATGCTCGACAATTAATGGACAAAATAGTTTTGATGACTGATATTTAAGAGAAATGTTCACTTGTTGTATTAATTAAAAATTACTTTTGAACAGTACCTTGGAATTATCCACAGAGGGGGTAAATATCTGTCATTTTGTTGATTGTAGGGATGAGTCGATACCGAAATTTACCGATTCTCGATACCGATACCATCGATACGTACGATTATTCAGTACCTATAGATGTTAAAATTATTGTTAAAAACAGTTACAAATTTATAATACCATTTAAAATTATTTAGTAGTATTTTATATTTAATTATCAATTTTTTAATGTCATTTTTTACATAATTTAATGTTAATTTCACTAGTATGCTATAGTAATGTAGAAAAACAAAAACTAATTAATATAAATTCATAATAGGGAAAAACTTGGTTTTAAGATATTGACTCAAAGAAATAATCTTGGTCAGCCGACTGGTTTATTGCTTTCAACCAGACCCCTCACATCCAGGGTTTGAGCTGGGAAAAAATTTCTTTGAGCAAAAATGCTACAAGCTCTAGACTTGTAGCAAAAATATTTTTCTTGTAGCATTTTTATCGCATATTATTATTATATTTGTTGTCGTAGGTTGTTTTTTGCATATTTGTTTTTAAGGTTTATCATTTAAATAAAATACTAAAATTTAAGTTACTAACTTTAATTTGTTATTTTCAACCAAACCATATAGTTTACAGTATTTAAATAGTACACCACCTTAAACAGGCTCACATACATGTGTAGGCCTAGGCCTATACAAAAACTTAGGCTAGAATTCTCCTTGGTTTTTTTTAACACCACTGGCTAAATGCTTTTTTGAAATCAAAAGTCTGTCTTTCAGGACCTTCAATTGCTATCATTATTAAATTGTTGACATTCTTACTACTTAGCCTATTCCTAATGTCAGTTTTAATTAGGTTCATATAACTAAAGCCCCTCTCACAGTCAACAGTGTGTAGAGGAATAGTAGCAGCATACTCCACTACTAAGCCTATCAGTGGGTAAAGTTCCCATAGTTCATTTGTATGCATAAACAAAACAGTGTCTATAAAGCTTTTGCTTTTACATCTGGAAATTACAGTCTTTGTACAAATCCCACTCAGATAAAACTTTATTTTCATCAAAAGGTCCGTAGGGGGACGTTTGCAAAAGCTTAATGATTTCTTTTACCTGTTTATTTCCATAACTAGCATTGTCAGTATTCTCAACAATGTTTTCAGGAACTAGAACATTAAACAAAGTTATCTTTTCAAAATCACCTAATCTTTCATTAAGGTTATCAATTAAAGTTTTTAAAAACTTCTGCTTCATATTCAAAAAAATCATTTCTTTCTTTTAGTGAATCTCTAACTAAAATATCTTGAAATGTGAAACTTTTATCATTTACATTTACATCAGCTGGTACTTTTTCTAAAAGAGAGGCAAGGTTAGTACCATCTACACTTTGCATTTCCACTAAACTTAACATACAAGACTCCACTGCTGATTGCACACTAGAAAAGTCTATATTTTGTTTTTGAAATGTCAAACAAAGTATGTTAATTAAAAACATTATGTCTTTCATCAAAGCAGTTGTTGCTAAAAATGTATAGCAAGTGATTTGTTTCAAAATTCCACTGGCTACTGCCCTATTGTCAGTGGTCAATAAGGTTACTAAGGACTTCCAGTTAGTGGTCACTGAAGACACAGACTCACCCAAAGACAACCACCTTGTTGCAAAAGTTTGAACAAATTTCTTTCTAGGTTCATTTAAAATAGCTTAGGGTTTCTTTTAAAAGGTTGGTATTCTTTGGTGATTGTTCAAAATAACTGTAAATTTTGTTTAAAATACTTTGGTATTTAACTAAGTATCCTGAGTCACTAGAAGCTTGACTAACAGCCAATGCAAGCCTATGGGCAACACAGTGAATTGACAACATGTGAGGATTATTCTCTTTAAACAAAGCTGATACACCAGCCCTAACGCCTGTCATGACTGATGCACCATCAGTAGCAATACTGGAACACTTCTTAATATCTATGTCATACCTATTTAAAGTTTTGATAACACAACCATACAAATCAGGGGCAGTACATGCACTCAAAGGTACCAACTCCAAAAAGTGAGTGTAAAGTATGCCCTTGCTTACTATTTTAATGTAAAGAATCATATTTTGAGTCACAGATACATCAGTGGACTCATCTATCATCACTGAAAACCATCTAGCTGTTTTAATTTTGTCTACAATATTTTGACATATAACTGTACAGATAGCCTCCTCCATTTCATGAACACTATCATAGCTTTCATAGTTAGTATGTTTGTCTACATTTAATGAAGCTAAATTAGGGCACCCCAAATCCACACATAATTCTCTTAAAACCGAGAATGTTCTTGTTGCTAAATGTTCTTTGGCCTGCGTGTAAACAATCTTAATTGCAGATGTAATACTAGCTTCTGCTTTTGAATTTGCACAAGCTGCAGCTTTTTCAAACTGTTTTTGTTCTGAACTTTCAGCCACTGCTTGTGTATGATCATTATGTTTTCTTAAAGTGTCAGTTTTTGTCACCATATAACCTACAGCAATAAACATTCATTACAAATTTGGAATAGGCCTAAGACTTTTAAGAAAAAGTTTCAAAATTGCTTGGTAAATTTTTTATTAGGTATACCAATATTTTGTAAAGGATTTGACTTTAACTTAGTCTGAGAATTTAGTAAAACAGGCTAAACAGTTTTATTATTTAAGTTAATGCGATTCATTTTTGGTAAGCTATACAAATGATATCAAACATACACACTTTGGGAGTTACAAATCATTTTTTTAATGCAGTAGGCCTAAGTTATTTTTGTATGTACATAAAAAAATATATATAGGCTGCTTTGTAATAGGCTCAGAACTGTGAAACATTGTTTTATTTTTGTCTCTGTTAAAAGCTAACTTTTTTCTCCTAATCATGTTTGAATGTAGGCGTAGGCGGTACATAAATTTTATATGGATTGGCTTGGGCTAGGCTACTTACCAGATTTTGATGACAGCACATTGTTTTTTTTTTGGACGCACTACAATATTTGCAGTATAAAAGTAAATTGGAAACATCAACCAACTTGCACCATTTGTATGTCGACAACCATTTATTAACTAATTGCTAAGAAGGAATCTCACTTTTTTCACTAGGCCTATCAGTTTTCAACTTTTTACTGCTTGTGATTTTACCGGTATTTGCACTAGCAGTAGTAGCAGTACTAATATTGGAGGGCCCGGGAAATATTGTAGATCTTCAAATTCATTGGGTCTACTTCTTTTAGTAACAAACTTATCCATGGAAACACATTATACTTAACATCTAATAACATAATATGGCATACGGCACCAAACCAAAACAACTTAAAACACGTTCGCTGCGGGACACCCAATGGCGGGCTTCCCCAGGCGCGGCCGGTGCGCGAATCAGCGAACGCGTTTGGCATTCAAATATTTCGGTCTGACGAATCGCAAAACAGTCGCGGTGATGGTGCTGTGTTTCCCCGAGCGTGGACGTAGTTCACTGAAACACCCACAGATAGCAGCACTGCCTGGATCCGTAGCCAGTCCCATTATAATGTCATTTGGAGGGAAAAAATCACCAAGAACGGGATAAAAAGTCGTTTTCTAGCATTGCCAGACGGGATTTTACGGGGAAATTTTAGTACCAACCTACACCAAAATAAAGCTCGTATCCCAAGCTACAACACTGACATAAAATACCCGTCCTTCCCACAGTGCTGCCTCACTGGGACTGAATAGGTTTGGCGGGTAAACACTACGACGTGCGTTGTAGCGCGCCACTTGGCGAAGTTCGGTACTACTGTGGAAGTGTTGTTTACTGTGGATCGTGATGACGCCCGCCGCATCTGATAAGAGGGCCACGTTGCAGACGACATTCCATATTTTGCTCTTATTTTAAAGTAATACAAAAATAAGTTTCAAAAGCAAAAGGACATTTATTACAATTTGTTTGGTTACAACCAGATTTTCGGAAATAAAGTTAAATATTTTCTATACTTTGTAGCAAAAAAGCGACAGCCTGCCCAAATATTGTCGCATTTTCGCGGTGCATGTCGCATTTTACGACAAATGCGACCGCAGCTTAAACCCTGCTCACATCCCTCTTCCTTCCTTATCTCCAAGGTAAGATTTTTGCCGCCGACCCAAACACTCCTAGTGCCTTTTGTAGAGCGGGTAAACGGCGGGAGTATCTCTTCCCATGCACTTTGTAGCGCAGGGAAACGGCGGAGGTATCGATGGTATCGGTATCGACATTGAACGAATGAATCTCGATACCGATACCAATGTCCAAGTATCGGTGGTATCGAGAATCGACTCATCCCTAGTTGATTGTGCCGGTGATGTGGGCAGTGGAGTTTCCCAGGTAGGCTTGGTGATTTGGTGATGCTTGGAGATGAGGAAACGGAATCGCACAACATTTGTATACAGTAGCACCTTTCTTCTTGCGCAACCGCGATACCGGATGGAGGAGTATACGCTGTCCTTCACATCTTCCTGCGTACCGCGCACAAACAAAGTTCTGGACAAGGAGCTGTAGCACTTGGACAACACTGACACTGAGTTTAAGTTAAATGAATAAAAAGGTTACTAATTAAAATTGAGACAATATATAAAAGATGAGTTTAGAATGGCGAGAGAGTTAAGGACATAGTAAAAACTATGACCACGTGAGAAATTGAAAATTTCACGGAGATTTCACGGAATTTCAGAAATTGAGAATATCGCGGAGTTGATAGCAAGACCGCCTGAAAGAACTTGTTGAGGAAAACTCCGTTTGCGATCACATGGTTTTTGGGGGAGTCCATTTTCAACCAATAGGCGATTGGAGAAAATTGTCGCATTATGTTTTGGGGTTTAAGGGGAATATCGTACGACATTTTGCGACAAAGAGGATAGTATGCTTTATCTCCGTCTCTCTCTATGCTCACAGAAAGTTTTTAGTTTTTTATAGGTAATGTAAATTTATTTATAAATATAAAATAAAAATTAAAGTAAATGCTCCTAATTAGCTATATACAAGCAATACTAAACATTATGTATATTGCTTTATATATATATATATATATATATACATCTTTTTTATTTAGGTTTGGAGGGCGCAGTTTGCAGACACTCATTGATGAAGGGATATTGACTCCCCACGCGACCAGCTGCACTTGTGCTGCTTGTTGTGACGATGATTCCGCTGTGAGTACATTGTCCGCATGTGTAGTAGACACATCTGTTGGGTCTCATTTTTGTATAGGGATTGGCTGTGCTTTTGCGTATATTTCTCTCACTTGCCTTGCCTTACATTGTATATATATGTATTTAGTGGAATAACCTTATTGTGACGCAATTTATATACAGGATTTGTATTTATAAATAAAGAATATTTTGATTTGATTTGATACATCATAGTAATTGTTTGCCAACTCATTTTATTTTGACCATAAGTTTTTCTAGGTGTTTTCTTTATAAACTGGCTCACTCTTTTTTTGTGTAATAATTTTGTCTTGACTAGGAAATCTATTTTTTATTTAGCAAAATACTAATTTACCATCCTTTATCTAACCGTTTTAAGATTTTGTATCCAATTCACATTTTTTTTCTAAAAAAATTTGATCAAAGCACTGATTTGTTGTAGGTCATAAATTAGAGATTCGATTATCTATATGAATTGCGAAAGTTAAATTGGTGCAGTTCATTTAGGCTTGGTCAAATTGTTGATTAATCAAACGCAACTCTTGATGTCCGTTTTAAACTCCTTAGTGAACCTTAGACACAACCTTTTTACCTGTTGTCCTAAACATATAAAATAGTTGTTCTTCATATAATTGACTGTCTTCCAGGTTCGTTGCAAGCTGTGCAACAACTAACTCAGGGTCTCTTAGGAGCTTTCTAGTTCCTTTCAGACAGTTAGGTTTATTTACATATAGTATATCCACCTTATACATTGTGCTGCGTTGATGTTTTTCTTCCTCCTCAAGGATGGACTGCCACTTTTTTAACCAGTAGGTCTATTAATTTTTATGCACATGACTATTACTGAGTTAGTTATTTTATAAACCTTTGTATTAACAGGGCGAAATACAAAGGTTTTAGAAAATATTTATAAATAATTAAACTTTTTGTATAAATACATATATATATATATATATAGGTAGGGGTCTATATATATTATTACATTTTTCTGGATGTATATTAAACTGGCTATAATAATATGAAGTACGGTAGGCTATTTGTATTTTTTCTTTTTTAATTTTTGTTATCTAAAAAATTTATTATTTTAACAAAGTAGTTTTATTACAAACTAGGCCTATTGATATTTTATTATTAATTTCCATTATATTTTTTTCTATTTTCTATTTTATTAGCAATTTCTACTCAAGAAATTATTTATGTTTTTATGTCGTCATTTTTTAAAGAACCTGTATGCCTAGATAATTTAATTCCTTACACAAAAAGTAATTTTTAATTAATTGTTATTGAAAATTAAAATTTGTTTAAAGATTTTGTAATACCTTTCACTTTGTGTAAGGCCTAGATCAGATTCATCTAGGCCTAGGTTTACTTCATTGTGGATTTCCAGTTTTAACATGTTGTGTACAACTTCAAACTTTGAATAATGGTTTTTAATAGACCTTTACATTATGAAAACAATATAATAAAACACCGAGAAAATTTCATGTAAACACAGAATAGTTACACGACGCAAAATTTGGGCTCACAACAGCTGTCACGAAACAGTTCCATGATACATGACGTCATGATTTTAAATGGTTGTTTGTCTATGGTTTGAAATACTCATAATAATACTTTCATTGTGATTGTAATTGTTACCCGCCTGTTGATTGCAACTTTACATTTTTTGTTAGACTGGGCCCGTGAGACTGTTTACTCCGTACAAAAGGCGCAAGAGGGTCGAGGGAGCCTCGGATGGGGAGGGTCGACCAAGGAAACTGAAGCCACGAGAACACGGGGAAAGCAACGGGGAAGACAGCTGTGATTCTACTGGAGGTTTGTAAACATCTGTTGGTTGTCAGTGTGTTTACTGAAATTAATGTACCGGTAGTCTAAAGCATCACATTTATACCGTTCTGTTGCAAGTTTGTAAAAATAATAATGACCATAAATATAGTTCTAGAAATAAAAATAAAATATTGCAGTATCCTTTACATGGAACAAAACAATTAGAACCATATGGAGATGGCAATTTTTAACAAAACTCCAAATGATTAGATGGATGGAAACTTAATAAGTTTATCTTGAATGAATATTTAACTCTACTTGTATTGTATTCATCTTGGTTTTTTCTCTGTAATATTTGACTAGGCCCCTGTTGTTTGATCAGGAATTGTTCAGTATCCATCAAATGTTATGTGACGTTGAAATAAATTAAATTAAGTAAAATATGTTAAATATTTAATTTGTATTTATTCCATTTCATTATTTTTTGCAATATCTTTTACTATTACTATTGGAAATCAAAAAACATTTTAAGAGGCGGAATTTATACTTGGCATTAATATTAACTCCAATACTCCAAAAAGTATAAGTATTTAATTGCAAAGTTTTTTTTTTAATAGCCTACTTAATTAAAAATAAAACCAAACTTGCTTTATAAAATACTAGCCGACCCATTGCAGCTTTGCACACGTAAACTATGATAGTTGTGTGTGCTTCAATCTGTGGTTAGCCCGCGGAACTAATACGAATCAAGATCAGCTGTTTGAATTTTCATCAGCTCAAACCAAAGTGAATGTCCATAAGGAAAACAAGGTAACTTTGGGACCCAGTGGGGCTGAACACGGGGGGAATTTCGTAATACCGTCTCTTAGCAAGCACCTAGGGCCAAAGAGGAACCTATATGGCAAATTTCAACTCTGTAGGCCATTTCGTTAGTTATGGAGATTTCGTGATAGATCAGTCAGTGGTATTTGGATTTTATATATTAAGATTTATTGAAATAATTAAACAGAAATGTTATTTAAGAGATTATTGCGGTCATTTTCACTGATTGTTTTTACTAATCAGTGATGGGAAATGTCCGCAATAATCTCTTAAATAACCAAAACTCATCATCACGAGCAATGAATTTTAAACAAAGAATAAAAAGAAGTGTAAAAACATCTTTTCAATTTTACACATTAGATAGTTGAAATTTGGTGTATTCAATTTGTTTATTTGCTTGTGTTATTTTGGGCATTTATGATATGGGTTTTAAATGCCTAAAAAAGTCTTGATAATTTAATACCAATTCAGTTTCCCACCTTAAAATTCAACTTGAACTCGTGCCGTTTTAACATGATATTACGGTGTCGTGCAGCAACAGAAATCCTGGGCATCAAGGATTCATGGAATTCAGGGCAGTTTGTGACGGAAGCCATGGTGGAGGAGAGTCCCGCTGTATCAACCTCCGCGACCATCACACCCGTCGTCTCTGTGACAGTGTCTGCGGCCAACAGCTCCCCTCCCGCCTCTGACAACGCCTCCACTGCCGAGCTCTTCAAAAAACTTGATGAGGTAGACATATATATATATGTGTGTATGCACTCTAGCGGTCACATTTTTTGTCCGATTTACTTCAAATTTGGTAGGGACGTTCCTTTCTATAATCTGTTGGACAAGTTCGTTGGGCAAAACAATCGGAAAACTCTAAACCCCTTTTTTGGAGATTAATCTTTCAAATTTCGAGTTTTTGGACCAAAAAGGGTCAGAAAAGCCCCGGATGTAAAATTAACGCATGTTCAAAGATGGGAATTAATGTGGCGAAACTTTTAAGCCCTCTCCCGTTATTCTAGCACAAATATTTACCAAGTGATTAAAGAAAATGTGTATCGAACAAACACAGTGCGTTGTCTTATAGGGGTTTTGCATTAGAAAAGCCTATTATTCATTTGTTGGT
Organism: Allygus modestus; assembly: GCA_963675035.1. Classification (NCBI taxonomy): domain Eukaryota; kingdom Metazoa; phylum Arthropoda; class Insecta; order Hemiptera; family Cicadellidae; genus Allygus; species Allygus modestus. The sequence goes on along the minus strand of OY776114.1, from coordinate 38,061,698 downwards.
GTACTTTTATCATCCCCAACAACCTCACGCCTTTTTTAAAGCCTGACTGGACCTTCTCCTAACCTTATAATGCGCAAAATTGTATTCCCGGCATTGCAGGTAAATAGAACCAGGAGCATCAGAACAGCCAAAAAATCAATATTTTCAGATTTGAATAAAAATTGGAATAAATCAGTTGGTTTTAACTGATTTTGAGTTTTATAGTTTTCTATGTGGAAATTCACTTCCCTCACGTCAGCGTGCTGCGTGCGAACTCGTTTTCTTTTAACATTGTAAATCCACTAATAAGGAATGAAAGGTACACTGTTTAGAATTTATACAGACAACGTGGTAAAATTTAATGAGTAATTTAACCTTATGGGTAAGCAAGAAAGTACGTTTTTATCAGAATAGTCGTAGTTCCACCTGGGCAGCAACCAGATGAATAAATAAATAACTTTTTCCTTCAACTGCGCCTAAATTGCTTTTTTACAATCTAAATTAAAATCGTAAATCAGCTGATTTATATTTAGCGAGCGAAAAATTCCTTTTCGCTTGCTGCACCTTACTTTTCCGCTTGCTGAAGTAATAAACAGCTGATCATTGATTTGTTGCTTTGGACCAAACTAACTCGATGTTTACAATCTCATAAATTCAGCCATAATTGATGAAACTGAATTTTTGTATGTTGGTGTCATCCAAAATTGTAGTTATAGGAAAAACTGTGTAAGCTATATAAATTGAGTATACAGATTCTTTATCGCTTATGGAAAATGACTACGCTCCACTACACGTTACGCAATAACAGTTTTCTCTCAAGTGATAAAGACCTACTTTACGCTCTTAATACATAAATAACTATATTGCACTGAGTGAGGACTGAGCTCTAAGGGCTAAGCTCTTTGAAGTAGTAAATTCTAATTAGAGAATAAAGCGACTGGCCTTCTAGAAGTTGAATCTTGAATAATGCACTTTGATTTCTAGCCAATGAAAAGAATTCTTCTGTTTGGTGTTCATGTAAATTATTTGTTTAAAATTAAATTAATTAATTCATTTTGGTACAATTTGGTATATAATTCTTGAAAACAAAAGTTATTGTAAATAATTATAGTTCAAAACATATGTAAAACAAATTTACTACGAATAGCCACCTGTTCTTATCGTCTGGACGAATACTTAACAGCCACAATAAGAACACTTAAAACCACTAATTTCCCTTCATTGATAACTAAATGGAGAATATAGCTACACTAAATGTACCCAAAAACAAATCTCAGCTTTTCATAGGCCTTTTGACCACCAACAAAACAATTCAATTTCAAAAAGACTTGTTTTGGCTTCCCCCAAACTGATAACAAAAAACAAAAATCAATTGAAGGAAAATAAATAAACTCTTTATTGATTAAGTTCAGTTTAGATTTATTCTTTAATAACTTAGCTGGTTGCGCCATAGAAATTAAAATATAAGGTAAAAATTGTGATGACAAATATTTATTTTACATGTTAGTTAGTCATGGGTGGTTTTGAGGTGACTGATCAGTTGTAATTGCCAGATGTCATCGCGGCTGGTCAAGATGGCGTACACCATGAGACGGACCATCGAGGAGGCAAAGGACCAGTGGAGGGCTGAGAAGGAGCAACTCAAGGAGCAAGCCAAGAGGGACAAGGAACAAGCAGTCCTGGCTGCTAGAGTGGAGGCCCAGGTGGCCTGTACGAGGTACGGAACAGACGATCAAATTATGAATCTTCTAATCTGTATACAGGGTACTGCTTCTGTTTTAGGTTTCTAAAATGGGATGGTTGGTAATTTAACAACTTTTATTTCAGAGAAACTATCCTCACTAAAATGTTCATAAAAATATGCACATTTGTCACATTAATTTGGTCTAGGCCTTTACAGGCATTGCTTCTGGGCATTATTTTTGGGAAATTTATAATATTTAACCTTTGTTCCTTTTTTCCGGTTACAGTTGTTACAGCCAAACACTGCACACGATGGCACTGTAATAACCAAAATGTAGGAACGTCACTAAACATACACTGACCATAAAAAAACTAACATCAGAACACACATGTTTGCTGCTGACAGCTTTAGGTACAAGCTGTGGCATCTGCGCTCACCTGAGGCACTGCCTTGCATCCCAAGTGATGTCTCAAACAAGTGTAGCTTAGGGGAACTTATGCAATACCACACCTATTTTAGCATCTATTATTTTACCACGCCTCTTTGACTCTTTACTTTATACAATTTAAGTAATGAACGTGGCAAAAGTATCAATCCCTGTGTTGGCTTACTGGTTTTAGCTCATTTCCCCTATAGGGAAGAAGCTATTACCGTAGTCGGCATTGTAAGACCTAGGCCCGGGACCATGATAACTTTTCGTTTTGAGGTCCGCAGATGCCAACAACACCATTCGTTCAAAACAAGTATATATATATGTGTATGTATGTGTCTGTGAGCACGATAGCTCTCTTAAATAAACGGTATCAGGAAACTGACACATACTTTCTCCCTTTTAGCCAAACTTTAATGACAAAAATATTTGTTATTTACTAAATATAAGAATATGAAGTATAGATAAATGTACAGAAAATTGTCTAAAATAGTTGTTTTCAGAAATATCCACCCAAATCCCTTTTTGGGAGGCACTATAGAGTCCGTTGCTACACACAGTGGTTTTGAGAGGGGAAATGCCCCCTTGCCCCCCCCCAGGGTTAAATAGCAACACATTTCGAACATCATCTGTTGGTCAATGCTAACTTGACCTGCATATCAAATTTTAATGAAATTGATCAGTAAATAAGAGAGAAATAGTTATATTTGTATTCCCTATAAGAATAACATTGGACAACGTACTGTGTTTACCGCTAAATTAAAATTTCAATTTTCTCCGTAACTAGCAATCGTAGAATAGTAATTTAAAATACCAATTTATTTAGTTTTTTGAGCTCTTTTTAATGGTGAATAGTAATCTTTTTTAACATTTATGATTTTTTATAAAAAATCCAAAAAATTGAATTTTGGATGTTTTAAGTCCTGTAATTCCTGAACCCGAATTTTTCAAGAAATGCGGGTGGTGTCATTTTGTTGCAAACCTAAAGTTCTACAAACCACGAAAGTTTAATCAAAATCGTTAGAGCCGTTTTTGAGAAATTTGGATTTTTCATGTTTTTTGGCGGTTTTGGGGGGATAATTACCCTTAAAAATCAAAAATCCAAAAAAATGAAAAAAACACCTGGAGATATCGTGGATTAGTACCTACATACCAAATTTCATAAAAATCGGCCCATAGGTTAGGGCTCTAGCTCTGTAAACATCCACACAGACACACACACACACACACACACACACACACACACACACACACACACACACACACACACACACACACAAACACACACACACACACACACACGGACACACACAGACAGACATCACGTAAAAACCACTTTTTTGGGTTCAGGGAGCACCAAAACGAATATTTCCACTAACAACTCAAATTCGAAAATTTTTACAAAAACAATACTTTCTCCATATACTATGTATAGGGGGAGAAAGTAAAAAGATGGTCCGATTTTGATGAAATTTGGTATAAATGTGTAAAGCAACATTTATGCCTTAAGTTCAAAAACCAGACAGATCTACTTATGTGAAGGGGTATTTTGGGGGGTTTTGTACCCCAAAAATGGGTTTTTTGAATTTTTTACATGTAATCTTTGAAAAGGTCAAATTTTAGTTTGCACCATTGGATTCTACTTTAAAAAAAACAATTTGGAGTTTTGAGCATTACTCTACGTCAGTTGGTTACAGAGATATTTAGAGTGCTAAACAGAGTACAGTAGAACCTCGCTAATCCGTCACCAACGGATGTACCGAGAGCATGGTCGGAACGAAAAAAAGGTCGGATTATCAGAGGAGCAAATTTATTCATATAAAAACGTAATAAAACTCTAGTTTAAACTAAACATATTACTACATGATATGGGTTTATCATAGCATATTACCATGGTAAGTGCACTGTTGTTAGGCCTATACAATTCATAGCATGTGTTGACAAACTACAAACAAAAGTGATATTAACTCATACAAATTTCAAAAAGTATACTGTACCACTGTATGTTTTGTAGTTGACACAATTTAGTTAGACACACTCTAATTAACTAATAAACAATAACACAAACTACAAAACCACATATAAACTTATACCATCACACACGCGGATCGAGTTTTGCACAATTTATTTTCTTATTTACTGTATAAGAGAACGTACTGCATCAACAGTCCACGGCCTACTGACTTACATCGCCAGTGATGAGTCATTGACATGAATGGAGCGACGACCGGACACGTAAACAAAACGCCGATAAGGATATGGTCGGTCTAAGCGAGGAGTCCGTCCATCAGAGGTCGGACTAGCGGGGTCCTACTGTATGTTGTCCAATGTTATTCTTTGGAGATAAAGAAAAATTCTATATCTCGATTATTTATGAACGAATACTGACAGTAAAACTTGGTATATGGCTTCATCTCGTTTTGGTCTATTGATATTAACACAAAAAAGTATTATTTTGCCTATAGTTCTCATAGCAGCAAACCTGCGTACTCAGCCCCATGTTATTGTTATGGAGAGTAAGTAAAATATCATGTCTCCCTTAATTATGAACATAAATTAATAAAACTTGGTATGTGGCTTCACCTAGTGGAGTTATAAAAATATTTGCATAAAAACCCTTTTCAAGTTGTTCCTCGTTACAGCAAACCTGCGTACTCAGCTTCCATGTTATTCTTATGGAGAATAATTAAAATGGTATATCTCGCTTACTTATCAATGTATGTTGATGAAACTTGGTATGTGGATTTACCTAGTTGAGTTATATTTATATTTGCATAACAAACCATGTTTTGTGTTCCTTGTTGCAGCAAACCTGCATACTCAGTCCCCATGTTATTCTTATGGAGAATAATTAAAATGTTATATATTGCTTATTCGTGAATGTATAGTAAAGAAAGCGGCTAAGCGGTAAGCGGCTCTACGCAATATTAAGTCATAAATAAACATTGGAAATTCGCTGAGTATGTAGGTTTGCTGCAAGGGATGTATTTATAGTATTTCCCTTGTTCCTTCAATATTTTTCTTGTATTTTTCAGGACTGTATTTGATTCAACAGTTCATGTTGTGGATCCCATCAATACTGTGGGGTTGCAGCCCACTTCTGATTCCAACGATTCTAAAAAGGTATCCATCAATGAGTTCTTCAGTTTCTGTTATTATATTTTATTATTTAATTCTTAGTTTGACCAGTGTTTTGTGGCAATTATACAGAGCAAAAGATGATAAAAGAAAATACACTTTGGGTTTTAATTCTAAATCGTGACAAATGTTGCTAATATTTTCCATTTTATTGTTTTTATTGAGTAGTGGAGAGAATTTAAGTTTATAAACACAAAATTTTGTCTGAAACAAAATAGGCCTAATTCAAAACCCAATATAGAAATCGTTTTGGTCACAGTAATAAGCAAAATGTGGGGAATAATCTCTGATAACTGGACTAACATAGCATCAGACAACTCACCTGGATAACTTGTAGTGTAACTAAAATTCCTTGTTGGTGTCCTGTATAACAAATAATCTAGCATATGGAGGAGAGGAAGAAATGGCGTTCTCCCATTGGTGAGTGGGAGGTGTGTGCAAAAAGGATTAAAACAAAAACTGTTTATAAAAACAATTATCAGACAAACATTCGTCTAGCTTTTTCTTCAAAGCCTTTACTGTGATTGTCAATGTCATCAACCTCAGGATAAGAAGTCACAACAAAATGTATAATTGATCGGTGGCAGAGTATTTGAGACCACATCCTTCAGTTTCTTTGTGCAATAAGCAACAGACCATATATAATTAGATGAAAATCCCTGGGATGGGTCCTCACTAGGGAAATGAAATATACGATTAACCTTACCTTATTAAATAACAAATGTTTCCCCACAAACAAAATACAGAATTTTTTACCGTCAATCCTTGTAATTGGTTGCAGTGTGCCAACTGCAACAGAGATGCGTTCGCAGAGTGCTCACTGTGTCGCCGCACTCCGTACTGCTCGACATTCTGCCAGCGCAAGGACTGGGGGAGCCACCAGGTGGAGTGTGTGCACAGCCAGGACCAGGGCTCCATCATGCTCATCGTCGAGAGCTCCGCCGAGCAAGTCCTCACACAGACCGAGTGAAGTGTTCGGTGTCTGGTGCTTGGAGGAAAAGTCTGTTAGAACGACGGCGCTTATATGTTATGTTTTACCTAGTTGAGTTGAGTGTACTACTAACTGCAGCCTCCCGTCATACGTAGTATAATCTCTCTGCTTTATTCTTCTGTGGGGATTTCTACTTCTTTATTTGGTATGCTCTTTATTAAAAATGTTTTGTTAACGTGCCATTGAAATTAAACCGGTCGGAAGGTTTTGACTGTTGCTAGTATTTTAGACACCCATTATTAATAGTTCTAACAGACTTTTCTCTTTGTAAAGTAGAACATTTCCATTTACCACAAGATTCTTTTCGTCTCATATATGCGACCCTGGTATTCACCTGTCTCTATTCTTAATTTCTATCAGATAATTCTTTGGTATAAGATATATATACTCCTCCTTGTCTTCCATCTCGGCAAAATTATTAAACCAACCAAATGTACATAGGGTATTTTCCTATTACAGTGGAAGCTCTCTTAACCGACCTTGGATCAGCCGCCCATCGGATTAACTGACCGTCTTCCAAGAATAGACAAACTTCCTCTGCGGCAGCTGATGTCGCGATATTGTTCCGCAAATAACTTTAAGGTTACAGGTCGATTACATTTTTCCGTAAAAAGTCAAATTCAGCCAGTTTACCATACCATATGTCAATATGTTTTACCATACTTCACAAGTTTTATTGTTTTTAGCGAATTTCCCCTATAGGGAAGAAGCTATTACCGTAGGTGGCATGGTAAGACTTAAGCCCGAGACCATAATAACTTTTTGTTTTGAGGTCCCCAGATCCCAAAAACACTTTTTGTTCAAATTTATATATATGTATATATATATGTGTGTATATATATATATATATATATATATATATATGTGTCCATTACCGCGATAACTTTTGAAATAAATGCCCGATTTTGATGAAATTTGGCACAAATGTGCAGAGTAACATTTATGACTTAAAGTTTGAAAACCAGATTGATTCCCTTATGGGAAGAAGGTTTTAAGGTGGTTTTAAATTTTCCAAAAATCAGTTTTTTGAATTTTTCCCCCTAAAATTTTTAAAACACTCAATTTTGGTTATAGCCATTTTATAGAGCTTAAAAAAACAAATAATATACTATTCTGAATCATTAACCTAGGTTTAGTGGTTTTAGAGAAAAGTCAAAAAACGCGTCCATAAAATTGTCCATGTTAATCTTATAGGAAAAAGGTTTTTGGATTTTCCTCAGATAATTTTACTGAAAACTTGACATTTGCTGATACCAATCAGTTCAGCTCTATAAAACAATCATTTTGGTGTCTAAGTCCAACCGTTGAAGAGATATTAAAAGTGCTAAACACATTACGTTGTTCAATGTTATCCTTATGGAGAATAAATAAAATTTTATATCTCGATTATTTATGAATGTATATTGATGAAACTTGGTATGTGGTTTCACGTAGTACTGCTACATTGATATTTGCACACTAAATAGATTTTTTGTTGATTATCCCCATTGCAGCAAACCTGCATACTCGGCCCCCATATTATTCATATGGAGAATAAGTCAAGTTTTATATCTCCCTTAGTTCTGAACCTAAATTAATAAAACTTGGTATGTAGCTTCACATGGTTGAGTCACATTGATAATTGCAAAAATACACATTTTTTATCATCCTCGTTGCAGCAAACCTGCATACTCAGCTCTAATGTTATTCTTATAGAGAATAAATAAAATGCTATATATCACTGATTTATAAATGGATTTTTGTGAAACTTGGTAAGTAGCTCTATGTAGTAGTGAGACACATATATATGCATTGGAAATTCGCTGAGTACGCAGGTTTGGTGCGACGGGGGTATTAACACTTATTGTGACTGTTTCCAGTATTATTCGGTTTAACCGACCTTTTTCGTTATCCGACCATGGCCCGGGCCCTTAGGGGTCGGTTAAAAGAGCTTCTACTGTAGTTGTTTATAGTAACCAAAGTTCTGACTATGTTTTAAGAAACAACCTGAAATATGTATTGTGATGGTTTCCAAGACAAGCGTTTTCAACTCTTATTTTTTTCTTTGGTTTTTGATTGACAACTTTTAGTAAATGCTTCGTAAAAAGAAACCTCAATATTTAGGTTTAAAACATTAGTTGACAGCGTTGCCAAAGTTAACTGAGAATGCCCCAAGTTCTTCAGTATACATTTGTTGTATACAAAATATTGAAGTATCATTAGTAAGTTCCATTTATTATTTTGTACTGATTTACAAATTTAGAGCAAAGCAACTATACAATAACAAAATTTATACCAGTAGTATGTTTTAGATAAATATTTTTTATTAGTTTTATTAGTACGATATTAGTTAATATAATGCTTCCCTTGCATTTATATTGTATAAAAATATATTTGTATAAAACAAGTAGGCATAGTGTTTTAAATGGTTATCTAGTCTTACTTTTCTTTTATGTATATACATCTTGTCTTTCTGTCTGTCACCACAAAAATCAAGCAAATCAATCAAAGTTGCAACTGTCTATTTTTGTTGTAAAATATACAGATATAACTCAAGAATAGTTTACTCGATGTATAGTTGTCATAAGTGGCATACTACTCATGGGGAGGGGAAGTGAAACATTCCTGAATAGCCAAAAACCTACGAACTGTATAGGACAACTTGGTGGCCAGCTAGTAAACAAAGGGTTGAGCAGGACCCCCCCCCTCACTCACCCCCCCTCACTCACCCCCCCTCACTACCCCTTCACTCATCACATACAGTTTATTGACAAACCCAACCAAGAAACTGTCAATTAAATGTAATGATGTTTAAGGATCACCTGTGATCAAATCAGCAATTACAAACAAATCAAATCACTTTGTCCAATGGTATGAGTAAGGAGGAACTGTGTTGGGATAACTTTCCCCTCACTCCGTTTACTATCGCTGGCTAACAGTAGTAGAATGAGCATGCCTCAACACTTTCTGTTGTTGGCGACAACATCATAATGTTCATGCATTGAATGCACAAGATACCTTTACCAGTTCAGTGCATTCTGATAAAAAAAGTTTGCCTTAGTTTATTGTTTATTAGTTTTAACCGGTTGTGTATTTGGAATGTAACCTAAGAGAAAAAAAAAACTAACTGTTATTCTTGAAGTTTAAAAAAAATTACTAAAGATGTTTATTTAGTATTTCAGCATGGATTCAGCTTAATTTCTTACAGGACAAATTACTATTCATTTTAGTAATAGTATTTATCTCGAAGTATTATACTTTAATGTAAATGTTGTAACTATTTTATGTTAGAATTTAAGTAACTGCTGTATATTCAGTTTCAAGTTACCATTAACTCGCACTACATATGAAGAGTTGATGTTAATATTAAATATTAAACTTCGTAGTTTTGTGTAATTCTTGATACCCCATTATCACAGAAATCTGATCCTCAGTCAAAACTAACCTGTTTTTTTAAGAATAAAATTTGTAATCATGTAACCTTGTTCTTATTGACACTATTTGTAATCTTATTTATTATTATTATAAATAAAAATTATTCAGATTCAGTAACAAACGTTTATTCCAACATTTGCTATGCAATTTTAATTTTCAAATTTTGCTATTAATTTTTTAAACATGAACAGCTATTTGTTTAGTTCACTCGTTCGATTTCAGCGAGTTCATTCCTTTCTATCCTTTGCCTCACCAAAACTTAGCGGAGAACGGCTCGCAATTTGGTTCATTAATGTTGTCTCCAGTATCAGTGAGGATTGTGTATAGATTGCCAGTATTACCAGTGATCTCCAGTATCAATGAGGGTTATGTATACATTGCCAGTATTACCAGTAATCTTCCTTGTGGAAAAGTGTCACTTCCGGTACTCACAGCTGATATAAAAAATAGCTATTTCGGCACAGTGTGATAAAAAACTACTATAAATACTATTTTCCTCCACCTACTATATAAAGTCAAATTTCACTCCTTATAATGAACGAGTAAAGTGCTGCTTTGTCTCCCGTGGGAGACAAAATAAACCCATAGGAGCAATCTGGCAACAGTGCAGTGGAAAACTGACAACGCTTTAAGGGTAAAAACACACAGATAGCGTGGCGTGGCGTGGTCGAAGCGTGTACCTCGCACAGTCAGCATGCAGCAGCGTCAAGGAAGAGTCTCAAACACTTTGTAATATATTGTTGTCCAAGTATAAACGTAGATTTTTTATCTCAAAAAATACTTATTTTAAAATAAAAATGTTGTGTTGACCAGGTGGGAGTGGGAGAAAATGGGGGTCGTTGAGGTAGCCATTTTTGAGAAATTTGGATTTGTCATGTTTTGGGGGGATAGTCATAGTCATAGTCACAAATCTTTATTTACATTATGCACAAGCTGTACAATAAATAGCGTCAAGATATGCATCATCAAAACAATACATTTCAATATTAAACTAAACAAGAATACATTTACTTACTAAGATTAGAGAGGGGTGGAAAGCTCATCAAAAGAATATAATGCCCTGTTTATAAGATATTTTTTTAACATTTTTTAAAACTTTAAGCCATTTTCCTTTGATATACTTTTTGGAATATAATTTAGATAAATATTTCCTATATATGTTGTTTTTTTTTTCAAAAAATTTAAATTTATGTCTCTGGGAAAACTGGTTTTTTCCTCTGGTGTTGTAGGAATGAGTCCTCATTGAGTTAATATCTATACTGAGTTTTTCATTTCTTGCAGCAAGAATAGTTTCAAAAATATATTGACCGTAGACCGTAAGAATTTTTAAAGTTTTAAAATGGTCCTTTGCTGAATCATCATATTTCAGTTTTAGCATGATTCTAATAGCTTTTTTTGTTGCTTTAGAATACTCTCTAAATTGATTTTTTTTGTGGACCCATAGAGTGCAATGCAAAAAGAGATGTGTGAATGAACGTGCACAAAATATAAATTTTTCAAGGTTTTTACATCACAGTAATAACTCATTTGCGACAAGGCATAAACTCCGGAGTTAATTTTACCTAAGATCCTATGCATATGTTCATCCCAATTTAGATGTTGGTCAATCGTTAAGCCCAAAAAGTTTATGCTATCCTTCTTTTCAATTAGGTTTGACTCATAGCTTGATAGTTCCCCTTTAAAATCAAAAATTAAAAACCCCTGGACATACTGTGGAATATATCAAATTTGATACAATCGACAGATTGATGTGGTCTCTAGGCCTGTACACAGACAGACCCTCGAAAAACACTGTTTTGGGTTCAGGAAGCCTCAAAATGAGTATTTATACCAATAACTCAAATTATAAAATGTTGCCGAAAACAAAATATTCTCCATATACTATGTATCCAGATGACATATTTGCCGCTTTATTTTTATTATTCAAAATTATTTGTCAACTTCAACATTGCTAAAAACAAAATATTGTTATTGTTATTATATATGTATGAACAAACACAGGAGCAATACATTTCAAATGGAAGATTATAATATAAAAAACAATCAAACCCCACAAAAACACAGTTTATCAATTTCTATCTAAATTATAATAAACTCCTCAGTCTGACTCATCTTACTTACCTTCTAACTTCAACTCTGTAGGATCTGCCAATTTCGTGGGCTTAGAAATTGACTCTACCCTTTCCTGGCGTCAACATGTAAATTCATTACTCCCTCGGCTTAGTAAAGCTTTTTATGCGTTGCTGTCATTAACTCAATCTGTGAAATTTGAGGTCCTGAGACAGGTGTACTTTGCTTACTTTCACTCTCTCATCTCCTATGGCCTCATAGTTTGAGGAAACCCCACAGAGGCTCTCAGAGTTTTTAAGATGCCAAAAAGAGTCATCAAATTGATCTCTGGTTTGGGATCAAGAGAAACATGTAAACTGCACTTTAGGAAGCTTCATATTCTTCTGCTTCCTTCGTTGTTTATCCTTCAGTGTCTTTTATTCATTAAATCCAACTCTCAAAGATTTTATGGAAGGAATCATTTTCACCAATACTCCACTCAAGGGCGGTTCCAGGACTGATTTTCGGGAGGGGCCATATTGCTTAAGGTTAAAGTTACTTTCGGTCTTAAGAGTCTGCAAGGATGGTGTTAATGAGCTCATTGAAAAATGCAATAATTACTGCTGTAATTGATATTCAAATTTTATTGAGAGCAGAACCCAAAGTAAGGAGAAGCCCATTGGCCTACTCCGAGAATTATTCCATATTTTATGAAGCAAATATAAAACATCATAATATACTATTTAAAAAATATAGCATATTATTATTTATATGAATCGAATATAAAGTTTGCATGAGGCCTAAGCAGTAAGGCAATAAATAAAACTAAGAAGTTGTAATATTATAATATTATAATTGTAAACTAGATTCTGGAAAGAAAAAATATTGTTGAAGAAATAAGTTTTATTAATATAGCTTACAATAAAATAACTGTTAAATTGTAAGAACTGCCAAATTGTGTCTGTGATGTGTCAAAACCAAAACTCGAATCTCAAAACCACCAAAACTTTTGAAAAGTTTCGGTTTCGAGATTCGATTGGCGAGTTTCGAGAATCAAAACTCAAAACTGCCGAGATTTTTTGTGTCATTGTTGTTTTTTAACAGAAATCACGCCCGAGTGTTGATTAATAATGTGAAGGTCAAAAGCTAGCCTGACCAGTGGCTGTGCGGTCTAAGGCGTTACCTTCCCGGCCGGGGGTAACACTTGGATCGAGGGTTCGAATCCCGTCACAGTCGGTGGTTTTTATGTGCAACTCATGGAGAGTTCACCTGTCTGTGGCAGAGTTGAAGGGGAGGGCGGACCTTAAGCAAACGGTGGACGGCTCGGGTCCAAGCTGACGGGATGGGTGGATTCTTTGTGAGTTGCACATCTGATCAGGTGTTTTGCTACTTTTTACCCATCCTTTACTGTGTGTGTCCAGCGGAAGCACGTTTTTATTAATTTTAACTGTTCAGGCGTTCAATATATTAAAAAAATTAACAAAACATCACGGATTCAACTACTCCTTTCAGAAGCTTAGCACTCAAAGGGTTAACTGGTTTATTTGGAGTAACTGGATTTATTTTTCATAACCATACCCAGGCAAGTAAATAGGGTTTCCCGATTTGAGTTTCGAGATTCGATTTTGTAAGTAGTGTGGGTTTGCCGGTTCTGGGCCAAGTGATTGACAGCTTCCGGTCACGTGACCGGAAGCGCTGCGTCATGAAATACGTCATCTGAGGCTGAGCCAGTGACGTAGGCGGTTTTGTGACGTAATGAGGGAAAGGTTAAAGTTCAAGGTCACTAGGAGGGGTTTTAAAAAAGTACTACCTCGCACGCGTAAAATCCGATTGTGATTCGATAATTTTCATTCGATAAAAAATATCGAATGAAAACAATCGAATGAAGCAATCGAATTATACGAGTGCGAGGTAGTACTATTTAATTTATTACTTTAATTTTTACATTTCTTTTTATTTACAATAAGTTATGTTTACAATAATTTATGTTTACAATAGTTCCCCGTTGTTTGTCGTCATCGATGTTGTTGATCCGGAGTCGCGACCATCACTTCGTTTTCTGATGAAAGGCGGTAGATACTTTGACCCCTTCTAAATCTAAATCTAAATCTAAATCAAAATCAAAAATCAATATCAAAATCAAAATCAAAATCAAAAACGAAATCGAAATAGAAATCGAAATCGAAATCAAAAACGAAATCGAAATTGAAATCAAAATCAAATTGAAATCGAAATCAAAATCAAAATCAAAATGTAAATCTAAATCTAAATCAAATCAAAATCAAAATCTAAATCAAAATCAAAAATCAAAATCAAAATCAATAATCAAAATCTAAATCAAAATAAAAATCAAAATCGAAATCAAAATCAAAATCAAAATCAAAATCAAAATCAAAATTGAAATAGAAATCAAAAACAAAATCAAAATCGCCCAAGCCCAAGTCCAAGCCCAACCCCAAGTCCAAGGCCAAGCCCAAGCCCAAGCCCAAGCCCAAGCCCAAGCCCAAGCCCAAGCTAAAACCAAAGCCCAAGCCCAAGCCCAAGCCCAAGTCCAAGCCCAAGCCCAAGCCCAACCCTAGCCCAAACCCAAGCCCAAGCCCAAGCCCACGCCCAAGCCCAAGCCCAAGTCCAAGCCCAAGCCCAAGCCCAAGTCCAAGCCCAAGCCCAAGTCCAAGCCCAAGCCCAAGCCCAAACCCAAGCCCAAGCCCAAGTCCGAGTCCATTCCCTAGCCCAAGCCCAAGCCCAAGCACAAGCCCAAGTCCATGCCCAAGTCCAAGTTAAAGTCAAAGTCAAAGTCCAAGCCCAAGTCCAAGTCCAAGTCCAATCCCAAGCCCAAGCCCAAGCCCAAGCGCAAGCCCAAGCCCAAGCCCAATTCCAAGACCAAGCCCAAGCCCAAGCACAAGCCCAAGCCCAAGCCCAAGCCCAAGCCAATTTTCATCAAAATAAGTTCATAAATAAGCGAGATATACAATTTTTCTTATTCTCCATAAGAATAACGTTGGACAACGTACTGTGTTTAGCACTTTCAATATCTCTGTAACCATTTGACGTAGAGCAATGATCAAAACACAAAATTTTGCGTCTTTTTAAGCTGATTCCAATGGAAAAAACTAAAATTCGATTTGTTCAAAAATTATATGTAAAAAACTCAAAGAACCCATTTTTGGTATACAAACCCCCCCCCCCCCCCAAAATACATACCTCTTTAGATCTGCCTGGTTTTCGAACTTAAAGTCATAAATGCTGCTTTACCATTTATACCAAATTTCATCAAAATCGGATTAACTTTACGAGAGTTACTGTGCTCACAGGCACACACACACACACACACACACACACACACACACACACACACACACATATATATATACAGTTTTAAACGAATGGTGGTAAAGTTATCATGGTCCCGAGCCTAGGTCTTACCATGCCGACTACGGTAATAGCTTCTTCCCTATAGGGGAAATTCGCTAATAGGGGAGATTCGCTAAAACGAATATTATCCAATCTTAGAAGAATAAAACATAAGTATATGGTACAAGTCTCATGCAGATACAGACTATTGGTAATTTCTATATCTCAGTCCATCCTTCGATTCTCATGAGTCAAAATGTCCGTGGGGGTTAAGGTGAGTGTTCAGTAACTCAAAGGTTGTAGGTTCGAGACCCGACCGGGACTCAATATTTTTACAACTAAATTACGTTTAGCCAATTTCCCCTATAGGGAAGACATACACGAGCACACTGAGTACACTATCACGCTCGCTTTAGTTCGCCGTAGTCGGCATGGTAAGACTAGGCCCGGGACCATGACAGCTTTTCGTTTTGATGTCCCCAGACCCCAAAAACACCATTCGTTCGAAACTGCAGATTATATATATCTATCTATACATATATATATATATATATATATATATATATGTGTGTGTGTGTGTGTGTGTGTGTCCGTGAGCACGATAACTCTCGAAAAAATTATCCGATTTTGATGAAATTTGGTATAAACGTGTAAAGCAACATTTATGACTACTGTAAGTTCGAAAACCAGCCAGATTGCTTTATCCGAAGGGGTATTTGGGGGTTTTGTACCCCAAAAATGGGTTTTTTGAGTTTTTTACATAACATTTTGGATATAGTCAAATTTTAGTTTCCACAATTGTTTTCAGCTTAAAAAAACACACAATTTGGTATTTTGATCATTCCTCTACGTCAATTGGTTACCGAGATATTGAAAGTGCTTAACACAGTACGTTGTCTAATGTTATTCTTATGGAAGAAAAGAAAAATTTTATATCTCGCTAATCTATGAACGTACACTGATGAAACTTGGTATACGGCTTCATCTAGTTGTGGTGCATTGGTATTTGCTCAACAAAACGATTTTTTGTCAAAGGCTCTTGTAGGAGCAAACCTGCGTACTCAGCCCCATGTTATTCTTATGGATAATAATTAAATGCTATGTCTCCCTTAATAATGAACATAAATGAATAAAAACTGGTATATGACTTCACCTAGTTGAGTTATATTGATATTAGCATAGAAATCCATTTTTTGTGTTCCTTGATGCAGCAAACCTGCGTACTCAGCCCCAATGTTATTCTTATGGCGAATAATTAAAATTGTATATATTGCTTATTTGTGAATATATTTTTATGAAACTTGGTAAGTAACTTTATGTAGTATTAAGACATTTACTACATTCACTGAAGTAAATGAAATTCGCTGAGTATGCAGGTTTGCTGCTACGGGGGTATTTTTAATTTATATTCTTGGTTTACCAAACAATCTAACTGGAGAAATCATGCTTTTTTAAAATTAAAATAAACATTTAAATAAGAAATTATAAACTGTTGGCATTTTGTTGGGTATAGGTTGGCATTGTTGGATAATGGTTGGTTAATCCATCAATGGGCCAACCTCGTGCCTCGCAACATGCCCAACCATTGGCCTACCATTTCCGCCGACCATTTTCCAACGTTGGGCCAATGATTTGTGCTGATGGGGTTATGTCGTTACAAAATAAATTACTCTACAAATGATGTCGCTGTTGTTTCATCCTACAGTTGTATTGTTTTCTGCAATATCACATAGTACAATAATTTTTGGAAATGAGGTAATTTTAGTAAAGGTTAAGGAAAATAGTATACTCTAAATTATTAATGACTAGCTGTGTACCCGTCCTTCGTACGGGTTGTATATAAATGGTAGATTAACTAAAAAAATTAAAAACCCACATCATTTTACAATATTAAAATTACATTTTACACTTTTAAAGTAGAATTAAATTAAAGTTAACGAAATATACTATGGCAGATAGTTCGGGTAATGTTGCCAAGTCGAGGAACTCTGTCGGGTAGTGAACGGTGTGGTTTTTGCGACTCCAAATCGGTACACGTAACACTTTGGATTTGCTTTTAGAAATAAAAGAACTCAAGTACAAACAAATATTAACCCTTTTTAATTTAACATTTTAAATACTTTGATACATTAATCTTTACATTCCAATAAATTAATAGCAATTTAACGAAACATTAAACTTTAAAAACATTGACAAACCACTTTTAAAATCACCATTCTTGCCAGGTCCTGTTTTCATTATAATTGTTAATAAACAATTTAAACTTGGAAAAATCATATGTTTTAACATATGACTACTTGATTTTATTTAAATAAATGTAATTCAATATATACAAACTGTTCTAACAGTGGTCATGGTTAAATGAACGGTATTAAATATTGTATATGTTCGTTCCTCCCTTTGGAATAGACCTACATTTGTGATGATCTCCGTTGCTTGTTCATTGGTGGACGTGAGGATGGCACAATCACAGAGCCAGGCACTTTCCAGATTAAACTGTTTATGAACCTCGGTGTAACAAACTGTCAATCAGTAAATCCTGTGATTCATCAATAGTGCCGAGTGAAGGATAGATGTTTCTGAGACTTAATTTGTTTTTCAATGTCCCAATCTCAACTTTTAAAAGCGCATAAGAAAACTGCTCAACCCCTTAATCTTCTCAAAAATACGTTTTCATATTTACTGTTAAGTTCAGACGCTCAGTGGTCGGCTACATCAAATATATTTTTAGAGAGGCGTAGACTCGTCCACTCATGTCTCACTTATTACGACAAAGGGTCGGTGTGAAATCTCCAGAGAACAACACCGTGACTCCCCATGATGTTGTTTCTTATTTCCTTTAAGGCATCAAATTTCAGCTCTACTGGTTGAGTAGTTGGTGTGTTATGACTAACACGCTTATATTAAAGGCCATTGGGCCAGATTCCTTGAGTATATTTGTGTCTGGAGTAGGTAAATGTCTGCACTGAGCTATCAGCTACATTCCTACCGAATTTCAGATCCATCAGTCCAAGAGTATGTGCAAGATTGTTAAAATATTGTATTTTGAAATTCCGGGGGGCGAAGCCCTTAAACATTTTCGTAACAGGAATAGGCTTGCGTTTTGTTCTGATGAATTAGTTATGTTCCTTCCGAAATTTAACTTACAAAGGACATTGTCGTTTCTTAGATAAAGTGATCACTATGTCAGTGAGTGCATGAGTCTGACAAATATAGATTTAGATCATATATCCACTTATGTTATTTATTACCAATTTTTACTCAACATTTTAAAAAAAGAACTACAACACCTATTTATAGAATTTATTGCCATCATCTGGTTCAATATAAATAAATGCTTTGTCCATAAGAATAGCATAGGATCTTTAAAACCCTATGGGGCAGTGTAGTAAGGTAATTTAAAACAATCCAATTAGCCTAAAACCTTCTAACGCACATACAGAACATAGAAAAAAGTTGTATAAAAATCGGTGCACCCGTTTTCCTGTGAAAAGCGAACAAAACATGACCAAAACCGCACAAAATCACGTTTTTGAGCGGCCACCATTATTTTTTAAAAGGCATATGCCAGTTTATAGTGCCCTAAAACCTTCTCACGCATATATAGAACAAAGAAACAAAGTTTCATTAATGTCAGTGCACCCGTTTTCCAGTGAAAAGCGAGCAAAAACCCGCCCTTGAGCGTTACCGGCAGACAGACAGACAGACATAAATTGAGATAAGATTTGTTTTGGTTTCCCTAGGGTGTAAAACGTGAAAATATGCAAAAATTTCATAATTCCAAGCAATCTACAAACAAAACTCTAATTTTATTTATATAGATTAATTATACGGTATATTGAAATAAATATATGTATACTTGATGTTTACTTACTTGATGTTTACTTTCTTATGAAATGTAAACATTGAAACTTAGGACGTTCACGGGGCGTAGCCCGAGGGGATTATAAGGAAGTGAATAGGCCTATGTGTTGCATGGGTTCAAGATCTACCTTTGTGTAAAGTTTCAGCCCAGTCGGTTAAGTAGTTTTTGCGTTCACCCGGAACATCAGACAGACAGACAGAAACCACCTCTTCTTTATAATATTACTAGCTGACGTACCCGTTCTTCGCACAGGGGTTTTCTCCACCCTTTCTTTAGTCAATGCAAATTGCAATTAATTTAGTTAGCTTGAAACAGCTGTTCTTGCTTCTGCTCTTTATGCTGTCAAATGTAAGTATCCACAGCTGTTCGCATTACAGTTTCTGAATGTTTACTTTATTCTGAAATGTAAACATTGAACTTAGGACGTTCACGGGGCGAAGCCCGAGGGGTTTTTAAGGAAGTGAATAGGCCTGTGTGTTGCATGGGTTCAAGATCTACCTATGTGTAAAGTTTCACCCCAGTCAGTTCGGTAGTTTTTGCGTTCACCCGGAACATCAGACAGACAGACAGACAGAAACCACCTCTTCTTTATAATATTATAGATAGATAGATATGAAAAAGATAATAAAACAAACATGAATTCCGACTGGCTGAATAAATACTACCTAGGTCTAGCAAATAATCGATTTACGACCTGCTGAGAGGGATATTTTAAGAAACCATTTGAAAATGTTTAGCCAGAACAACTTAAATGATACGGATAATTGTTGATATGCAAATAAATGTCATTCCCCTAAACCTTTAAACTTAAGAGGGCGCTCCAGTCACAAAACTTTTCACACTTCTACCTGCTTCGCCCATAAGGCCAATGTTAACTTTCAAAGCCTGTTCCTCCTCAACGATATTCACCTCCTATTCGATATCGTTGATTTATGGCTCATTTTAATGAGCAAAAATATACCTAGGGATTTCAGTAAGCAGAATTTTGATATCGCAAAAAATAATCGATCAATAAAATTCCAAAATATTCAATATTTACAATTTTGTATGCGCAAACTATTTATGATAACGAAATTCTGCTTACTGAAATCGGTAGATATATTTTTGATCTTTAAAACGAACCATAAATAATCCATTTCAGACAAACCGTTGGAGGAGGGACGGAGTTTGAAAATTAACATTGGTCTTATGGGAGAAGCAGGTAGATGCAGAGGACTGGAGCCCCCTCTTTACATCAATTCATATAAATACCTGGGAAATAATTTACTTGACTATGATTATTTAACTCATATACTCATTATATTTCAGTACAACTATAAACTGACATTCATTATATACATGATCAACGACCACATTAAAAGCATTCAATAAGAACTTGAAAGCTGAAAATATAAATATGAATGTTTTATAGTATTCTGTCAGAAGAACCAGACCGTTACTGTCGATGTTGAGGTGAGAGATGTTCACAAACAGTATTAACAGTGTGGGTACCTCCTGAATATTGGTCTGAATGTTCAGCTGAACTTTTTCCCGAATGTTCACTGAACATTCTGTCCTGTAATCAAAGTTCGTTTAGCTGCCACACTTATCGCAAATGCACCGAACATTCGGAGTTCGGCTGAATGTTCGGGCATAGTCGCGATAAGTGTGGGACGGGCAAAAGCTCATTGTCTCCAACACACCACCCAACTTTTAGTCACATGTTACATTAACTTTATTCTGTGGTGTTCCCAACATCACCTGTTTATAAGTTTCACCTTCAATTTAGTAACAACACAAAACTAACAAAATTACAGTTTTACAATTTGTGACATTACAAACATTCAAGATACACTCACACATTATCAATTCATCCATAGTAAGTCCAAAATCCCCCATAAATTCAATTTCACATATCAAAAAATATTACAACTAAAAAACTAACACTGCGATTAAATTACCAGTACAAATACAACAACAAAGGAGAGTAAATATGTTGTTCCTTAAGAGTATTTTTGATACTTGCAAACTTTTGTGTACTTCAAAATATTTATTGAGTCATTTAGATACTAAACAGATAAAGAGATTATTCTCAGCAGATAGTGAAGAAATGCCAGAAATGCATTCCTGGAATGTCGAAGTAAACGGGAACATATCTTGCCAAGGCTCATACACAGAAGGTTCTGGAGTGGTTCTAGGCGTATATCAAGATGACAAAGACTCAAATGTAGTTTGCCTTACGAAAACAGCGACTATTTTCAATGACAATATTCGTGGTAAACTTGTCGAAGCTTTGAAAGTTACCCCACTGCCAAAACTGGGAGAAATTAGAGTGTATCCAAAACTAGATCCGACTTTTGACCTGGTAGTTGCAGCAGGACTGGGAGAAAATGGAGTGGGCTACAGTAAACAGGAAGCGAGAGATGAAGCAAAGGAAAACATTAGAAAAGCTGTTGGCGCAGCGGTTCGCCACTTGCAAGATTTGAAAGCAAATAGAATATATGTTGAAGGTTTTGATGATCCGGAATCAGCTGCAGAAGGTGCTCATTTGGCACTTTGGGAAAACCAACATTTGAGGACTCCTAAAAATAGAGAAGTAAAGATGCCGGACCTAGTGTTGTATGGAGACTGTGACATGAAAAAATGGAGGATTGGACTAGAAAAAGCAGAAGCACAAAACTTTGCAAGAAAACTAACGGAAACCCCAGCTAATCTGATGACTCCACGCGCTCTTGCATATACAGTGGTCCAATCCTTGGTGAAAACAAATGTTAACGTCACATTGAGAAGTGAGCGGTGGCTGCATGAAAACAACATGAATGGGATTTTGGAAAACTCCAAAGGATCACCACAGACTCCTATTTTGATCGAGTTAACCTATAATGGTTGTGAACCGTCAATCCCACCGATAGTATTGGTCGGTAAAGGGATGACATTCAACTCTGGAGGGCTGTGTTTAAAGACATGCGAGGAGATGAAGCACATGCGTGGGGACATGGCAGGAGCAGCAGTGGTTGTTGCGGCATTCAAAGCAATTGCCACTCTAGGGCTTCCAGTCAATGTAACGGGACTTCTCACGCTGGGAGAGAACATGCCTGGGGCATCAGCTGGCAAGCCTGGTGATATAATCAAAAGCAGGAGTGGTAAAACAGTTCTCGTATCTCCAAAAGACTTCGATGGAAATCTAATGCTCGCTGACGCCATCTGCTATGCTAACCGATTCAACCCCAAATACATTATCAGCATTGCCACTCTCACTAAAGAAATTCAAACCGCATTTAATCTTTCCGCAGCTGGGTTATTCACAAAGAACGAAAAACTTTGGCAGCTTTTCAAGACAGCCGCTATTCACAGTGGAGATAGGGTGTGGAAGTGCCCCCTCTGGAATGTGTACGAGAGAGAAGTTAGAGATATTCAATGCTCTGACCTGTCCACACTCCAAGCAACCTCTCACTACCCTCGAGGCATCAGTTGCACTTCCGCTGCCTTCCTCAACCAATTCACTTGTCACAAGAACTTTGGACACCTCGACACGTATGGTATCATGTATGAAGATGGTAGAACTCCCTACCTGAAGGAAGGAATGACCGGGCGCCCAACTAGAACACTTATTGAGTTTTTGGGGCAAGTAGCATTCCCCCCCAACTTGGACGAAGTGAAAGCTTCTGCAAAAAACCATTCTTCATAAATCAGCAAACATCGTAATTGTCAATTTTAATTAGATTGTTTGATAATTTATTTAATAAAAGGGACAACTAAAATAAATTAATGTTTAATTCTTTGGTTAAAATTATAATTTATACACCAAAAAACATTAATATAAAAGTTGTTAGGGTTACTATAGTCAAATCAAATAAATTTTTGTTCATAAAATACATGTTATGTACATTGAATGGCGTCATCAATACGTAAGAGTATAACTAAAACTAGACTAAAAATAAGTAATGAAAACAAAATCAGTAGTGAATCCATGAGTGGGTGGAAAAGAACTCTTCCAGAGAATACAAAGCTTTGTGAATCAAATAACTTTTTCTTTTGTTTTTTTTTCTTTAGGGTTTCCTCATTTTAGCGAATTTCCCCTACAGGGAAGAAGCTATTACCGTAGGTCTCATGGTAAGACTTAATTTTATTGATGGATTTTAGCCTCCGTATTACTGTATAATACTTAAAAGTGGTTTATATACCTGCATTTAAGTAATCCAATTTGTTGCTTCATGCAACCGGTTTCAACTCCGTGGAGTCATCATCAGGCCGTTGGTACAAGGATAAAACAATCTCTTCATTTGAAGGTCGTCATGACGTTCATCACACGAACGAAATCAGATTCGGACATCGTCATGGATTCGGCTTAAAAAGACAAACAATTTGGTGTTTTAGCGAATTTCCCCTATAGGGAAGAAGCTATTCCCGTTGTCGGCATGGTAAGACCTAGGCCCGGGACCATGATAACTTTTCGTTTTGAGGTCCCCAGACCCCAAAAACACCATTTGTTCAAAACTGTATATATATATATATATATATATATATATATATATATATATATATATATATATGTATCCGTGGGTGCGATAACTCTCGTAAAAAAGGTCCGATTTTGATGAAATTTTGTACAAACGTGTAAGCAGCATTTATGACTTAAGTTCGAAAACCAGACAGACTGCCCCATCCGAAGTGGTATTTTGGGGGGTTTTGTAACCCAAAAATTGTTTTTTTGATGTTTTTACATGTAATATTTATTTAAATCAAATTTGAGTTTTCACCATTGGATTCAGCTTTAAAAAACACACAATTTGGTGTTTTGATCATCTCTCTACGTCAATTTGTTACAGAGATATTGAAAGTGCTGAACACAGTACGTTGCCCATTGTTATTCTTATCGAGAATAGGAACAAATTTTATATCTCACTTATTTATGAACGTATACTAACGAAACTTGGTACTAACGAAAAGCTACAAGATATCAGTGCTAATAAGCGTTTGATTATAACCACAATACCCAGGAGATATGATCTGCATCAAAATGACTCATTTCATGATGAAATTGACCTTGCAAATAACTATCTAAAATAATCAGGGACTCAAACAGACAATGTACATATTATTGATGTTGATGAACTGAAGAGGTTTCATTTCACAAAGCATGGTCTCCATATCAATAATAGAGGTAAAAATAGACTGGTTCATCTTAAATACACTTAAAAAAATAATACAAACTCTCATAGGAAAAAATAAGTTAATACAAATATAACTGTCACTGATACACACATGTTGGAGGTCATTAATAAGTATAAAGACTGCAAAACTGTAGGCTTTGCACACAGCATCTCGGCTGACTTTCATGACCCCCGCCATATGTCTGCTGGTGTGGCTGTGGTATTCAAAAAATATTTTGGTAAACATAGTCCTGTCCAACGTCTAACTGAACTTTTCAGAAAATCAAAATGGTGCTTTTATATACAGTCTGATTACTAAAGGCAAGTGCCACTGAAAACCTTAAATTTATGACTATGATAAAGCTTTTCAAAATTTGACCCAGGATTTTAAAAGAAGAGGTCTCAATCGCCTAATATGTTCGCCTATTGGCTGTGTGCGAGACAAGATTGAACTATATCACTTCATTACCAATCTAAAAAACTTTCAGCAGGAAACTAGCGCAACTGTTACTATTGTGTCATACTACCAACAAATTTTCCGATAGCTAAGAAACGGTTTGTCACATGAAGAATTTCAGCATTGTCTTAAACAATTAATTCTATTGACAAGACCTACAAACATGCCAACATCCAAGTTAAATGACGGTCGTCCAATTGAGTCAACAATAGACACTTTGATGCAGCAAAATCTACAACAGCGGGAAACCGAAACAGTTGACACCAATTTCCAGCATAGTGACAGTCAACCATCTCTACAGTCCAGTCTTCTAGCCTCTCCACTACCTGATTACATATGCAGCAGCCCCGGTACTCCCAACGACAGTAATGGACCAAAACAATGTTCAACACATCTCAGGTCTCAATCAGTGAGCGAAGCAGTGAGTGATGTGGGGGGGAATAAGGTCAATCTGGGGAATGGTGCAGTGGTTAGAGCTGTTATAGCATCAGAAGACTCCAGAACTACCACAGAAAAAAGGACCCTTTTTTAGTATTAGATCAACCTAAATGTAATATAAAGAAATTTAATTTAAGTATTTTCCACCAAAATATTAGAGGGATAATGTAATATTTAGAACCACTAGATGTAACTAACTGAGCTAAATCCTTGTATAGCTGTCTTGACTGAGCATAAAATGTTAAGTTCAACATTTGCAAGACTAAATATTGATGGCTATAACCTCATTGCCAGTTTTGGCCGGAAAAATCTAGAGGGGGCGGGGTTGTTATACTATCAAAGCCATTTATTAATTGCAAAGAAATTGTTTTGCCGGAAATTCAAGACCTTACCTCTGAAAAGATTTTTGAATTTTGTATGGTAGAGATTGATAAGGTAATAAAAGGCAGTAAATTGCTCTTAATTGGCTGTTACAGGAATCCTATTAGACAAAGTGAAGCAGAATTTATTCGTAGACTAAATATAATGCTTGATGTAACTTTAAATACAAATATGTGGTTTTCATGGGGGAGATAAATATTGACATAATGGATTTTAATTACAGCAATAGCAAAAAATTATTAAATATTTTAGCAGCAAATGGATTTAAGTCATTGGTTGATTTTCCAACAAGAATTACAGAATCAACTGAAACAGCCATAGATAACATCTTCACAAATCTAGACAGTCAATTTTATAAAGTTGAGGGCATCAACTCACAAATTTCAGACACGATGATCAATGCTAGAAATTAAAAATCATAAAAAACACGAAAACTTAAATAATTTTTCTGAATTTTATTTTGAATGCAAAATAAAACGACTCCAATATTGAGCAATTTATTAATATTTTGCAAAATGAAACTTGGTTGGACCTTTTCTTATCACCAGTTGAAAAAAATATGACACCTTCTATGAAATGTTCATAGATCATTTCAATAGTGCTTCCCTAAAACTCTTTCAAGGCAGCATACTAAAAAGAAATGGGTTCCAAATGAACTTAAATCAGAAAGACAACAAATTATTGATCTTAGTCAAACAGCTAGAGCAGTGGCGGATCCAGCCAGGGGGTGCAGGGGGCGCGCGCCCTCCCTTGGACTCAGAAAGTGTGTAATTAATGGGTAATAGCATTGACTATATATCTATACTAGACTGAAAGCCTTATGGGCCCATCTGATAACAAAAGAGGCAGGATTCTCCACGTAGTTCTGACAACACTGGATAGAAATCGCCACTATCGTACGCCATGGTGGACGTAACTCTACAGGTGTATAGTCAATGGTAATAGTGTGACGCTGTCTGTCGCTGTACTAGTTTTTGTGTTTAATATTTGCAAATACATTATTTGCACCAACACGTCTTACCTACTGGGCGATGTGTACCACACCGATTTCGGGAGTTCAATAATAAAAATGCCGGTTGGGAAACAAAATTACTATTTATTCAAACTTACAACTTTACAACAACTGATCTAGAACAATTTATACGTCATTAACAATAGGTATATCCGCGGTTAAAATACAATAATTAAGGTTACATTAAATTTAGAAAGAAAACACAAATTAATAATTTAACAGGGAGAGGCGACGCGACGCGTGTTAATTACATCGTGAGTTCCTAGGGACTGGGCGAGGCTCGCGTCTCCTTCTCCAACGCTGAACCAAGCCAGCCAATGATAAAACAGTTTCACACTTGACGTCACGGGAACACTTCGTTGTTCAGTGCTGCCCCCGACGATCACTCACGCCATTACTCAAACTACGAGAAACAGGAATCGTGCACTTAGGGCCAATGCTGATCGTCAAGTTGCTGACGCCACGCATTCTTGCTGATATCAACGCCCGGCCGGGCCCGTGGGAGCATCTAAGCTGAGATTGGTATGGAGCAAATATCCTAGCGTCTGGTGGTTGATTTCATATTTTCTACCAGCCAACTCTTCAAAATGAAATAATAAATGAAATAATGGAAATAATGTTAAGAGCACCGTTCCTCCTTCCAATTATAGATTTTAGTGACGGTAGAAATTTAATTATTAGGAACGGGAAACTGTAATTATTTAATTACAGTGTCGAATTAATGGTTTTTAACAGTCTAGGGATTTTGGGCCGTCACACCCCCCTCTCCCTTAGACCATGCTGTCCCCAGCATGAGGTAATAGCAGACTGCCAAGTCCAACTTCTCTCAATGTTAGGAACATAATGTTAATACACATCCGTACACATCCGTTTCCCGTTGGCTGGTCGGTGATCAGGAAACTTCCAACTCCAGACAGCTAACCTCAACTCTCTCCGCAAAATAAAAAAATTATTTAACTTCAACTTTGAACTGTCGCTGTTCCGCATTTGCCTCTCCCTTTACAAAATATGTCTCAAAAATATCCCAATCAAAACATCTCAAAAGTCAAAGTTAAACAAACAAAACAACACAAAAAAAACTAAAATATCTCATTTCACAAGGACAAAAGTTACCTAAACTTAAACACAAAAACACATTCCCATCTCAACAGACCATTACAACATTGTTAGAAGATTCGTCACTGAATTTAATTATGTGTACTTAGAACCAATTGGTTAATTTTTCTTAGTATCTGAACAGGGTATGAAGTATTATATTTTAAAATTCGAAAGAGGGTAATTGAGTTCAGCACTTTTATGGCAATTTTAGAACGATACTTGCTATGGTGAAGCCGCACGGGTTTTCATTTGGGGCCGGTCTTACACTCTGTCACCCCTTCGATAGTAACGGATCTTCCAACATAGGGTCAAATATTAGCAAAAGAAAATTTGCTACTATCCCAACACACCCTTTCCCAAGCTACAGTGGCTACTCTAATTAAACCCGTCAACACATGTCAAATTAGCCAAGTAACATATTGACACCAAGAATCATTAAAAAAAACTTTCCACCAATCCAATGATTGTTCATAAATGCTGGTGGTACTCCACCCTCTATCGGCCAAAGCCTCAAAACCACTTGAAAATTACTAATAATTAATCAAATATACAATCGAATAATCAATACAGTACAAGGGATTATTAATTAATATTTAACACAAACTCACGTTCAGTAGGCCTGGTAGCAACACAACACTGTCTTGCTGACGGGGTCCGGAAAATCCCTCAGCAAGGCATTTTCTGCAGTACTCTTGACTGACTATACACTAACTATACGTAAATTCCGCATTTCTTTAAATTTCGAAAACTCATTCAGGCTGGCTCCCAGGTGCCTACAGTCCAGTCAGGGAGTTGAAGGGAAGGGGGTTATTAGGGTGGTGGGAAGTGCGCACATTACCTTCCTGTGGACACCAGTTGGGCCAGTGAATCCTTTACCCTTTTTGGGATTCGCTATTGGCGTTAGTTGGATTGTGCCAAAGAGTGATAATTCAAAAAAATAAATTGTCATTACCAGCCTAAATCCAATACACAATTACCAAAAAAAGGAATTACACTACAACACATATCGACATCAAAGGAAAAAACATCAATAACACAATAATCAGAGGCGGATCCCCAGTCCTTTCGCCATCGCGTCCTCGCGGAGACAAGTCCAGAAGTACTCGCTCCTTTTCAGCGTAGTACACAGCTTCTTGATCGCGGTCGAAAGTCTATGTTTCTTAAATACTTTTCACTTACTGAAAGTGTCCCGGTCGGTAATTCACTCTTTGTCACATCTTACCGCACGGTCAGCCTAACATTAGCAGCGCTCGTGGAACTGTCGTGCTCTGCTTCCGGTGCTCGATCTGCTACCAATTCGACAGTAGGGTACCATCTCTCCAAGGTTCTGAAGTGGCGACTCTGTCTGCACAGCCTGCGGGCGTTGTACACGGCCTCCCAGGGTGACACGGAGCAGGTCGGCAACTCGAACTCTCCATCTCAAACCTAAGAAGACAACTGTGATTACCACAATAACTGAACGGCCGCCCCACATACCCTACTCAACCATTTGGGCGCCAGCATAATGGACTCTTAGGTGCTGGAAAGTACTCTCCAAAGAATACCCCTTTACGCTTAGGTGCCAAGCTGATCATCTAGTCCCTGCAGGACTTTCAAGGTGGCATTCATACATTGATATTCATCTACTTAATCTCTTCGCCAGAGAGCATAGACTTTGATTCAAGAACAAAACTTAAATCATCTGTCCGACATGAGTGTTGCTGCCGTATGTACGGGTGGGCAACTTAAACTCATCACTAATAACATCACATTTATACGCCTCGGAGATCACTCCAACTCCACTCAACCTGAGGTGGTCAGGTTGATCTTTCTGCCATCCTCATAAGAGTTACCTTACAGGGCTCTGAAGCACTATGCACCCATCAATCTCAGGAAAAACCACTTTTCCACAAACGCTGGAATACAAGGAGCTGCCGATAAATCGGGCAGGCACCCGATCCATCAGTGATTGAATCACACAGATCACTTCAGTCTCCTCAACAGAGAGCATTTGACTTAGAAAAGTCAGAAATCACAACTTCACGTTCCGGTCCGACATGAGTATACTGCTGCCGTTTGCACGGGCAGGCAATTTTAAACTCATCACTAATAACAGCCCCTCTATACGGGTCAAACACATCACGTCAAACATTGACCACAAATCAAGAACCGGGACCCAAGTTACCTGGCCTACATGAGTATACTGCTGCCATTTGCACGGGCAGGCAATATTGGACTCATCAGTTGCTACGACAAACACATCTATTTTTTTTTCTTGAGGGAGGCCCATTCAACGTCATAATTTCAATGGGGCATTTCCCCCAAAACAAAACTCAAACAGACTACAAAAACAGGCCCAAAAGACCATCGGCTAGTTTACTCGTACCATCCCTTTCGTAAACACACAACCATCAACCTCCACTTTGCCGGCTGTACAGGCGAATTGCGCTGCACAGGCTGGGCTTTCTACAGAACAGCTTGCTATAGCACAAGCAAACATTATTTACTTCCCATTCCCGTTTGCTTTTATTAATTTTTCATTCTCTTCACGGTCTGGCCAAGAATAGCATGAGTTAGCAAGCATATTCCTGGAGCAGAGCACACATTTTAAAATTCTATTTAAAAAACAAATAACCATAATGTGATTTCTAGCCACTAGTACATCAGTATACTTAGGTGATACGATTGCACTCCCTCAGCAACTCCACAGCGAGGAAGACCCTCCGGTGTCCCAATCCACAGGGACAGCACAAGAATGGCCTAGAATGAGAACTTTCCTGTATAACAAACGGAAAAGGTTATCCCGTGAACACATGTTATCACAAGTTAGAGCATCACAAGTTAGAGCATCACAAGTTAGAGCACAAACTATTAAAAACAACAAACTTCCTACGAAGAATCACTTATCACTAACTTCGCCAGCCTTATATTTTAAATATAAGGGAAGCTAACTGGCCTCTTTTTGTAAATTTTGAACTAAGTGTAAATGGACTAAATCATAATTCATCGAATTCTCTCCTAATCTCTGGTTCATTATCTAATTCATCACACCGCAAATGGGAGCTCTGGCTTCACAATGCTCAGTCCCAGATGAGGGGTAAAGTATTAGTCACTTTAAATAATACATCAGCAAATAATTTCTGTCCATGTTCGGAGTACTGATATTAAAACAGATGCAGCCATTCAAATTAAGTGACAGCCCGCATGCAAAAAAATTATTAAATTTCTCAACCTATCAAACTAGGCAATTTGACACTCAAGATTTCAAACTGTAAAAATAAATGTGTGATCATTGTTTACGAAGCACCGATCTGCAACAGTATTTAAAGCTATCTGCAGATCCTAAAACTGAGCACAAATACGCATCCCAATTTACTGCCTTCAACTCAAAGCTTGATTATTTTCAATTTGGATTACTCTTTTTTTCACCTGCTCCTTTAATGGCTATTAACTAAATTAAAACACACACAAAGAGATATACTAAATCTCTTCACATTGCTGGTTAACTTACATAAAAAAAATACTAAGTCCAGTACCACAAACAAACAGAACCACTGCTCTACTGACTGTCATGTTCAGTTGGCCCAAAACCAGGAACCAGAACTAAACAATGAGCACAGTATAGCCCAGTTCTCAAAAATCAATGCAGCAACCAAACTGCGATTTGATGTTCTCCTCTATGCTATTTTGTCTCACATAATTTTGAGGGAGAGCAAAACAGCCTTTTTTCAAAACTGCAAACAAAAGGTTAAATAATTTTATTTATTATCCCTTCACAACCGTTACCGAAGGTTACTGCCCATTAATTCTCTCAACCTTCAAATTACTGTATTCACCGGTGTAGAACCCTGAATTACCCCCTACTGACGAGAGCTTCCGAAATAATTAAAATTCGTCCAGTCCCATTCAGAGTTTTCAATACTTAACTGAAGCAATCATCAGAGGCTCACACGCCTAAGTCCACACGTTGTTTTGTTTCTAAGAATTTTTGTTTGAAAAATTCAAAGTCCCAACTTAAAGTTCAATAAAGAACACTAAAGCCTCGGAATGCAGTTAATAAGTCACAACATGGTGAATTATTCAATCAAAATCACCAAATTAATTTCCAAAATATCACAAGTCCTTTGTAGTATTCAGTGACATTTTTACAATCCGGCTAAGGCCTTAGCTCAAAATACACAATAAATTTCGAAAATTATTGTCGAACGCCCATTTCCCCACTACTAACGTTTTATTTCGTCGAAAAATTTCAAAGTTCTGATTTACTTAATTTCTTTGGTAAATCAAATGCACTGTATGACATTTTAATATTATTGCAGTTTGTAATGCAGTTTCATCACAGCACCGCCCTAGTACCCTTGGCTGCCCTAGGCGCACACACCACAGCACCGGCCTAGGGGCTTGGGACGAGCATTAATAGGGTAACGCATCACAGCACTGGACTATTTATTGCCTTTGGTTGCCCTAGTGGCACACACCGCAGCACCAACCCTGCAGTCTTCCTCAATCTTCTTCTTTTCTGAAACCTTTGCGTTCTACCTTAACCATTTTTTGCGCGTTGGTTTGGCCTTTAGTAGTGCGTGTAAGTAAATTAATCGGTATAAAATGTTTGTTTGTGTCATATGATGTTTTATTTAATCTTAAATCATGTGTTTTAGGTTTATTATGTTTTGAGTTTATGTAAACAACCAGTTACTTGTGTGAGTCAATACTTATAATAAAATGGTATAAAACTATGTAATTGATCATTATTAGACATGGTGGCAGCGGTAGTTATTTTTTGATAATGCCAAGAGCTAAAAGAAACAATAATCAACCATCCAGTAAAACTAATCAGCCGTCAAATACAGAAACATTTGATGAACTGCAGAACTCAAGGTCTAACAAGAAAACAACCTCAGCAATCATGTTTCAGCCCCCAGGATATTTTGATTTTAAACAGCCAGAGCTATGGGAGAAGTGGTCTAAATGATTTGAAAGGTATAGGCTTGCTTCAGGTCTAGACCACGAACCCGAAGAAAAACAAGTAAGCTCTCTTATTTACTGTATGGGATCAGATGCTGAAGATATCCTTTCATCAATACACCTTTCACAAGATGATCAGAATTCTTATAATACAGTAAAGGGGGCCTTTGATATTATATTTATTGGTAAACGTAATGTAATATATGAAAGAGCAAAATTCAATTCCAGACTTCAACAACAAGACAAACTTTTTGACAGTTTTTTAGCAGACATAAGCTCTATGGCTGAACATTGCGCATTTAGAAACCTAAGAGATGAGCTTATTCGTGATCGAATTGTTGTTGGTATCACAGATAAACATTTATCCGCTCAATTACAAGAAGATTCTAATTTAACCTTAGAAAAAGCCATTCAAAAATGCAAACAAAAGGAGGCTATCAGCAAACAATCGGTAGAACTAGAAATGATTGATCGACAGAAACATGCTGTTGTGGATAAAATCAAATCAGAACAGAAAAATGTTAATTTTCCATTTAATAAAGTATCAGATTTCAAGATTCAGGGTAAAGATTATTGCTGGAACTGTGGAGGGCCAAGACATCCACGTAGCTCTTGTCCTGCTAAAGATGTAACCTGTAATTATTGCAATAGAACTGGTCATTTCGTTCGGCACTGTAGAAGCAGATCATTAACACTTAAGTCAGCGGAAAACGCCAAGAAGGTAAATGAAATAGTACAGTCAGAAGAGTCAAGCTCTTGTGAAGCTACAGTTGCATATTTAGGACCGGTAAATGTCAACTGCAACAGCTCCTCTCATTGGTATGTAGAAATTTCCATTAACAGTCATGTAGTGAAAGCTAAAATAGATTCAGGGGCAGAAGTGACAGCTATTCCATCTAATATTATACAAACAAACATGGTAAAATCAGATCGTATACTAAAGAATGCAGACCAGAGGGAATTAAATGTGGTAGGTATGTTTATTACAGACATAACATACTATGGAAGACAAATAAAAGAAAAGGTTTATGTTGTTTCAGGTTTAAATGAACCACTATTAGGAATTCCTGCTATTAAAGCTTTGAACCTGATCTCAATAACAACCCCAAATCAGACTGTAGGGCTTAATTCTATTACAATGGATTCGGTGTTGTATAGCTATCCTGAGCTTTTCTCAGGCCTAGGTAACATTCCCGGAGAATATAAAATTGAATTGGTTGAAAATGCACAACCATATTCAGTGCGTGCTCCAAGAAACATATCCATTCCCCTACGTCCTAAAGTAGAATGTTAGAGTTAGGAGTAATAGAAAGAGTGGAGTCTCCCACAGATTGGTGTGCACCAATAGTACCAGTAATAAAGCCCAATGGCAGCATACGTTTGTGTGTTGACTATACAGAGCTAAATAGAAATGTTAAGCGCCCAAAAGCTATTTTACCAGATGTAGAAGAAACCCTTGGCCAGATTGGGAGCTCTAAGATATTTAGTAAACTGGATGCCCAGTCGGGATTTTGGCAGATAAAAATATCACCAGATACAGCCAAATTAACAACCTTTATAACTCCTTTTGGGAGATTTTATTTTAAAAGGTTACCCTTTGGTATCACAAGTGCACCTGAATTTTTCACAGCTCAAATGTCCAAACTTTTAAACGGCATTGACGGAGTTCGGTGTCATATGGATGACATCCTGATCCATGGCCAAACTCAAGAAGAACATGATTATCGGTTGACTCAGGTGTTACATCGTTTGAAAGAAGCTAACGTGGTACTAAACAAAGAGAAATGTTCTATTTCACAGCCATCTGTAAAATTTCTAGGTAACCTGATTGACTCTGATGGTATAAAAATTGATCCTGATCGGATTCGAGCGCTTGAGGAACTCTCACCGCCCCAAGATATCGCAGGAGTTCGCCGTTTAAATGGTATGCTAAATCAAATGAACAAGTTTATACCAAATTTAGCTGATAAAACTGAATCCTTCCGTGAGCTCACTAGGAAAAATAGGCAATTTTGTTGGACTCAACAACATCAGCAGGCCTTTTCGGATATTGTCAAAGTAGTAAAAGAATCAGTATCTTTAACTAAGTATAACTTGGAAGCAGACAATATAGTAATAGCCGATTCTTCAGCTTATGGTTTGGGCGCAATGTTACTGCAAATTGAAGGAGTTCCTAAAATAGTAATGTTTGCTTCAAGAACTTTGCAAGACTGCGAAAGACGATATGCCCAAATAGAAAAAGAGGCCCTTGGTTGCGCCTGGGCAGCTGAAAAGTTTTCAAGGTTTCTAATCGGTAAGAAGTTTAAAACTCTAACAGACCACAAACCACTAATTCCTCTTCTTGGAAGTAAAGATTTGGATACCATTCCTACTAGAATCCAAAGATTTAAGATGCGATTCATGAAGTTTGACTATGCTATCGAGTACATTCCTGGAAAAGAAATGTTCACCGCAGATACTTTAAGTCGCGCTCCTATTCCTGACTCTACTGATGAATTTACAAACGAAGTAGAAGCTCATATAAAAGTAGTTTCCTTAAACTTCCCTGCTACACAATCTAGATTGGAGCACATAAGGAACGTTCAACATAAGTGCCAAGAGTGTAAATTCTTAGTCCATTATACTGAAAATGGATGGCCTAGATACAAAAACGATGTTCCTGAGTGCCTGAGAAAATGGTACACTTTCAAAAACGACATATCAATAATTGAGGACCTAGTATGTTTCAAGGAAAGAATAATTATACCTTCAGAACTTAGACATGATATCATAAGTAAGCTACACGATGGTCATTTTGGAATCACTCGCACGATTCTTCGAGCAAAACAATCAGTTTTCTGGCCAGGAATTACAACTGATATCAGCAACTTGATTGAAAATTGTAATACTTGTGCGAAAAATCAAAACCAAATGTCAGAGGAAATGATCCAATCAGACACACCTGACTATCCATGGCAGAAGATTGCAGTTGATTATTTTGATTTTCTAAATGGCAAATACTTAACTGTTGTAGACTATTATTCACGATACTTAGAAATGATAAATGTCTCTACGATGACTGTGGATGAATTGATAAAAAAGATGAAGGCTTGTTTTGCTCGATATGGAATCCCTGAAATCGTTGTGTCAGATTCAGGATCCCAGTTTACAAGTGAAGAGTGGCGTTCCTTTGCAGCTGACTTTGGATTTAAAATAGTTACCTGCAGTCCTTTGTACCATCAGGCGAACGGAGAAGCTGAGAGAGCAGTCCAGACCCTTAAAAACATTCTAGTTAAAAACAAAGACCCAACACTTGCCCTGCTAGAATACAGAACAACACCAGGACCTTCAGGATATAGTCCCTCAGAACTGCTGATGGGAAGAAGATTAAGGACAAGATTACCTTCATTAAAAAAAGAATTGAAACCAAGGAGCGTTGATCACAAGCAATTCAGGGAATGGGACAAGCAATATCGTAGCCAACAAGCTGAGTACTTCAACAAACGACATAGAGCAAAGCTAGAAAGACCCCTAATCGTAGGTTCCAATGTGTACATTCCCGATCGGAGAGCAGAGGGAAGGATTGTTGAAAATGTGGCTCCAAGATCGTATACAGTAACTACAAATGACGGTTTAATACGTCGAAATGGAGCCATGTTGAGACAATTACCAACAGGAAATGAAAGAAAAAACATCTCCTCTTTTGGGCGTATCATAAAACCTACTCAAAGATTAAAGTTTTAATATGAAGTCTAAAATAAAAAAAGAAGGAAAAAAGAGGAAGGGAAGATGTCATATGATGTTTTATTTAATCTTAAATCATGTGTTTTAGGTTTATTATGTTTTGAGTTTATGTAAACAACCAGTTACTTGTGTGAGTCAATACTTATAATAAAATGGTATAAAACTATGTAATTGATCATTATTAGACAGTTTGTATAGGTAGTAGTTGTATAAAATGTGTATATTTATGTACCTACTGTTTATCATCAGTGGAATACATCAATATTACACATTTCATTGCGAAATAAGTGTTACAATGTAGTGTTTTATTTGTTAGCATCATGATTGAATTTAATTTAGCGAGTACTAACAACTGCCTCCCGTTGCTGAGGGACGTTATCGTTTAGTGAGAAAAAAATCTAAAGTGCACCCCCCCTCAACAAATTCCTAGATCCGCCCCTGATTCGTTCGATACTGTATATAAATATGTGTGTGTGTGTGTGTGTGTGTGTGTGTGTGTGTGTGTGTGTGTGTGTGTGTCCGTGAGCTCGATAACTCTCGTAAAAATCATCCGATTTTGATGAAATTTGGTATAAACGTGTAAAGCAACATTTATGACATTAAGCTCGAAAACCGGCCAGATCGCTCTATCCGAAGGGGTATTTTGGGGAGGTTTTGTACCCCAAATTTTTTTTTTTTATTTTTTTACATATAATTTTGGAAATAGTCAAATTTTAGTTTTTACCATTTGATTCAGCTTAAAAAAACACACAATTTGGTATTTTGATCATTCCTCTACGTCAATTGGTTACCGAGATATTGAAAGTGCTAAACACAGTGTACGTTGTCTAATGTTATTTCTTATGGAGGAAAATAAAAAATTTATATTGCTTATTTATGAACGTATACTGACGAAAGTTGGTATACGGCTTAATCTGGTTGTGGTCCATTGATATTTGCTAAAAAAAAAACAATTTTTTGCTAAAGGCTCCCGTAGCAGCAAACCTGCGTATTCAGCCCCATGTTATTCTTATGGATAATAATTAAATGCTATGTCTCCCCTAATTATGAATATAAATGAATAGAAACTGGTATATGACTTCACCTAGATGAGTTATATTGATATTAGCACAAAAACCCATGTTTTGTGTTCCTTGATGCAGCAAACCTGCGTACTCAGCCCCAGTGTTATTCTTATAGACAACTTTTTTATTAGCATATGACGTGTTGTTATTACTTACGGGATGTAATAAAAGACGTCTTTTACAACACTTAAGATACAGAACGCAAAACACCATGAACAAAATACTAAATCCCAAGATAGAAGATTGTAACAAATTCGACATGGCTGGCTCTTACAAAATTAATTGTAACAACTGTGATCACTTTTATATTGGTCAAACTGTTAATTGTATTAAAAGATTTAAGAACCATATATCAGCTTGGAAGAACAGAAAACCGGAAAGATCAAACGTAGCGAAACATCATCTTTTAGAAAATGGCCACACCATAGGGAAAATAGAAGAAAACCTCAGCATCCTCAAGAGTTGTAAAAAAGGAAATAAAATGAATGCATGGGAAGAATTGTTTATATTTAAAGAAAAATGTAAAAATAGAGATAAATTTATTAACGAACAAGTTAACTTCGACTCTGGTGGCACATTTAGGAACCTGTATCCGGAACTTCCGGTAGCCAATAGGATATAAGCAAGAACGCCATTTTGATTCTGTCAGTTCTCTCATTGGCCTGATGATGACTGGTGTGACTGGTCGAAATCGATAGCCTAGTACCATATTTTATATATGTTTACCATCTGTATGTGAATCAGTATAAGTGTAAATATATTTTAAGTGTTGTAAGATGTCTTTTATTACATCCCGTAATTCTTATAGAGAATAATTAAAATTGTATATATTGCTTATTTGTGAATATATTTTTATGAAACTCGGTAAGTGGCTTTATGTAGTATTAAGACAAAAATATCTCCATTGGAAATTCGCTGAGTATGCAGGTTTGCTGCGACGGAGGTATTATTTATATAGATGAATGATACTACTGCAGTAATTGCAGATTTCCCAGGTCTAAAACCGTGCTGAAAATCATTTAATAATTTTGAATCTTTTAAGTACCTTATTAGTAACTGATTGCTAACAATTTTCTCATACATTTTTCATATTACTGGAAGGAGGGAAACGGGCGGTAGTTTGACACAGTTACTAGTTAATTTTTCTTATGGATTTGTATAATTTTTGATTTTTTCAACTGATTGGGGAAAATTCATGAAACAAAAGTTGAATTCATTAAGTTTCTTGAAATTTGGCTTCCATATTCTTTGACATATTTTATAACTTTTATAGGAATGTCATCATATCCTGAAGAGTTTTTGTTTAGTGTGAGATTCCACCTACCTTGGAGGTTAGGCGGCCCCGCACTACAGGTTGAGCCTATTTGCCTAGACCCAAAATCCGGTCCTGACTGACGTCTCATCTGCGTACTTTGCGCTTTTCCAATCGGCACTGAGTTATGGAATAATTTTCTGGGGTAACAGTGCACATGTAAATACCCCCGTCGCAGCAAACCTGCATACTCAGCGAATTTACAATGGATATATAACATAACACATTAACACTTAACGGGATTCATAAGAAATATATTCACAAACAAGCGATGTTAAAAATATTAATTATTCTCCATAAGGATAACATTGGGGATGAGTACGCAGGTTTGCTGCAACAAGGAACACAAAATAATGGGTTTTTATGCAAATATCATTAGAACTCATCTAACTAAAGTCACATACCAAGTTTCATCCATATACATTCATAAATAACTGATATATAACATTTTAAGTATTTTCCATAAGAATAACATGGGGACCAAGTACCTAGGTTTGCTGCTACAGGAACCATAGGCGAAAAATTGTTTTTTTGTGCAAACAACAATAAACCACAACCAGATAAAGCTATTTACCAAATTTTGCCAGTTTAGGTTCATAAATAAGCGAGATATACAATTTTTCTTTCCCCATAAGAATAACATTAGACAACGTACTGTGTTTAGCACTTTCAATATCTCGGTAACCAATTGACGTAGAGCAATGATCAAAATACCAAATTGTTTGTTTATTTAAGCTGAATTTAATGGTATAAATTAAAATTTGATTTAAATTAAAATTACATGTGAAAACCCCAAAAAACACATTTTTGGGGTCCAAAACCCCCAAAAAAAACCTTTCGGATGGTCCGATTCATCTGGTTTTCGAACTCGTTCAAATAAATGGTACTATACACATTTGTACCAAATTTAATTAAAATCGGACCTTTTTTACGAAAGTTATCGTGCTTACGGACACACACACACACATATATAAATATATATATATATATATATATATATATATATATAAATTTGAACGAATGGTGTTTTTGGCATCTGGGGACCTCAAAATGAAAAGTTATCATGGTCTCGGGCTTAAGTCTTACCATGAGACCTACGGTAATAGCTTCTTCCCTATAGGGGAAATTCGCTAAAAGAGTTCTAGTCATTCAAAAGAAAGTATTAAGAATAATTGCAAATGTAAACCAACAAGAACACTGTAAACCCATTTTTATTAACTATGACATTTTGACTGTTATTAATTTATATATCTATAATATTTTGTTACCTATTTAGTTTTAAGAATTACCAATCATATGCACTTAGACTGATGTACACAGCAGAAATATACGGTTCAAAAATAAGCTGGACATTCCGTATGTTAGACTGGAAAGAACTAAATCAAGCCATAGAACGCTTGGGATGAAATGTCTTAATAAACTGCCTGGAAATTTGCTCACAATGAATTATGTTAAATTTAAAAATGTTATTTATAAGTGGTTAACTTTAAACCCGTTCTATTCTCTAACTGAGTTTCTTGAACTAACCACCTCTGAAATTAAGATTCTTTAAAACAGACCCAACTAATCTGTGCCTTTCTCACATTTCCATTGTTTCTTTGTTTTTGTTTTTTCTCTCCCAAGTCCGCCCATAAAATCCACTTCCATGACTAACTTGTAGTTAATTGCAATTTATCTGTAACTATTTAAAACTATATTGACAAATGTTTCTAACATATAAACAATATCTGACAATTTCCAATGTACAAACAAATGTATCTCATGGAAAATAAACATCTTGAATCTTGAATCTTGAATCATCTGTACTATGGAAATCTTGCCTGAAGTAGCATCACAAAGTAAATGCTGGCTGATGCACTCAGGACCTGATTAAGATGTGCGGCGTCCTTAGGCTGAGTTGATTTGGCGCCCCCTCCCCGACTATTGATGGGGGATGTGTATTGTAAAGACTTGATGAACGAGTGTCTGAAAGCGGCCCAACATAGCTTAATTTTGTATATGCGATATGCGTGAAGGGGATACCAGCGCCAGGTATCTTTGTTTCTCTTCAACGTAGAGCTTCATCTCTTTCCGACCTTGAGTGGTTGCCTAAACTCAGGGGAACCACTGTTATCCCCCCTTATAGCACATTGGCTGATCTAAAGGGTCCTAGGCCTTTATCTCTCGGTTTCATTTCCCACCGTAAATGATGGCCGGATCGCGTAACATTAGCCGTAATTGACGATCGCGCCACGTATTATCGGCCGTAAAAGACGACTGGACGATGGACCATTAACGTTATGTATGACTGGATCACGTGATACTTGCCGTAATTGATGAGCGCAACATGTGTCTTTGGCCATAAATGACGATCGCACCGCACTTTATAAAAAATAATGGCGATCGCGCCCGCTATCCACCGAAACAGACAATCGGACCACGTGATATCAGCCGTAAATGACGACCGCATTGCGTAATCACGGCTGTAATTGACGATCACACCACGTGATACAGGTCGCAAATGACGATTGCACTATGTTATATCGGCCGCAAATGACGATCGTACCGCGTAATCATGGCCGTAAAAGACGATCGCTCCGCAGATGACTGTTTCGAGGATATAATCCCGTCCCGAAATAATCCCGAGGTAAAATAAATCCCGCCCAATAAACGGGATTATTTTTCCGAAAAATATAAGCTGCAGCCTAGTCAGCCTAATGGTTAATCAGACCCTGGCTGCACTTGTCTAATTGTTCAGGGCCCTTTACACTTCGTTTATACTGTATGACACTATGACTATCCTGATTAGTTGTTTTATTCCTATAAGTGAATCTACTCATGCAAATCACTGGAGTAAAAGTTATACAAGTTGGAACTAACTCATTTTTTTGTTTGATTGTCGTGAAATATGACAAATTATGAGCAAATAAACTCATACAAGTTTATTAATGTTCAAATCATGAGTAGCTATTTGTTTGAATCACTTTGTTAACTCGTTAGATTTCAGCGATTAGTTCTTAGCATCACAAAATTTGGCAAAGAACGGCTCGCAATTTTGTTCATCAGTGTTGCCTCCAGTATTACCAATAGAACTCCTTGAAAACTAGGCTTTAGTCTTTCTCTTTAGTCAGTCACTAGTAAAGGAAAATAAAGTACAGCTGATCAGCTGAGCTGAGGTGATCGAAAAAGAAAGACAAATTTTATTCCTAGTATTTACCAATATAATCCTGTTTGTAAATATTTATTTAATAGAAAATGGAATAAATATATTTAAATTATTTATTTATATTGTAGAATGGTAATAAGTTTCCTTTTACGAAGTAGGGCCAGATTGATATTAGATTCACCATTGATCAATAGTTACAGAAGGTAAGATAATATATAAATTTTAAAGGTTAAATTATAGTAACCTTAAGTAAAGTAGACAATTGTAGAGTAACTTAATAATAGTCATTGCATATGCAGCCTCTATATTGTTTATTTATATTATTTCTGGCCTATCTTAACAATCCAGAAAATAATAATAGTAGCATCCAGTATATTTTAATGGTATAAATTGTTCATTGAATTGAACAAAAAATGCCTAACTTATTCAAACTTCAAAATCAAATCTTTAGTCAAATGTTCTTGAATTTTCTCAAGCAATCATGTTAAGTTATCAGAGCCTAGGCAAATAATCTGTCCGATTTTAATGTGTCGTTGAAAGTCGACATATGATTTCCCACCACGGGTGCCTACTGCCCCTAATTCCCATAATTTGCTCTAGGCCTACATTACCCACGTCAGCCAGCTGTTTTGGCTAGCAGACATTTCTTCTTATATGCTTTTTAGGGGTTCAATTAAAATATTTGTGCTGATGGTCAAGTAAAAATTGGTACAATTTATGCGTATTTTGTTCAAATTTATTTTTGTAAACTCAACTAAACTGGTATTTAATTATAAAAAGCAATAAAGCTATGAGTCCAAATCTATAATGACAGTACACAAGCCATAGCTTTGTTTACATTTAAACAAAGCACTATCAGATAAACAATAAATCAGCTGTTAGGGGTAATAATTGTTTGGGAATGAGAGAAACGGGAGAAACTGGGGAGTTAAAATTTGTCTTTCACCTGCACATTAATATCTGTAGATTATAGCTTACATCAGCCTACAAGCGTAAACTTGAGGATGTGTGTTATTTAATAGGTGTTTTATCTATGTTATTTGAGAAATAGGGTCTAATGAGTTATCTGATGCACACCATTCGTTTTTCTCTATTCTACTTTCAGACGCACTAGCATAAGAGAGTTGAAAATGTCTAATAATAAAATATTTGGTTTCATACTGCTATGGGATAAATATGTTTGTTTGTGAAACAGAAAACCTTATTTAAGCTCACTATTATTCCAGAGGCTTCTATGAGTTTTACTGACAAAGTCATAATCAATCATATATGCCTATTTCTAGTATTAATGGCGTGCTTGTCACTTCTTAGACTAGATTTTTGAAGATTCTGTGTCACAAGAATTAAAGTGTACAGTGTACATAATATATGGGCTATGTAATGTCACCACTCAATAAGACGGTACTTTGGTATTATACGGATGCCACTATTTTTGGAGGTTAAATTTTTACCGGATACAAAGGATAACTACATAATTCGAAAAAACGTACTTTTATTGACTTACTGTACAAATTTTACATCATTCTGATGAGCGGTCTTTGTGTTGTACCTCCCAAAAGGCAGCGATGTCTGCTAGGATCGTGTTGAATGCGTCGCCGCCGCTAGCAGCCAGACCCGATCGCCACAGGTACGCCGCCAAATATACATCGCGCTGTGGCAGTTATGTTAGGATGGGTTATCATAAAAATGCGTACGGTTTCCTCTTCATTTCGAGGTAAATCCCACACGAAAAGAACGTCACTCATTATGAAAACAAATGTAACGTAGTGCACGGCAATAAATCACTCATGACACTGACCCAGGACCCAGATTACAGGCGGTGACAGGTGATGCGCGCGCTCCGGTCAACGACCTGACCTTGGCCTATTTGGAGGGTGTTTGGCGGCCGAAAGTATGACTCATCAGGTATCATTCGATTCGTAACAAAACAAGGAAAGTCCTACAATCATTTTTATGATAACCCATCCTAACATAACTGCCGCAGCGCGCTGCATAAGGGTGGCATCCGTATAATACCAAAGTACCAATAAGACTCAATAAGAACCACCTCAAGCCTTTGAACAAAATTAAGTTATGTTTGCAAGTTTCTGTTTGTTTTATGCTAACAATAACATCTAATCACCTTCTTTTGCTATTAAAAACTATTTTAGAACCTGGGGAATTACACCACAATGTGATGTCATATAATAAGTGAGTATGAAAAAAACAAATTCTGCTTTCATAAAAAGATCAGGACCAGTTCGGTATATAAGGTTGCTATATCACCAAATTTCCCCAGATATTACCAGATTTTGGGATACAAATTTTGCTCCGAAAATTATTTTTTTTAACCCTAGCTGTGGCCATCCAACCAATCTGGTCAGATTTTTGTCGCCTAGATGCAACAATAAATATCATTGTGTAAATATATTGTGGCCACTGGCCAAATTGGTCGCATATGACTGAAAATTTTGTAATGTTAAGAAACCATTAATAATAAACTCAAAAGTTATCAATATATATATATCATTCGAAAGATCACATTCTGAACTTTAATTTTATTACAT
Source organism: Allygus modestus (assembly GCA_963675035.1). NCBI lineage: Eukaryota > Metazoa > Arthropoda > Insecta > Hemiptera > Cicadellidae > Allygus > Allygus modestus. Next base: position 38,017,545 of record OY776114.1, on the reverse strand, counting down.
AAATGAACCGTGTACCGTAGCAGCTGTATAACAATTTTACGACGATTAGAAATCGAATAAATTTTTGGCACAATGCAATTGCTGCAGCCGATGCTCTGACAATGGCAAAAAAATTTTTGAAATTACCCTGCTGGGGTAATTTTTCTCGCAGGAAGATGCGATTGGTACCAATGCACAGCTAAAGAGTAGCGTTTTATGTTGATATTGATTTTTAGAATGAAATATTGATTGGACAGGTTATATGATTTTATGAAAACAGGTGTTTCTGGTTTTTTTGTGGAATGGCCAATCTGACCAAATTGGTCGGATCAGAAAATCACGTTGTTATTTTGAAGAGGAAGAAATGTAGAGTAATTTAGTTTTGCCATTGGCAGCACTGTTTGCCCTTGGCTTCATAACCAAGGAATTGTTTCATTACGTCACATTTTTGCCTAATCGGCAACTATACAGCTGTTTACCAAGTCTCAGTCAGTTTCTTGGGCTCGCTCCAAACTGTATTGTATTTGGTATCACTGTAAACAGCAGATTTCAGGCTTTCTTCTTATTTCTGTCTCGATGTGTTGTGATTTTGTTGACAATATAACATGACATCTGAAATATGCAATGTCCAGTCCCAGTCCAAAATGGCGCACTATGTTATTGTTTGACCCCTGTCATTTGTGTAAGAGTATTCTAGTTATTTATTTTGCCGAATTTACACAAAAATGGATTGTAGTGACATTCGGAGTGCTCTTGAAGAAAGTATTAGTGGCATTGATGACGATTTAGAGGGTGGTATAGGCGTGATATTGAGGTGAACAACTTTCCTGATGATGTGTCATAGGCGTCGTAAGCTAATTGGATTATTTATCTGGTAGTGAGCTATATATAGTGAGTGAGCCTAGTGGTGAGTTATATATTTATATGTATATTTCTATGTATTCTATGTATAACATGTTATATATGTATACGTTTGGAACTGATTGTACTACAACATGTTTATATTGATCTGGGGATAAAACATTTAGCAAAAAAGTTATATAGTAAATACTGTTAAATCTTTTTTTTCCAAATACACAAAAATAGCAAAACATTCTTTTATTTACATTTATTTATAAGTGACAAATTTGTTACTATCAACTTTATGACTTTTTTGGATTCCTTACTTCATTAGCTTTACAAATATGTATATATAATTATTATTATATACATGTATTACATGACTTATTTACAGCACAAACTAACAGGTGGGTCATGTATTTTGGTTCATGATTCAATTAATTTTATTGTAAGAGCAGACTTAAAGCAATTTAATGAGGAATTATGTTTTGAAGCCTCTTATATAGAAATAGTGAAAAAAAAGATTATTATAGTTTCTATCTATAGAATACCTGGTAGTAAGGTTACTCAGATGTTTCTAAAAAAATTTAGAAGCTTTTTAGAGTTCATGCAAAGGGAAAATAACTCTAAAAAAATTATAATCACAGCAGATTTCAATATTGATATTATGAAAAATGATAATGATACAAAAATAAATTAGATGTCGCAAACCAAACCAAACCGGTCCGAGGAAATGTAGGCATAACATGAGCAAGTTATTAGATTCTATAGGGGCTTAGTTGATTTTTGAAGCCTATGATAAACATGCATTAAAAAGCATTTTTTAATAGGCCTGATTAATTTTCAAACATTGTCTGGGTACCACCGGACACCCCCCTCTCCCCCCAAACCTCCTAGTAGAGAGTCGCCAGCTACACTCCCCCCTTTTCCCACACTACCTTATATGGCAACTCTTCCAGTACATTGTTTTAGCATTTTTAAAAAGGTAACTAGCAAGCCTAAGCATCCAGTCTTTATACGAGAATCTAAGCTGAATGTATTATTCGGATAGATGCCTACCAATTTAACACTCTGCTTCATTACAAGAGAGGCTAAAATAATTTCTTCTGTCTTCTTCTTAATCAAAACAAACTTATTGGATCAGAATTGGAGATCGTTTCTTTCCAATGGGTTGGACTTGGAGTTGCTTTAATAGCCTTGTGAAAGTTAAGAATGGTCGTGTCGAATGTGTAAAGTATGCAGTTAGAAGAGAGAAAAATGGGTAGGTCATTAATGTAGATTGTAAATAGGAAGGGCCCTGGAACTCGCCATTACTTGTGAAGGATCAGATCTCTGCTCATTCAGTTTAACAATTTGCCTTCAGTTCTAATCAGTGAGATATGAATGTACAAGAGACTGATGCCTCATTTATCCCATAGAAAGTCAGTTTTTCAGTGAAAGTGGCATGTAGAACTACAGTGGAACCTTGATAAATCAAACCTCAGGGGGAACAGAAAATATTTAGAGTTATCAAATATTTCGAAGGTTTGACTTATTAAGATCTTACACAAATTAAAATATCTTTATTCATGAAAAGTATACATTATATACAATGAATAGTATCAAACTATCTATTTACATTATATTAAAACTCAAAATACAATTGTAATAAAATCCTGGATGGATAAATAATCAAATTATAAACGAATCAAGTAAACTCGGTTGTATTATTACATTTATCTTTCTTTGTTTTATTGTTGTTTTAGCCGTTTTGATTGTGTTACTTTCATTTTGGTTTTTGAGGGTAGGAAAAATTCATCAATTGAGTAGAGATTTGGCAATTAAATATTCTTTTAAGCACCTTTTACATTTTATGATGTTTGTTTCCTGTTTAATTGATGTAGTAGAAGTTTAGCTGAGGAGTAGAATCCTTACATTGTTTTGTGTTTTGTACGCAGTGTTTCATAACTAATCATACCGTGATGATTAATTATAGTTAAACATATTTTTAACAATTGCAATGTTTACAACAAGCCTGGAACTGTTTTAAACAGATTTCTTGGTGAACGTAGAAATTGATGAAAAACATCCGTCAGTGAACAGTGAACATGTTTCAGAGTATAAAAGTAAACAAACAATAACTCAAGGTTTAGCAAATTGGTGATACTTTGCCTGTTTGACCACTTCCCGTCTATTATTGGTTGGGTTTTGCTCCCTTCTTATTGCTCCAAACACACCCCTCCCCACCTTTGAAGCTAAGTCAGTTCTAAAAACGACATTTCACACATTTTATCCACACACCAGAACCTTAAAATTCGGACTAACTAATGACGCCTGGCAGAAGTAGTTGTAGAGGGGAGGGAGGATGGGAATATTGGGTGGCGTCATGAACGATGGATGCTCAAATACAGTAACTAGGGGTTTGGAATCCGAACCAATAATATCAAATTTCAACTTATAGAGGTTTTCCAACAAAAACTTTGTTATAAAGGTGCAACGATTTGCTAAAAAGACGCAAAACTGTAGAGTTATCGAGATTTTCCTCACCAACCCTTCGACTTATAGAAGTAAAATAGCATAGTGTTAAATAGTTCAAGGGGAATGACAACACTTTTGACTTATCAAGCAATTTGATTTTTTAGGTTTGAGTTATTGAGGTCCCACTGTAGACCACTGTAAGATCTAACAGTGTTTATTAAACATGACAGCCCTTTCCAAAACCAGCTAAGATGAAAGAGGCTATTTTTCAAGAGCTTTTATGGCAGATAGCCTACTTATGAACCCATACTGGGTGAAAGACAAAAGTTTATAGCTTGAACCATGTAGAAATTAATATGACTGATGTTTTTCCTGAATATGTTAATAAGGCTTCAATATGTTGTGAGTCATCTTTACTGGTCGCATTTAATAATCAGCATTAGTCACAATAAAGTCAGAAGCAAGTTTGCAAAAGCTGGCTCGTTGGAACACCAGAGAGTAGGTTAAGCCCACTAAAGTTGTTGGATCTGCTTTTAGGTGTGTTCACAATGGAGCCTCCAAGGAAAGGGAAAAACAAATTCGCAACTATGTACTTTCAAGGTACATGCAGTATGTGCAACAGTATGCTGCCCTGTTGGAGAAAAGATTTCCAACAGCAATACGAGTTTATAGAGTTTTTACAATTGGAGTCAAGGTAACTTATATCTACTGTTACATATAGATGGATTATTATATTTTAACAATCACACTAGTTCAGTAACTTAATTCCAATTCTGCTAATCTAAAAATTGTTTAATCTGAACATAAATTTTGGAGTTAATAATATTTTTGATTTTGTTTATGGATAAAAATAAGAAAAATGTAATACAAAAGTGAAAAAAGTTGTGATTGACTTTCTGCACCTTATGAATAAAAGTCACATCCTCTAGCCCCTACATCGCTTTATAATGTATTGTAATGATGTACAAACAATTTTATGGTATAAAACAGCATAAATACTAGAGTCTTCTGGATATCAAAACCCTCAGAGCTGAAGCACAGTGGTCATAAGAGCAGACCTGTTCAGAAGGGAGGTAACAAATATGTCAGGTTATCAAGTTTTGAATATGGTTTGTATATTGCATTCAGGGGTGGACTGTTGGTATGAAAAGGGCGGTGGAATAGGTCCTACCAGTTGGTCCTGAGGGAAGACATGTTGTTCGGGGGGTGATACGCTACAGTTCAAGGGGACAACGTGGTACAAAAAGCTACTGCAAGATTTACATATCTGACTGTCAGAAAACATGGTCCATAGAACATGAAAAACCTAAAATGAAGAGGAGATCTCTAGCCTGTGATGTTCACACGTCGATACACAGATTACAAAATAACATATTGCCTGAATAACACATTTTTTATATGACAGTTAAACAAAAAATGAAAAAAACTGCATTTATATCAAACTCACAACACTCACACTGTCTGACTTTTAAACATGAAGGAGTGTCTTCTTGATTCACTACTTTCTTACATAATTTGTGGATTATCCTAGGCCTATGTATTAATTTTCCAACTAGCCATCTAATTTCCCTTGGTTGATATCTTAATTTCCCTTTAGGTTGGGACAATAAAGCGTATGGTGATTTGTACTGGTTTTGAAGTTTAGATTATCTAGGCCTACTTACCTTTTACAAATTTAAAATAATAATCTTGAAGAGTCTATAAAAGTACCCATCAACACCACCATGCTCATTCACCATATTTATAATTTTCATAACATTTCATTACACAGTAGCTCAACCCGAACCCAACCAACTTCAAGCTGCAGATGATAGTCAGCTGGGAGAGCGTATGGTGCTCGACAGGTGAACGTCCATTATGGTTTACTAACCTCAAAAACAAATGTTTTAAAATGATTAATTTTAATATGAAACCTGATTTATTTCAATATGACATTTATTTAAATTATAATTAAAATAAACTGGTTTTAGATTTTGTTTACCTATATTTGTTTATTTCCCCCCTTCGAGGAGGGCGCCAGGGCACCATTACAGGGAGGGCGCACCGGGAACTTTCCCGGTGTCTCGGCGGGTCGGTCCACCGATTATCTCTAAAAACTGATTATATTAACTCTAAAAAAATTATAATCACAGCAGATTTCAAAATTGATATTATGAAAAATGATAATGATACAAAAATATTTGACAGCTTAGTGTATAGTTTTGGCTTGAAAATAAATATGAGACAACCAACCGGAATTTTTAAAACTTCAAAAACATGCATTGATAATATTCTCACTAGTGTAAATTATGATAAAATAGCAATCACCAATATTGAACTTGGCCTGCCTGACCATAATGCATTGTTGCTACAGCTGCCCGATAATCTAAATTTTTCTGAAACCTTTTTTGAGAAATTCCGCTTTTTTCCCATTAAAAAATTACCATGTTTTATAAATTCTTTAAAGGCAAATATTGACTCACTGCAGTTAAACAAGTCTGTAAATGAGAATTATAAAGATTTTTTATCAAGTTTAATGCTGTGATTAAATGAAGTGTTTCCGATTAAGATGATGAAGGTTAAAAATAAGCAAAAACAACAGAATTGGATAACACAAGGTATTAGGGTATCTTCAGTAAATAAGAGAAGATTACATCAACTTGCAAAGACTTGTAGACAGGAATCATTTTTGACCTATGTTAAAAAATATAAGAAAATTTTTAAAAATGTTGTTGTTCAGGCTAAGAGATCCTGTAATGGTGATTATATTAAGAAATCTGTTAATAAGAGTAAGGCAATGTGGGAAGTAGTTGAGAAGGAATTGGGTCTGAAGGCAAAAAGTAAAACTAACACTGAAATTGACGTCGGAGGGAGGGTAATAAATGACCCCAAAGAAATTGCGGAGTACCGTATCTTAATGTACAATTTACTAATATAAAGGAAATATTAAATGTTCCAAATGTCTCTTTCAATAATAACAAGTATTTTAATGAATGTTCCACAGTGTCGGACAATATGGCTAATTTACAAAATTTTTGTTTTACCAATGAAATTGAGGTAAAAAATGTAATTTTAAGTTTAAGTAACAGTAATGCTTGTGGCTGGGATGAGGTTCCCACTAAATTATTGAAGTGGTCTGCTGATATTGTTTCTGGTGTATTAGCTAAACTCATCAATCAATCATTTCAGGAGGGTGTCTTTCCTAATTTGTTAAAATTCTCTGAAATCAAACCTATTAATACCCCCGTCGCAGCAAACCTGCGTCCTCAGCGAATTTCAAATGCAAAATATTTGTCTTAATACCACATAAAGCCGCATACCAAGTTTCATAAAAATATATTTACATATAAGCGATTTTAATTATTATCCATAAGAATAACATTGGTAATGAGTACGTAGGTTTGCTGAAACAAGGATCAAAACAATTGGTTTTTATGCAAATATAAATATAATTTAACTAGGCGAAGCCACATACCAAGTTTCATCAATATTCAATCATAAATAAGCGCCATATAACATTTTAGTTATTCTCCATAAGAATAACATGGGGGCTGAGTAAGCAGGTTTGCTGCAACGAGGAACAAAAAAATGGGTTTTTTTGCAATTATCAATATAACTCAACGAAGTGAAGCTACATACCAAGTTTTATTAATTTATGATCATAATTAAGGGAGTCATTACATTTGACTTATTCTCCATAAGAATAACATGGGGGCTGAGTACGCAGGTTTGCTGCTACGGGAATAATCAACAAAAAATCAATTTTTTGTGCAAATATCAATATACCAGTACTACGTGAAGCCACATACCAAGTTTCATCAACATACATTCATAAATAATCGAGATATCAAATTTTATTTATTCTCCATAAGGATAACATTGGACAACGTACTGTGTTTAGCACTTTGAATATCTCTGCAACGGTTGGGCGTAGAATCACAATTTAAACACCAAAATGATCGTTTTGTGGAACTGAACAGATTGGTAAAAGCAAATGTGAAGTTTACATTAAAATAAACTGAGGAAAAGCCAAAAACCTTTTTCCCATAAGATTAACATGGGCGATTTTATGAGCAGGTTTTTTTTGGATTTTCTCCGCAACCACTTAACCTAGGTTAATAATTCAAAATACTATATTATTTGTTTTTTTAAACTCTATAACATGGTCAAAACCAAAATTAAGTTGTTCAAAAATTTTAGGGTGAAAAATGCAAAAAACTGATTTTTGAAAAAATTAAAACCCCCATAAACCCCCCATCCCATGGTCCGATTTTTCTGGTTTTCGAACTTAAAGTCATGAATGTCATTTTACACATTTGAGCCAAATTTCATCAAAATCGGACGTTTTTTACTCAAGTTATCGCATTCACGGACACATATATAGATATATATATATATATAGATATATATATATATATATATATACATATATATAGATATATATATATACATATATATAAATTTGAACGAATAGTGTTTTTGTCATCTGGGGACCTCAAAACAAAAAATTATCATGGTCTCGGGCTTAAGTCTTACTATGAGACCTACGGTAATAGCTTCTTCCCTATAGGGGAAATTCGCTAAAAAAAAAGCCTCGCTTGGTTCTAGTCAGAATTACAGACCAATCTCTTTATTAAGTAATGTAGCAACAATTTTTGAGAAGGTAATTTATCTTAGAATTTCTAATTGCTTGGAATGCAACTCAAAATTATGCCAAGAACAGTTTGGTTTTAGGAAAAATTTAAGCACCCATACAGCTCTTTTTACATTTGTCGGTGATGTTCTTGAGGCTCTGGATCGGTCGCAGTTAACTGCGGGGGTTTTCTGTGACTTGTCCAGGGCTTTTGACTGCGTGGACCATGAATTGTTATTGATAAAATTGAAAAATATGGGCGTTGAAGGGGCTGCTATAGAATTACTGCAATCTTACTTATCCAATCGTAAACAACGAACAATAATAACAAGAAATTCGACCAAATATTATTCTAAATGGGCCACTGTAAGATATGGTGTGCCTCAAGGCTCCATATTGGGCCCATTACTGTTTATAGTATATATCAACAGCTTGCCAATTTTTTTTCTAAAAACATTTGTAGTTTCACTCTATATGCAGATGATACAACTGCTCTTTTGAAAAGAAAAACTTTTAGTGAAATCAAATTTACTCTTGATGACACCATTACAAAAATTAATGAATGGTTTGAGAACCACGGTTTAAAATTAAATGAGGACAAGACCAATATTTTGCAATTCAAGCTAAGAAATAATCTAATGGATCCTACAATTAGTAATACTAAAGTAGTTAAATTTTTGGGTTTAAATTTTGATTCAAAATTAAGTTGGTCTGACCACATACATTTTTTAAGTAAGAAATTAAGTTCAACAAGGTATGCAATTAGTATATTAACTAAAGTCACATCTATAGAAGTCTGCTTAACTGTCTATTATGCATATGTCCACTCGCTGTTGGCTTATGGAGTTACCTTATGGGGTAACTCTGTAGAAGCCGGGAGAGTGTTCGTGTGTCAAAAGTTCATTCTTAGGACAATTTTCCATTTAAAACCAAGAACTAGTTGTAAGCCTTATTTTAAAAACATTGTATTCTAACATTACCTTCTCTTTACATTCTTGAGCTAGCAAAATTTGTTCATACGAAATCATCTGTTTTTGAAAAATACAAAATAAATCACAGCTATCATACTAGAAATAATAATAACATTTTTCGATATCCAAATCATAGTCATAAAAAATTTAAAACTGGACCACTTTATATGGGATTAAAAATTTATAATCATATACCTGAATCATACAAAAGCTTAGCAATAACAAATTTTACATCTAAACTGAAAGAGACATTGAGCCATAAAGCTTATTATAGAGTTGATGAGTTTTTTATAGATAAAATTTAGCGTATGATTTATACATGGTTTATGTATACATTTTATATAAGGTAGGAAAGCTTGAGGTAGGGAACTTGAATGTGTTAGGCTTAGTTAATATTAAACAAACTTGACCATGTACCTGCTTAAAAATTACTTATGTAATGTTTCTCAGGCGTTATGTACAATAAAGATTTGTCTATTGTCTATATAACACTTTCATTGCTTTAATACTTAATTAATGGACTAAATTTGATTTACTGATAAGACTACTATAAGTGTATTACTATTTTAAATTTGTTATGTTTTACAGGACTTTTACAGTGACCTGAAAGTGTTTCTCGCTTTATTTCATAAAGTGAATCTTACATCTAAAGGATTAGAAGCTTTAAATAGACGAGAACTGGAAGTATACCACAAGATGTCAAAGGACATGATTAGAATTTCTCCAGTATTGCTATTTTCTGCATTACCTTTTGCTAACTACGTGATTTTTCCTCTAGCGTAAGTATTTTAGTTAGAACAGAATCAATATTTTCTGTATAGAGCATATATTTTTTCCATATTCAATAATTTGTTCACACAGTAATGGTTCATGCATCTCAGAATCATTACTGTTATTAATTATTATTAAATTATACAAAAATGTTTAACAGATAATTTGTCCCACTTTGAACTGTGTGCAGAGGAACCCATAAAGTCTTGTAGCAGGTGTGCGTGTGTTGCTCTCACTGCCATCTTTTGAGTCATACATAAAATATTTCTTATATCCTGTCATATGGTGGGATCTGTTTGGTTGCAATGGTTACACTGCGTGTACTATTTTCAGCTACTATTTTCCTCGGCGGCTCCTCACATCACACTTCTGGTCATTGCAACAGCGCCACGAGTTTGCGCTCATTGACCATCGCAACCGGCTGCGCCACTTCAAGGGTGTCTTCCGCGCCCTGCAGTGGCAGATGGAGAATCTCAAGGATCATGACCTTTTCCCCCAGTGGGAATGTGTCATCAGGTGGGAGAATTTCGAAACCGTAAGTCCTGGGAAGGAATTCGTTTCAGCCAAAATTTCAGTCGAGGCTAGATTGTCTAGCGTCATGAAAATTGAAAAATCCTGGGAAAGAATAAAGGACTAGTTTTGCTTTTGATTTCAGTTTTTACCATTATTAGGCCTGTCGATCCCAGTTTTACTGGGAAAATTTGTGGAGGGCGAAAAACATTTGTTTCTGCTGCATTCTGTGGAGAAACTGATTAATTTTTACACTAGTGTACCGTACATGTTTCTATATAATCACCTGACCAAATAAAATCAGCGTCTGCCGATAAATAATCAAGATAAATATTGAATCTTTTAAAGCCAATAGGGCGGAGCATTAATGAATTTTGGAAATTTTCTGAATTTTTTTGCATTTAGGAGTTCTATAGTAAACGTTTTGTTTTGCAATATGTTAGGGTTCTGTCAGGATAACACCTTCAAATTTGGTATGGCGGATTTCTCATTTGATAACATGTATTTTAAAATGAGCTTTTTTGCAGGGTCAGTGCAAACACTTTTGAGCCCCGTCCACTCCCACCTTACACAACCAATACCATTTACTCAACTCAAAAAGTAATAACGTCATATCCAACGCAAACCTCTAAATATTCTTCCCTGATCTTTCTAACTGAATTCTTACACATACTGCCCCATCAAAGTAATGTTTTCTATAAACCATGCAACCTCAGGTTGGTAACTTACAAACTGGCTTCAACTTGTTATACTACAGAAAACAAGCAAATGAATTCACTGGAATGGAACAGCTTAAAGTAAAGCTCAACAATACATTTACTTTAATTTGGCAGTTTATTAAATTTAACTTGTAAAACTGAAGCTTACAGATTTAATTTAAAACTAAGTTTGGGTTTGAAAAATAAATAAATACCAAAATTAGTTATCAGAGATGACAAAATGTCTGCTATAATCGATTAAATAACATGTTTATATTAGTATAACAAGTTTTGTTCGTTCACTTAGCCATACGAGTAATGACTAATTATAGATTACTAGGCCTGATGATCCCAGATACACAGAGAATCAAGACATCAAGAGTTAGGAACTCCCTTCTGAAATTGAGGAATTTTAAAAAGCTCTTCCAAAAATCTTACTTTGCTCCTGTGAAGAAATTTGTCTGGGTATTGTGGTCTTTCATTGAACCCTAAATAAGGTTATTAAAGATTTAGAGGTACAAATGTAGCATGTAAATGAGTAGTTTTACATAAACTTTATAGTATTTTTTGTAATACCTGTTGGCATGTACTTTGCAAGGGAATCCTTTAGTGAAACCTAATCACCTGGCAACACGATTGGAGAATGAATTGGAGATACACTCAGTAAATATTAACATATAGCATAATTCCCATGATACTAACCCTGACACTCTTTGCTAACAATGGGGTAGTGCCCTAAAGACAATAGATGGTTTGAAATAGCTTACAACTTCCTGTAGCTCCACATTTTAATAATAAGAAAATTGTTCATAAAATTCACCAGAATGTAATTTTATTGTTAAATTAGGTTATCGTTTTGGCTTCTTGGATGCATAAAATATCAATATACAAACAAATGTCACGATATAAGCAATGTACATCCAGAATTATAACAAAATTTGTTTATATTTAATTATTTAAATTCAAAATTAGAGTTTCTTAGCACTTATCATTTCAGTTAAGCCTACATACTCCACCAAATTGTTAATCTATGGTTAATAGAGAGACATCAGTTTGCTGTGCAGGTAACAGCTGAGTTATTTCCTTTGTAGGTTGCTTGGTTCGGGGCTCCATCCTTCACCGCAGCAGGTGCTCGAGTGCAAGGCTTTGTTTGCCGAGAGTCCCTACCATTTGAACAGCATCTACTCTGGTCATGTGGTAAGTGAGGAAGAATGTTTTAAACAGGTCTATATAAAATTTTGACTTTTATTTAAGGCATTTACATATGACATGAAAGCGTTAGATCATACTTTGGTGTAACGTAGAGTAATAAAATAATAGTGAACGGATGCGAGCAACCACTCGTTTTTACTCAACGTACGCTTCTTGAGCCTAATGTGCCATCTAGCTCTCATGTGGCCTAAGCATTTACTTTTACTTTATGCTCAGTACTGCAAGCTAGGGTATAAAGGTTTTTGTCGCTTTAAAAAATGTTATGTTCTTTCAAAAGAGCTATAAGGAAAGATCGGTCTCATGCCCTGTGAAGAGGATCCGCGGGACGACAACATAGGTATGAGGTCTTGACATTTATCCTACTAAAATCAACTTCATACTTTTTTCAACTGAGCAGAAGCAGAGAAGGTTAGGGCATTGTCTGTTTTCGTTTTCAGTGGAGAAGAGAATATTGAACGATTTCAAATGGCAGATTACCTTGGAGTGTGATTGCATGGTAATCCAATTACACCAGTTAATTTAATCACATAAATTAATTTGACTCTGGAACCATGGTAGCAGCCCTGTCGTGGGTTTGAATACCAGTCCTGGCATGTAAATTTTATTAATACTGTACAACTTGTACTGTAACGGTTCACCCCCTGCTTTGCTGGATACGTTTCACACATAGATCTATAGTCATGACCAGATTTCTAAATAGGCTGAAAAGGCTGCAGCCTAGAGCGGCAAAATTTAAGGGGCGGCACTTTGGCAGTTTACTAAAAATTTAAAATATACATTTTTAATATTTTAATAACAGAAACTTCTTTAGACGTATCTATGATATGTATCGTATTCATTTACGGAAATGGAAATATGTTTATTCTTTTCTTAGCATAATACAAATATTTCTCCACATAATGTTGTAGCACATTTTTCATGTAGTGTAATTTGGTTTGACAACCCTGCAAGGCGCAAGCACAGTGATTCGGTCTGACAACACTGTAAGCCCAGTCAGTGTCACTATGCTGTCACAACAAACCTTCCTAACAAACCTAAACTCTCTTGTTTACGTTAGAAAAAAAAAGGTTAAACTCACTTTCTTTATTGTGTATCGAGGCAAATACAACAAAAATACTTTCATATGAGGACATTATTAACGAGTTTGCCATTAAAAAATCTCGTAAGAAGACTATGTTGTTTAAGTTTTGAACATATACAAAAGTGTAGAATGTATTCAAGCCCAAACATTCAACTATATTGTGTTTGTAGAATTATTCATGTTTGTATTATGGTAGCCTGTATAACATCTATCTATTTAATGTCAACAAATAAACCAGTAATGAACTATTTTATTTACACGTTTTATCGTTTTTCGTTTTTATCAGCTTGCTTTCTTGTCTGTTTGGTACAAATTTTCCAATTGATTTTAAACTAACCTTCCGATGAGCTAAAGACATGAAACTTGAAACACAGCTGAGAAATGGATGAAAATGCAATATTTAATCATTTTATTGAAATAAAATTATTTTTTATAATATTTTATTTAACTTTAATCTTACAATAACATAAAATGTAAACATAAACAAACATATCAAAGTAAACCTAAATTAAATAAAAATACTTTTTTAAAATACCACGTTTTTAAAATAGACTAAAAAGTATAAAATATTTTATACGTTTTAGTCCGTTTAAAAAACATGGTATTTGAAAAAGTATTTGTATTTAATAAATTATTTTTGTGTGGTTTTAGTTTTACTCTTCTGCACAGTTTAATTTTAATAACTGAATCTATCAGTTGTTGTGTAAAACCAATGTAAAATATGTATGATAACATATGAGTCTATTAAGTGTGAGTCTCTAAAATAAGGGGGGGGGGGGAAATGGATTTACCCTACAGGTGGCATACTCCTAAATCCGGCCCTGTCTATAGTCTATGTGGACAGGCAAAGTAAGGCAAAAAGAGGCTGAAAAAATACCCCCGTCGCAGCAAACCTGCATACTCAGCGAATTTCCAATGCATTAACATAACACATTAAAACACTTAACAGGATTCCTAATAAATATATTCACAAACAAGCGAAATTAAAAATTAATTACAATATTCTCCATAAGAATAACATTGGGGATGAGTACGCAGGTTTGCTGTAACAAGGCACAAAAATAATGGGTTTTTATGCAGATATCCATAGAACTCATCTTAGTGAAGTCACATACCAAGTTTCATCCATATACATTCATAAATAAGCGATATGTAACATTTTAAGTATTTTCCATAAGAATAACATGGGGACCAAGTACCTAGGTTTGCTGCTACAGGAACCATAGGCGAAAAATTTTTTTTTGTGCAAACAACAATAAACCACAACCAGAAGAAGCCATATATCAAATTTTGTCAATTTATGTTCATAAATAAGCGAGATATACAATTTTTCTTTTTCTCCATAAGAATAACATTAGACAACGTACTGTGTTTAGCACTTTCAATATCTCGGTAACCAATTGACGTAGAGCAATGATCAAAATATCAAATTTTTTGTTTTTTTAAGCAGAATTCAATAGTATGAATTAAAATTTAATTTAAATAAAAGTTACATGTTAAAAACCCAAAAAACACATTTTTGGGGTACAATACCCCCCAAAAACCCCCCTTCGGATGGTGCGATTCATCTAGTTTTCGAACTCGTTCAAATAAATGGTACTTTACACATTTGTACCAAATTTCATTAAGATTGTACCTTTTTTATGAGAGTTATCGTCCTTACGGACACATATATAAATACCCCCGTTGCAGCAAACCTGCATACTCAGCGAATTTCCAATGAATATATAACATAACACATTAAACCACTTCACAGGATTCATAAGAAATGTATTCACAAACAAGCAATATTTAAAATATTAATTATTCTCCATAAGAATAACATTGGGGATGAGTACGCAGGTTTGCTGCAACAAGGCACACAAAATAATGGGTTTTTATGCAAATATCAATAGAATTCATGATAGTGAAGTCACATACCAAGTTTCATCCATATACATTCATAAATAAGCGATATATAACATTTTAAGTATTTTCCATAAGAATAACATGGGGATCGAGTACCTAGGTTTGCTGCTACAGGAACCATAGGCGAAAAAATGTTTTTTTGTGCAAACAACAATAAACCACAACCAGATTAAGCCATATACCAAATTTCGCCAGTTTATGTTCATAAATAAGTGAGATACATTTTTTCTTTTTCTCCATAAGAATAACATTAGACAACGTACTGTGTTTAGCACTTTCAATATCTCAGTAACTAATTGACGTAGAGCAATGATCAAAATACCTAATTGTTTGTTTTTTTAAGCTGAATTCAATGGTATAAATTAAAATTTGATTTAAATTAAAATTCCATGTGAAAACCCAAAAAAACACATTTTTGGGGTACAAAACCCCCCAAAAACCCCCCTTCGGATGGTGCGATTCATCTGGTTTTCGAACTCGTTCAAATAAATGGTACTTTACACATTTGTACCAAATTTCATTAAGATCGGACCTTTTTAACGAGAGTTATCGTGCTTGCGGACACATATATATATATGTATATAAATATATATATATATATAAATATATATATATATATACATATATAAAAATTTGAACGAATGGTGTTTTTGGCATCTGGGGACCTCAAAATGAAAAGTTATCATGGTCTCTGGCTTAAGTCTTACCATGAGACCTACGGTAATAGCTTCTTCCCTATAGGGGAAATTCGCTAATTCCCTATAGGGGAAATTCGCTAAAATTTGAACGAATGGTGTTTTTGGCATCTGGGGACCTCAAAATGAAAAGTCCCCATAGGTCTCGGGCTTAAGTCTTACCATGAGACCTATGGTAATAGCTTCTTCCCTATAGGGGAAATTCGCTAAAAACAAACGAGTTCGCACGCAGCACGCTGACGTGAGGGAAGTGAATTTCCACATAAAAACTTGTAAAACTCAAAATAAGTGTAAAAACATACATTTGTCCAATTTTTATTGAAATCTGAAAACATTGATTTTTTGGCTGTTCTGATACTCCTGGTTTCATTTACTTGCAAAGCTGGGAATACAATTTTGCGCATTATAAGGTTAGGAGAAGGTCCAGAGAGGCTTGAAACTAGGCGTGAGGTTGCTGGGGATGATAAAAGTACTCTAACAAAGGAATAACAGGCTTTTCTAGTGTAAAACCCCCATAAGACAACGTACTGTATTTAGTCGATATACATTTTCTTTAATAACTCGGTAAATATTTAGGCTAGAATGACGAGAGAGGGCTTAAAACTTTCGCCTCTCTAATTCGCATCTTTTTACATGCATTGATTTTACATCTGGGGCTTTTATGACACTTTTTGGGCCCAGAAACTCGAAATTTGAAAGATCAATCCCCAAAAAAGGAGTTTAGAGTTTTCCGATTGTTTTGCCCAACGAACTTGTCCAACTGATTACAGAAAGGAACGTCTCTACCAAATTTGAAGTAAATCCGATAAAAAATGTGACCGCTAGAGTGCAAACACATATATATATATATAAAATTTTGAACGACCCCCCAAAACGTGTTCAGGGGGTCACGTTAGGAACTTCTATGGTTGTCCCGGGCTTAAGTTTCACCGTGCAGGTCATGCTAATAGTTCACTTTCCAAAGGAAATTCACTAAAAATAACCTGGGACTCACACTTAGATAAGCTTTCAACTGTACCGTGTACTGTCAAATAACATTTTTGTTTTAAGGAATTTAACTTTTCTAATAACATTAGGCTAACTTGCCTAGGATTGTATATTTTATAGTTGAATTGAAAGTAACGAAGTCACTCAGTCATGCTGTGCAGACTTTCCAGCAAACAAAACTAACAAAATCTGCCACCCAAAAAAAGAGCAATTCGTAGTATATTAATGTTAAAACCAACAAGTTCCTGGCTCTCGATGGCTCTCTGACTGGTCTATACTAGAGCAGAGATCGACATTGGGCACAACAAAATGAAGCTGTCACAATTTTGGTAATTCTTTTGGCTATCCAGTGTGGCCAACTTCCCTTCCTTGGTTCCTCCTTGTCTCTTCTGGGGGCTTGACTCCTAATTGAGTCTGGATACCCAGTCTAGTCCCAAGTCCTTGGAGGGAGTGGATCTTCCTTGCAGCCTGGGACGGGTGCCTGGGAGGAAGGGCCCTTACCCGATGGTCTCCTGTCTGCCGGGCTGGGGGACGAACCGTCCTTGGGCCATCCGACCCCTGAGAGGTAAGAGGCTCTGTGCGATGGCGGTCCCTGGCCGGTGGACTTAGGGGGACATCGTGTTAGAGGGCGAATTATCCTGGGGTTCTGTCACCCACAGAGCCCGGCTAGGTAGGGTACTCTCTCCCTTTCTGGACCGAGGCAGAATGTCTCTGTCCCACCACCTTTCCCGTTCTTCTTTTCCCTCTTTCCGGTGGCTGCATAATATCCCTAAGGGAGACATGCTTAGCCGGCTATGCCGGGGCCTCCTAATCCCCCTAAAAACAAACAAACAATCAAGTTCCTGCTTTCTACACTTTCAAATTTTGCAAATATCACCTGATTTTATGTGTGAAGTAATAAAATTGGTAGGTAATAAGTTAATTCTTGGTATGTAATACATATCCGTTCATATAATACACAAAACAAACTTGTTAACCATGTGTTACAAAGGGAATAAATATTGATTCTGATGATTCTTATTCTGAGCTCGTGGAAACATTGTTCTCTCCAGTCCAGTGCTATTCAATATTTTTGTTTGTTTGAAATAAACTGGTAAAGTAGGCATTAAACATAAATTTAATATGCTGTTTATAACAGGTTTTTAGAAAAGTATTGTGGAGTTAATAGTTTAATTTGTAGGATCGAATGAGTGACACAAACAAAAAACTAAAATGTGTGCCACTTTCAGATCGATGTTTCCATATCAGTGATAATTATGCGCATGCATTATTTTGTAGTACACCTACGACAGAGTGTTGCGTTGTGTGTACAGAAGGAGCTGCTGCGGTCGCATGGAATGCACACGGGCTGGCGCCGGCGCAGGAGGCTAGCGGAGAGAGCCAAGCTGATACTGCTGCTGGACAGCGCCATCTGTCGTGAGGGCGGAGTCACTAACCTTTCACAAGACGAGATCCGGGCGGTCAGTGCGATACTTTTGAACAATTTTTGTTAAACCTGGTTGATCTCTTAATTGGTTGCAATTATGTTGAATGGCAAGAACACTTCCATTCGTCTTTGACTCGACCTGAGTACTAACTTTTTCTCATAGATATCTTCCTTGCGGAGAACATTTTTAAATTATTCTTGTAGAACTGCTTAAAACTCCTCTTATATAACTTGTGGTTTTCCCCCGTATTCTTTAATCCTTCCCAAGGGGCGACTGAGAGGCAAAGCCATATTTCACTACATAATAATTGAGAATGCACCTGCAATAAGGGCATATCCTCCAAATCAGTGTTTTGAGCTACAAAGGTTCAAAGTTTATAGACTTATGTGTACAAATGTTTTTGAAGGCAGCATATAAGAAATAACATTGTTCATATCAACCAGTCTTTCATCAACAAAATTATGTGTAGTAATACTCTACACATGTTAATTATTTTGTTAATAAACAAAGTAAAAAGTATTACATTAAAATGGCTTAGAATGGTTTTATGCAAGAAGGGCTTCTTTGAAATATCAAAGAACAAATCACTATCTTGATTGATTTTGTAATAATAATTAATTAGTTATTGTAAATAACATAGAGGCAATTTTCCATCAACAGTGTGAAATAAGATTTGTGATTAACTTAACCCTAAATCCTTTTTATGACGTAAGTTTTCTTAAACTCCAATACTGTGTAAATGTAGGGCCTACCAGGGACACACCAAGCAAATCTGTAGGTTTATCATTGCTCGATTACGCTTATATATATGGGTTTTATGCATGTATTTAAGTTACCATTTTACCATTTAATGTACCGGTACCTCTATTTATATATTCTGAATACTGTCCTAGATTGAATGAAGTTTTTATTGCACAACGTGCATTCAGGCCTGTATTGCTATATTGTTCTTTACGCCTACATAAGCCTAAGTAGTTATTTGTATGCTTTTATATTTTTTGTCTTGGCTTAGTATCGACCATAAACAAATCAAAAATGTAGTTTGATCAGAAATTGTCAATATTTTTTGGTTCAGGGTCTGCAAGCCTAAGGTATTGTCATACTTGTGGATATCCCACTAGTAGCCTTGCAACCGTGGTCATTTGCATGTATTAAATTGTAGACCCATCTTGACCTTATTTTAATGTATGCATGGTAATTCTCTGACTATGTCTTTTGCATAATTGCTGTGCTAACCGACAATAAGCATTGATTATTGATTCATTGTTTCTGGGGTTCTGATGTGAGCTATTATGTGCCTATTGTGAGTTTGTGTCTACTAACATCATTGGTGGCCCCAGCCTTTTTAATTTTTTAAAGTTGTCGTCATATTGTTTTCTTGTTGATTCTATTTTTACCAATACATTTTAGGCTACTTTTCAATTTTATTTTTGTCTTAACTTCTGGCTGTTACCTTTGTGCTGAATATGTTGTTACTAACCTATTTTTATTGACGCAGTTTGGAAGTTGTGAACTTGCCAAAAATAGTAGGCCTAAATTTAGTTCACTAAGCAACATTTCATTCTTTTACTTTCATGGTATCCATGAATAATAGACTAGCAGCTAAAAAAAGGCTGCTCCACGGAAGTGGAAACATTTCCTGTGTGAGTGCTGCCAGTGTAAAACTTTGAAATCACACAGAGCGCTACCCGTGGCGAATTTTAAAATCACAGCGCCGCCTACTGCTTGATGAATTGTAACTTTGACTTAGTTTGATATATGGCAGTCTAATGGATATGGCACAGGATTCACGATCATGCGGTCCCAGGTTCAATTCTATCTTTTCGTGTTTACTTTTTGAGGTACCATGTTTTGTTATAATTTAAACACAAACCCTTTTTTAAAACATGTTACAAAGAAAAGAGCCGCCACACAGCGCTCTGCGGAGTTAGGTTTGTTTACTATAATTTTTTTGTAAATGTTGCGTAATTTTGTAGAGTATAAGTAGGTTTCTTCTGTTTACATTTGAAAATACTACATTTCACTGGTAATTTAAGACACACATTGTTTTCTCATAATAAAGCATCTGTTGCGGATAGTTTGTTCGTCATCGGACGAATTTGGCTTTCTTCGGGTGGCAAAGTCTCCACTTCCAGTGGAACAGCCTTTTTTTAGCTGCTAGTTGAATAGTATGTAATTTTATTTGTTTAGTCCTACAATTTGTTGAAATAAAAAAAAAATAACCTGCCAATTTATTTTTCCTTAGATCATAAACCAATTTGCAAAGGCTATATATATATATATATATATATATATATATATATATATATATTGTAGAATTCATAAATCATAGACAATGGGTCATTCACAGATTTTTAAAAAATGTTGCCAAATTAGCGCTGTAATAAAAAAATTCTATTCATACTCACGTATTAAAAGTATTATTTGGTATTCTACAATGCAGTTTTCTCTTGAGGTTAAGAGTTCCCATGTTCTTCAGGTAGAAACCACGTGTAAAATTGCCCAATAATAACTCAACCAATTGGTGTGTGTAGCTTAACACTTTCACTGCGGTTGTCCCGGAATCGGAACATTGCTCAACATTGAAACGTATGATATTTTCATGTTTAAACATGACAAAGGCAGAGAAAATGTTAAATAAAAGTACCTAATTGATAAAATGGATATATGCACCTCTTGAAAATTAAATATTCCTTCTTAAACATAGGCCTACTTATATTTTTGAGAGTCTTAAGTCTGTATGAATCCAGGGAATATCCCATCCAAACCCCTTACTATCCGAACCGAATCCGGTAAAAACTGAAGTTTCACTATCCGCATAAGTCCATCAAACACAACAGGTTTTCTTCTGCAGTGCTGTATTACTGTAAGTGACTGGTTGCAAGTGTTTGTAGAATAGCAAAATTGATTACTAATGACCATAGGCATCATGTTGGGCTTGTGTATCCCCCCAACTTCTGCAGTGCTGTATTATTGTAAGTTACTGGTTGCAAGTGTTTGTAGAATAGCAAAATTGATTACTAATGACCATAGGCATCATGTTGGGCTTGTGTATCCCCCCAACTTTTAAGCAGTTCCTGTTACGTTGCCATTCGACCTAAATTATGGGGACTGGTTCTCTTTTACGTCCGTTATGAGGGGATAAATTTGTCGTTTACAACCAATATTACGCAGCTAAATCATCGTTTACTGTCAAAATTACACGGTTTGACTGTCATTATGACCGAAATGTGATTCAATCAACTTCCTGCTGATTTTATAAGGTTTGGTCGTCATTTATGGCCAATATTATGCGATTATGATATGAGGCCAGATTATTGGTAAAGTAGGTTGACGTCATTAGAGATTCGCTGAGATTTGGTGAAAATAACTTGCTTGATTTTAACCCTTTGAGTGCCGCGGCATCATGGCCTTTTCTTATTCATAGCCGCGGCATCATGGCCTTTTCTTATGCATAAAGTGCCGGGTTAATTTCAATGAAAAACGTAGTAGTTTATATAAAATACAATTTTAAAGGTATCCATGTGATTTTTTATTTATTTTGTGCATGAATAAATTATCTATGAAATAGTATAAGGTAACTCCAATTACAAAATAAATTGGGATTAAAAATATCTTTTATCTATATGAAAAACATTTGTTTTTTCAAAATTTCACTTACATAAATTATCCTTAAAAATTTTTTTTTTAACCCAATAGTCAGAAAGAGCAAAAAATGCTGGTGAAAACTGATGTATAAATCATCAATATGAGTTCAAAAAAATTTGCACAAAATTTGTTTGTCTTTAATTTTTTATTTGCAACTGTACAAATATATAGCGAGAAAATTTGCTAACAATATGGCAATAACAATAACATGAAACATGAACAATTAACAAGAGTAGGCTCAGAAGTCTTAAATGAAAATATGTTACAATTCCAAAAAGGCCCTAGGCCTAGGCTATGTGGTTACTAAGCAACGTCAAAATAGAATGTTTTAATATAAAAAATATTTTTTTAGTTTGTTGTCAGTAAACATGTTTACTATTACTTATAAGCATTGGGCCTACCAAAGTAAATGAAATACACAATACAACTAGAAAACAAAATGCATATGTGTACAACAATGACACTGTTTTCAAGTTCATTGTAATTCCCGAAGGTTACTCAAGTTGTTTACATCTATTCTGCCTCTCATTTTTGTTCCATACGTAAATAGGAAGTAAAATACACTAACACACAACTTCAATAACATTAATATCAGTGAAATTTACGTAATTTGCCGGTAAAACCTTAAACAACAACAAACACAGACGACATCCACGACAAATATGACTAAAATAGCGTCTGCTAACAGACCAAAGGCAATGAAATTGCTATAGAACTGATATCTGGAAGCTTCTGGAACAAAGCAATATACTTTGGAAGGCAGTACTTTGTTTTGATATAAAGTACTGCCGTACGTAAAATACCAAGTCGCTGTCAGCGACTCTCGGCACTTTATTCGTAATGCATTGTATCGCTGTGTGTGATGTCGCGGCACTCAAAAGAAAGGGTTAATTGAGCCCTCTTGCAAGTTGCAAGTTATAAATGTAATAAAATAACTAACAGGTGTCCCGTTCTCCGCACGGGAATCTCACACACAGGGTCAGATGTTTTGATCAGTTTACATTATAGTCAGCTGTTAGACTAAATGCATAACTCCCTAAGATTAACATTGGAACTTTAAGAGCCAAAGAGGGAGCCCTGAAGTTGGATGTTTTTCGAAATCCCAAAAAGCACATCTAGAGGGCAAGCAAGAGCTTTTGATTGATACCAAATAGGTATATCAAATAATAGTTTTGGGGGTCCAGAATTGCCGAACAAAAGACCAGAAATTATTTTATTAATATAGAAGATATCACTTCTAAAAATAAACACTCCCTACACCCAGATTTTTTTATTAATTTTTTGCCATTGCAAACGATTTTAACTCAATAGGAGAATGCAAATTATGTGTTTCTCGTAATTATTTTGTGTAGCATTTTTTTGAAAACTGTATTTTCTTTTTATTAGGGGATGATGTAACTCCAGGCACTTAATAATGTTCCAGTGTGCCCCCCCCCCCCCAAAAAAAAAGGGTCACGACATGTTGATGAGCAGGCATAAGTTGACAACTTGTTTTAGTGACAGTAATCTAATTGTATTTTCCTGGCCCTGGAGTGCTTAGAGAAGTAGGTAAGCGAATGGGCCTGCCAAGAGTATTGTGAAAGTAATTTTGTATTAGTGAAATTTACTATGGAAAAGTGAGCTGTTTAGCATGAACCCCCAACATGACCCCCTGAACACATTTTTGGGGGTCGTTAAAAAAATTATATATGTGTATTTGCACTCTAGCGGTCACATTTTTTCTCCAATTTTCTTAAAATTTTGTAGGGACATTCCTTTCTATAATCAGTTGGACAAGTTGGTTAGACAAAACAATAAAAAAATTCCAATCTCCTTTTTTTTAGAGATTTCAGTTTTTCAAATTTTGAGTTTTTGGGCCCAAAAAGGGCTAGAAAAGCTCCTGATTTAACCCTATGTGAGCCATATGACAGTTATCGAATTCATGTGCTTTGTTGAAATAACTGCATAAAAAGCATTGTTAAAGTGCTTTGAATGGTATAGTTTATCTACCAATCAAAAGATGAGACCCTAAACTTTAATTTTATTACATAAATGAACCTTGTATCAGCACTAGGTCGGTTAAATTGTTAGATTCATCTGAATCAAAATTCCGTTTGGTCGACTTTGCCTTCAGTGTATTGCACAACAGCTAATCACGGTAGATTTTGAAAAATCATGGCGTAAATTTTGCTCGTATCCAGAGATGAGTGGTACCACTGGAATTGGGATGAAATTTACTTTCTAGTGGTATTCAATCTAATGTCAAAATATAAACAACACCTGCCGATAATTTAGAAATTGGTAAAGATTTACGTTAGCAATCGACAATAAATTGTCTAATTGAATAACACATTTTACAGTCGTATGACATGTTACGTATTACATCATATGAAAGAGGAAAAAACATTGAATATTTTTATGTCATGTCATTAGCCCCGATCACTAACGGAAAGAATGTGCATATTTTACAAATTTCCTATAGATTTTCATAATTTATCCATTGATACCTTCTCAAAGAAACTGTTTGCCTGGTGTGAAATAAATCCTTTTTATAGCATTAATGCATTTTTTAATGTACAGTATTTAAATAATGAATTAGATTTTATAATTGTTTGTTCGTAAATCTGTTACCATCATGGTCCTTTTATTAGGCCATTTTTTTATCAAGTAGGCTCATAGTCTAGGAGCCTAGTATGAATGCATTTGACGATATCTATTGTAATTGTTGTAAATTACTTACCGATGAATAAACTTGTCTATGGTCTATTGCAGTGACTCGTGACACTGCAACTTTACTACTGACGAGCATCAGTAGGCTACATTTGTTTGGCGACTGTTTTTATTACGTACTAGCCACTATTGTAACCGGTTTCACCTGGGAATACAACCAGGAGTTATGTGTGCTGCATTCTGTGGTTAGCCCGTGGAACTACTACGAGTCAAGACCAGCTGTTTGTATTTTCATCAGCTCAAACAAAAATGAATGACCATAAGGAATACATGGGAACTTTGAACTCCCGTGGGGTTTGCGCTATAGGATTCTCAAAACGAAAATAGGCTTATGTATTTATTTGGTATATAAGGAAAATTCCTGTAAATTTTCTTGCCAATCGGTTCAGTAGTTTTTGAGTGATGAGGAACAGAAAGCAGACAAACAGACACACACTATCCCATTTTTATATATTAGTGAGGATTTGTGTGTGTGTTTAGTTTTTATGCTTAGTTATACATTTCCTTTTAGGGTAGTAACTAAGGATTCATATTCTATATAGCTCATTAGACAATATTAGGTGTAAGAAAACAATTTATCTCACTTTGATAAACAAATTTAGTTTTCCTAAAACAAATTCTACAATATCTTGCATATTATTACTATGAAACAAAATATTTAGACTGAATATTCTTATAATCATTTGATTATAATCTTAAAATAAAACAAGGTTTTATTAGATTTATTCTTTGTTATGGGTTTTTTTACTCATTTGAAACTGTTAAAATCCAGGTTTTGATTTTTTCCAAATTATTTGATCCAATTAAGATATAAAATTTAGTTTCCTATACCTTCTATATATTTCTTTATGAGGAATCAAATTGTTAATTTTCTAATATTTCTGAATGAAACGAATATGCACATTTATATGTTAATAATTAAAAAAGAGAATTACTGTGATTTTCAAAAAGTAGTCTGCAAATTCACTAAAATGAGCCTGCCACTACAGAATACACTTGACCTGCCAGGCAGAGGGTTAAAGATAAAGCTTATGAAACAATAGAATGTTAAAAAGCCAAATTTGTAAGCCCTCCATCATCATTCTAGCACGAGTATTTACTGAGTTATTACAAGAAATGTAAATTGACTTGTAGGGATTTTACATTGGAAAAGGCTTTTTTCATATATTGATGTAGTTTTGCCACCACCATACCAACTTTTGATCATGATGGGAACCTCTCCTAACCTTAAAATGTACAAAATTGCTACCCCAATATTGAATTTAAATAGAACCAGGAGCATCAGAACAAGCTAACAACTCAAATGTTTTCCCTTTTCAAAAAAATTGTTCAGGTGATTGTTTTAAATCGTTATTTGTTTTAAAAAAAATTTGGAATGCGGAAATTTGCTTCCCTCACTCCAGTGTGGAAACTCGTTTTTGTGTGGATTATTGTAAAATTAATATCAAGTATTAGTAAAAAATATAACATTCCTGTTCACTTTCAGGCTTGCTTATTCCGTGGTCTGAACCCAGCCAATATGAAACGCGAGGACATGGAAGCGTGGCTGGAAGACTGGCTCTACGTGTCCCAGAGCCTGACCAAAGACTGCCGATCCCTGGTGCTGCACAGCCCCATACTGCTGGCCTACAACCACCCCTCCAACTGGGTGCTGCGCCAGTAATGTTACCACTTCAATAAACTTATTTATTATCTATGACAGTGGTTTTCATTTTGAATCATGTGACAATTTTTAGTTCTGCAATAAAATGTTAGTTTAACTGATTTATCAGAGAAACTTGTTTAAATGTAACATAATAATTATTTTCTGTGTTTAAAAGATTAGGCTGCTAATGAATGTAATAATTAAAACCAAGCACTTTCAATAACACTTTTTTTATTAATACTTTTATTAAGAAATATGCTGGTCGAATGTGGTTAAATTTGGTATTCATATCTCGACGATTTAATCAGGGATTTAATCAAAAGGCTATTCGACCGCACACTGATGGTTTTAATGAATATTATAATTCAACTGAGCATGTGTCATGTTTTCCCTATCTTCACCATACCACGGGAGCCCATGTTGAATCTCCTCTGTCTGCTGCCATCTTGGTATGGGTCCGTCGCTCTAAAACTGGCTTCACCTCTTGGGCCAGTAGCTATTGGCCTTATTTAATCGCTGATTGCTTCACAAAAAACCTGGGAAATATGTCCACCAATGGTGGTATGTAACCTACAGTGTACAAGTCCACGTTATTAGTCTAGGACCTGTTTTGATGGAATCTACTATGAAAATGTGATAGTGGGACAGGAGGAACCTCCCTCTCCCCCACTGGAACAGTAATTGTTTTTAGCATTTTTCATAATCAAGTCACAATCTTACTTTCCGTAATAATTCTAGGCCAGATGGAATAGGAATTTGTCTAGTTATTATTTAAAGTGAATCAGCTGTGGAGATGAGATACAAAGAAATGTATAACAAACCTAAATAGGCTAATGTCCTAGTAAAATGTAATTTCCAAAATTACCCATCTTATTTAATTATTACTGCAATCTGCCTCAATAAAAGCTCTGTATGTTTGAAAGACATGTAAGCTACTAGATTGGACCAATGTGCCTGCAAAACCAACAGCTTCTTCTGTAAGGAGTAGTTGTCTGCCTAGTGATCTTAGCTTTACCTTTCAAGCTCAAGCTGACCCTCCCCAAGCGGCGGCGACTGCAGGGCAAACATTTTTTAGTTTGGGTCAAAAATTGATTTTAAAATATTTATTTGTTTCCACTTCTAACTGGTGGTTAGAGTAAATTATTTTCATTTTCATGATAAAAATAATTTGTTTACAAGTTTATGAATAAAATTAGCGTGGTACATATAAATGTCAATCGTTCACTCTGAACGTAATTTTGAAAAATAACATGACACAGTCTAATACACAGACACCATGTAAACAACTGACTTAACGTAAACAAACTAGACAGTTTGCCGACGTGCGTGATACAATAACGAAGGATTGCATCAGCCGGTCATGCCAGTCTATAGCAGCTTTTGGGAGAACAGTGTGTCAACTCAACAAATGTAAATGTATTACTACAAAAACAGGTTTGCTGCAGTGTGGAAATTTACAACATTTTACCCATTATTGGTTTTTGGCTCCTAACTTGCTAACTCAACAAACTCTTTAGGCACCTCAAAGTTACAAAACAAAAACTGAAATTGGGTTGATAACAGTGTCAGAATAAATTACGAAAAACATGATTTTAATGCTTTATTTAAAAATATATTAAACATATCCAGTTTCAACAGTAACAAAACACAAACACTTTGTACATTTGGCAAAAATATGAAATCACACTAAGTTATTTTTATTAAGCTCTTTTCATGAAACAGGATAATTAAAACTAACAAAAAGGAAGACCACTGGTATTATCAGTAAGTGTACAGACCATTATTTAGGTTATATTTTTAATCAAATAAATATTAATGATTTTAAATTCAACTTGAATATCAGGAAAATTTCTATTGGTATTGAAATAGGAAGAAAACATGAATGACAAGGTAGACAAAATACTTCCAAAATCAAACTTGACTTGCCTCTACTTCTAAAAATTTATCTGAACACGATACATTTTGAGATTGCCAAAAGAAGGCTATCTAAGGCGAAGAAGGTCAGAAAATGAAGTCAGAGATCACAACTGCTAAATATAAATATCAAAACAATTAAACTAGTTAAAATGTATTAATATGTTTAATTGACTTTGACAACTTATATTACTTCTCACACACACTTAAAGCTCCAAATAAAAAAACATATAAAAATATACTCATCTTTAATGATTCTAAAACAATTATTTAGTCCACTATTATCCTAACTGTAATATATTAAGCCCTAAATTCATTTGTACACATCTTTAATGATTCTAAAACCATTATTTAGTCCATTGTAATCCTAACTGTAATAAATTAAGCCCTAAATTCATTTGTACACAACAAAATGTATAAAATGGCAATTCAGAGATCAATAAACAATTTGACAATATGGATGTAGCATTTGATTTACAATTAAATGTCGTGATACACTCTTTATTTACATCAACCATATGTTTTCATAAAACATCAATTTTGGCCTTTCAAAAACTTATTTGAAAGATCTAAAAGAAACTAATCTAAAAACTGTATTGTTTTAAGATACATCATAAAGTTTAAAGGTCTAACAGACTTCTATAAGCTTTATTTGTTACAGGTTAGAAAAAAGGTGTGAATGAAAAATGTCGGAACTGAAATTGGAATGAAATATAAATTAATTTGTGAAGTAGGTATTACTGATCGTTTAATACAATTAGGAAACATTGTGGAGTCCCCCAACAAGCTGAAAGTAATTTATAGTTTAGAGGTTGTTGAAAGCAGACTGACTTTCGATTAAATTTGTTGTTGGGTTTTTATCTTTACAGAATTATCAGCAAGACACAACACGAACTAACTATGCTCATGATTGGCTGGACATGGTTCAAAGAGCCAACTAGTTTTCTGTTTTGATTTGAGACCAACAAAATATTCGTAGCTCAAACATATTAACACTTGTCCATTTCTTTATAAAACCATACAAATATGTTTACTTCACTGTGACATATATTTTTAATTTACCTTTTAAAATTATTCCATGTTTCCTTTACACATTTCCACAATTTTCATTCCAATGGGGCATGTTGTAGTGGTAAAGCGTGCATTGTGAAAGATATAGCATGCAACCTTACACAAGTAACACTCATATGCATTATCAATGGTGTAACAAACTTAAAAAATAAAAATGCTTAAGCTTCTGCTATTACTGAAAAAGCACTGAGTCAGAATCTCAATTAAACCCTCGTACTTGAAACTCGATCGTGCACCGGTAACGGCCAATTTCCGGACTTGTGACGAAATATACTATGTGTCCATCACTAAGTTTTTCTAACCAAAGGCTGTGTATAAACAGTGGAATAGACAGTTCCCCTCACCCCTCTTTTCAGTTTTCACAGCTAGAGGTACACGTGGTGGGGCTTTGTCTTTTCCTACCCTTCATGCGTATAATTTTTTATATGGACACTGTCAAGATAATTCAGTATGATTTCAAAATCATTTGTTTAAACTTATTTAGGAATAAAAATGTCTTATAACAATAGCATACTTCTTTGACAACGATTTGTATGGATCATTTATCATTGTTATACTTTTATCATCAGCCCACATCATGCTTTAATATCCACCACAAGTGAGACATCAAATAAATAAATAATCAAATACCCATCAAAACTTTTTTAAATAAAGAAACATAATGTAATATAAACTTTGGGCAAGATATATGATATTTAAACTCAAATGTAGCATACAAATTTGGATATTAGCTTTAGATTACACGATCACAAACCTTTTCTTAACTCGCTTAATACTTGAAAGGCCTAGTTGATGAGCATACTCTTTAATCACCTTTTAAAGTAACTGATTATTTATCACAGGACAATAATGTCAAAATAAAACTGATACATAAATAAAGATGATTACAACCCCAAATAATAACACAAATCACATCACGC
Organism: Allygus modestus; assembly: GCA_963675035.1. Classification (NCBI taxonomy): domain Eukaryota; kingdom Metazoa; phylum Arthropoda; class Insecta; order Hemiptera; family Cicadellidae; genus Allygus; species Allygus modestus. Next base: position 37,987,490 of record OY776114.1, on the reverse strand, counting down.
AAGAAAACAATCGATTGTTACAAAAAGTGTTTTCATTTTATCATGTTTGTCACGTATCTTCCACTTGAAAACTATGGCTCAGAGGGATGAAGGACGGAAGATCTCCAAGTTGGGGACGTTTCTTCAGGCAAGTGACTTCTTCCCCTTCCACTTCAGAATGATCATCTTCATTTTCCTTCTGATCTTCATTCAAGTGGATCTGATTTTCCTTTTGAAGATTGACATCTTCAAAATATCTTAAACTAGGTGTACTTACCGACTCGGCCTCCCTCGGTGGTTGTGGTTTCCTCTTGATGTGTTTAAACTTGCCCTTTAGGCTCTCGCCCATTTTGTTCTTGGGATGGGGGTAAGGGCAGTACTTACCTCTGGCACAGATACCTTTCTCAAAGGACGGACAGATTTCAAAATGTCTTTTGGCACACTGAAACATAAATATGCAGTGAAATGCATATAAGTATTGTTTGATCGTTCACTGATTACTTAAGAGTAATAAAAGGAATGTAAATCTGATGCTAACTAGGCGTCTGCTAAAAACATATATTACATAAAACATTATCCCTGTCACTTTTAGTGATAAATATGTAAAAAATATACTATCTATTTTATTTGCTCTGTGAGAGAAATTTTTCATGAGACTGTGGACGTTTGATAAATTGAAGAATCATGGGAAATGGTTTAAATTAAAGGTACTGGCCCAAGAAACTTGGAGAAAAATAGCAATTATTTTGAACATTTGCACACAAAATCTTTATAAAACGGGGACAAATTGTCTCTAGAAAATCATGGGAGACTGTACAATTTTATTTTGTTTACACTTATACATGTGATTAAGTGTCAGCCTTTTACGTATTAACTTGTTAACATACTTTCATACTGATCTATTTTCTGTAGCATATAAACAGTAATCAGATCAGTCAAGGCAGAGCAGAGCAAGGTTAGGGGTTACGAGCTAAAGCATTTATAGTTAATTAATACAATCCACTAGTAGTAATTAACTATAAATGCTGTAGCTCGTTATACAAGTTGGTAGTTTGTACAAGACAAGTACCAACAATTCCGGCCTACCAACACTGGTGAAACAATACTGATGAGAATAAAATCACTGACAATAAAGGCAAGTTAAACAAACCTAACACAATCACAGCAGCAAGCTGTACAGTTGTGGCTCACATAGTACTGAGATGACATGGTCAGTAAGGGGGGCTTAGGAAAATGTTTGGCCCAGTAAATAACAATGGTCGGAGAGATACGACATAATTAGGAAATAATAAATATACATAGAGACATATCCGCACAGGTAAGAGCTAGGAGGTTAAGGTGAGCAGGCCAAGTTTTGAGGAGAGAAAAGGGGACATTCCTAAAGGACTAGAGAAACTCGCAGGAAGAAGACCACCTGGAAGACCTAGGAGAAGATGATGGGACAGTATCAGGGCTGATATGGGAGCTACAACCGAGGATGCAGCAGATCGAGACAGGTAGAGGGTAACTGTTGGCGAGGCCAAATCCCTAACTGGGCATAGATTGCATGGAAGTAAGAGTAAGGGGGTGTGAGGACGGTCATCTCCTCCAAGAATCTATCAGTTAAACGTAATGGTGAATAATAATCATCTGTGATAAATTCTTTAACTAAAAAAAATTGTTTGACCAATTTGAACCCACCTGATCACCGAGTTGACAGTGGCCCTTGAGGAAGTCGAGGCAGATGGGTGCACCGTCGCTGACCTTGATATGAGGGTAGGGGCAGTGATCCCGGCCGCACTGGCCCGCGAGGAAGTGGTGGCATGTGGGCATGTTATGGCAGCTGGGCAAGTGGCTCAGGGGGCACTTGTCGTCTGTACACGAGCCTTGGACGAACCTGGTAGTGTATTACAAATGAAACATTGTGATAGTTACCTCACACAGCACGAGCTACAGGAAACAGGTGACTGCGAGAATTTCACTTTGAATATAAACTTAAAATTCTATACTCTAATACAAGCAATGTCTGTCTGTTTTTTGATTTTCAAAATTTCTCTCGGAATCCTGTGAATGATTTAGTTGAAACTTTGTAAATAGAGGCTTTTGGGCCTAAAAAATCTATTAGCCTAGTAAAAATCTCAAACCCAGGAAAATTCATTTAAAAAAAATCTCTATTGAAAATTTGAATTTTAACATTGGGCTTATGGAGTTTCAAATCAAAACAAAAGAATCATAACAGCAGTGAATGAATTAACCAGTGAACTGTCAAAGTAGCACTTACAGTAGGTATCAACAAATTATTTCTTGAAAACAGTGACTAGAACCATTGAATAAAGAGTGCATATAGAGTGGACAACTTCTTCAGTCATGAAACAAATTAAATCTCATGGCTTGGTCTCCCCAGTACTTGACTCAGAATACCCCAGTACTTGTACAATCTATACAATTTTGTACTTTTGTCTTTGGAAGAAGGTATATTACTGATCCTAGAATTATATCAAATAAGTTGAATGAATATTTTATCAATGTCATTAAGGATAACTGTTTGGATACTTCTAGCATTAGTAGCTTAAATAACATAGATTCTCCTGAAAAAAGTCAAGAACAAAGTTTAAATGTGAGAACAATATTTAGGGCCTAAATTTAAATCTGTTAATGTAGAGGAGGTGGAAAAGTTTATAAGTTCACTAAAAATTCCTCTGGACACGATGAAATCCCAATTAAAGTTATTAAAAGTGCAAAACATCAACTTAGCACAGTTTAATGTCATTTAATTAACTTGTCATTTATATCAGGGATCTTTCCAAAGCAGTTAAAAATTTCAAAAGTAGTACCCATTCATACAAAATTACAGTAAAACCATGTCAAACTATCGTCCCATCTCTATTTACCTGTAATTTCAAAAATTTATGAAAAAAGTGCTCATAAACAATTGACAGAATATCTAGAAAATACTAATAAGCTAAATAATTTTCAACATGGTTTTAGGCCCGGGAGGTCGGTAATAACAGCTGCTATTTCTTTTATTGAATCTGTCATTGATTCAGTAGATAAAGGTGAATATACCACAGGAATTTTCATGGATTTATCTAAAGCATTCAATAGCGTGAATCATTCTCTTTTAATTAAAAAATTAAAGTCATTAAGCTTATCAAAAACTGCAATTAAGTGGTTTGAATCATACTTGGACAAACGACTCCAATTTGTTGAAATTACCCACATATCAAAAGACAACCGTGTCTCAAATGTTTTTTTTCAGAATCTCATATCATTAAACCTGGTATCCCTCAGGGATCAATTATGGGCCCTCTCCTTTTCCTATGCTATATTAATGACATTTCAAATTCTGTAACTTATATGCCACAAAATAATCTATGCCTCTATGCAGATGATGCAAATCTAAAAGTATCTGCAAGCTGTAAAGAACAGGTAGAGATATTGAGCTTAAGTCAATTGGAAGTAACTAACGTTATCAAATTAAAAAAAAAATCAGAATAAACAGTTGACTGAACCAAAAATTATATCCAATTCAAAAGAAATTGATTATAGGACCAACACACAATTCTTAGGGTGATGATGCAAATCTAAAAGTATCTGCAGGCTGTAAAGAACAGGTAGAGATATTAAGCTTAAGTCAATTGGAAGTAACTAATGTTATCAGATTTTAAAAAATCAGAATAAACAGTTGACTGAACCAAAAATTATATCCAATTCAAAAGAAATTGATTATAGGACCAACACACAATTCTTAGGGTTAACCCTAGACCAACACCCGAGATGGGACTTTCACATTGACAAGGTTTTATCAAAAGTAAGCTCTGTAATTTATTCACTCTATAGAATGTATTTCTTTTCCAATAAAAAAACATTAAGAAACATTTATTTGGCAAATGTTCATTCTCATATTCCTTTTGGTCTATGTCTTTATGGTGCAACATCAAAAATTAACATGGATAGTATAAATCAACAAAAAAGAGCAATCAGAACTATAATTAAATTAAAGCATGACGAATCTGCAAAGGAGTCTGCACATTTTAACACAGGGTTGCCACCAAAGTTGCAATTCAAAATTCATGCATAATTCCAGGTTTTCCAAGACAAAGTCTCAAAATTCCAGGTAAACTCGCGCGACATCTTTAATGTATTTGCGACTCCTATAACGATTTAAAATATAAATTAAAGTGTTATTTTAACAAAAAATTAAAATTATTTACGAAATATGTTATTATTTTTTTATTTAAGTTACGGTATACCTCATATTTTTTATGCTTTCTAAAAAAATGGGTTTATACGCTGAGTCAATTATTTATACCGTACTAATGAACTTATAAAAACATTATCAATATTTTTACTGAAAGTAGGGGGAAATTATGTCAACAGATACACCCAATTATATAAAATTCCATTTAACCTTGGCAATATACTATCTATTACAGGGTTCCCACTCAAACTTAATAATCAAATTCATGGGTTTTTCAAAGTTTTAAAGGTCTAAAAATTATCAATTTCACGGTCGAAATATTAACCCTAGCCATGGCCAATGGTCGCCCGGCGACCATTTCAATGTTTACCCTTAAAATGGCCATGGTCGCCGGGCGACCATTAATGTCCAAAAATTTTCCGATGCTAAAAAGTAATTTATAATTAACTCGAAAGTGGACAAGTTATATACCATTTGAAAGATGACATTCTGAACTTTCATTTTATTATATAAATGAACCGTATAGCAGTTGTATAAGAACGTAACGACTATATAAAGTGAATGGTTTTATTAGTGCAAATCAATACCTGCAACTGACTCGTAGAAATTCGTCAAACATGGCCTGGGACAAAATAACAGAACTGGGGTAAATGTCGTCTTATGGAGTTGTGGTTGGTACCACTGGACAGCAGAAGAGTGGCTGTCTATTATCTTATTGATTATTTGAACGATACATTGATAACAAAGAGCAAATGATTTTTATAAAACAGCTGTTTTTGCCAAAACTGACAAATGGCCAATGGTCGCCAGGCGACCATTATGAAACGCTGTAAATATATATATAGGAATAGTTGTGTCAAATTGTAGCAGAAGAAACGTAGAATAATTTTGTTTTGATAAATGGCAGCACTGGTCACTCTACTACTTTGAGCAACGCAAGTAAATATCAGTTAGGCAGGTGTTTAGCCGATTCTTGCTGTTGTCAGATGAACCTCAAGTAACCTACATCTTTGTAAGTGAATTTTTATCCGCGATTATTTCAGAAATTGTTCTAAATTCGGAGTTTATAATGACAGTGTAGTGGTTGTGTGTTTATAACAGTAATCTTTATGCATAAATATTAGTGGAAAGGGATAAATTAGTCAACTGGGGAAGTGAAAGTGAGTCTAATGTTTTTGTGTGTTTTAGCATAATGTTAGACGATTGTTAGGCCTATCATTCATAGTATCGCGTGTATTTTTGTTTATATACATAAGACAGGTAAATAAAAATGTTTTTCCCATGTGTTATACATTACTGTGTAGGGAATTGAATTTACTACAGCATGTTTATAATATTTTTGGCCTAAGAAAATCTGTACAAGATTTTTGTACTTCAGTGTGTCGGAAATGTTTTTACGTAAATGATAATTTTCTAGTTATTTGTATAATAAACGGGTAATAATAATAATTTACTCCCCACAATATTACATATTTGTTTTCCTTAGTTCATAACCTACAAAAATATATGTACATTATTATTATAAATAATTACCTCACATGAGTTATCTCCGATTCACTAATTATTCATCTTACTCGACAAAAGTTGTGATTTTTCGTATTTTATTACATAACACATGTACAAAAAGATTTTCCCCATGTGTTATACATTTCTATGTAGGGAATTGAATTTACTACATCATGTTTATAATATATTTGGCCTAAAAAAATCTGTACAAGATTTTTGTGCTTCAATGTGTCGGAAATTTTTTTTATGTAAATGCTAATTTTCTAGTTATTCGTATAATAAACGGGTAATAATAATTGTTTACTCCCTACAATATGACATATCTTTTTCCCTTAGTTCATAACCTACAAAAATATATGTACAATATTATTATAAAAATTACCTTACATGAGTTATCTCCGATTCACTAATTATTCGTCTTACTCGACAAAAGTTGCGATTTTTCGTATTTTGTACATAACACATATACAAAAAATATTTTCCCCATGTGTTATACATTTCTGTGTAGGGAATCACATTTACTACAAAATGTATATAACGGTTTTTGCCTAAAAAATCTAATGTAGAAATTACAAAACTTTACTTTTGAAATTACAATCAGAAATTTTAGAATTTTTTAGATTTTTTTGTATTTTGTAAAAAAATTACCTTTCCAAATTCATTTCTTTTATATATATTCAGATTCCCCTGGTCTTTCTGAATAAAATGGGTATACATATTGATAGGTTTACCCCAAAATTGTAATTTATACATATTTTTTAAAAAAGGTCTGCAAAATCGCCAAAATTGGTTGGCCATTCCCCATTTCTAACATTGGCCACTGCTAGGGTTAAAAAACAACCTATACCGGTCGTAAAACAACAACGCAGACGCGGCGCATCGGTCATATACTAGTTAAAACTTTCTCGCATTCCAATTACGATGTCACAGTAAATACCATAAAAGTGAACCTTTAAAAAAATAAGAACTAAAGAACTCTATTAGAGTATCTTTGTTTTATTGTCATCGTGAGTCATCGGTCTACTGGTTATCGGTTGCTGATGCTGGCGGTTTCTACTTCGCTCAGTGTTGCCAATTATTTTTTACTGAATTACCCTCGATCCTCGTCAAAATTACCCTCAAATACCCTCGAAATATAACTCGAGGTATTTAAGTAATGAAACAAAGGAAATGTGCTTGGAATTTGATAGGTTTGAGGGAGCCGCCAATAGGTGTCAGTGATGTATAATTAATGTTTTAAGTTTGGAATAAAGAATGAAAATAGAAGTTACACACGCCAACCAGTTTTTTGTCTCAATTTTTTCATGCGAGATATAAAGGATTTATCTCAGAATGTCTTTTGCTGCTTAACAAATCACAGTATATAAATGACTCACAGCTGATGAAATTTAGTTTACAGCCATAAACACCAATTATAAAACAGCTAACGCTATCTATCTTTCAGTCTACCAACTGCTATGATTAGGTAGGCGGAGAAAGGTGACAATAATCCCCATTTTCTATTTTCGTTATTTATTGTCTGGTTGAAGTTAAAACTTACAGACATTACTGAAACTTAGCGGACTTCTTGTCGTTCTGGCACTCGTGGCTCTTCCATATTTTTAACATGAGACGATCACTCTACATGAAATCCTTACTCAAGCTTCATTTCTGTTATGGAGTTCTGACTATTCGTCAGAGTAACGAAAATCGTAAGGGTCAATAAAGTAGAGAAATTAATAATTTAATCATAAATAAATAACATTGATTATAATAAGTATAAAACATAGTATAATGTAAATTTTTATACTTTTAAAGGCTTTAGTAAAATTACCCCTTTATACCTTCGAAGTTCCAAATTATCACCGACAAGGGTAATTACCCTAGGATTGGAAACGCTGACTACGCACTGTGTACACGGAATTCTCGAGTTACTGACGCAGTGACGCAACAGTTGTATAGTCAAAGTAGCTGTCTACTGTAGCTTGTTTACACAGACTAACACAAAACAATAGGCAACTGACATACAGTAAAGAAGACGTATCTGTCTTACACAAGTGCCAGTCAGCAGTCAGTTGACAGTGATAAAATCACCAGTAACTTAAGAACTGTCGCCCGAGTTACTTTGCACCGTGGAAACAGAAACCAGAACCAAGCCTAAATCATCCGCACAGCTGCAATCTGCAAGTAGGCAGACGAAGCGGTATTCACCGTATTAACAACTTACTAAATAATTATGTTGTAAATGTCCCTATCTGAAAACAACTGTGATATTTTCTGATATAAGATTTTTTTGTTTTTCAAGTTTGATATGTTTTTAAGGTTTAATATCAAAATTCACGGCTTATTCTAGGTTTTTTCACGGTACCTATACAAAATTCACGGCTTATTCAAGGTTTCACGGGTTTCATGGTTGGGATAAAAAAAAATCAGAAAATAGTATAATACCAATCTTTTATTGTGTGTCTATCGACAACAAAGACATTTTTCAATGTTCTTGACAGGAGAGGGCCCAAACCTTGATCTCGTTACTACATAAATTAAAACATTTTCTTAGAAAGCATTATTATGGCAGCTGGATCCAGTTTTGGACTTTCCAAACATTTTCAAGATTTTTGCTAGGAATCAATCTGATAACAAACCTCAGATTGTGAAGCAACAAACCTGACCACTTATACACTACCAACAAGGGCGGATACAGACTATTGTTTTAGGGGGGTCATGAGTAAAAAAAATCTCAAATGTCAAAATAACCTTTACGATGAGAAATGGGTAAAATACGTGAAGGTCTGAGGTTTTTGAGGAAATCATGACCCCCATGACCTCTCCCCAGTATCCACACCTGACTACCCAGCCAATTATGCTTTAACAAATTATCCAGGGATTCCAAAACCAACATATTAGAAACTGAGCTCCATATCAACAATTAAAATTTTGACCAGACAACAATTAATTACAAATGAGCCACTTCTATTACCCACTGTTTGTAACAACATACAAATTAATCTTATTGATATTAATAAAAAATGTCGCCGACAATCGCGAATGCATTTTGTAAAGTTTTCTCAACAATAGCTCTCACAGTCACATGGCTAACGTCGCCGACCATCGGGAACGCATCGCTGATGTCCCTGACTATCGGGAACGTATCGCTAACACGCCGAACATCGGGAACTCATCGCTAACGTCGCCGATTGTCGGGAACGTATCGCTAACGTAGTCGACCATTGAGAACGTATTACTATAAAACGTCGCAGACCTTTGAGAACGTTTTGCCAAAAAACGTCGCCGACCGTTGAGAACGTATCGCTATAAAACAATTCCGACCATCGGGAACGCATCGCTAACGTCACCGTCCATCGAAAACGCATCGCTAACGTCACCGTCCATTTGAGAACGTATCGCTAACGTCGCCGAACATCGGGAAGGCATCGCTTAACTTTGCCAATCATCGAGAACGTATCGCTAACTTCGCCGATCATCGAGAACGTTTCGCTAACTTCGCCTACTATTCAGAATGCGGTACGCAATCGCCGACGATCGCGATCTGAAATTCCCGGTTCGGCCGAAAATTCCTGCATAATCCACATATTTTTTCCCGGTCACCAATGTTTACGCATAATTCACGGTTTTCCACGTTTTCCCGGTCGGTGGCAACCCTGTAACAGTATATAGCCAATACATTTTTGATGCAATCAAAATACATTTCTCACGGTAAAGCATAATGAAACAATCTTTGATTTGAATGAAAAATCCCACTCTTCCAATACAAGACACAAAAAATATATGAATAAATCATGCCATAACTTAAAATTCTATGAGAAAAAGCCCATGTATATGGGAATTAAATTTCTAAAACATCTTCCAAACAACATTAAAAATATTACAAACACAAATAAGTTTAAAAAAGTACTAAAAGATTTCTTGGTAGATAAAACCTCATACTCTTTAGAAGAGTACCTTCCATCTACTCTGAATTTTGGAGTTTGAATTTACGACTTTTCTCTGTAAAATAAATTACCCCCGTCACAGCAAACCTGCATACTCAGCAAATTTCCAATGCATATGATATGTCTTAATATCACATTGAGCCGCATACCAAGTTTCAAAAAAATAAATTCACAAAAAAGCGATAAATACAATTTTACATAGGTTTTCTGAAACAAGAAACACAACAAATTGGTTTTTATGCAAATATAAACAGAATTCAACTAGATGAAGCCACATACCAAGTTTCATCAATATTCATTAATAGATAAACAACATATAATATTTTAATTATTCTCCATAAGAATTAAATGGGAGCTGAGTAAGCAGGTTTGCTGCAACAAGGGACAAAAATATGGGTTTTCATGGAAATATCAATATAACTCAACCAGTTCAAGCCACATACCAAGTTTCATCAATATACATTCATAAATAAGCGATATATACCCTTTTGATTATTCCCTATAAGAATGACATCGGGGATGAGTATGCAGGTTTGCTGCAACAAGGAACAGACAAAATGAGTTGTTATGCAAATATCAATATAACTCAACAAGGTGAAGCCACATACCAAGTTTTATTAATTTATGTTCATAATTAAGGGAGACATTACCCTTGACTTATTCTCCATAAGAATAACATGGGGGCTGAGTACGCAGGTTGGCTGCTACGGGTATTATCAGTAAAAATTGCTTTTTTTATGCAAATAACAATAAACCACAACCAGATGAAGCGGTATACCAAATTTCGTTAGTATACGTTCATAAATAAGCGACATATACATTTTAGCGAATTTCCCCTATAGGGAAGAAGCTATTACCGTAGTCGGCATGGTAAGACCTAGGCCCGGGACCATGATAACTTTTCGTTTTGAGGTCCCCAGACCCCAAAAACACCATTCGTTCGATACTGTATATATATATATATATATATATGTGTCCGTGAGCACGATAACTCTCGTAAAAATGATCCGATTTTGACGAAATTTGGTAAAAACATGTAAAGCAGCATTTATGACTTTAAGTTCGAAAACCAGACAGATCGACCTATCCGAAGGGGTATTTTGGGGGGGTTTTGTACCCCAAAAATGGGTTTTTTGAATTTTTTACATATAATTTTTGAAAAAGTCAAATTTTAGTTTTGACCATTCGATTCAGCTTAAAAAAACACACAATTTGGTATTTCGATCATTCCTCTACGTCAATTGGTTCCCGAGATATTGAAAGTGCTTAACACAGTACGTTGTCTAATGTTATTCTTATGGAGGAAAAGAACATTTTTTTATCTCGCTTATTTATGAACGTATACTGACGAAACTTGGTATACAGCTTCATCTCATTGAGGTCTATTGATATTTTCTCAAAAAAATTATTTTTGCATAATTCTCCCGTAGCAGCAAACCTGCGTACTCAGCCCCCATGTTATTCTTATGGATAATAATTAAATGCTCTGTCTCCCTTAATTATGAACATAAATGAATAAAAACTGGTATACGTCTTCACCTAGTTGAGTTATATTGATATTAGCATAAAAACCCATTTTTTGTGTTCCTTGTTGCAGCAAACCTGCGTACTCAGCCCCAATGTTATTCTTATGGAGAATAATTAAAATTGTATATATCGCTTAGTTGTGAATATATTTTTATGAAACTTGGTAAGTGGCTTTATGTAGTATTAAGACATTTATATATCCATTGGAAATTCGCTGAGTATGCAGGTTTGCTGCGACGGGGGTATTTTCTTATTCTATATAAGAATAGCATTGGACAATGTACTGTGTTTAGCACTTTCAATATCTCTGTAACCAATTGATGTAGAGAAATTATCAAAACACCAAATTGTGTGTTTTTTAAAGCTGAATACAATGCTGATAACTAAAATTTGACTTCTTAAATTATTACATGTAAAAACTTCAAAAAATCTATTTTTGGGGTACAAAACCCCCCAAAATAGCCCTTTGGATGGAGCGACCTGGCTGGTTTTCGAACTTAAAGTCATAAAAGTTGCTTTACATGTTTTTACCAAATTTCATCAAAATTGGACCATTTTTACAAGAGTTATCGCACCCACGGACACATATATATATATATTTATATATAAAGTTTCGAACGAATGGTGTATTTGGGGTCTTGGGACCTCAAAACGAAAAGTTATCATGGTCCTGGACCTAGTAGGTCTTACTATGCCGACTACGGTAATAGCTTCTTCCCTATAGGGGAAATTCGCTAAAAAATAAACTAATGTTTAGCATTTTATTTACAGTACTTATTAGTTGTTTACAAAATTGTAAAGATTCTTAGCCTAAGTTACAAAAATTGTATTAACACTATTCAATTGTATACTATGTATATTTGATGAATAAAGATTATTGAATTTGAATGAAATCAAATTAATCTTCAGACACTTGTTTATAATATAAAGTATATTCCACTTACTTTTTACAAACAGCCACATATTTCCTATCATGAAGCCGAACGCAAGTGCCTCGCTCATGTCCCGAACATCGTCCATGACGGTGGAAGAACAAACAAGGTTCATTGTTTTTCTTCATCTTCTTTGATAACAAATATATACTCTTCTGTTTAGCTTGCCTACATAAGAAGTGAAAAAAACAAATATTTCAAAACACAATTTATAAAACTAACTAAAGTCTGAATAACTGCAACAACCGTAAATCAACTCTTTTACTAAGTAAAAATACAATCCATAACCTTTAACAGCAATTTTTTTATTTTAATTTAATATTTTTTGTAGAGGCCTTCAATTTGGTAAGGTTTTTTAAACTGGTGCCATTTCATCGTTTTCCGCATATTCCTCTCCCTTTGAAGTAGATGAGGCATCCAAGGGAATAACAGCACTCTATTGATTTCGCGACCTCCTTCTACCAAAACCTGACCCTTAAAATTCCCTCGACCTACAAGAAATTAACGATTTTAGTAACAAAATGAGGATTGTTCTCGTTTGGTTGTTTCACATTATGTTATTTTGTTTAAGTAATAGACACACATTTATGTAAAAGGAAATTTATTTTCATATTAATCAATGAATTAATTAATAAACTAGTGACATATTTCTCTATGTGTTAGTGTTTTTTGACTTGAATTTTTTGAGTAATAATAGGTTGGTTTATGTAATTTTCCACACTTCGAACACACAACAGGTCCGTCCTGTTTATCTGTTTTAGCTAATAAGCTGCTAAACATTACGTTAGGCAAGTTTAACATGCCTTCAGAATTTTTAAGCAATCTCGGCGTGCAAACTCAATTTATTTTATTGACTTACAATCACCGTTTTAAATGTCCGTTCATATACAATGTTTTATTGTATTATAATAAAATATTAAACCACTTTGACTTACAATTAATTTGCTATAACAATTGATTCCCACACTCATTTTTCAATTAGTTCCACTACCCAGATTGCCCCTTAATGGGAATTATTCAAAAATATATATTTGGGTTGGGATGCCTGTTTCTTACCATCTCGGCTTGTCCCAGCCTAGAATGTATTCATCTATGCTCAGAGAAATAAAACTCTTACGCTTGATATGAAATACTTGTTAATATAGATGTTTTGTTTTATAAGTAGATGTAAATGGTTTTTGGAGTCCAACAGTAAAATGTTTAAAGACATCTTACATTTGAGAAAACAGAAGAAAAGTTCTCTTCATATGGTGCCTTCATAGGATTTCAAACTTATACGTTGGCTGAAATCAAATTAATTATAATATCCATTGCAAAAACATGAATATAACATTGTTTAATACTTGCGGTATGACACAAAAGATTTTAAAACTTAATTTTCAATTGTTGGCCACTCTCATTTCAAGAACACAATTTCAAATTTTATACTTTCGTACTTAGAATAAGGATTTATCTACCTGGTGTATTTTAATAAAGTAATATCAAAACTAGTTTAGTCTGATAAACTTTAAATAAATAATACTAAAAGATTATAACAAATATATTTTGATATTTATTTTAACTGTACTAGTTATTTTTAAGGGACAAGTGATGTGTCATAAATGAGGTACATAATTAAATAGGATAGAAAACACAGAAAAAAATGTGAAAACAGTGTTGGACAATTGTGAGGCACAGATGCGTGAAATCAGGCAACAGAACTCAAAATTCCATTACTATTTAAATATGAAATTGTGTTTTTGAAGTCGAGCTGTTAATAACTGCTACCTCGACACATTTACCTATCACATAACCATATAAGCATATATTTTTCAACTCCTTCAATGTACCCAGTTTTTATATTATAGAAGCACGGATATAGAGTACCATTATTACCTCATCTCATAGGCTACACTTCATTGGTATTATATTTTTAAAAATGAACTGAATGATATTAAAAGGCTGTTTTCAATGTTACATAGTAGGGTTGCGCTACACATTTTTGAAACCAAATAAATCAAACAATACATTGTTGTCAACCAAAACCTGCTAATTTTATATGCTCATTTATCCCACAACAGAATTGGCAAAGAGAGTAATAGTAAAATATGGGTTTTAAAATAGATATTCTTACGTGAGGATGGATCTAGCCGAGCAGTGATTGGTGCGTCTCCAAGACATCCCAGAAGCTGAAGTTGTAAAAAAACCTCCACTGATGCCGATTCGTTTCCTTCCAGGACCTTTGTTTGGACAAAAACGATTTTTTCTCCTTTCTGAAGCGACCTGGTAAATTCCTTTGCTCTGGAGCTGTGAAACTAAAAATTAATAATTTTACTACTAAAATCTGAATTTCTGGGGTGGGCGTAGAGGGCATTCAATAATTTAAAGTTTGTAAATTTAAGTAACAAACAGATCACTAACTTACCCTGTTTGGAAGATGGTTTATTTTTTGCAAGGGTTGTGCGGGAATACCGATAAAAAACTCCACCAATTTTCTTGATGCTTAGGTCCTTCCTGAAAAATTTGGTTACTGGATATCACTATGCAAAAACAGCAACAAAATCTTGCTCCTGCTAAGGTATACATTCATAGAAATTACAAAGTATGTTTATGAATATTATCACTGCTTTGCAATTTAAACTGTCTCTGACATAGACAGGCTACTTTTTATATAGGGGGAGTATGTCTAATTCTGATCTCCATCATAGACAAAACTACTATTTAACCAAACAAGTAATTTTAAATAAAGATTGATTTGTCCATAATTATGTACTTTTCAGTGTTGCCAACTCTCAGGAGCCAAATATCGTACCAGCTTTTCTAAGTTATCAGATTTTTGCTGACAATATAGTACGGTACGTATTTATGATTCGCCTATACTGAGTATGATTCCTCTATGGCTTGAGCAATGTGTGTTCAATGAGTGAGTGAACTGGTGCTTTTAAGTTACAAAGTTAGGAAAATTTACATTTTGTAAGTTGCAAAATTGGCAAAACTGACATTATTTACATTGTTCTTAGAAGACTTGCTGTTTTCTAATTTTCTTAACTGTCCAGAATCATATGATGTACATTTTCCAATTTTATGCCAAATTTGCCAAATGGTCATTTTTTAATCCTGAATTAAACATTTTCACATTTTGCCTAAATTATCGTACAATTGGCCTTATCATACGCAGCCAAATCGTACATAGTAGAAAAGGTCAAATTATCATACAAAAAGGTTTGGCAACCCTGGAATTTTAGAGTAATTTTATAATGGATTAATGTAAATGTGCAACATCCTAAAATAGTCAGAGATATATTTTCATGTTACTATTACATTTTGTAATTTAGTTTATTTTAGAAAGGAGAAGAAACAGATGTTTCATAAACCATGATAGGTATAAATAATACATTTACTGGACAGGCCTATGTAAATAAAATGTTAAATACTCAGGAATATATTTTAACCCATGTTCAAATGTAAAATTGTCCATATCCATTTTCAAATTATCTTCATCAATTATAGTAAAGCCTAATAATCATCATCAGACCATAAAACACATATTTACTAATATATATAGAAAGCCTAATTACCATGTAGATAGCCTATAAGTAACCCCCAAGCTGTTTCAAATGCCTAACTAAATTCAAATATAAAACTCTAAATTGATCTCATTAAATAGATAAACATGTGAATGTGAAAGTGTATTGGCTAACAAGTGCCAAAAGTTAAAATAAGTGTGTTTACTCTCCAACCCAGAAGTACTTGGTGCTTTGTAAACCCCAAACTATTGCAAGAATGAAAAAGCTTCTTCACCAGGAGTGGAGATAATGAAGGCCAAGTGTAAACAGCTAAAGAGGGCCGTGTCCCTTGTTTTCTCCCTTTTAAATAGTTATATTGTGCCAAAATATTTTTACTATCAACAAGTTACAGTGCAATACCCCTTTTAGCAGGCCACCTCAAGACCAGTAGCTCTGTGACAAGAAGTAAAACCTGAACTTTGGTAAGATCTTTCCAGTTTTTCACATAACCATTGAATAGCCTACTGGAACTTTGATTAGGCCAAGAACTCAACTAACTTTGTGTATTCAACTAACAAATGATCTTTGATTAGGCCAAGAACTCAACTAACTTTGTGTATTCAACTAACAAATGATATACTCTGGACTATCTTTTTGAATCTTAAATATTATGTCTTTGTACCTGATGTCATATATTTATCCATGCCAGCTCGAAATCCCCACCCTGAGCATAAGAACTCTGTAAACCCACTAAATTTTCTAGTCTGAGCACATTGTATCTAAAGTAAGTCAATCCAAGAATTTTCCCCCATATTGTAAACCATCCTGTATCCTTTTTGTTAAGCCCATGAGATATTTCTTTTATATATTTAATCAATAAATCCTCTTTGTTAATTTTACGAGTCAATCTTATTATTTCAAGTATTAGCTTAGCAATTTAACCCTTAGCGGTCGGAAGGCCTCTACGTGTGGCCACAAGATCCGTAACGGGACAAGGTGTAATATATATACGAAGTGACGCGCCTACAGCTCGGAAGGGCCACTCGTAGTGGCCCCGCGTCACTGCGTAGTTTGGCCGCCATTACTACTTCTCTTGTTTACGTCTTACGCTTGGATTAAATACCGTGTGGCGAGCCTTTTAACTCCAAAACACTGATGTTTAACCTAACATTTGACTGTAAACTCGGTCATCATTAGGATTCAATTATGTACACTCGTATTTAATAACAACTTTATTACTCAAATATTAAAACGTTTATAACAATTAAATTATTAATACTCTTAAATAAAATAAAAAAGTAAAGTATCTTTTACGGTTAAAAAAGTATCTTTTACGGTTAAAACTGATTAAAAAACAATGAAAATGGTTCATTTGCAATAAAATATTAAATAAAAACTACAAATCTAAATATATTTGACAAGTTATATAATTATCATACAGTATTATTCAAATTACCAGCTTTATTATGAGTTTACTGAAAAGTAGAAAGAACATAGATAATATATAATATTAATTTAAAATCTTGGTACTGAAACAAAATAATATTAAGAAGTATATTGTATATAAAACCATTAAAAGAACTGCAAAAAGCTTTACAAAACTAAATTGAAATCATTATTGCCTAAAATTTACACATGAAGAGTATTATAAAGAGTATTATAAATCCCGTATAGTATCGGATGTTAAGTCACTATTTGAGGCCATTTATTAATCATAAATATCAATTTATTAAAAATTAAAAGCCTTTAAAAGGACTGGTGCACAACACAAGCAGATAACTCACCAATGACAAACGTGATAATATTGTGATCAGCTAAAAATATACTGTCTTGTTGTTGTCTCCAGATAGTTCCGATGATTGCCGAGGGAGCGCAGCACCTCCCAAGCAGAGAGAATTGAAAACAAAATTACAATGTTAAATAATATGAAGAGAAACAGGGGGCCACTACGGGGTGGACAGCCGAGCTGAACAGGAAACGCGTAGAGGGCCACTACGCGTGGCCGGCCCGAGCTGTGGGGCTACCTTCAGCGCTGACAATGTCGCGTCATTAGACAGAATGAGAGGGCCACTAAGTGTGGCCTTCCCGATCTGTAGGGAAGGAAAAGAGAACGATGAATACGACCGCTAAGGGTTAAGAGCAATATAATTAAACACAAACCAAACACTCAATATTCTTAATATTCCAAACTATTTTCATTTCACCAAGAATGGCAGAAGTTTATTTCCATGTGTAATCAGGACTTCATCTATGAACGGGACGGAACATGTAGTCAAACAGGCGGGCTGGTGCAGGTACAGTCATGTTTGAAGCTAGATGGGGAAGCATGCTCACTAGGCTGATCTACCTCCGGGGTCCTGACCGAGCAGTGAGTTGTGTCGAGACAAGCGGATCTGCTGCGAGAAGGTACCACCTTCCCGATTTCGATCATTTGCGATTTCCTAAGGTTTATATTTGTGATTTACAATTATTACGATTCCTTTCGATCGAGTATTAGAAGATTTACTATTTTTATTTAATTAAATATTGTTTTAAAAAATACTGACGGGTTTATTTTCTGTTTTGTTTTGCTTGTTGATTCCTGTTATCCAAGCTTTCTGAAATGCATTTAATAATTGAATAAATTTGTTCTCAATATTTTCTGCCTGAAGTTTTAATTATTAATTTTGGATTTATAGAGTGGATTTAAATATAATTTACAAAAATTTGTCTAGTTTTTGAAAGCATGTTTAGCTGAGATTATCATTCCGTAAATTCTGTTTTTTGAAAGACAGGGTTGTGTCCATCAGTTTATTTGACGATTTATTTTCCTTTGAACAGTTAGCTTCTTTACTGCGAAACAGTTTGAACTACTTTGCAGTACACTTGACATAATATAGTGCACCTGAATATATTGTAAACTGTGTTGTTGTGTACATTTTCAGTGATACTGCTGCAACATGATCATTATGTAGTACACGTCTACCTGCTGTCGCTTTAGCTTGTGAACTGTCGCTTTAGCTTGTGAACTCTGCCAGATTATATTGCACCTATCAAGTTCAAACTTTTGGAATAATTACTGCATAAGGCTTTGGTAATTAATAACGAATAACATTTAGTTTAGTGTTGTGCTTTACAAACTGTTGTTTCAATAAGTGATTTCCAATATGTTCTGTCATTTCTGTGCACCTTTGAACTTTAACCCTGTACACAATGAATAGCTGTCCTGGCCAAAGCCTGTCTGATAAACGATCCTTTCCAATGTCCAATGGATAACAGAATTAATTAACTCAACCTGAGATTATCTGTCTATCTACTAACATACCTTTAAGTTAAATCTGACAATTTTGGATTTTAACATAAAAAACTGTATGCATTTAGACATTAACACATAACTTAAAACACAATTTTTAACTTGTCTAAACGTACCTGGTAAGTCTTCTCTTAGATGTGATACTTTTTCGTTTCCATTTTAGTTTTTTGCGCTGTAGACCTACCAATTTATCATGCGGTGTAATTTTATTCATGATTTTCTGTCCCAATCTATATCTGCTCATGATGTTTGAAGACTGTTTTCTTATCAATCGGTATTTTGATTTTATGAATTTTGTCATGTCCAAGGGAGTGTTTCTGACTTGAGTTTTTGCTACAACGCTCGCTGCCTCTTTTTTACCTACAAGAGCTGCTTTTGTCAAAGGCTTCCTAGACAAAGCATTAGTTTTCTTATAAATGTTTTTATTGCAACTCGATGAGTGTGACACTTTGACTGGAACATTTATTTTTGAGAACTGATTCCTCTTCAGTCTGCTTTGAACTAAACACATTGTAATTCTACTTGCTTGTTGCCTGAGTTCCACTTTTCTGGCATTCACCTTTACGCCTACAGTTGAAGATGAAGGTATTTCTGCACTTTTCCGAATTAACTTAAGAGATTTCCCATTCTTAGACTTAATTTTTGTAACAACTGCTGGTCTCGGCATTAGTGAAATCAGATTCAAAGTACTATCCGGGAAACTTTTTCTTCTTAACTTATGCAGCTTTTCAGCCAATGCATTTTGTGTTGGAGTCTTTTGACTGAGTTGTTTAAACTTAATCTTGGCAATACAATTACTATTAGCTGTCTCCTTGGGTACATTCCGAACAAGTTTAGTTTTGGATACAAACAACGGTTGCGGTAAGACTTTTCCACTTGTTTCTATTATCTTTTGACCCAATTTTCTTTTGCGAATTAATTTTGTTGTACTAATGGTCACCAGACTTGTGCTACGAGTTCTGATTCTTTGACTGGATGTTTTCTTTGCAACTTGTTTTCCACGATCAGGCCCAATGATAGAGCAAAGAGGGTAAGTTATAGACGTGAACTTATTTGGAACTTCTTTACCACCTATCAAAACTGGGATCACTGAAGTACCCCTAGTGTCTAAAGTTTGGATAGGCCTACCACTGCTGGATGGAGAAAGGAAATTGCAATTTACTTTCATTTCAGATGTCTTACCAACGATATTTGACGATTTGAAGTTCTTGGAATAACTTTCCTTCTTCTCAAACTTGGGATTTACAAATATTTTTTTCACACCTCCAACTATGTTATCTGTTCCTTTCCTTCTTTTCTCGTCACTAGTAGATGATTCTGTTATTTTAATCCCATTCATGACAATTTTTCTTTTACGGCACATGTTCAAACTCAACTTTTGTTCGCTTGTCTTTGAATCAGAACTTAAATTTTTATCACAGCATTCGGGTCCACCTGCAGTGGTTTTTGTTCTTTTAATTTGTAAAGATGTATCAAATAATTGAGCATTAAGTTTTGATGATGATGAAAACTCTGGGTTGACAAATATTACACGGTTGTTTGACTGAATGGATTTTTTTTCAGCCACTGAGAATTCAGACATTCTACAGCCATTATTTGAGGATATCTCTCGTTGGGATGACAATGGATCACTAGATAGATTTTTAAAACCTTTGATTCCATGTTGAGAAGAGCCGATTTTACCTTTATCAATGTGATCCCTTAGTTTTTTTAGTTCCTCTTCTCGGTTTAAAGGAGGTTTTGATGGTACCTGATTAGAGGATAACAAGTCTGGTTTTCTGAAGTTTGGGTTAATGAAAACTTTAGCAACCAATTTAGATGTATGAATTGGTAATTTTCCAGGAACTTTTGTAACACTTGTATTATGTACTGCATTCAATTTCTTTGGATTAAAAAATATAGTACTTTTATTTCTTTCTTGCAGTTGATTACAAAATTTGTTTTTATTGAATGTTAAATTGTTTGGTGTTTCAGCTTGTTTATTTTCATGCTCCTTTAAAAGCCCTGAAACACAAATTGTTATTCTTAATTATTATATTCAAAACATTTTATTGATGCAATAAAGTAAAGTTTGTGTAACCTTCTGGCCAAGGTCTGTTGTCAAGAGTTTTCAGATTGCACTAGTGCCTCTGACATGACCTTTCGACTACTTATGTAGCTGGGAACAACGGCTTAACGTGCCTTCGAAACACATTGATGCAATGTAATACACTTATCTTAAAAAAAATTATTTAAGTTCATAACTACAACCCAGTTATTTAGTGAGGAATGTATATTTGCTAAATAAACTTGTATGTAAACAACCATAGAGAGAAGAAAGTAACTGTATCTGTTTCCTAATTCTTATAAAGGGTTTTCAGGTTTACTCCATTTGTGCACATCTACATTTGTGCACATCTCAATTAACTTGTTGGGACACTTGGCAAAACAGTTATGTTCACGTTACATAAGCATCAGTATCCTAAATCCCAATGCTGGGCATTAGTACGAAACTGAATTACCATAAATACAATGAACTATTCTTCAGCACAGCAAAAGGATTGATTGTGAGATATATTGTGATAGTTCTTGGAAGTCAACTAAAATTGTACTTAATACATACAAATTTTGTTTATTTCAGTAATATGGGGTTATAGCATCTAAAATGTTCACAATTAAGTGATTTTAGGAATGGTTATGTTTTCAATAGTTCCTAAATACTATTGGAAATATTTTCGGATTATCAAAATTGTGATTGTTTAAAACTTAATGATTCAGTTTATACATCCAGACCTGACCAAAAGAAAACTTGATGTTGCTCTAGACAATTAATGTCAATACTCAATACTCAATTTATTGCCAGTAAGTAATACAATGTGTGGATTACATCTTCCAGCTCATCACATAACATTAAGTAATACAATTGAAACATATCATTATCAAAAAAAAGAATTCAACTTAAATAAAATAATTTCTAAAACTAGATTAAAAGATACAAGAGGAATGCCTTAGCTAATTAAGGCAAAAAAGTCTTAAGTTTTATACAAGGGATTGTTTAGGAGAAAGAGTTCAATTGTTTTTTTGAATTTTGGATAGGCCAATATGTTTAAATTCTGGGGAAGGGCGTTCCATAATTTAGGTCCGAATTTTTGAGTTGCCAATGCATACACTTTAGAGCTATGTTTTTCTATAACTAAGTTATTAGCACCTCAAGTGTTATAGGAATGAAAGTCCTGGTATTTTTTTAGTCCAGATAGGCCTAGTGCCATTTGGAGTAATACTTTATAAACAATAATACAGGGCAAAGTCATTATTCTAAGTTCTATAAATTTTCCCTTACAGGAGTCAAGATATCCTAAACCAGCTATACAACGAATAGCTCTTTTTTGAATTTTAAATAATTTGTTAATTTTTTTTTTTATGTGTTACCCCAAATTTCTATCTCATACGTCACTTTTGAATAAAAGAAAAGCAAAATAAGCCATCCTTAAAGTGTCAATGTTGCACATTTTACTTAATTTCCTGAGAATAAAAACAGACTGTGATAATTTTAAACACAGATCACCCACATGGTCATTCCAACATAAATATTCAAAAATAAGATCCAAAAATTTTACTGAATCAGTTTTTGGCATCAACTGATCATCAATGCTTATTGTACATTCAAAGGGTGACTTTTTTAAAGAAGTAAAATCTAAAACAACTGATTTATTTGCATTTACGGTAAGACAATTTGCATTATAAAACTGAACTATATTATTAACTTGTATGTTTGTAATAATTTCAAAGTTAACTATATTTGATTGTTTGCAAACTAGAGAAGTGTCATCGGCAAAAAGAATAGTTTGGTTTGGAATGCAAATTCCACCAACGTCATTTATGTATAACAAAAAGAGTAAATCAGTAGTAAAGAGTCATGATGCAGTAGTTTAAGATACCTACACATTTTTATGCAGGACACTTATAACAAATACCTATTTTGATAAAACCTTTTATGTGTTAGTTAGTTTAACCAGCTGAGAACGAAAAATGTGCCAAGTTTACCCAACGAGTTTATAAATCTGGGGATAAACTGATATAAAATTGTTTAATTTGAGTAGTTGATACCTACTCTATGTTCAGTTACCTGCATTAAAATTCAAGAAGGCCCTTAACTTATCTTCAGAAGAAAAAATCAAAAACTGGTTGCACAGATTAAAGGTTAACAATATGAACCTATAATTTTAAACAAGTAAATAGCCTAACTCTAAAAGGGAAAAACGTAATTTTTCAATTCTTCATCTACAAATCTACACTACATGAAATACATACGTTTTAACTTGATAAACTCCTCAAGTAACTTGGATTTATCCATTAAATGTTCTCTTTATTTTATCCCTGGTATCTGAAAAAAATTGGTAGCACTTTAAATTATATTTCTATTCAGTTCTTATAAAAAGCACAAGTACATTTGTCATATAGGTCCTAGTAGGAACAAAATTAGCATCCACAGTGTCAGATTTGTAATATCTTCACTTAACAGTAACACAATCCAAAACCAATCAACATGACAAAGCTAAACTGGCTATTTACTGCCGAGGATGCACTGAAGCTCCCGCCTTGTTATCTATGAGCGACAGTGGGGAATATAGGCAATATCTTTAGGGGGAGTCCAAGACCAATAATAACAAGTTGGTATTTCTTGTTTCAACTCTCTGTCCTAGGGTTAGCATGTGCAGTTGAAATGTGCTGCTTTGCAAAACTTCCCTAGTTGAAGAGGCAAACCGAAGCCGAAACAGAGAAGATGCAAAAATGTCAAACACGTATGTGTTAGTTAAGTTTGCGTTGTCCAGAGACTTTGCCGCAAAGGAACCATCCTTTTCCTTCAAATGCCTTTCTGAAAGACGTTTTGTCAAAGGACTTTGTCCAATCAGACAAATTTGTTAAAGAAGCTTTTGGTGGCAACCAAGCTGCTGCTTGTCAAGGACTCGAAAAATGGGATAGAATTTAGACCCAGTTTGTAAACTTCCTGTTTTCGAACTATCTGGTTCTCAACAGTAAGCAAAACAAAGTCCTTTGACAAAACGTTTTTCAGACAAGTCATTTGAAGCAAAAGGATGGTTCCTTTGAGGCAAAGTCTCTGGACAACACAAACTTACCTAACACATACACGTTCGACATTTTTGCATCTTCTCTGTTTCGGCTTCGGTTTGTCTCTTCAGCTAGGGAATTTTTGCAAAGCAGCAGATTTAAACTGCACACGCTACCCTAGGACAGAGTGTTGAAACAAGAAATACCAACTTGTAAAAGTACAACACTTTACCAAATTCTCAGCTTTGACTATTGTCTTTGCTTTGAGAAAATGTCTGTGAAATACCAATAATAAGTTATTACTACATGAACACCAAACACCACCGGTACATCAGAGATCCCTATAATCTATCGTTTAGTTAGATTATCTGTAATCTAGCCAAACGGCAAACGTAAACAAACAATAACTGCTGCTGAACTGAAAATTACTGCCGGTGGAGGTGAGCGCCTCTAGCGGCGACCACCTGTAGTTAGGATATCCGCGCATGCGCAGATCGCCTCTAGCTACAACCCCTTGCTGCCAGCAGAGACCTGAGACCACCAGTGAATTCACACCAAATACCCCACGGAACCTATAAATACAGATCTGTTTATGGGGATAAACTACTGAAAATTGGTATAATTTTTAAATTTTTACATTTATTTGTTATTATATGTTTTTAATCCTAACTCTGTTGTGAACATAAAAAAACATAGGGACCTATTAGAGTAAATTTATAATGTTTTGATATGCATAAAACACATATTATTATAAAATAAACTCTATCGCGAAATGGTTATTTATATATATATAATTACCTATACAGGGTGAGTTTCTACTCGCAACATTAACTTCGCCAGTGAGTTCTCCTTACAAAAAGGAACAAAAATTGTCCTATGGAGCCATGTCCGATTCTCAACCGTTTGGCTGTATTGGGGAATTTTGTATTTTTTCAAACTCACATGACTTGGTCTCATTAATTGAGCTATAAAATTGTAACCAGTCACTATAACCAATTTTAATTATTACCAATAGGAAGAGCATGAAATTTGCAACAAATCTGAGGTTTAACGAAATAATAATTGATTGAAAACACCAGGTAGTAACGCAAATTATGCAAAAAATACGTTTAAATAATGTTTTCATTGCAATTTTAATGCCCCATTTCATCACCTAAAAGTTATGCTGCGTGATGTAAAGTTAAATGAAAAACTTTCTTTTTTAATAACCTTTAAAATTATGTGCTATAATAAGGTGTTGAAAGAAAAAATACAGTATAAATACCTAAATATTTAATAAAAAACTCGTTTTCATTTATTATTTTGCTCTTTCAAAGTTACAATTTGCTGTATCTTTGAATGTTGTAAAATAAGCTGTAACTGTTATTAGAATGAATCAGCTGCTATTACTTTGTTTAGCTAATCAGCTGGTATGAACCAGCTGTTGAAAACATCCATTGTTGATTAAATTGTTGTTTTCATTTAGTGTATTACATGTTTATACATGCGTTTTTCGTATTGTGTGGATTTAGTATTTTACTATGGAACCTTTTTCTAATCAAGAATATGCTGACATACATTTAGTGTACGGATTCTGTTCCTGTAACGCGACTGAAAGCCGTCGCGAGTATAGTAGACGTTTTCCTAATAGAAGACTTCCTAATGTTAGAACCTTTATTAGGGTACATCGATGTTTGACCGAAAATTGAAAGTTTCCCACTAATGGGCGTTCAGTTGGCAACGTTGTGCAAGATGTTGGCGTGGAAGAAGCTGTGTTGGACTGCGTAGAAAGAGATCCAAGAACTAGTACTAGAGCTATTGCTAGAGAAGTGGGGGTGAGTCAGACGTTTGTTTCGAAACTTTTACGCAAAGAAGGGCTACATCCTTACCATTTTACCAGTGTTCAAACTCTAGAGCCACGGGATCCCCCTCAGAGGCTGCGGTTTTGTAGATGGATCCAACAGAATGATCGTGGTGATTTTTTAAAGAGAATTTTGTGGACGGATGAGTCCTCATTCACGCGAGATGGCGTTTTCAACTATCACAATGAGCATTATTATGACATTGAAAACCCACATCTTGCCCGAGAATCGAGCAGTCAGACTAGGTTTAAAGTAAATGTGTGGATTGGTCTGATTGGTAACCATCTTGTAGGTCCATATCTTGACCTACCTACGTCACTAAACGGCGTTCAGTACCTTCAGTTCCTCCGAGATGATCTACAAGAGCTCCTTGAGGACTTGCCACTGAATTTGCG